>CAXKWD010000005.1:184199790-184811290 GCA_964059195.1 Ectobius pallidus | reverse complement strand
AATTTTGTACTTGGGTATCGAAGGACCCTAACAGATAGGCCTATATAACTGAAAAATAGAAATATCGATGTATGTGGTGTCTTCTAGCTCAGTTTACAAATCAGGATTAGTACTTCCTTCAGTTTCGGTTCAATAAAAGTCTAATCTATTAAATATTATTTTCTAATCAACGTCATGACTAGACTTGGGATTTTAGGTTCTAAAAAATTAGGTTTAGGCACCTAAAATGGGCTTTTAAAACAAGTAAATAAGCTTTTAAAAGAGAAAATAGGCACTTTAAAAATGTGTAAATAGACAGAAAATAGACTTTAAAATACTATAATAGGCTATGCTCTTAAACTGTAACGTGATCTGTTAATTACAGAAATAACTGCAAAATTAAGACAGAATTAAAAATACATTTATCAAAAACAGTTTTGAAGTATATGTCCCTTTTTACTATATATACCTGCTACTTGTTGTTTTGAGCGAATCCTTCCCCATCAGTCAGCATCCCTTTGGCGACAATTTTTTGGGAAAATCAAGTTTCTGTGAAAACCCCACCTCTGCTGTTCTGCTTTCATTGAGGGATGTCCATTATAAGATTGTAAAAATTACAAAAGTTGAATTTTATTTTAAATGTACAAAATAGGCACTAAAATAGTAAAAATAGGCTCCAAAGGTCCAAATATGCATTTTAGGGCACTATGAAACTCTGTAAATATAAGTGATTTATCATGAAACGTCATTATATTTTTAAAAAATCATGTTATTTCATAAGGAACAAAATAGGCATTTGCCTTAAAATCCCAGGTCTAGTCATGACTACCCCAGTAAAGTGTGTGGTATTGTTTCTTCTCCCCCTTACCTGCACCGCGATCTGCCGGGAGAGGCATTGCCTTTGACCAGACACGAAGATGGAGGGCCTCCCCGGATGAGTGATCAGCCCTATGCCGGGTCCACACGCTCATGAAGAACAAGGGATGAAGATGATTTTCCGTGGACCACAAGGGTCTAAAGTTACTCGACATTCGTCTCACAGGTGACGACAAATTCCGGAATGAACCCCACCTAGGTAACTTGTCCCAACCAGGAATCGAACCCGAGCTGTGAACAAGGCAAATGTAAAGCACAGACATGGTACCGTCGCATTTAAACTCATATAAACGTCTCCACCTGACGGCAATTCCGTCACCTGTCTAGAGCCTCCGGTTCGAATCTCGTTGCCAAGGCTCCCCTGTCACTTCCTCCATATCCACACTTGTAATACAACTCTGTCACCATTTTGTGCTTATTTGAGATGTATGAAGATGTTTCAGAGTTCAGTCCTTGTGAATTTACATAAAAAAACAAGTGCACGTAGATGCGAGTGTTAATATACAACAATTAGAATCTCAACGTGACTTACCTTAGTGGATCTATTTTTTAGATTTATATATTGAATAAAATCAGGTAAACTGATGTAACAAAGTGCCAGTATGTTTTTGTTTAATCAGTTATGACTGCAATTATGATATGCAGAATATGTTTTTTTTTTAAATTGATTTCCAAGTTAAGCTCCAGATTTAAGTTATTCATTAAGCAGGGCTTACGGAAGAACAAAGGTCTAGTTTTTTTTTTAATGAGATTAAAATCTTCCAGCATCACCTGAACTGTACAGATATGTGATATCATGACAATCGCACACTCACATAAAAATGTCAAAAAAAAAAATTCAAATTGGCCGGTTTCGGGTTTTGAACCATGGACTCCAGAATGTGAGGCCAAAGCGTTACCATCTCGGCCACCGGGGTCATTTTAACGGTCTAGTTGGATAAGAGCTTGTAAATCGATAGTGTTTTTTGTCATAGCTACCTGTATTTTAATTTCCAAGGCCTTATAAGATCACAGTAAAACAATAGGCAGTGTTGTCAAGATAATTGATTTTCATTTTTTTTTTATAAATTCTTTCGAATACGTATATTACCATAAAATAGGCACTAAATTGAGCATTACTCCGAAACAGGTCAACCGATTTTATCTATTATAAATAGACGTCTTCCCATGGACATTATAAATGCGTAGACGAAGTTTCATAAATATACGATAAAGCGTATTTGAGTTTTTGCGCCTTTAAAATAGACACTAAATTGGGCATTACTCCGGTACCGGTGAACCGATTTGGTTCAATATCAATAGGGTTCTTCCCATGGACATTATAAACGTGTATACCAAGTTTCATTAAAATTCGACAAAGCGTATTTGAGTTATCGCGCGTACAGACACACGGACGGACGGACGGACGGACAGACAGACAGACGGACAGACATTTTTCGTCCCCACACACAATCTCATAAAGTACCATACTGGCACTTAATAAAACGATACCTTCCGAAAACTGTTCCTAGTACCAGACATATTATTTTAAATACAGAAATAAAGTAAAAAATTTAGACGGAAGTAAAGATTAAATAAAAATCATATAACTACAGTATTGGCTCTTATTTGAAGATAGTTATTGTCTCTTTTTACAAAGCATACACACAAAGAATGTTATATTTTTACTGCCACCAGAGTCAACATGAGCAAGACGATGCAAAATATGACATTCATCCTTCCTTGGCATTCTCGAACTTGAATTTGTGGTAGTGGGATATTTTTATGGTTTTGCCAACACGATAGTAGTTCTTGAAAGCAAATAATGATATTATTTTATTTTCCAAGACAGTTCTTTTCTAGTGCAATGATGCTGTCCGGTATTGGGACCGTGAGATGTCATTAATTATAACCTTAATGGGATTTTTCTTGAAAAATACATATTATACTAGTGCCTACAAATGTAGAATTTTTAACAACATATAGCAAATTTCTTCAAATAACGTTTAGATGTTCAACGACCACTCCAAATATTAACTGCAGAGCTAAACTCAGCAGACGATTGCACTTAAAATTGTATATCACCCCAGTGGCGAAAGGAAATCAAGTAGTCTCTTTGGTATACATCTAGGACTGTATAAACGTAATCTTCTGCCATCTATTTGGGAAAGAGGTGAACTCGTACTGTCCGGTAATGGGGCAAATTCCCCATAAATGGAAACTTCAAAAATTAAAAGATAGAATATGATAGAAATATTAATATTTCTTCTTTAATACATACATATAGGTCTTGTTCTAACACAAATACTAGAAAATAATTCTCCACTTAATTTAGCAGCAATGTATTTGGATTAAATAGCCCTGCACATAATTAAATTGCATAGCTAGTCTATCTGGAAGCAGTTCAAAGCAGCGAAGTCTACTATCTAATGGAAACCCGCAGGTCTATGCCCCTGATAAGATACAACTGCATGTCATTACCTGTTGCTATAGTAATAATAAACAAAACATGGCCTGTTGTAATTTTTAGTTAAGTAGAGGGCCATGACTATCTGTTGCTATGGTAACAACATAGGGAATGATATTACGGTTTCTGGATTTGCAGAGGACAAACGAATAATTTCTTGTCAAGTTTGACGCAGTTTTTAAACATAACGGAAATAATGAGATGGAATTGTCATAAATACTCTAGGCGTGCCTCTCCGTTTCCTGGAACTCGGAGATCTCCACCTAGAAGCGTGACGTCATTAACCATAACTAGAGATCTTCGTACTTGAGTTTAATTGGATTTAAGTATCGCCAACCGGGGAATGTATAACCCCCCCTCCCGCCAGGTTTAGTAGTTTTTTTATTTTTCACAGAGATTTCAAAATCTCGCATAAGACAAACAAAAGAAGTAGAGAAGTTAGAATTGTAACAGATGGCCATGACTTGCACATGGATGTTACATCGTTCAGATGTTTTCAAACAGAAGGTGGCATCTTCACTCATTCTTCCTGTTGGCTGTTGTGAATACACAGGAGGCTTTGCCCCATTCCTAATTTGCACCAGACATTTATCCAGAAACGTCGTGATTCTAACGACAGTTGTATAAATGCTGCAATGTACTTGGGCCGTGCATTACAGAAACTTTGCTAAATGCGTTTTGTAATGTTATATTTATTTATAGGCTTGCAGGCCATATCTGTAGCCATGCAACTGTTTCCTATTGTTGATGTGCTTTATGGCGTAGTAAATTTGAACTGATAACTTATTAATTTAAAAAATATGGTAGAGGAATTTATTAAAATACTTGTTCAACACCAAAATGCAAAATCATGATCAGTGCTTTTATGAGATTTTATAAATGTGACGAAATGCTGTTTTTATTTTTATTATTGGAACTCCAAGCCAGCAAAAGATGCCCTGAAGATGGTGTGAGACACCGAAAGGTCTAGGCAACCACTCACAAAAATATATCTTAGTTGAGCAACTAGTATCTTATTTATTTTATTTCAGGGTAGAGGAAGAGGCGTGGTAAGGAATCATCCAATCCAGCATTCGCCTTTACTACTCTGCAGGGTACGTTGGTGATTATTGGACAGAACATGTGGATTTGTATAATATTCTATGAAGGCTGCCCACTCAAGCCGATGTCCTTATAACTTAGATTATGGAATGTGGCTTCCCTTTGGAAACGAGTTAAATGCACGGGACTGGATATACATTGTCCGAAATCAGAAGAAAAAGCTCTCTGTTTGTGTTTCGATAGACTTTACCTAAACCACGATAGTTAAGAGAAAATTCCGCTAATTTAAACACGTCGTTGCATTCCAGTTCGTCATTGAACCGGCGTTTACTACAATGCCACACTTCCGCATTCAACTGCAGCAGATATCAAAGCATTAAGGGACATCTCAGTTGGTCATGAGGGCTGTTAGGAGGAGCTTCAAAGCCATTCTTTCTCCACTCCGGGTTCGATTCCTGGCCGCTACAAGTTTTTCCTCGGCATGAGTATGTATTGTCTCGGAGGTGGCCCCGGCACTGAGCTGATCACTCATCCGGGAGGCCCTCCATGGCCTTGTCTGTTTGTCGCCGCGGTCCTGTAAGGCCCGGGCCGCATAAACGTCCCTACAACGGGAGAGGTTAAACTAAGAAAAAAAGAAACAGATAAACAAAGCAGGACAACGTATTATTAACATTTGTCTTGGCTATCCGTGTAAGACTTGATCTTTGTCAACTCCACAAATATATTTCATTTAAGTTACATCGCATCCTTGTTAAAAATAACTCTGAATTAATTAATCTGAACAATTACAATAAAAGTTAAAAAAACAAAATCTACTCTTATACAATTCAACGGCCCTAAATAGCGTGCTTGCTCGCTCGCCCGCTTCGTGAGACATCGGGTATACTCGGCGATGTTCGTCTCTCGCAGTGTAAACTTTCATGACGACTACAAAATTAGGAAAACCGTTTCTTTATTATATAAGGCCTAAGTGAAATGAACACAATGAACAAATATTCTAATTTTATTTTTACTTACAATTTTCATAGCTCTGAACCACAAACATTTTTAATAATCTACCAGTGTAATTTTCTTAAAAATCCTGGAGTCAATGAATAATGGCGGGCGAAGCCGGGGGCAACAGCTGTAAAATATTGATGGTTTTATCTCTTGAAATATCGCTGATAATAATAATCCAAACAAACCTTTCCTTCCCTTGAAACATTATATAATTTCTGAAAATTACATTGAATTGATCAAATAAAATTCACATCATATTCATCTGTCAACAAACAGTTGAGAAACAATACGTATTATGTGTTCACAGGTTCTTTGGAACTGCATAATCGATTCTGATATAGTTTTCCCAGGGGGCGCTTTCATGTCGTGGAATGTACTCTAAAGCCGGAATTTTAGCTGTTTCATTAATTATTAATGGCTTAGTTTATGAATGATTCGCGTGCAAGTGTTAATAAATATAATGCTTTAATAATTATTATACTCTTAATTTTTAATTTTTAATGAATTATCGTGGGCGAAGCCACGGTCACCTCCTAGTATATAACATACTTGTCAGTAAGAAAAATCCTAAATTTCTAAAAATCGCCCTTCCGTATGGAAAGTGCCCTCTTTTCTGTAACATGACGTGTGATAGTAACCATGGCAACACCCATAATTAATTTTAAACTTTGTATCTTGTAAATATGCATTATAAATAAGGAACTGTAAATATTTGGAAGCTCTATAACTGATAATTGTGTTTATTATGAAATATTTATTTTGTATGTTTTTCTTTTTACAATAATTTCCTTCCTGTTATTACTGTAAATAAATGTAATTGATTGTATTTTATTTATGAATTTATGTTTAAACAGAAATAAACTTTTAGGTACAGAAAACTATTTTTAAGTCATAATTGTACCCGTAGGCCTAAATAAAAATCCTGTGCTACTCGAGTAATACTTGATAGAGACTGCAAGTGTTTGTGTTTCAATGTCCAGGTTCAAAACCCGTGGCCGGCCAATTTTACTTGGGCTTTTTCATGGTTTCCCCAGTTGTAAAGGCAAATGCCGAATTGGATATTTACACACCATGAATCATCCTCACCATTTCATCCATTTAAATTAATATCAGTTTAAATTAAAATACACCCACAATAGAAAACAATTGACAAACAATAGTTCTATGGGCTACTGTATAGACACAGACTCTGAACTCCTGATATGGCCTCGAAGATGAAAGGAGTATAAATACAGCTGAATTTAAAATTATCAACAAAGTACCCAAAGGTTGCCTGCAGCACTAAACAACGTATCGGTGGAAAACATACCCAAGTGCCCTTGCATGAGGCTGCGACAACTGCATACGCACTTTCTGCAATACACTAGAAACCAATGATAGAAATGTGGAATACTCTTCAAGGTAAAGTAATTTATTTACAAATATTAACAATACTGTGCAATCACTACTCTTTATAATAGCAAAAAGTAGTCTACAAAGTTCTTTCAATCTACCATAATATTTGAGTTGGTGTTTCGGTGTAGATTGTATTCAATTGAAGGTGGCTTTGGAAGTTAGTAAAAGTGGAAATAAAAGAGCAACGAACACTCCTGGGCGGGAATTAGGAGATGCATTTAATCTAGAACCTGATGATTATATATTTTACAATACAATATTTATTTTTAATCTAGCCCATTGCAACCGGTCATGTGTTTACGACGCATTTACGTCTGTCTGTGTGTCTGTGTAGCGGCTAAACGGATCGTTGTATTTACTTCACTTTTGAATGGACTTTTTTTCATCTAACTGCCCAGAATTTAGTCTGCATAACTGAAATATGAAGGCGACTTTACACGAAAACTTTTCAAAACCTTGATTTAAAAAATGGCTCTAACGATTTTCATAAAAATGTAAATTTCGAAACTTCTATTTATGACTAATAAAATGGTTACATAGGCCTATGTTTTTCTATAAAATGAGTTAAAAGGTAGTTTACTAGCATCCATTTTTAATTTTTCTAGATTATCTCCATTACTGTAGGCGATAGGCCTACATGAAAACCTACCACATTAAAGTTCTAGAGCAGCGTTTCTCAACCTGTTTGAACCAGAGGACCTCTAAAATATCTAAAAAATTTACGGACCCCTAATTTTTCATTTAATTTTTAAAAGTAGGCTACATGTAGGCCTATATTCTTAATATTTCTGGTATTAATTATAGGTCATTATAACGAAATAAATCTAAATACATTTTTTAATTCGACAAAAACACAGTTATTGAATTGGAAGTAAACTATTGACAGTAAAATTATATTTCGAACAGACATAATATTTATTACCAATTTGATAATATAATTAGGAATTATAATACAGGTTTACCGGTATCAGACACTCGGGCACCTCCAACAATAAAACCCTTGTTAAGAGAGCGTCTCTAATAACAAATTTCGACAGAGTCTTATTTTTCAGGGTTTTGAATGAAAGAGGGAACCATCAGGGGTTTCAAACTGTTGTTCGTAACTGCAAAAGTAAGGAAACTTGCAATAGGATCTGTATTTTCCAAGATTTTTAAAACTTTGACATCTAGTGTCCATTTCATGTGAAAAATTATTACTTCTTTACCTGCTTTATGATATTTCTTAATTATGTCTGCGGACCATCTGCACAATCTTCGCGGACCACCAGTGGTCCGCGGACCATAGGTTGAGAAACGCTGTTCTAGAGAAAATTAAAATGAACATTTTTTGTCAAACACATTTCTTTATAAAATTAATAGGTATGAAGATAAAAAGGAAATAAGTATGACTTCAATGCAGAATGTGACATTAAACTACATTCAATTTACTGCTGCTATATTTAAAAAGTCACTTATAAAGAGCGCACTAAGTGACCAGGGTCGGCGCAATTAAACCAAACGCTCTAACCAATCTAAGTGATTCAAGGAATCCTACCTAACATTCTTTAGCATGACGTATCGATATTAAGAGCAATGCAGATGTTTCTGTTGGTAACCTTGGCAACAGCCTCACATCTTATAACATGCGTATTCACATTTCAATATCGGTTAAGGATATATAAAAATCCCTTTTGAACTTTTACTGGCCAATAGTATACCAATGAGAATTGTACAGGGACCCAAAGAACCCGGAGCCCTGCAGCCCCATTTCCCTAAACCAATGGGGAAATGTGTGGTGTTTGTTTATTTCTAGAGCAGATAGAGTGAGGGAAACCTCGAGAAAATCTCACTTCGCCTACTACGAGGGCGTGTGGGTTTGTCTTGTCTTTTAATTTACCCCTGAGATAAAAAAGAAGGGCACAAATACTGATCAATAACTGTTGGGCTCAGTCTTATAATCAAAATGGTTATCTTGTGTTGAGGTTCACTGGGAATAAAAAACACGTTCGTAATTTTCAAAATAAAAACAGGAAGTTTTCATCGAAAGTTTTCTCGATATGGCTACTTTTTCATTTATTTATATTTCACATTAGAGAATGAAATGAATATTGCATTCCATTCCAGTACCAAGAACACGGTGAGATTCGAACTCGGTTCTGTGTGAACTTAGAGCATAATAAATGTGTTTTTGCTTACTTTCTGGACTGAAGAAAGAGGAAATCAACAGAAAACAATAGAATAGATAAGACAACTAAAATTAAAAATAATGCCAAGTTGTACATCTTAAACCTTGCATAGCTTAGGATCGCCTTTCTGTACGTAAATTTTACATTTTCATGATATGGCGACTTCTTTTCCTAGATCTGCTGCTTGCTTGCAACTCAATTAGCTGTATCCAGACAAACCCTAACTTCTTCAGTTCCAGGGCATTTGCCTTATTCTAGCTGCAGTACAAAGAAGCTGATCGTGGTATGCAGCCGACAGAGAAAGTCATGTGACTTTCGCATCAGATTTTGTTACTACAATGTCCTGTTGTGTACCAGAAAGTAGGTTGGAAGTATTTATTCCTATCTGTACAAAGCACGTATGCGTCTATAAATAGAAACAAACACTCATCGCTCAGTCGTCATGGAGACGCCTATGTTCCTTATCTTCCTAAGGCATTCAGGTTAATGGATAACAACATACATTTTATAACATGAATAATTGTCAGCCTCAACAGCAATACAGTTATTTATATCATTAAGTATCTTTCGTCATAAAGTAACTTAAGTTTGATTTGCTTGTATTCAAAATAAAAAATCCCTTTAGGCAGGCCTACAGGCGGAGGTAGATTTCGAAGTGCTTTTGGTTTAATTTATTGTCGCTGCATAGCACTCTTCTTCTTTAGCCTTGGCATGGTAAACCTGCAGTAATAAGAACTGAATTCGGTAAAGAGGAAGAGCCTACAATCATTTGTTTTGACAACAAGAATAGCATATAATATTCTGGGAGGCCGTGCGCAAGATCAGCAATGAATAAATTTAGCAAAGCCGCTAAACAAGACAAAATTATGATATTATAATAATTCTTTTAAGTGTTATTATTTTCAAACATTAAAATCTCGCGTCATATGAGAGCTATCAAGAAACTATTTATTGATTTGTAGAGTACTCATCAAGAGCTTTTCAACGATACCCCACAAGACGTGGTTTCAAAAGTTTCGAATTTTCATCCCCCACTCCCACCTCCACCCCCACCCTCACTCGAACCCCCGAATCGTTGGTGTCACTGTGCACTCCATAGGGAGTACTCTAATTTATTCAAACAAAGTTTCCCTCTATACTTCATAGGGGCCGAGATATACATTTTTAAAAATTTCAACCCCCTCCCCCGACCACCCCCTTGGGCCAATTTTGCCCATTAACGAACTTGTCCGAACTATTGGCCCTAGAAATAACATAATAAAATTTGGTTCAAATATCTTCAAAATTACGGCCGCTATCGTGTAAAGATATATATATATAAATATATATATATATAAATATCACAAAATTTTTTTTTGAACGGGCGGTGGTTTCGTACTTAGGGGAGCATGAAACGTAAAGATATGAAAGAATTTTTCGAAAATCATAAAGTGGTATCCATTGCAATAGGTAGATTTTTCTTCGAAAATCTACCTAAAATGCAAGTGTGTGGTGTTGAACCAAACTAAAAAGACGTTTCAATGAGACAATATTGTATTGATTCAAGTAGCTGATTTTTGCGGCTACCTCCTGATCGTGTTAAAATGTGGGCTGTTGGTAGGCCAACCCATTGTTCAAATATCAAGAAGACTATATTACAAGTTGAGAAGGAAAATTGGTTTGGTTGATGATTTATGTAAACAAACCACTCGAACCCACAGCCTCCAAGGCAGCAAAGTTAAGTTCCACCCTTCACAACGAATGAGTCCAGCCCACCCTTTTTAGCATGAATTGCAAAAATGTCCTGGTTTATCTTCCATACACTAAAGAAACAAATCAATGCACTTAAAGACCTGGTGGTGTCTTGTCTATGTATTTCTATTTCAGGAGATTCTGAAATTTATTAATAGACTAGCTTAGATGTAGATGTAGATGTAGATGTAGATATCTCGTCCTGTAGATCCTGTGTTGAGCGGGGCTCAAGGATATAGAACAAGTCAGATAAAAAAATACATGCATGTTATAACAATAATATAGGTCTACAGAAACTGCAAGCTGCCAAATTTATCCAAGCTGGAAATATTCCTCCAAATTGTAGAAGGTGTGAGTTATTAAAAATTCCTTGAGAGCTGTTTTGAAAGGTTTGATCTTTCTTTGAATACATAATAATTTAATGTTGTTTGGAAGCTTGTTATATATCTGTACTGCACAATAATACGCACCCTTCTGAAAGAGTTTTAACGAGTTATTTGGTCTGTGTAGATCATTCATGTTTCTGGTAGTACGTCCATGTACACTAAAATTAGTTTGAAATTTATCAATATTATTCACTACAAAACACATAACAGAGTATATATACTCCCCTGTAAGAGTGAGGACTCTTAATTTTTCAAACAGCGGTTTACAAGATTCCCTTTTTTTCTTTCCACATATTATTCTTATTGCCCGCTTTTGTAATCTAAATATTTTCTCCCTATGGGAAGAGTTGCCCCAGAATATGATCCCGTACCTCATTTCAGAGTGAAAATATGCAAAATATACCATAAGTAATGCATCCTGTTGAAATTAACTTACGAAGGACTTTCGATTTTCAAAGTCCAGGTCCGTATATATAGGTATGTAGAGTTTGAGATGAGGAAGAAGAAACTATTCCCTCAGAAAACGCTAGATATAGCTTTTTATCGCTCATTCAGGACACAATTTTGCAGCCCATTGTTTTTACACACCATGCCTGGTAGGGGTTGAAATAAGAAGAAACACAACTTGACATTTTACTGTCTTACCATGCGCAGAAATTCATTCATGTTTAAAAATGATAACATTCAGTAACAATGAAATAAATTTCAAAACATTGTTAAAACAAGAATGAATTTTTAATTACATATGAGACCAAAATTGAGACTTCTGTAACATGTACTTTATGTAATCCCTCATTGGACAACTATGAAATTTAATTGTATTAGTTAAATGTACTCTCTAGTCAATTTAACAAAAACACTTTACTAACGTGAGAGATAATTATAAAGTAATAACATTTTACAATGAGCCTTTGTTCTTGCGTTCAGCCCCTTTCATTCAGGTTAGTTTGGGGCGTCAACATAATCCGTATATAAAAACGGGTTCAAAGACATGAATACATGAAGTATTGCAACACATTGCTAAATACTACGACAAGAGTGGAGATGGCCCACTATGAGACCTTCAATTTTAAAAAATGGAAGAAACCTGGGATAATTCAAGGGGAAAAAGGGGGAAAAAACACTATCCGCAAAAAGTAATGAATATTTGAAGGGCACGGGGGAAGATAGGGGTAACCCTCTTTTTGTAAAAGTTGAGATTGTGGCGCTATTTACTCTAATAAGTCTTGTTAGAAACACAATTCTTATCAAAAGAAATATAAAAACAAAATTCGCAGAGTTTAGCTAACTTTGAAATGAAGTATCCAAAATGAGGTTCTGTGGGTTAGCCCTGTCTTCCCCAGATCGCTTCCTTTAAAAAACACAATCTGTCTCGTGTATTCGAAATTATCCCAAACAGGGTTGGAATGTTTAAAACAAAACGTTTAAAACAAGTGTTTAAAACAAGGGCTTGTGTTTTTTTAAGTTTGTTTAAAACGTTTTATATGTTATATATATGTGTATATAATAGGCCCTATACATTAAAATGGTTGTTTTAAACAAAATGAACAATTTAAACTTTTTTAAACAAACAACATTGTTGTAAACATAAAAAAGTTAAAAAAAACACGTTTAAAACAACCAACATTGTTGTTCACATAAAAAACGTTTTAAACAAAAAAACATTTTTTAAACAAAAAAAAAACGTTTTTTTGTTCTTTAAAAAAACATGTTTTTTTCCAACCCTGATCCCAAAAGACTTGTGTAAATGCCTCACTTTTATGAATTTTATAAAGAAGTTGATATTCTTTTGATAGTTAGCCCATTACAATGAGCATTAATATAGCGCCACAAAAACCCCTCTAAAATTTGGGGAGAGTGGGATATTTTGCAATCGCGAGTGTTCCACATTGTCACATAAGAGAGTTGTTCAAAGAAAAGCAAACGCGGGTCAAGTCACGAAAGAGAATTACATCCTTTTCCTTCTTGCGCATGCGCAGCACAGCTTTTGTTGTTTTGTCCTCAGGCAATCCGTGATCTTGGCAATGACTGCCTCTCCTCCTCCCACCACCGCCGCCTCTTCGGGGGGCAAACCGCTGAACAACGGTCCGGCCGATCCTCAGTCGGTGAGAGAAGTCCAACGGTGTTGGTCGTAGGCCAGAACTCTGTACCGCTATACCGGAAGGAAGGAAGGATTAACAGTTATTCAAAGTTGTTGTGAAATGTTACTTAGTGGTATGAGGTTCTTGTTTTGGAACGGATTTCAGTCCCGTAGACTCGACGACAAGTTGGACTAAACATTTACCAGTGTTTGCAGTGTTTCTAGTGGGTTGTGTGTTTGTGTAAATACTGTGCAGTGAAACGCCAAAATGCCCAAGATCTTTCTGATTAAGAACAGGCTGCACCTGCAGCAGATGAAACTGCTGGAGAACTCCAAAGGATCTGGAAGAGTTTCTGCAGGCAGTGGAGAGGACGCAGGCGCTGGACTCACTCCCCCAGGATCTCCCCTGTCGCCGTCACAGGACTCCTGTCAGCCGCTGTCTCTCATAGTGCAAAAGCCGGCCAAAGACACTGGTAAGACCCCTTTTATTAGATCTAATTTCATTATTTGATAGTTTGAGGTCGTATTTAACTGCAAATAACAAAATTCCCAATACTGAAATACAGCGTGTTCGCGTTAAACTAGGCAAATACACCACAGTCGTCATAGTGCGTATTTAGTCGAAAAACCACTGATAAGACCCCTTTTATTACATCTTATTTCATTAATTGATAGTTTGACGTCGTATTTAACAGCAAATAACCAAATTCCCAACACTGAAATACAGCGTGTTCACGTAAAACTAGGAGAATTTTGGAAAAAATACACCATAGTCGTCACATTGCGTATTTAATGCGCAAAACCCGGCTAAAAACACTGGTAAGACCCCTTTTATTACATCCAATTTCACGAATTGATTGTTTGAGGCCGTCTTAAACTGCAAATAACCAAATTCCTAATATTAAAATACAGCGTGTTCGCATTAAACTAGTCAACGTCGTGGAAATAGGCTATAGTTTTCATGAAGTGCAGAAAAGCCGGTCAGAGTCACAGGTTAGGTCCCTTTAATTCCATCTCATTTCATTTATTGGTTTTTGAGGTCTTATTAAACAGCAAATCATTAAATTCCACATTAAAATACAGCGTGTTCGCATTGACATCGCTGACGCCCTACTATGGCTTGAAGCATTTTGACTATCAAAAATAAGTTGCAATTTTAATTTATTGGTTTTTGAGGTATTAAAAGGCATATTACTTCATTCTCAGCATTAAAATACAGCGTGTTCGCGTTAAACTAGTTGACGAGGGTAGTAATACTGTTTCTTTCTCACTACACCACCAGTCAAAACAGGAATGATTTTAATGTATTTAATCATTCACAACCCCACCCTTGTGTTCTGCTTATATAAACCGTCAATGTTGATGAGACTATAAAAGATAGCCTAGGCAGGTTGTTATTTTTATTATTTGTAACAGTTACACAGTAAGTCATTGTGTAATAAAATAATTGACATCGGTATTGGCTTGCTTGTATGGCGGTTGAAATGAACTATTTTTTACTGCCTTTGGCGTAGATAAATTTAATTTCTAATATTCTTCCAGGTAAATACTGTACCAAAATTATTCCAAGTTAAAGCAATTCCATTCCTGGATAGTCGTTGCTAAGCAACGTCCATAAATTGCGAAATCTGTAATCGATCACAAGAATCTAACTTCTCGAGCTATTAACAGAATGATCAAGGCATTGTAATTGTGTTTTTTAAATTATTTTGTGCAAGTTTCTGAATTTACGTCATGGAAGGGGAATATTTCGCGGGTTTATTTTGAATGTAAATGCGCATAAACTTAAGGAAAACTAATGCGCCGGATATCTAAAAACCTGGGAGCCTTAACCGCTACATGGGCCTTCTGTGATTTTTCATTTTTGGAATGATACTCTGTTCAAAGTACGTCTGATCCCGGAAATGGTCTAAGTCCGTCTGGAAAAGTAATTGGTGGAAATTTTCTGGGCCTGATAATATTGTATGTGATGACAGAGTAAATATTGTCTAGTTGAGCTTCTGTTATCTGGACTCGGGCTATTCGCGTTTACTAGAGATACCGTTTACAGCCAACATTTTAAAACTTGATAGCAAAGTATCAACTCGGAGAGTTCAGCCATGCAAAAACTCCAACTGTCTAGGGAAATGTACAGTTTAACAGAAAAATAAGACAATTCACTGTACGTTGTTCAAAATGTTCCGGGGGACGGAGTTTCTATTCTATCTCTTGAAATTTGCGTTAATTAGAGTCGTATCTAAAATTTTTTTAAATGAGGAGTTTTACAAATAATGTATTTATGATACAAGAGGCCTACTCATATAATACGTGTATCTTACACTATTTTTAGATTGCCGTTAGATTTATTTCGATGGATTACGTAACCTGCCCTTCCGTCCGTCGGCGTAGTCTTGTGGTAAGCGTCGCTGACTACCGGGTTCGATCCCCGGTACCTCCTCGGATTTTTCTGAGGTAGGGAGGTCTGGAACGGGGTGCACTCAGCCTCGTGATTTAGTACTTGATTGAGAAGTAGCGGCTCCGGTCATAGAAACCACCATTAACGGCCGTGGGTGTCGGCATGCTGACCACATGCCCCCAATCCTGACATCTGCCTGTGGTAGATGACGCAGCGGTCGGGTGGTAGGCCTTGTCCTTTCAGGGATGTAGCGCCACGGAGTTTAGTTTAGTTTAACCTGCCCTGCCATCTACATGCAAATGCGCCAATAGAGGTTATAGATTTTCTGGTACATGGCTGCCAACATAAGGAATAGAGTCGGAAACTCTTCGATCAACCACAAAGTTAGACTACCGTGAGAAGTTTGATAACCTGTGCCTATTTCTTAATCATATTCTTAGTCTAACTAAACGGCCATTTACCACGTGCCTGAAACTGAAGTTGGTTACCACGCACTAGTGCCAGAATGCATAATGATTCATTAAGAGTTTCAGACTATTCCTTATGTTGGCAGCTGTGTACCAGAAAATCTATAAGTTGGCACTTAAGTTGACCGGTTACACATGGTGTAGGCTGTAATTTACTTTTCAAGAGAATGCACAATCTTTGAAACTGGTACTTCAGCTTCATACGAAATAAAAATAAATATCCTTACTGAGATTTCAAGGAACAATGATACCAAATTGAAAGAAAATAGAATATCTTAGCCTCGTATACGGTAACAAGTATCTTTACAGTGAGGTGTCTCCCGTTACTATGGTTACAAAAATGTGGACGAATGACAAATGCAGGTGTGAGGGAATTCTTGGCTGAGTCACTAAACATGTGCTGCATATGACGGAATGTTTTACATTTGCATAGATGATTTTGTATAGAACTCAGGCTGTATCGGGAACGTGAAACGTCTTGTGTGTGCTGCCTAAGTTACGATTTTTTTTTCGTACTTGCAAGAAATACAAAACGCAGTATTTTATACTTTACTATAGAATGATAATTCTTTCACATTGGCTGAGTGTAGGCAGAGATGAAAGGTTGAACCAGACTAAAAAAAATAGCCTCTAAGTTTATACAGGGTGTTAGTAAATAACACCGAAATATTTTGCCTGTAACTTATATAGGGGGGGACTTAGACAAACAACTTTCATTAGAAGATTTTTGCTCTACGACGTAAAATGTGTATGCTACAGGGCATTAAAGTCATTAGAATTTGGTGCTCATAAATAATTACGCAAAATATGGTTAAAATGTTCATTGAATCGACTTCATGCCTTCCTAGTGATTGATAAAAACCTGATCCTTAATCAATCGTCAACAGCTATATCATAATTTAGTCTTTCCTTAATCTCCAAAACTTACAGACTAATCACATGATTGGCCTGCATTAGTTTTTTATTCATAACTCCACTGTTAACAACGAAGTTCCTTTGTTTCGAATTTCTTTCAAGCCCTGAGAAATGTTATGCTGCAACAGGAAAAACTGAATCCATAGAGCAAAAATCTCCTAATAAAAGTTGCTTGTCTATGTCCCCTCTATACACAGGTAAAATATTTCGGTGTTATTCACCCTGTATATTCATATGAATGTAAATATAACTAAGGTATGATTTAACATACATTTTGAAGGCGTCACTAACATCTGATTATATTTCACTAATGACACTGTAGCCTCTAAACACTTCCAAAGAATGTACACATCGTACGATAATTTAGTATCAATTAATAATGAGGTATTTCCGTTACATGCAGTTTTAGCAAGCGATCCCCATAAGACAGTTCGCACGTGTTGTGGTTTAAATTGTGTGCTTTTGTTAGGAAAGAACAAAGAGGCTTACGTACTTGACATTTCTAGCGTAGACACCTGTGCATTGTGAACATAGCTGGCCTTGTCACAGATCCGATGGAATTTACAAAAAACAGCAGGCCGTGAAGCGTTAGGTCAGAATGCGAGATAAACAAAGAAGGTCATGCATTCAGCCATATTGCCATCCATTGTTGTTTTATTTTCTCGATAATGGAGGGCTATGAATTACTGACTGAAACAAAATTATTTTGTGGCTCTTCATAGAATTTGTTGGGAAAGATTTTTAAATAAAATACTTAGCTCTTAGAATATGTTATAATACATAATGTGTTCATATATATTATACATTCTTCATGTAAAGTGGATATAAAATCTGATTAATGCACTCATTTAACTTCACGTTCTGATAAAGAATAAGAGACAAAGAGTGTATTCAGTTGTTGCAAAGCTTTATTGTTCGTCAGGCAAGACTGGGTGGCTTATAACTACCCTTCAGAGAAATTTTGCGAAAAAAGTTTGAAATAAAAGTTTTAGCTCTAATTATAAGCACCTCATATACAAAATTTACGCAAAATCGTTGGAGCCGTTTTCGAAATGCTGATTTTCTTTATTAAAAGTACAAAAAAACTTTAGTTACCTGACCCAAATGAAGAAAATGTTGTTTTCATGCGATTTTTCATTCGTTTTTGAAAATAGTACTCTTGTATTTAGGGGACCTCAAAATTTATGTCGGAGTTTGAGGGTAGAGGAAGTGAAATTGAAGGTAGTTGAGTATTTCGTAATAAGTAGAAAGGAAGTCCTTTATTGATGGCTGCTTTAAAATTCAATATAAAATATACGAATGTTGAAAATTAGGGAAAAAATATGTATATAAGAATTTTGATTTGGCTGTGTCGTATTGGCCCACGTCACAACTCAAGTGAGAGATGACATAGCTGTGCGGGTAGTCTAGTCGCATCCTGCAGGCGGACTGCACCTGATTCGCTTTCAGCGGAACAAGTTAAAATTATTATTATTATTAATCTCGAAAATCTGGAAGTAGGAAAAAAGTGAGTGGAACGCCACGCGACAGAAGTAAAACTTGTTTTAATTTTTGGGTTGATGGACTTTTTATAATATTGGGTTTTTAGATTTTTTAAATTTTGTATTTTCGTTGTTTAATTTTTCGATCTTTTTAATCTTTGGATAAGCCTAATCATTGAGTTGATTGTTTTCTATGCAGTCCGTTCCGTCACACCTCACTAATTTCGTGACGATTTTGAGCGTTACACAAGCTCTCGATTTACCCCTACCGCGGCTAAAGAAGTTTCACTTCAAAAAGCTGGCGCTTTGCAGTTGCCTGGGCTTTAAATAAAAAGCCTTAATATCATCGCACAATGAACACAAACCTTGTATAAAATTGTATTTAAATGCCCTGCATATCCCACACAGCGCTTTCTGGTGGACAAGCACTGCACTTGTAGAAAATCAGGTTTTAGCAAATTTTACTTGGCGTCCATGTAGAACCTTGCGGCAATCGTGAAGGCTCGCTCATTGTTGTTGACGAACCATTATTTTATGTTCGAGTGTCACGACGTGACCTTTGTTCCCACGGATGTTACCTCTCGTTCGTATTGGGTGACATCTGCAGGGTTCAGATCCCAGTCCTCCCTAGCCCCCTTCTGACTTAAAGTCGTTGCTCATCTCTTTGATCCAAATATGGGATTTTCCATCTCTTCAAAGACTTCATTAGGGAACTTGTATTTATGCTGAAAACCATACGTCGGGTTGAATAGAATAATACTACTTGTGAATTACATTGTAATGGGTCAACAACACAATTTAATAAAATCAGGTAAACTGATGTAACAAAGTGCCAGTATGTTTTGGTTTAATCAGTTATGACTGCAATTATGATATGCAGAATATGTTTTTTTTTTTTTTTTTTTTTAATTGATTTCCAAGTTAAGCTCCAGATTTATTCATTAAGCAGGGCTTACGGAAGAAGAAAGGTCTACCATCTCGGCCACCTGGGTCATTTTAACGGTCTAGTTGGATAAGCGCATGTAAATCAATATGTTTTTTGTCATAGCTACCTGTATTTTAATTTCCAAGGCCTTACAAGATCTCAGTAAAACAATAGGCTATGTTGTCAAGATAACTGATTTTCATTTTTTTAATAAATTCTTTCGAATATGTATATTACCTAAAATAGGCACTAACTTGAGCATTACTCCGAAACAGGTCAACCGATTTTATCCATTATGAATAGATGTCTTCCCATGGACATTATAAATGTGTATACCAAGTTTCATAAAAATCCGGTAAAGCGTATTTGAGTTACCGCGTCTTTAAAATATACACTAAATTGGGTTTTACTCCGGTACCGGTCTACCGATTTGGTCCAATATCAGTAGACCGTCTTGCCACGTACATTATAAATGTGTATACAAAATTTCAGGAAAATCCAATAAAGCATATTTGAGTTATCGCGACTTCTTATATATTAACATAAAAACACTAAATTGGGCATTATTCCGGTACTGGCCAACCGATTTGGTTCAATATCAATAAACGTCTTCCCATGGACATTATAAATGCGTATACGAAGTTTCATAAATATCCGATAAAGTGTATTTGAGTTATTGCGCCTTTAAAGTAGACACTAAATTGGGTTTTACTCCGGTACCGGTCAACAGATTAGGTTCAAATTCAATAGGGCACTTCTCATGAACGTCATAAATGGGTATACCAAGTTTCATGGAAATCCGATACAGCGTATTTGAGTGATGGCGCCTTTGTATTAGAAAGGCGCCATAATCTATTAAAATAGGCACTAAATTGGGCATTACTCCGGTACCGGTGAACCGATTTGGTTCAATATCAATAGGGTTCTTCCCATGGACATTATAAATGTGTTTTCCAAGTTTCATGAAAATCCGAAAAAGCGTATTTGAGTTATGGTGCTTACAGACAGACGGACAGACATTTTTTCGTCCACCACACAATCTCATAAAGTACCATACTGGCACTTAATAAGTACCGCGATATTGGCTGTTTTTGTTTTGAGTTCTAATAAAGAGAATATTTCAATTGAGAAAACTCAGCAAATGATAGCCAATTAGGCTTGACATTGCAGCTTTCTCCAAAGAATGGTTATGAATAAGATAAAGTCGGTAGGCGCCAAGACTATCAGCTTCGTGTGGGTCGACACACTTTGAAGTGACATATAGGTGGCATTAGTATCTGTCATACAGGTATTTCAAGGTTGGGTCCTCATCCCACAATCCTTTGCATCATACTCTATAGTCATATAGTTTATATTTTGAAAAAAACATTAAATTATTTATAATGTAGACATTCCAAAGATAGTAGATGATGTTATATTTACAAGTAGATACTAAAAATAATAACTCGGAAATATTGACATTTGTGGAAATTATTACAGGAATGGCATTTCAGTGGCAGCCATTTTGTAACGATAATTACCCGTAACTGTAACAATTTACTTAATTCTCAAAAAAGTATGCAATTGTAGAAGTAGTCAGTAAAGAGCATGTGAGGTTACACAACAATTAATTGTTGAGAAAAATAATGAATTTCTCCTATTCCTCCCCCCTTGCTTTGCAGTGGCTTGGTTCTAAAAGGGCCAATGGGTTTATTTATTTATTTATTTTTTTTTTTTTTTTTTTTTTTTTTTGCAAAAATGAGATCTATGCATTATTGAGCTCGGATGGTTTTTATCTTTTGTATACTAAAAGTGCCAATGTCTGTTGCTATTAATACAGAAACCTTAGAGGCCAAAGTCGGAAGTTCTCATCAAAAAATGTTACTTTTATAAAGGCTTCGAAGTCAGTTATCTCAAAAGCAAGTTTGATGACATTGGCCCTTTTAGAACCAAGTCACAGATATGGTCACACTGTATGCTATAAGCAACTCCTTCCCACATTCTGTAGCAAGTTCACTGTCGTGCACTTGATGGGATTTATTTGGCAACCCTGCAGTAATTAAAAACTGGATGACATTGGTACTTGACCTGGTCCAAACAAGGCTGTCCTATTAATTAAGTGGAAGGAAAGGAAATAGACATTAAATCCATGTCTGGGATATTAATACAAGTAAGAATCAGCTTGAAAAATTTTGTCATAACCGGGATTTGAACACGGATCTTCGGCTTAACGCGCCGATCGGCGCGTTAAGCCGAAGATCCGTGTTCAAATCCCGGTTATGACAAAATTTTTCAAGCTGATTCTTACTTGTATTAATATCCCAGACATGGATTTAATGTCTATTTCCTTTCCCTCCACTTAATTAATAGTATATAAATAATAACTAGGCTTCAAAGTACCTACAAGGGTAGGACGCCATTTGGATGTGTGTTCTCAATGGAGAGAAACCTCCTGTGGTTTGCCTTGTCTTCTGAATCAGTTGAGGAAGGCTGTCCTGCCGGTAGTTTTCAAGTTTATCAATTATTGTAATGAAGAATACACACCTGCGATAAAAGAGATGTGATTTAATGATTGTGTTCATGAAAGGATTTTTGCACTCCTTAGCTAGTAAGTGGTACTTACGAACTTTGTTTACATGGATCGTAGGTTGACATTCCCACACAGTCTTGTTGCTAAGGCCGGTTGCGATGAGGTTAAAACACTTACGGTCCAAGCGCTACGTCATAATTCATTACGATACACTTCATAATACAAGCCTTTATGGGCACGGCCCCCAGGACAAATATTCGGTTCCCATAACAACAAACACATGCGAATCACTTTCTGAAATAAACATCTATTTCCAAGAATGTATTTGCATAATATTTTCAGGTAATATCACAATTAATATAATTAAATTGATATAAATAATCATCGTGCAAAAAATAGCATGCAACACACGGGCCGTAAAGGCATTTACGGGTCTCGAAAACTTAAAAACCCTCGGCTGCGCCTCCGGTTTTCAATCTGTTTCCTCGACCCGTAAACGTTCCTTGCGGCACTTGTATCGCAATATACTATTGTGTGTCTCACGTCATAGTCTTTTAATTTAATTTGTGGGAAAACCACCGACTTGATTGAAAATGAAAATTATCTCCCATAAACATAAGTTATATTAAGTACAATGAGGTGGATTTGTTTGATAACATGAAATGAATGTTGCAACTGGCTTTCGTACACGAGACATCCGAAGATCCAGGTTTTCTGTTCTCCCGCGCATTGGAGTCTCTGGAGCAATTGAAGGGCCTAGTTCCATAAGGGCGTGAGGCACATCTTTAATTTTGATGCCTTCTCCTCATTTCTCTGAAATACTCTGTGAACAATTTATACTTGTGCCTTAAACCTCTGCTCAGTCATAAGAAAAGACCTGTGCTTGTGAGTGGCAACATTGTTAAAAAACATCAAGATTTTTGGAAACTATGTCCTTGTGCCTTATGCCCTTATGGAATTAGTCCCTTCAATTCTATTTGCTTCTGTGACACTGTTAGGAGCAAGTTACACCAGTGGTTTAGTCTATTGCACTAGGGTTACACTGTTGTGACGTAGAAATATAAGTGTCCAACTGCTTGAGGTACGAAGTTTGAAAAAGAACTGCACTTAATGTCAAAGTAAAGTGTTTCGGTTTATAAATTCACATTAGACACTTACTACACAAGCTCCATGCTTGGATTTGATTCATATGGTGACTCACAAAAATAGGATAAGCCTTCTGGCACATTCTTTTAATCTTTCTTTGAATGGTTGAACAGTCTCTCGGATTTCAACAGTTTATAGCTTCATCACGGAAACAAGAAACCAATTTAAAATTTTTGTCAGGATTTTTTGAGGAGCAGCGCTATATATATATATATATATATATATATATATATATATGTGCTTGTTTATTGTCCAATGAACATGTTGAGGAGAATTCCTGGCTGATTCGTCACAAACATCGTCGTTACAAGATTCCTGACGCAAACCAATACATCACACCAAGGAAGCGCGTTGTATGTCCTTTATATTTCCACAGACATGTTTATGACCGTTTTCAGTATTGTGCATTTCTGGAAATGTTTCTACAGTTCAAGATGGAATGTTCCATGCCCTAAATAAAGGGCACTCTGTTGGGTCTACATGACAATAGCTAAGACCCTTATTACAGAGACTTCAGTAACTGTTTTTGTTGTGAAGATTCTATTGCAATTGTCAAAACAGTCTTTTTTCATATTGTGAAGGCACCGGAAATAGTTTTAACGCTCTCAACTTTAAGGCAAGAATTGTTGGATTTCATCCCTTCATTAAGGGCTCTTTCAGACAATCTATGCCACTCTACTCCACAGGTATTTTAGTACTCATAATGTTTTACGAGAAAGTGATTGACCCATTCAGATTTGAAGGGTGATGCAGAATACTTTCTCCCTTGCTAACTTTGTACAACGTTCGGTTTATCAGGTAGAAAAAAGGGTGAAGCTCTGGTGATTTTTTAAAAGTGAAAGACCTTGGAGTATCGCCCTTCTCAATTTATCTTGTCACTTTGTCTTGAACTGCTATCTTTGGTTTCTGTCTTATCATCATTATTTATATTGTAGTGTGCTGCATTTCCTAAGCCCGTACTGTACAGCAATACTTATAGATGAGGTATTAATTATTATGTAATTTTCTGTTTTAATCAATACTTTAACTCATTAGTTCAACTACCGTTATTATATATTGACAAATTACATACTTCAGTGTACCAAGTATGTACACGGATGTATATTTTGGGCTAAAGAACAAATTACCAGCAAAAACGTTCACAAAAAAAAAGCCAAATTAGCCGCATATATTAATATTTTCCAGAATAATCTTAGATATCTTGACGTCTTTTGCCTCTATCATACATGTTAGAAGTAGAGGAAGTATTGTGTTCAAATCTGAAATTCGAAATCGTGTTTGAACAAAAGCACATGTTTTCAGATTCACTGAATCCAAAAATACTATTTCCAGAAACACATCTGTGTATGTGTGTGTTTGTCTCTCTAGAATAAAAAAATAGTATTAAACAAAACTCTATATTTTAGGGGATATGACAGGAAGAGTAATTTCATAAATGAAGACAATTTCATTTTTAGTTATTTTTCATCTAAAATTACTGTAGGCCTATCTATATTCACATTTTGTATATCTGGCCCATATAGCAAGGATTAAGAATTTTAATCGAAACAGTTCTCTGAATGGTAGTTATAAGCGCATGCTTAAGGTAGAGAGAATCACATCAGGTTTTTAATATAGATTTCAGCACCTCGGGTGGACAGTCTCATTTATCCTAAGCCTAGAATGAATGTAATAAATGACTGTCTACGTACTATATGCTTACATATTTCGTGAGTTAATTCACCAACATACTTTTGTTGTTGCATGGAAAGATAAGGCACTGGTTTATGACAGCCATAACAATTATTCCAGGGTTTATGGGACCCACAGGGTATGCATCTGAGGGTTGTAAATCCCCTTTTAGTTCCAGAGACCAATAACACACTGACCTTGAGGCTTTGTGCTCCCGGATTAGGAGCCCTGTAGTTCACGTGTGATCTTCGTAAAAACTTTTGTTTTCATAGCTGAGCAACTGTAGAAAACACCAGATGTGAACCATAGCTTCCTGTGTTCAAATTAAAGTTTTAGCTCTTGGTATAAGCACCCCATGTACAAAATTTGAACAAAGTCGTTATAGCAGTTTTCGAGAAAATGGCAGAAAACTAAATTTACTTCATGAAAAAGTGGTATTAGAAGTAGAGGTACGCCAATCTTTGTGTTACGTCGCCAGCAAAAAACTAACTCATGTTTTATAACATGTTTCGTTCTTGAGACACACACAGACATGTTTGTGAAAGTACTTTGGGGTCCAGGAGACCTCAAAACGCGTTTGGAGTTCCGTGGTGCAGAAAGTACCTATACGATGTACGATCACAATTAATGTCGCCTTGATTAAAAACAGGAAATGGATTTGTAATATAAGTTTCTCCCTTAAAGGTCCGCTGATCAGTTGTGGTGGACGACCTTGTGGAATTTTTTACAGACCCAAAAGGAAATGGCAGTGAACGGGACAATCTGCATGCATTGCAAGACTTTATTAACTTCGATTGTTTGTGCCGATAAGTATTTAAATATAAATCTGATTTTCTATTTAACATTCTTTGAAGATTGCGTTACTAAACTATTAGCGAATTTTTTAAATCTTACTTAAACTTTTGTTAGAAAATACACCTTTCTTATACCCTTAGCAACCAGGGAAGGCGGTTGAGGCCAGGTAGGTTCCTTCACCGCGTGGACCCTCACATTTACAAGGGCAGGAGATTAGGACCAACCGTAATTTCCTCCCCGTGAGTCACATAGTCTACTTCAATCAATCAATCTTAGATTTTTTTTAATATGTCATTTTATCTTAAAATGTTTGTTATATATCAATTCTACACATAATTACAAGAAAAATGACACCAAACCATGTATAATTTATTTTAATATGAACATAGGACTTGAAAACAGTTTTCTCGTAACTTTTAAATATGTATTTGTTAGAAATGTTCCTATTAAAGTAAATTATACATTGTTTGGTGTCATTTTTCTTGTAATTATGTGTAGAATTGATATATAACAAACATTTTAAGATAAAATGACATATTAATAAAATATAAGATTGATTGATTGAAGTAGACTAGGTGACTCATGGGGAGGAAATTACGGTTGGTCCTAAATCCCTCTGCTTGTAAATGTGAGGCTGCTAGCGGGTGAAGGAATCTACCTGGCCTCAACCGCCTTCCCTGGTTGCTAAGGGTTTTTTTATATGTTGCTATGAAGCGATAGTTAAAGTTGGATGAGATTTCGTGGTTCCGCCTCGGGTCATCGTTGCTTCACGATCCACTGTTTTAGCCACAAGGCTGAACTGATGCGAATGGCCATGTAACCTGGAGGTCGCAGGTTCAAGAACTTTGTTTAAAATGCTTTGTCATAAACATGAAAAAACAGGGTCTACTTCAAAGTCCTTTCACATAAATTGCTACGAAATTATTACTGTAGGTAAACCAAAAATCTGTGTAACTTATTACAGTTGTGGAAAATACCAGCGATGCTGGGACTTGTTTACACAAGTAGACTGTTTGCTTTTTCAAGATAATGCACTAATTGTCAGAGAGATCCGTTTTTCTCCTCAATGTTACAAAGTTGTTATATTGAATTAATCCCGCTGTTCCAGCAGAGTTTTAGGCGAGGCAGACAATTGAAATTTGGCTGTAACCGATGGCAAAATTCCAAAACATTCAAATTTTAATTTCCTTTACTCTTAAAAGAAAACTCATAGGGCAAGGAATTTGATGATTTTGCATCTTTTTTATATGAAGGTTAAAAGATAGCTCGAATGTGTATAAATGTGTATCATTAAATAATTGATCAAATAAGGCAATTTGCTTTTGCATTTTTCGTCATTTTCAAGAGATAACTTATGCCATTTTTTTGGCAATTTTTAGGCCATTTTCGGCTTTTTTAGGTCATGTTTCAGTGGAGATAGAGAGGAGCTTTTCCATGTATAAATCGTTAATTTGACAACAGACAATCGTTTTTATTTGAGAATCTCCGCCAAGTGTTCACAGTTCATTTTAATTCAAGTTTAGCAGTTTGTCTTGTGGCAATAACTTTTCTCTTTCTTTTTAAATGTAACGATCAAAGTTTATCGTGCTACCTACTACCAGACGAGCTAAAACTTGAAATTTTGGAAACTAGTAGCTCTTGAAATTCCAAAGAATGCACACTCGTATCTCCGATACGGGGCCAGTTCATAAGAGAACCAGATAAGCATTGGGTGTCCTTGCATCAGGAAGAGATGGAACCTGTTCTCGAGAGCGACCCCCACGCTGACCAGAAGGTGACCTCTGCGATAACACACTGATTCACTGTCCACTGACGCAGCTAGCTCCGGGAAATGCTGATAAACTCCGGGCAATGTCCCTATGTTACCATTTGTTTTCATATTCGCAATAAGTACTAACATATGTGTGCTCGCTTCTATTATTTACCTGATATTTTGAAATTAATATGGCTATAAGCCTATTTTTTACATTTTCGGTCCGGCATTTCGCCTGTTTGTTAGGCAGTTACCACCTCACGAGGAGCACATCGTTAATTAACGTATGTATAAGGATTTTTATTTTTTGATTCCGTTTCAAGCCTGTGGGCAGGGACCTGTGTTGACTTGTGTTGATTGTCTGTTAGTGAAAACAAAGAAACGGGATGTTATGACTCAAGCTGTTATCAGTGCCTGTGTCACGAAGTCACTCAACTTAGGAGACGGACTCTGTTAAAATGGCGAATTTATTGCGCTTCTGTCTGGACAACAGGAAATGTATTCGCTAAACTGCAAAACGACGAGCTTCATAACCTGTACTAGTCACCAGATATAGTAAGGGTAATTAAATCACTGAGGATGAAATGGGGGAGGAAAGACATATCTCAAAAATATTGAAGGGAATAAACCACTTGGAAGACCTAGACATAGGTACAAGGGTAGATTTAAGGGAAGTAGGATTTGCGAGGGATGGTTGGATGGAGTAAGCACAGAATAGGGTTGAATGGCGGGCTCAGGTAAGCGCGGTAATGAACCTCCGGGTTCCATAAAATAGATAATATTTTTTTAGCTTGCTGAGGAATTTTCTATTGCCATTGAGTAAGTGACTGTTAAGGGGATTCCATGAACATGTTAGTATTAACTAACATTTTGTATTTGTATTGGCATTTCCTGTAACGGCACTCACTTGTTACGTCATGACTAACTGCACGGAACAAAAACACATCGCGATGCGTACCATGCTAATGTATTGTTAGCATAATGTCGTTTGTAAAGAAACATGTAAATATCATTAAAATTTAAAAAATAAGTTAGGAAGAAAGAACTATGGGCACAATCAGTGTGCTTACAACCAATTTACATGAAGATACTGTCATAGTAAGGAGCTAACTTTTATTTGGGCAGAGGAAGTTATGAGTTTCACGTCGATATTTTGTTTCTAGCGAAGAATGTCTTGCACCACTCAAGGTTCGAGTTTACGCCAGCACGATCTTTGGACCAAACCAAATAAACAATGCCATTGCTGTAAGCAAACATAGTCCTAACAAATTTGCATACGCAGTCTATATAAGGGCAACAGCGCGAAGGTTCTGGCCTTTATCAGGAAATGTCTGCCTGGTGCAAAATCGCCGTTCGCTTTCTTGGTTCGTGTTTCGGAGCGACAGCCAAATCTCGCAACGGGTCCAGAA
This sequence comes from Ectobius pallidus, assembly GCA_964059195.1. Taxonomy (NCBI): domain Eukaryota; kingdom Metazoa; phylum Arthropoda; class Insecta; order Blattodea; family Ectobiidae; genus Ectobius; species Ectobius pallidus. Next base: position 184,782,726 of record CAXKWD010000005.1, on the reverse strand, counting down.
TAGCGGAGTCTGTGCTGTATTGGTTACTCAAGAAAGGTAACAGTGTTCAAGTTAATTTGTATGAAGATGCGTTTTCATGTACCTGGTGAAAGTGCTTACGGAGAATGTCTTAGTTGCCATGGCAACTGGGCCTTTGTGAATCCCTTGGCGGTCGTTTTGTTATTCGTCCCGAACAGTGTTGCCATCATATAAGTAGTTATAAGTAGACTGGGATTTTAAGGCAAATGCCTATTTTGTTCCTTATGAAATAACATGAAAATTTTGAAATATGTGGACGTTTTATGATAAATCACTTAAATGTTTTATAGTCCCATAAAATGCCTGTTTGGGCCTATTTTACTATTTTAGTGCCTAAAAATGCCTATTTTGTACACTTAAAATAAAATTCAACTTTTGTAATTTTTACAATCTTATAACGGACACCCCTCAATAAAAAGCAGAACAGCAGAGTTGGGTTTTTCACAGAAACTTGATTATTCCAAACAATTGTCGCTAAAGGAATGCTGACTAACGGAGGAGGGGGAGGATTAAGGGGGAAGGACTACTGTGAAAGAACATCTGTTTAAGTGAATTTAGTTCGTGATGCCTAATTTTGTAGTTAATTCAGTTAAGAATAGGTATACCACGTTTCTTGCAGTAAAAAAAATAGACCATGTTACAGTTCGAGTGTAGTATTGTCATATTTTAAAATCTATTTTCTGTCTATCTACACATTTTTAAAGTATATTTTAAGTGCCTATTTACTTGTTTTAAGAGCCTATTTTAGGTGCCTAAAACGAATTTTTTTAGAGCCTAAAATCCCAAGTCGAGTTATAAGATACGCTGGATATCAGAAAGCTTGTGCAATGAGTCCAGACACCGTTTACTGGGATACTCATATGAGTCACCTCTTGATTACTCACAAAATGTGGGTTGAGTGGTTTTTTGTCCAGTGTCATTGAGCTGCACTCCCGTTGACCCGATTAAAACTGCAGAGGAAACATGGTTCTAGCATTAGGCTTGTGTTATCTGCTGCCTAGCGGTGCATCATACGCTTCAGTTCACTTCCTCCAATTCATTGCACAACAAGTTTAATGCAACTAGATAATTATTCAGTGAATCAAGCAGAGCGGGCTAACAAAATCCAAGCAATCGGCAATTTTATGCGCCATGTTAAAATAACTATTCCAGCGATGCCGTTTCTTTCCCGGTTGCCATGGCAGCAGAGCAAAGCCACCTGCAATTACCTTTTTCACTTGAAAACTGATGCTTCGATAGCGTTTTAAGCTATTCTATCGCTCATAAAGAAAGCTAAAATTTAAATTCTGGTTTCGTTAGTACAGAGCCTATCACAATGAGAAAAACAACCGACGCAGCCTATTGCAGCCCTGACCTTCGCAATGACTTTGTTTTCACACGCGATGCAGATTGCAACACAGCCATTGCTCCAGTACACAATAGAATTATACCAACACTTGATGACATGTTATGCCATTAGGAAAGTGAAAAAGAAAAACACTTCTAGGCCGAAATATTGTAGTTTACTTTTGCATTTTTTTTTAAATTTTATTTTTCAGTGCGAATTTCTTTCTTAATTTTATTTAATGGAATCTCAAGTTTTGGAAGGTGTCTTATAAAAGGCCTTAGATTATATCTTGAACCAAATAAATAAATCTCCACATTAATAAAAATAAATATCAAATAAACCGCTTAGATGTTGAGTTGGGAAGATAGTGGTGCAATATAAGAGTAAAGGACTAGAAAGAAATTGAAACTCTTATTTTGTAACCTGCATATATTAATTTATCACTAGTGAATGTATTTTACATTTTATTAGCTGTATCGCAGTCTATATCTTCCATATTGCGTTAAATTACACGCAAGTGTTCAGAATTGTTAAGATAATTATACAAAACAAAAAGCTTGAAATCCATTTGATGAGGTGATTTTGCAGGAATATGAGCCATAAAAGTCTTATTTGATTTCACAGAAATTAAGCTAATTGAACATTTTGATTCACTGTAAAAAGATCGTTAATAAAAACAGAACATAAAATCACCAAGTTTTTTTATTTTTTTTATTATTATTATTATTATTTTTTTTTTTTTTTTTTATTATTATTTCAAGTCTAGGCGTGTTCTTTCATCTTGCCTTTTAATCCTTCTGGAGCTAAATTTGAATGTTTTACACAAGCAATCATCAAGTTGCATCATTATTGGGCTCTAAGCTTTGAAACGACGAGGAAATTTTTAATAGAAGAGCTGGTATCCGTGAACGACTGTTCTTATAAGAGGGAAAAATTCTCACAATTTAAATAAAACAACAGTTTATTAATTTTATACATTTATATTTCAGTAGCAGTAAAAATGTTAACGCACTTTCCACATAGGCCATCTCAGTGCACTGACTGTGCATATGACAGTATCGTCGGCGAAAAGTGATAACATTGAAGTAATACCGGTACGTGGAGTTGAAACCTGCAGATAAACTCAACCTAATGGCTCTCTGCCTTCCTGTGTAGAACAAGGGATTTCCTTCAGAGTTGATTGACCGAATACCAACATGACCACACGAAATAGTGTACATAACCCCCTGTGGGCGAACAAGCCCATCGTGTTTAGAGGCACGAAAGGGACGTTTACACGCTTGCTGTAGTCCCTTAGGGCGGAATTTATATTACCTCGGTCTGAAAGCTCTTACAATCCCCCAAGCGTCGCCTACAACTGACCACTTCTACAGGCAGTGTTTCTTATGGTATTTGGTTCTCCAGTCTAAATTCCACTTTGAATGATATGCTATTGCTATAAAGCTAGGCAATTACTGATCTCTTAACTCGGGATTTCGTTTGTTTGTTGCGCAAATGCGTTATTTGATTTGCATTCACTCTGACATAAATCTGTGGCTTGGTTCTAAAAGTGCCAATGTCAATTTATTGAAAAATAATATTTATGCATTATTGAGCTCGGCTAGACTTTATCTTTCGTAGTGCCAATGTCTGTTGCTATTAATAGATAAAATATAGAAACCTTAGAGGTCAATGTCTGAAGTTCTCAGCAAAAAATGTTACTTTTACAGAGGCTTCAAAGTTAGTTATTTCAAAAGCAAGTTTTGGACATTGGCCCTTTTGGAACCAAGCCACAGATTTATGTCAGAGTGAATTAAAATCGAGACAGGTCTATGCGCAGAGATTTGTATTTTCTTGATGTCCTTTCATGTAATGTTCATGCTAACAAATTAAGACTGGCTTCCACTATCGAGTGTAAAATTGTCTAAGATCTCAATACAGTACATTTCATACGTAACTCTAATGTTTTTCCGGCAAACAAGGACAAAGGTTTTTTTTTAAATTTATTATTTTTTTAAAGGGAAAGGTCTACTGTTTACAGAACTTAACAAAAGCCGCTAGTGTTCCTCCTAATTAAGAATGCAATACGGGTCCAAAGTCCCTCATACCTGGCAAGTGTTTATAGATTCCACTCTAAGGTAGATGAGGTGGGGGATCAGGAAGCTGCGAGGAGTTGCACAAACAACTGAAGGTGACGGGACCGCAAAGTGGATGAGCCACACCTCCTGGAGAGGCGCTGTACTTGTCGTGGGGACACCTGCAGGCTCACGAAGGCTCCTTGTGGGATACCACGCCTGTATCACAATTGTGGAATGAATATTAAATCGCTTGAATACATACTACATCAAATCTTTTATTGAAACGGAATATAAAAATATAAACCCTTACACATACGCTTCAAGAAACATTCTGCCCTCCTTTGATTCCCACAACCTCACGCGTTCCCCTTGAGGCAAGGCAAGGAATCTGCCTAATGTCAAATTCGTGTTGATTGTAAAATATTTAAAAGCCTGCAGTGTTGGCCTTGGATTTCACGTGATCGCCATTGTGGTTATTGTTCCTTTGTTATGTGTACGTTCAACATGTTCTTTCAGCCTGTAATTCCACCAGTAAGTTACAGACTCCATGTCTCATGTTTATTTCAAATGGACTTATTGCGTCCAAACTGCATTTCAACTTGAACATGGAGTTAAAAGCATATATTGGTCATATAACAACTAATATAAGCCATGAAGAGAATCATTGCTTACCATGGATGCACCAGCATTTAAATGCAATACAGTATATTCCTTCTCATAGTGTACTGCAGATCCAATTCAATGTTTCTGGCTTGGATTGAAATTTCCTCGGGATTTTACAAGCTTTTCGTAAATACTAGTTCCTATACATTGTCGTTTACAAATATGAGACTCATGGGGTATTATGCATCTATACCGCATTTCGCATTGGTACGGTTCACTGTTCTGCGATTCAGGCGTCTGTGAGAACATGACGTTAACGAATGGCTGACTATAATTTCATTATACGGTATTTTTTATTTCATTTCAAATAAGAGCTTTTACTAAAAAAAAATATTGTACGCAAAAACTTTATCGAACTCATTCAGTATTTCTTTAGTAAATTCGTCCGCTAAAACGTTATTTTGCGTATTTGATACATTAATAGATATTTTAACTTGAATTAAAAGTATAACTTATATCGCAAGAGAGACAAAGTCTTTATGCCGCTCCATTGGTACCAACTTGGAAAACACTCTTCTAGGTTAAGAATAAGAATATATAAGAATATTTGTATAATATTATTAAATAGACTCAATTTGATGAAAATTGAAAAAGTTGAAATTCATTATGTCTTCTCTGGCGTCGAATTTCTTACGGTGGTCGCAAAAATAATCGTACTTGTATTATTATTTTCTCACAAATATTAATGCCTGTGTAAAAAAAAAATACACGTGGTAAAATGATTTAATTTTCTCGTAGGTTTCGTACACTCGCTTTTACAACTTGTACAACTTTGTTGTTGTCTTTGTGCTTCCTATCGCTTGGGTTCCCCGTCCTGTTGACGTAAGCATTGTGTACTATCAGGTACATTGTTATCACAACGCGTGGCCTATATCAAGGCCTTGGTGGCTATTTGTGTGGTGTTAACGGTGACTGTTCACAGATGTGTTTATATAATTTCAATTATTTACGGCAAATAAGACATTGGTCTTCAAAAACCAAAATTAAGGTTCGAGGTTGAGAATCTAACCTAAAGAATTTTAGCTCATGGACCAGATGCCTCACGTTATGATTTTATCGTTTATTTTTATCAGTTGCATTTTTTCGCGCCTACGTGCACTTGTTTTTATGTAAATTCCCAAGGACTGAACACTGAAACATCTTCACAGCTGTGGCTTCTTTAAACATAGCGATTGTGTATAAGCTGCATATGAAAATAACGTATAATTATTTGTATGAGTGGTGAAGCATTTTAGCAATGAGGTTGACAGCTGATGTGCAGCTATAACCTCATTAGAGTATAGTTTGTCACTATCGCATTGTTTTCCATTTGAGCTCGTGTCAATGAGATGCCGAAAAAGGGCGGCTACCCATACAATGGAAGTGATTTATGGGCCGTCACCCACAGCTTCCTCTCGGCCACAGGAAACGCAAAGTTGATTTACAGAATAGCTAAATTGGTAAATCTACGTAAACAACAATTATAGTAAAAGAGATTGATTTGTTTATTGTTACCATAGCAACAGATAGTGATGAAACTCTAGTTAAAGGCTTTCGCAGTCTTTCCATACTAGCTTCGCCCGCGATTATTATTTTAAAAATTAAGAGCATAATAGTTAAATCATTATATTTATTAACACCTAAATCACGTGAATTTCATACCACGATTAGATAGCGTCGCCTGGTAAAAGCGACCTCAGATTCGAGGTCCTTGGCCCAGAAAACCCCTGTAGTGAGTTTCGTCCAAATCGAACAACGTTTGACCATATTTAGGCCTATATTGATTATCCCACTAATAATAATAATACTAATAATCCTCTTCGGTGTAGGTTGAAAATTTCATATGTCTGCGTGCCTTGACATTAAAAACAATTGAATCGACCAGCGTGAGCTACAACATTCAAGAGATCGCGAAAGTTTCAATTTCCAAGGTATGACAAAAATAGCCAAAGCCAACTGTAATTGATTTGATATTGAAATATATTACTGAAAACTGATGCTTCGAAAAAGCAAAAAATGCACGTTTTCTGCCCGTTTTTCACTCATAACTCGCGAAGGGAAGCTAAAATTAAAATTCCAGCTTCGAGGTGCACTTTCCGACCCTTTAGCCCATCTATGTTTAAAATTTCAGATCTCTGCGTTCAGTAGATTTCGCTGGGCATCGCGGACAGACAGACAGACAGACAGACAGACACTTCCTTTTATTAATATAGATAGGAACCATTTCAAAACTGAATTGTATTTTGCATTACTACAATCGGTCGAAAATCACACTGACACCTCCAAGTTATGACTTAACAAGTAAAAGATTTAATTATGACAGCATTTCTCATAAAAATGTAGAAATGTTCTATGCATTCTAAATCTCAGTCTGAACTATCAAGGGTTTTGACTTTTTTTCCCGCAGACTGTACTCCTTACAATTCACCTGACCCTGATTGCTGTAACAGGACAAAAGAAAACGCACCCCCTACCGTGTTGGTTTTGTTGTTTACCTAAAAGGGTGGAAGCCAGGCCAGGTAGGCTCTTGAAAATGTGATACAATCTAGAATACGTATTCAGATGTTTGTCACATGGAAACGATGGCCGCCTTATAACTACCCTTCAGAGGAACAAAAGTGAAAGTCCTTATAGCCTCGAAATGTGAACTTAAGTTGAAAGCTGGACATGGGATTTCAGGGTTCATCAGACCCATATTACGGGTAGAGAAACGAGGGCCCAACAGTAGAATATTAGTTCAAGATCGCCTCATTCTTTTGTTTCTGTAGTCTATGCCTTTGGTTACGTATAACAAAGGCCCGGATTTTTAGGTTTTGCATTAAGTGAAATAGGGTTTTAGTTCAAAACATAGTTTTAGGTTAGAAGTATAATGAACTTTCAATGTGCTATATATTAGAATTCAACACGTATTACCTAAAAATTTAACTTAAAAATTGTTTCAAGACATTACAGAATTTATGGAAAAAAGCCTAAACAATCAAAAGAAGCTGCCTCAAATGAGACTTCTATCACAATAACCACAAAACCCTGGACAAGTTCAGCGCAAGAGGACAAAATAGTTAATACTGTATCTATTAAACGCTAACCTTTTTGGGATTCGAACCCAATGCTTCTCATGCTTTATGGTTGGCTGTGAATAATGATTGTACAGATTGAACTATTTAAAAGAAATACGTCTGTTACTCTGATCCCTCTTCTCTTGGTCTTGTCCATCTCAAGACACCAATGGGTTGAAAAATATTAATTTGAAAGGTGGTTTTACTTTCAACACAACCAAAAGGTTTTTGAAGTGAAACTTATTTAGCCTCGGTAGGGGTAAATCGAGAGCTTATGTAACGCTCAAAAATCGTCACGAAATTAGTGAGGTGTGACGGAACGGATTGCACAGAAAACAACCAACTCAATCATTAGGCTTATCTAAATTGAAAAATCAAAAAATTAAAAGATCTAAAATCCAAAATAATAAAAAAGTCCAAAAACTCAATATTAAAGAGTCCAACAATCCAAAATTGAAAAAAATCCAAAAATTAAAACAAGTTTCAATCTGTCGCGTGGCGTTCCACGCACACTTTTTTTTTTTCTGTCTCTGCAAAATATCGATTTTTCAATCGCAAAGGGTAATAAATTTGACCAAAAACCTGTTGGGATTAAGGTTTTCTTAGGTTTTATACCCCATTTAGATTGTTTAGGTACTGCAGACTAGAGTGTGGAAACAGATAGGTAATATACAAGTTCCGTATCCATGGAAACGCAATACGTTGCATGGCCGCCTATATGAGACTGATGTTGAGTTATGTAACGACACTCATTGCGGTGTTTTCTCTTCCCCTTGAACTTGTGTCCGCCATGTTTTTCAGAATCACGTGTCTCTTGTTTTATCCTGTTTGGTAATAATCGGTGGATGTTGTTTACTGCACCGAATGCATTCAAAACAAAGTCATTGCGAAGGTCAGGGACAAAAAGCTGCAATACCTAGCTTTTCCATTCCAAATTGTTGTTATTGACCAAGTTGTTTGTGGTAGGTTCTGTACTAAACATCCAGGATTCATTGTCAAACCAACAACATGGCTATATACAATTTGGAATCTCCATGTTGTTTTCTATATGTGAAAAGTTTTTATTTTTAAGGTAAATTCGTTTTACAACTCCATCATGGCGGTGATATTATACAAATATGATCTATTATTATTAACTGGCGTCGCTCGGGGTTTGTATTTTGTAATTGGAGATGAACTTATGAAGGCCTTTCGATTTTCAAATTATAGGTCCTTATATAGGCATTTATAATTTGAAATAGGAAGAACAACGACTTATTACACTCAAACTATTCCCTCAGAAAACGCTTGATATAGCTTTTTATAGCTCATAGAGGATGTAGAATTTTGCATCTCATCGCTTCTACACACCATGCCTGGGAGGGGTTCAAATAAGAAGAAACAGAAACTCCGGTAACATAAAATTGAATTGTCTTTGCGGAATATTTTATTTCTCACTCTTATGTTACCATACAACCGTTTCGGGGATGAAATTTAAAAAAAAAGATATTGAATATCTTTTAAGGATTAAGGGATTTAAAAAGATGGGGAGGGATTTAATTTTGATAAAAGAAGATTAATTTGTATTGTTGCTTTAATAATTAAAATGATTGTACCATTATTGATAATATGAGTAGGCCTAAGGTTCCCTCTCCAAAAAGAACTGCGATCATATGTGGTATGATATTCTCTATGTCCAGGGTAGAGAAAGTTATGTGACTGCCTCACATTGTGCATTAAATAAATTATATCTTTAGCTTCACTAATTTGTCCAAGTTCAGTATCATTTATTTCTAAAGCTACCTGAGACCACTGCCAACAATATGGCGTCATCGAATGTGATATGGATTGGATGTCTGCTCTAAAACATTAGGTTTTTAGCATTTAAAATCAAAATTTTTCAAAATCCTTTCTTAGTGAGCACTTTCATTCCGAGTCTCTACCTATTATAGTTTTGGCTCTCAGTCAGTCAGAACAAAGCCTATTGTATTTTTATATATATAATAGATTGCTAAACCCACCTTGATGCAAACTTCCTGCCGCTTGTATTGCATTGTGAACGACTGCAACATCGTAGAGAATAAAACATAGTTCTTCTTAAAAATGAATGGATTTATATTTAACCATTTCAAAAGAGGAATGGTCTGGAATAGGTTTACATTTCGCATTGTCATACGAATTCACTGTATTGTCTACATCTATCTACTAGTATAGAGTTAAGCTACTTCGATCACTGGAGACGAAAAGGCTTATATTTATATATCCTCGCTATCTGAATAAGAACTAAATTCTGTAGCGTAGTGTTTAGCATTGCTGAGTGACTGAGGTCCTCTCAAGAGGTCAAAGTCCCGAGCCAAACACATATTCATTAAGGTTCCGAGTTCATACCCCGACACTCCGTTATAAAGTGGAGCATTGATAAGATAATGCAGAAAGAGGTCGCAGCCTTCGAGTATTGCTATCACACTTAATTTAGGTTCTATGCAGGCTTTCACATAACATGCATGGGCAAAACACGTTTCTCACTTAGCTTCCCATGTAGAATAAGAGGCCCCATTGCAGGAAGTGCCCATCTGGGTTTGGGTTTCAACTGCCCTTCAGAAATGTTTTAGCAAAAGGTTCATAGATTTCCCATTTGTGTAAAATTGCCTCCATATAGGCCTAACGTGTGAAGTAAATTATGGTCAGTTTCTTCAGGTGACACAGACAGCCTTAAGTTTCTAAAAATTGTTAAAAATTATTTGTAAAAAAGATAATATTACACTTTTATGAAATCAGCCTACCCTTAGTGGTATTTTTGGTAGAAAGGCCTGTATTCAGCGTGGTCGGTGGAGAGGTACCTTAAATTACATAATAATAATAATAATAATAATAATTATAATAATAAACGATTAAAGCAGTTTTTAAGATAACGCGAAAAAATAAATTTCCTTAATGTAAAGTGGACGATATCTAGGCCTAGCCTAAATAAAATAAAAAGTTTGTTTCAGACGATTTTGAAAATAGCCTACACTTTGTTGAAAACTGAACATGGAATTCCTGTACGGGCAGAGGACGTCAAGCATGCAGTTTTCACGAACTGTATAAACTGAAAATAAGCCCGAAAATTGGGAAGAGCGAAAAAAAAAAAGTTAAATTCCCGGGGTTGTATCACGACTTTCTCTTGTTTTTGCCGTAACTTGCTTTTGTTGAAGACAAAGGCAGTTCCTGTTACGTATGTTCAAGGCTGTGTTCAAAGTGTGAAAATATGCCAAGGACAGAATGCAATGCATTGATATCACATCCTATGATTAGTTGAGCAGCAATATAAACATTTTCACTGAGGTGAGTAAATGAGTTTTAATTCCCTGTTATTTCTAGTATAGGCCGCCTACATTGGGTTACTTCGGTAGATACAATACAATAACTGGAAAGAAAATTTAAATACATACATGAATAGAGTACAAGAAATAAACTTTGAGTCTAATCACTGCATTATCTGTTTTCTATGCGGTCCGGCAAGGATTTATAATTTAAGTGAGAAATTGAGTCTTTTAAAAGAAATTATACTATGTGTGTACTCCTTTTCTGCACGACGTAACTAATTAGTGGTACTTACTAATATTGTTGCCGTGGATCGTAACTTGACATTCCCCACACGCAATCTGGTTGCTATGGAAACAAAAGAAATCTCCGTGCGGTAAAAATTACAAAAAGGACAAGTGCCGTAAGTAAAATCATCATAATACAAGCCTTTATGGAAGACCGGAACCAAGGCCCCTTAGTTTGTGGCGACTTTAACAGGAGAAATATTCGGTTATCATAACAACCAACATATGCGAATCACTTTCTAAAATATGACATCTATTTCCAGTAATGTATATGCATAGGCCTAATATTTTCAGCTAATGTCTCAATTAATATAAATAAATAAATATTCATCGTGCAAAAAATAGCATGCAATACTCGTGCCCTAAGCGCATAACGGATCTCGGAAACTCTTACGGCACTTGTATCGCAATATAGGCCTTTTATTAGCTACGAGGCCCTATCAGGAGTTCAATTTTTTCTATCGTTACTGTATTTTTATGGAGTAAATTTCAACTGATATTAATTTAAATGGATATGATACAGGATGAAGGCGAGGATGATTCATGGTATGTAAATATCAAATTCGGCATTTGCCTTTACGACTGGGGAAACCATGAAACAAACCCATGTCAAATTGGCTGGCCACTGGATTTGAAAATTGAGCCTTGTTAAAATATTCAACGGTTAAAATCAAGACACATCAAGGGGATTTTTGTCATTTCATTTTGTAGATTTTAACATATAAGTTTAATATTATTAATTTTTTCATCTAGTTCGTAGATAAATTGGTTTCCGGAATCGTTCTTTGCAGCCCAGAATATTTGCATTCTTTCTTCTGTCCATCCACTAACGGTAGGCTTTCTTTATATTGAAATTAAACTTAAAATTAAATTCTGCACTGAATTAAAATGTGCTGAGAGAAAATAAATTTGCAGATGTAACCCAACATTAATAATGGCTTATTGCATTTATATCTTCATGTAGTGATTTTCGAAAACTCGAGATTTTCCTTGAAAATAAATATTCGCGCTAAAAAAAGCTTTGCGATTGTAAAGTGACATCGGTCTAGGTTTTCTCTTTATTAATCACAATGGCTACAATTCGTGAATCCGTCACTCGCGATAACTAGGCCTGCAGCAGTCTTAAGGGGAATGGAGGTTTTTTTTGTATGGAAATTGTTATTTTCTTTTTATAGCTGTATTTTATTCTCTGGACATTCTTCTTTAAAATGATTTATCACACATAATTGTACTGTAATTCTATCAATGCTATTTTTTTCTGAGAACATCCAGATTATGGAAGCTCGTTCCACCTAAATGAATTGGTCAATTTATGAAATTATATAGGCTACACATCACAAGGTACTTTAAAATGTTGATAAAATATTTCCATAAATAAGTATAAGTTATTATGAAAAATCATTTTAAAAAGATCAAGTGCCTAGCTTTAGTGGTTGTTGAGAAAAGATGCATTGAATTTAGCAGTGTAAAGGTAGGCTATTCCGTTTCCCCTTAAAACATTGAACCATATTTTCTGAAGACGTAGAATTTTGAGACCTGTGTTATCTTGATGTGTAATTAGCTATCAGCGTAAGCAGTAATTTGTTGACAGTTATGGGAAAGGGGAGTGCCTCAGCTCACAGATATGATTATAACTCACACACATATCTTGACACTTCCATTGTGACGTAATAGCACCGTGTATGGACGTCCCTAAAATTCTCTACCAAGTTTCTCAAGCAGTTTATAAAACGGCGGCGGACTGCGGAGAAAACAACTAACACAGTGATTATTATATCTTTGCGTGGCGTTCAAATGTTTTTATCTGTTATTTTATAGCAAATAAATTAAGTAAAACTGTTTAAACATCTAAGTTAAGATTACATTAGGCTGTCAATCCACTCTTAGGGGGCCTTTACCATTTTTCCAGTGTTTTAACTCAAAACAAATCACAAACTGATTTTTTTTTCAAATTAAAATTAAAATTGAATGTTGACTGTGCCATCAGGATGACACACCCAGGTCATGTTAGAGCCAGGCACCCTTCCTTGTGTTTGCAAATGGAATTACCACCTTCAGGCTCAATGTTGTTATAACTTAGAAGGGAATCCCAACCTGTGTACTTTAGTGATACGAATCCAAGGTCGCTGTCGACATATGCAGATGAGCTTACTCAATTAGGCAACTCAAAACATGAAGAGACTCCAAAACAAACAGTTTCGCAAAACCTCGGTTTATGAGAACCTGGCCTAGAATGTCTTCTTACCTAACGATGTTACGTGAACAAAGGAGGCTTTGGAATCTGGATATTGTAAAGGAATAAGTGGAGCAAAGGCCATGGATTACAAAAGTAACTCTGTGTCATGGCAACGGCTATATAAAACTGCCCACCACTTCCTAGTTGGCCATGACAGTTCTATTGTTGTATCTCAGATTATGCTGCGATAGAGATTTAAGGTTCATAAAAATAACTCATGCAAGAGAAACTGGACATTTATCAAGTAATTAATTATGCTTTTAAATATAGGCCTACAGTGATATATGCAAATATAGCAAACATGCCTAATTTCGCAGTATTTTTTTTTTATTGCAAAATGGGAACAATAGTGGAAATATTTCATCTTATTCATCAAAGAGGGCATCTTGTCTTCTGTTTCATACATTTTTTTTTTTTTTTTTTTTTACATTACTGTTCCTGATTTTGCAGTAAATAAAATAAAAAGATACTGCGAAATTAGGCACGTTTGTCCTACACCAGTGTATTAAACATCCCTTAACCTACGCAAATATCAAGTCAGTTAATGAATGGAAACGTATTTTTAGAGATACTTGAACAGAACGTAGTGATAGGATTATCTCATTCATATGCATTAAAAAAGACTGGAATTTGTGATTTCATTTGTTCCAAAGCCCACTTGAATTGTAAAACAGGAGACTTCGTGAATTTCAGCTAAACATTATTAACACACCACAGTAGGCCATGTGAATTGTTGAGATCGGAATGGAAACATTTAAGTTAACAACTATGGGAGCTGGAGATGAAAGTACAGGACGCTGCGTTAAGGTTACGTCCATGGACCATCCGAGCACGAAGCAGACCAGATAGCCTTGAACCAGTGTACCGTACATGAAGCCCCCTCTCAACCTATTAAACGGATCTTGTGGTTTTATTAAGAAAATTTGGTGATGCAGATTTCCAGTAACAGCCTCCGTCATTTTTACCGCGAACTCTGTTGACGTCATTTGTGTTGCTGGATGCGTTTGGTAGTAGATTCAGGGGACAATTCCTGAGCAAGTTAAAGGAAGATTATCTATTTTATGAGCCAGCATCCAACCTTCTTCTGTGCTAACTCCATCCAACCCAGTGGCGGACGCAGAGGGGGGGATTGGGGGGATAGATCCCCCCCCGAAATTTGAAAAAAGGCTATATATGCACTCTAAGTGGCCAGTTTTATAAACTAATTGTATAATATGTAAGTTAATTAATTTTTTTAGTATTCAAATCCCCCCCCGAAAAAAATTCTGCGTCCGCCACTGATCCAACCATCCCTTAAATCTATCCTAATATTGTCCTCCCACCTACGTCTAGGTCTTCCACATGGTCTTTTCCCTTTGGGTCTCCCTGTCAATACTTTTGAGATATGTCTTTCCTCCCCATTTCATCCTCCGTGATTTAATTACCCTTGAAGAGTACGGGTTATGAAGCTCGTCGTTATGCAGTTTTCACCTCTCTTAAGTCCGAATATTTTCCTAAGCCCCCTGTTTTCCATGTCTCACATCCATATAATACAACCGGCAGGATAATTGATTTATCAGTTTATATTTTTAAATTCGAGACAGAAGACGTAAAGCTAAAATAAACAAAAGTCGTACTTGGATTTACATAATGGCGGTAACGGGCAGGGAATGGAGGCTGAGGTATCCAATAACTCTGCTTCACAGTTGGTCACGAAGATAGGAGAACTGGTTGCCTAGCGACGACCAGACCTTGAGCTGAGCTCGCGTCTCTGGTTGGAGGAACTCAGCGAGTCGGAGGTGCTTCGTTTAAACCCGACGATGAACTCATCCAAGCCGCCGCCATTTTAAGAACCGTACCAGCATTCAAGTTGCGAATGTTATGTCACCGTTGATGATATTTACTTAAACAGCCGCCTTGTGAAATATAGCAATTTAATAAACCGTTTCACATGATTTCGCAATTATTTTACGATGTTTGGAACAGTTTAGTAAAATTTAAATGCCTCTAGTCGCAATCCAAACTTGTAGATAGCTTATAAGCCGGTGAATTTGACTTGGGGGGGCTTTTCATGCTTTCACCAGTCGTAGGACCTGACTCGTGATATGACCTTGATGTTCGATATTAATGTTGGTTTACATTTATCTGTTGGTCTGTATGCTGGGAATACCTAGGATCAGCAAATTCGAGTCTATGTATAGAAGTGAATATAGAAACAATTGAGTATCTCTGCTATTTCATTACAAATGTGACGTCACTAGTAGGTGCCCGCGGCTATGATTAGAACATGTTTATTAACACTGGCAACGTTTTTACAGAAATTACATGAATTACTAAATTGTATTTTTAATTAGGGCAAACGTCCCTAATTTCGTAGTATCTTTTTATTTTATTTACTGCAAAATCAGGAACAGTAATAGAAAAATAAATAAATAAAATGTATGAAACAGAAGAGCAGATGCCCTCTTTGATGAATAAGATGAAATATTTCCACTACTGTTCCCAATTTTGCAATAAATAAAATAAAAAGACACTGCGAAATTAGGCATGTTTGCTATATATTGTTTGAGTGATAAATGTAAATAATTAAACGATTCTTGTGCATACAGATTCAAATGAACCTCAATCATGCGTAAACAGTTAAAAGATTAAAAACCCGGGAGAAAAACTACCTCAGATTCGAAACTAAAAACCCCCGCATAGTCTGTATGACAAAGCACTGGTGGGTCCACGAATTTGAATAATTGAAAACATGCGGGCGGGCGGTGTCCATTGTCATCTGCATTGCACCGGGTCCAAGGTCACCAGGAGATTCGGTTCGAGACCAGGTGACTTCCGTCCACGTCGTATCAACGAGGAGTGAAATTGTAGAATGTTATTATTATTATTATTATTATTATTATTATTATTATTATTATTATTATTATTATTATTATTATTACTACTGGTCCACTCTCGAAATCTTCTTTCCTTCTTGTCATCCAGAGTCTCAATTCTCCTTCTACCATGTTTTGTCGTTCCTTTTATTTTTCTTCGATTACATCCAGCAGAAGTCTTTTTTGTTTGCTTTGCTTTGCTTTCCTTTCCTCTTCATGCGTTTTTCTGTCTCCGCAAGCTTCTTCCTTAGCTGCAAACCTAGTTTCCCAGTGTAAATATATAAATTGAGGTAGCGGTACTATGAGTATTTATATATTATATAGGATGATTGATAAACAGAAATAACCCTTTACTTCCTAGAGAAAGTAGGCCAGTCTCTTGTTATGATTGACTTCTAATAGTATTCCGGTATCCTGGTTAAAATATTTTCTTTCTTCATGATTAAATTCCAGGTTGTCTATTTTGGTTTGGACTAACTGTACAAACCTGAAGTGAATGCTTTATTCCTTAATAACTCTGCTGTTGTAGGACTTATTGCGTTTGATGTCATCTGGCTCATCATCCTATGAAGGGAGTGTTAAGAACCAGAGCCATCTTGTCGTTGTTTAACATGTACTTATGACATTTTTTTGTAACGATGCATTGCCTTATCCCAGATCTCGATACAAAAAATCAGATGAACTTACAAAACAAAACGCCAAATGGAGTTCATGGGCCATATTTCATAAACTATTGAGTTTTAGACCACGGTTTCTTGAGAAACATATGCGAGGGACTAAGTGGGATAACTAGAATATTAACACAACACATCAACAATGTTCCTTTATTTCTGCCAAAACATCTGAAGGCGTACGAAAATACGATTGATGCAAATTTGCTATTTAAAAAGCATGATCTGATCCAAAATCAACAGCGTTCTTATGGGCTTTATAAATGTGTACACCAAAGATCATGAAAGCAAGTTCTGTTGCATTAGAACAGCTCTTTTTAGCATCATTAAGGCTTGTTAGCATAAACAGTCACGTGAACAAATGAATAGCGGATGTAACAGAGCAGATGACGTCATTGTTTCGTACCTAACTCGATTCTCTGGATTGACTCTTCAGTGGATTTTCCTGACTTAGCGATGAGATACAAATTAATCTAAAACTGCGCAGAACATATTCTCAAAATGATTTGGATAGCCGGTATAAATTGAATTGGTGAAAACTAAAGTAGGCCTACATATTTTATTAACCAAAATTTTTTCGGGAAATTGAGAAAAAATTCCACGCCAAATACATGTTTAACAGGCTGTGATATGGAATGTGTCTCGTGTTTTCTTTAAAATGTATTAAAAGCCAGCGCATGATTTAGAATAAGCAAACATTACTTGATACAACATTTTTAACAGATCTGCCTTTTTCTTTTTTCGACCTAACATTTCAACTCATTCCTTGCTCAACAGACTGAATTTATGATTCACAAGGCATTTGTGATGGCCCTCTATTGAAATAAAAAAGTGACAGGCAAACGACAAGAGAAATAATTGCACAAGAAATATTTACTGGGGCCGACATTGACAACAGAAGGCCGAGCGAGAAGATGAGCTGTAAACAAACTCCATTGTTTTTATTATTTCCTTCCAACAAATTGTGTTTTTTGCCTTGAAATGCAAGATTCTTATTATTTTCTACAAACTTCCTCAATGTCTATTTTAAATGCTAATAATTATGCGCTGAAAAGATTTCTTAACAACAATAAATTGAAAACGGTAAAAGATGTCATATATTGCTTTCAGTTTCTATCGTAGCCACGGCCTTCTAAAAACCTTCCTTTATTTACATGCCTAGGCACTAAAAATAGCAAAAATCATAGTAGGTAATGTAAACAATCAACAAATGCGCATTCCAATTCCAACAATAAGAAAACAACTGAATCAAGGCTTACATCTCCAGTGATGAAATTTTATTTTAACATCTGAGTTTTCAATTATCTCCTGAAAATGTTGTAGAGATTTTCTAAAATGTATAATTCGAAAGATATTTTTTTTACAACAAGAAATATATTAATAGTGGTATGATCTACACCAGCGTTTCTCAACCTATGGTCCTCAGACATAATATAAAAATATCATAAAGCAAGTGAAAAGTAAAGAAGTAAAATTTTTTCACATATTTCGTTATAATGGCCTATAATTAATACCTCAAATATTAAGAATGTAGACCTTCTTTTAAAAATGGGATGTAAAATTAGGGGTCCGTAATTTTTTTTTTTAGACATTTTAGAGGTCGTCGGGTTCAAAAAGGTTGAGAAACGCTGATCTACACAATTTAAAAAAAAAAATGAGTCTACTTTCTATAGGCAGGCTTTATACGTTGAGGATTGAAATTCCATGTCCAATTTTCAAGATAAATACACATTTTGAGATATCCTCGTCAAAAAAAAAAAAAAAAAAAAAAAAAAAACAAACTCTGGGACGCAGCTGAAGGGTGCGTAAAACGTTTTGTGCTTGCTGCCTAAATCAAGCGCGTTCCGTATATCTAGTATTACATTTATTTCCGTTACTTTGAAGACTTTTGTGTTTCTCTCAGGTCTAGGACCTCTGCAGAGTTCATTGCAGCAAACCTCAGAGCGTTCGCTATCTCTAACAGGACATCCTTGCGAAATTTGAATATCAGGCATTGAACTGAATAAATGAATAACGCTGTTTATCAGTGTCACCAACCTCTCACTACGCGATTCAGTCAATAGACTGGAGCACTCAGGCAAATGGGCTTCGCCTGGGTGCCCATTACCTTATTGGATCTGTCGTCTGTCTCCATTGCTAAAAGAAATCCTGTTTTACAAAGAGCCTTATCTGTAGTATTGGGGTCAGTTTGTAGCAGGGAAGGTCACATGTCCAATAATTTCTTGTAATTTGCAATTTTAATACTTTTGCTTGACAAGGCTTCTATAATGATATGCAATCTCTAACATAGCAACATGACAAGTGACTGCAGTAAATAACAGGTGGTAGCCATTTTGTTGGTGATAACTTCCTTAAGCTCACATACAACAATGCCTAGACCTATTGTTGATAATAATAATAATAGTTGCTTTCTAGTCATGTCTATTTAGAATATCTTGCAATTACTCAAACGAACTTTTGCGATAGATGGCAGGTGACTGTTTCTCTGGTGTTTTTACCTCAAAGCAACACTAATTAAAACACACAAATAAGCTAATTTTATTTTATTTTACATTTAATTGCTCTTAAGACTTGACAACAGTGTTATAATGAAATTCCATACTTTAATGGATGTAATAAGTACAACAAAAACAAATGAAACCTAACACTGACACATCTCTTCACCGTGCATAGCATGTAACGGAAATATCTCAATGTGGAAATCAGGTTTGTTCCATTCTTGGTATTCAATAGAGAAGGCCTTGATTACAATGAGTCACAAGTTTGTAAATTTACGCCGTACTTTATATGCGCAATTTAACAGTGAATGTATGTTAGGCCTGACTACAGCTGTATTAACTAAATAGATGCCTGTTAACTCAACATTTAGGTAGTTTATTGAATATTGATTTTTGTATACGTGTACGTATATTCGACTTCATTAACACTTAACAGTATCAATTAAGTGCTATTATAAAAAGAGACATTTTCAAAAATAGAAATCTGCATTGAAAAATAACATGTAGTTAACAAAATTCGGGAAAAAACACAAAAGTTAATGTTTTCTTCAGGACATGTTTGTATTTCTATCTGAACCGTTATGACGCCACTCGTCTGTCTCCGGTGTAGTGCGGGCTGCAGCCGGCAGGCGGCGCGTTGCTGTGACTCAACCTGCTAACGGGAACACATTCTCGACATGCCTGTGACGTGCTTCCGGCTTCCTATTTCGCCATTAACAACAATTGCCATAGCAACGCATATTCACCCTCTTTCACTAAGGCATGGCCTGCTATAATTTCTATTTAATTAGAGAGGGCCATGACTAAAGTAAACCCCTTTACTTTTATTCACCAGTCAAGTTCTTATACGTTTCACCAAATTCTAGGTTTAAAAGAAAACCCATTGTTGTGAAATGTGCGCATTATCTCATCAGCTGTTCGCTTTTCTTACTATAGGCATAAACTGTGTGGATCATGTGGGAATGGTGGCTAGTGGTTTCTAGAAGAAATAAACTGCCACACTGTTGTCGGTTCTCTAGGCTACTATTAAAACCGTCGGAATTAAATTCAACATAGAAACCGAACCACGGCATGACTCAATCAGAGGCAAAGGAGTTATTCTGGATACGTTTCTGCTTTGCTGTGGGTACCAGAGCGTTAAACCTCTCTCACCTCGAGGTCTCCCTAATGGCCAGGGTCACTTTGGTGTAAAAGTGTTGGTAACATTGATCCAAATCGCCTTGGCAACCACCGGAAGAACGCAACAATCACGGTCGATCGATATCTCGATATAAAAACTGTGTTAATACAGTGTAAGTGTTTCCGCATGCCATCGGTGTTCACGGTCCACAGAGTGAGGACCTATTAGGAGAGTGCCTTGTTAAAACGGTACATCATGAGGAAAATGACATCAAATTGGGGAAGAGGAATTTCCTCTGCTATTAAAACATGGGACGACACAGTCAAGCCTGAAGTCTCCATTAATGTTACATGTACAGTCCACCCCCTTTGTCTGTCTGTGTGTACGCTTCGTCGGATTTTCATGAAACTTGACATATGCATTTACAATGTCATTGGACATAAGTGCCTATTTTATGGTAATGTATTAGAAGGAATTTATCAAATGCAAATCAGTTCTCATGACAACATATTGTTTTCCAGTGTTCATAAACGGCTTTGGAAGTTGCAATACAGTTAGCTTTGACAAATAACACATATTCCTTCACGTATGCTTATCAAACTTTAGACCTTTGTTCTTCCATAAGCCCTGCTTAATGAATCGATCTGGAGCTTAACTCGGAAACCGGAAACAAAAGTAACTTCTTTTCTGCATATCATAATTGCAATTAACACTGATTAAACAAAAGCATTCTGGCACTTCGTTATATCAGTTTACTTGATTTTATTAATATTCACACCGTGTTTAAATAATTTATTATTTAGAGTAAAACGATTATTCAGTAAATTTCCCCCAATGGAAAACTGTCGAAAAGCATAAAAATAAATTTCCTGGTTAATAATCATCATAATTACATGAATAAAAAAGAAGGTGGAAGGTATTTCAAGACCGGACAAAAAGCATGGCTGCCTTTTTACACGATCCATCGCGGTCAACGTTAAAGGCTAAGCTGTGTACTGTTAAAGAAAAGAGGAAAATAGAATGGCTTTAACAGTAATGTAATTGCATTGTTCTGCTTGATGGGTTTCATAGTCAGCGTCCATTTTAAGAGACACCGGACTCCTTATTCATTTGTTAGTTTAGTTCTACGTCGTCATGACAATAACATTTTGTCAAACTGAGAGGAAACAACAGACGGCCATGCAAAGTCCATACTAGTATCCGATGTGCAGTTGTTTCCAAATTATACCGTATTACTTGTTACTTGAGAAATGATAAACAATTACATGTGTCGGTGTAGCTTACTAGATTTGAAAACACGAAAAGAAATATAAAATTGTGAGTTTTTCAACATAGAAATGTGGCTGCTTTATAGTATATTGCGATACAAGTGCCGTAAGCGGTGCATACGGATCGAGGAAAGAGATTGAAAGAACGAGGCGCTTGCGTCGAGTTTTTTCAATTTCCAAGATCCGTTATACGCTTACGACACGAGTATTGCATGCTATTTTTTGCACGATGATTATTTATATCAATTTATTTATATTAATTGAGATATTAGCTGCAAATATTATGTATATACGCTATTGAAGATGGATGTTATATTTCAGAAAGTGATTCGCATATGTTGGTTGTTATGGGGACTGAATATTTGTCCTGTTAAAGTCTCCAGAAACTAGGGCCCTTGGTTCCGGTCTTCCATAAAGGCTTGAATTATGATGATTTTACTTACGGCACTTGTGCTTTTTGTAATTTTTACAGCACTGAGATTTATTTTGTTTTCATAGCAACAAGAATGCGTGCGGGAATGTCAAGTTACGATCCACGGCAACAATATTCGCAAGTACCGCTAATTAGTTACGTCGTGCCAAAAAATTATTCCACGTTTGATTTCTGCTTTCATAATCGTATTTAGACAAAAAGTAAAGACGTGGACAAAGGTCAGTTGACGAAGATTGCTAAGTGGACAAGCATCGGGATATTCCGGGTTCAAATCCATGGCCGACCAATTCGACTTTGGTTTCTTATTCATGGTTTTCCCAGTTACAAAGGCAAATGCCGAATTGGATATTTATACATAAAGCAGTGGGATCTTGTATAGCGGTCGAACGCTTGGCCGCGTCAGCCAAGTCTCAGGTGAACCTCAACTCCTTCTTCCCCCCTTTCCTCCCTCGCCGCCGGACACGGAGGAATTTGTATACCGCCATCTTGTCGGCCCAGGTAGTTTTCAAGGTGACCTCTGTCTTCAACACTTTCTGCCTCCGCTCTCTGTCTTGCTGTTACTCCTAAATGTCACTTTTACATTAAAATGAGCAGAACAATAAACCCATCCAAACACTACTGCCTATTTATATTGCACAAATAAATAATGGACCATACTTTTACCAATAACAAACATAACTCGTATTTAATACTGTAGTTACGTATAATTTTCAATACAAATCAGATTAACAAAGATTACGTAGCCTTGTGATGTGCAGTTATACGATAGAGGCGATAGTAATTTAGTTGTGAGTCAGTTGCTTTTATACAGCAATAAACACACAAGATAAACGTTGTATAATAAAAATTACTGACAGTATTTTTGGAGTTTAGTTTTTGTAATAAAAATGTATAGACAGTAAATAAGAAATGCAATATATTTTTTTAATTTTTAGTCAAATGGTTTGGAATAGAAAGAAACTCAAATTTAATAATTGCTGAGAAATGTAATTGTGAAAATATCTAAGTTTTGATTGGGAGACATTTGCAGCATAATTTTTATTAATTTTAAATTGAATACCTGAACAAGCTCCATTTCTCATTCATATACCTACTTTACTTGAGGACAATCATTGGATTGCGACCTCCCCTCATGTTCCACTAATGTTAACAAATCAACTATATTTATGAGCACAATTGAAATATGCATTCTTATAATAAAATTGTCTTATATTAAAAAAAAAAAAAAGTAGGGGGGGGGGGAAAAGCGACACCTATTAAAATATCTAAGTTGCCGATGTGAGCCTCTGCGCATGCCTGGCAGCATTCACAGGATAGCAAGGAATGTATTGAAAATTGCTCTAGTGTCGACTGTTGACTTAGCCCATTTCGAAACACATTAGAAATTTTTTGCTAACCATTTATACTTAATTAAATACAGCATTTTGCCTAAATTGTGTAACAGTTTAACATTCATAGTATTGCTGATCTTCTTAAGTCAATGCAAATCTTTCTCCATTGTTCTGTTTCCCACTCAAATCCTTAAATTTTCTTACATCATCAAACATTTCTTGCCTATCATTACAGTGGTTTCTTATCTATTTAATGGTTAAAGAACCTGTTCTCAGCTATAACCAATTTAAACCGATTTGATTATCTTTAAACCAGTTATTTAATGAGTTGAACTTTTGTAAGAGGTCTATGCATTTTTTTTCAATGTTGTTTCTTTTAAGTTTTCATAATGTGATTGATAAACTAAGACCATTCCCAATTTGAGTTTCGCTTGTAAAGCCAAGAAACCCGATCTTCCCATTCCTATTTAATGTGCCCCCTAAGGCAATACCTACTTTATCTTTATTTTAGATTCTTTGCACTAAGTACAGTAGTTTCAATCCCGCATCTGCTCTTTTTATTCAGGCGTTAATTTTTTATTTAAATTTATTCCAACTGTTTTCGAACAATTTATAAAACCACAAAGAACAAAGTATTTTATGGTATTCTCCAAAGCAGAGCGTAAAAAGTAGGGTTTGGATGTTTGACATGTCATATTTTTATCCTGATCTCCATTGTCGCCGCAAACACAAATTAAACATTAATTCCGGAGTGCGCGTGCAAAGAGAGTTAAGTCCACTTTCTTGTCACTGAGAATTAGAGTGACTTAACACACTATACCAGCCCAACATAGCTTTAGAGATGGATAAACCCATGAGGCACACACCCATAACTACCCTACAATTTTGATTATGACTTACTGGACTTAACACAAATGTAGAGAACATTTTTATCTATAACTCTATGGACATATCTCAATTTTTTAGGATGGTGGACTTAACTCTCTTTGCCCGCGCACCCCGGAATTGTACATATGTTTATTTTGCATATAAAGTCATATTTTGGTCATTTTCATGGTCTTGGTCATATTTGTAATTTAACGACATATTTCAGTTATAAATTCGGTGAAGTATGCGTACTAAATTGTCGACTCAAATATTTTTTCCGAAAAAGAGCCAGGAATATTTTCGTTTTACTGTAACCTAACTGAAATGTTAAGGGACAATAACAAGTAATAGCACAATTACCTCTTCCTCCTTTTTGTTAACAACTTCCAATAGACATGTTTTTAACACATTTGCAGTGGTATCTGTAAACATTAACAGAATAGAAATTCTTTACAAGTAAAACTGTAAATCACCTGTAAAATTGTTAAAAAGTGATTACTTGATTGATATAATTTAGTGTCATTAAATGTTTTAAATTGGAACATTTATTTTTAGAAAATGTTTTTTTATGAGGTCATATTTAGGATTTTTTGGTCATATTTAGTCAGTTTTAAGGTCATATTTGCATTCATATTTTCCACTTTTTTAGGTCATAAACATCCGAACGCCAGTAATAAATTAAAAGGGAATTAAATATTAAAACACTTTCAAACTATTACTTTAGGACTACACTTTGGATTGTGTTATACAATGCCTCAATTGTTCATTCCTGACACAAGACAGAGAATTAGTATTCCAGACCCACGTCCCATAAGAACAAGTCATTTTGTGGGCAAGTTACGTGATCTGAAAATTCCTCAAGATCATGGAAAGGTCACCGTGGTATTTCGCAAATTGTTACAAATTTCTGTTTTATCAAGCAGCATTACTTCTGTTCACCCGAAACTAAAATCGACTGCTGCACAGAAAACTGAAGTCAATATTTAAATAACAGCTGATTTGATGAGTTCAAAGTCATTGAATAATATTGTGATATCGAAATAAAATAAAAAGTTCTTCTATAGATTAACTTTCCTTAATGGAAATTCATCAAACTTTGGGCAACCTATCCCCTTAGTTATAGGTAAAATAACGTAAAATGAGGATTTTATCAATAAATTCACGACCAATCAATTTATTTTGAGACCTCGAATTACATTTGTGGCTCACATAATTAAGCCTGTAGGCCTAATGAATAAAACACTTCGCTATTTGTGTCATTGTAAGCGGGATAATCTATGGCGAGGAATTCTACAGAGATCGACTTGCTCTTCGCGTGACTTTTCAGTTATTAACGTCGCTGGCCTGGGTTCGATCCCCGGTACTTCCTCGGATTTAGGGAACGGGGTGCATTCAGCTTTGTGATACAAACTGAGGAGCTATTTGATCGAGAAGTGATGGAAACTCAGTAACTGCCGTGATTGTCGGCGTGCTGACACATCCCCCAGTGCGTTGTCAGCTCTGGGAAGGACGAAGTAACCTTGAAAGTACCACTGAGTTAATCAACGTCCTCTCCGTGTACAGTTAACAGCCGTATACGCTGCGTATACTCGTATATAAACCTGGCAGGTGCCTTTACCTTGTGAGTGCTTCGCGAAGCTTCCTTCAGATGGCAGCACTCTCGCTCTTTACGGTACTCTGACTGCCTGCGTGTCCAAGTTCCACGAAACTTCGTTAGATTACTGTACAGAAAGATGTGTGAATTGCAACATCTTGAAATGGGGCACATTTGTCAACATGAGTAAGGTATCAGTGCGTAGGGGTTTTTCGCCCTTTTTCCTGTGTCTGCGTGAGGCTGGAACAACTGAATACGCACTGCCTGCAATAAGGCTGCTTATTCTTTAATTGCATGACACAAAAGACTTACGATACCACTGAAGAGTATTACAAAATACCTGGAAAATCTGCGCCATTTTAAAGGAAAGATTAAACAAAAACCCGGGAAGCAGCGTGCGAACGTAACAGGACAAGTTGAGTAAATATTTTCTCATCGCCTCCGCCGCGCGGGTTCAACGTCCGTGTCAAGCCAGAGACTCGAACGCGCGGTCAAGACAGATACTGTAGCTGCAACAGGGCAAATGTTAGGATTTGTCGGCTTACGACTAATTGAACTGCTGTTCAGTAAACAAGATCATCATCAATATGAAAAATTCTGTACTCTGATGTTGAGAAGAAGAAAGAGCTAAACTGTCGACACCACTATATTCAAGGATAGGAGCCTTTTTTTTTTTTTAATAAACTGACTGATTTGTTATTGTATTTCCCAAAATAAATTATTTTAAAAATCTACCAGTGCATTTCAGTTTCAGCAATGAAAGTTAAAAAATCCCTTTAGGCAGGCCTACAGGCTGAGGTAGATTTCGAAGTGCTTTTGGTTTAATTTATTGTAGCTTTGGCATGACAAACACGCCAAACATTCAAATCTCGCCTTATATGAGAACTATCGAGAAACTGGTTATTGATTTGTAGAGTA
The DNA here is from genome assembly GCA_964059195.1 of Ectobius pallidus. Taxonomy (NCBI): domain Eukaryota; kingdom Metazoa; phylum Arthropoda; class Insecta; order Blattodea; family Ectobiidae; genus Ectobius; species Ectobius pallidus. The sequence goes on along the minus strand of CAXKWD010000005.1, from coordinate 184,756,266 downwards.
CTCATCAAGAGCTTTTCACAAGATACTCCACAAGACGTGTAAAAAATTTCTAATTTCCATCCCCACTCGTACCCCCGAAACCCCCGAATCGTTGGTGTCACTGTGAACTCCATATGGAGTACTCTAATTTATTCAAACAAAGTTTCCCTCTATACTTCATAGGGGCCGAGATAAACATTTTTAAAAATTTCAACCCCCTCCCCAACCACCCCCTTGGGCCAAATTTGCTCATTAACGAACTTGTCCGAACTATTGGGCCTAGAAATGACATAATGAAATTTGGTTCAAATATCTTAAAAATTACGGCCGCTAGCGTGTAAAGATATACATATATATATATTTTAACGGACGGTGGTTTCGTACTTAGGGAGGCATGAAACTTAAAGATATGAAATAATTTTTAGAAAGTCATGAAACTTAAAGATATGAAATAATTTTTAGAAAGTCATGACCTGGTATCGATTGCAATAGGTAGATTTTTCTTCGAAATCTACCTAAAAATAACTACATGAGGAATCTTACTGTATGCAGATATAGATATAGGTCAATCTGCAATATTTTAACCCGTCCTATTTTCATATGGCTGCCTCTAATGACTACAGAATTGGCAGTTGCAGCTCCTAAGAGAATGAACGTCTTGGATGCGACGTATTTCTTGGTGTGATGTTTCATTAGCCACTCACCGCAATAAACCGAGATAATAACGCGGAAGCTGCGGATGTGTAGCATATGGCTTGAAACAGACGTCACCCGGAGTGGCCAGTGGTCAGTGACCGCTGTCATTAACAGGCGCTGACCACAACACGCTTCACGCTGCATGGAAATTAAATTTGGTGATTCAGATGCGCGCTTAAGACACGAACAGCGAGAACAGTGCATATTTCTGGCAAAATGTCCCGAAATGTCTCGCTTTTTCATGATTCTGATGGCCAATGTTTTAATGAAAGTCGCCTTGCTCATTGACAATCAGTATAACTTGCAATAACTGGTGTGAATTTTAAAAGTTCATTAAACTTTGTAGATGGAATTTTTGTCAGAGTTTTTCTTAATAATCAAACCTGTTTTTCATATTTTTAAAGTACCGTTTTCTATAAGCATTATACAGGGTGTCAATGAATAACACCGAAATATTTTACCTGTGTATAGAGGGGACATAGACAAGCAACTTTTATTAGGAGATTTTTGTTCTATGGATTCAATTTTTCCTGTTACAACATAAAATCTCCGAGGGCATGGCTGCCACTGACTTCTAACATTAGAAAAAGAAATGCAAAACTAAGAAGTACTAATGCTGTGGCGGCCACTCATGTGATTAGTCTGTAAATTTTGCAAATTATGGAAACACTAAATTATGATATAGCTGTTGATGAGTGATTAAGAATCAAGTTTTTATCGATCACTAAGAAGGTATTAATATTAACCCTATTTCGCTTAATTATTGACTTATGAGCACGAAATTGTAATGACTTTAATGCCCTGTAGCATAGACATTTTATGTCATAGAGGAAAATTCTCCTAATAAAACTTGCTTGTCTATGTCCCCTCTACATACAGGTAAAATATTTCGGTGTTATTTATTAACGCCCTGTATAAATTCACATAACTTTCTCTGCCCTAACGCATGAACCGTATTGCAAGTCTTGTAGCCTGATTTTCTATCGATGGCTCTCCTTCAAATGTTTCAGATATGTTTCAGTCCTTGGTGTAAACTAAAAGACAGTTGTCACATCTGATGAAAATATTAAATTTTGTTTTCGTACAACTTTTCGTCCATGGTTCTGAAAATAGTACTTTTTGTAGTCACGGACCTGAAAATGCACAATTGAATTTTCAGAACTGAACACAATATCCATGGTTCAGATAGGGAAGCAACATCGCTACAGCTGTATAACACGTTGTTTGGTAAATTCTCTGGGAAATTGCTTTTCCTTTCCATTAAAGACGGGATATCTTAAAAGGCATCAGCCACAATAATAACCGTAGTTGCTTTTTATCCCTCAATAATAATAATAATAATTTATGAGATCCGCTCCTAACAGCAGTTCAACTGTTTTTCTAGTTAATTTTTTCACACGAGCAATAACTTCCCAAGGCCACCTGTTTCACGTAACTACATGTCTGCCATCTTGTGATCAAGATATAAAACTGAGGAGTTAGATAAGTCGGTTTTTGTTGCTTCCATCAGATGGCCGGCCCCAATTTTCGTTATAAACGGGGCCCACTTTCATGGAACTGACAGACAAGAAGAACGCCCACAAGGAGCCAGGTGTTCCCGTCTACCTGCCAGGAGCTGTTAGGACGTCTTGTGTGGAGCAGCCAATTATAAAGCCATCCTGCTCGTCTGCCATGGAAAAACAAATGAAACTAGTCTCTGATTTCTAACCTTGATCATCTGTATGTCCTCCTACCAAGGAGATCCAGCTAACTAACACTTTGCTATACAGCTATTACTCAGAAATCTAAGTATACATAATTCTGATCTCTAATCTGTAGTCTCGGCTTCCAAAAAGGGAATTTTTTCCTTCTTTTCTTTTAGAATGCCAATCATGGCCTTTCATGCGATGATAGGAGAAATAATTAATGTTATTCAGAAACACAGTTGAATATCCAGAATCCAACACTGAATAAAGAAGGTCATGGCGGTAGCCATATTTCTGCATTTGTTACTTTAAGTCTTGGTTCAGAGACTGCATTTTCAGCTCTGCATTAATTTCGAAATGTCTAAGAAATTAAGTTAAAGTAATTTTACTTTATTGTAGTAAAAAAGTTATAAAATATGTATTAGGCCTATCTAATGCCATCCCCATTGCCCTGGCGCATTTCGGTTAAGTTTACAAAATGTAGTTTTGATTGTAACAGCTGAGCGGCGGCTAATTTAAAATAGGCTTAGCCATGCGTGCGGAAAATATTAAGTCACGACGAATAAATTTCTCTCTCTATCTTAGTTTTACCTTTCCATTTTAGGGTTTAAGCAACCCAAGCCACCCGGGCCTTGCAGGGAGCGACCTGTCGGGAGAGGGATTATCTATGGATCACATACATACTTTCTTGACCAGACAAGGGCATGGAGGGCCTCCCCACAATGAGTGATCGATCAGCCACCTTCGAGACAACACAAACAAATCGGACGAGACACACCATTCACACACACACACACACACACACACTCACTCCAAACAAGGCGAGGATGGGATGAAGATGATAATGACGGCCAGATGATATCTGGGGACCACAAGGGCCTAAAGTTACCCGACATTTGTCTCATAAGTGGGGAAAAAACTCACCTAGGTAAATTGTCACGACGAGGAATTGAACCCGGGCCCGCTGCGTGAGAGGAGCGAACGCATCCCCTACGTCACAGCGGAGGACTTCTTCGTTTCTCGTGAAGGCAAATTAAAAATATTCGGTCTCAGACACTTTAGCTTCAATGTAACAAATTGCACGGCATCTGTGAGATGTTCTAATCAAATTCTAAGATTTTTACATCACTTTACAAAATTTCTTATTATGAGTAGTTTTTTAATCCAAAATGAAAAATTTAAAGAATAGAAACAGTATAATTACAATTGCTGTGGAGTTTATAAGCCCAAGTCAGTATGTGAAGTGATATTGAAGTTATTTCGTTTTTTATTGTTTTCTTAATGGAATTAATGTATTAATCCTATTTGAACATTATCACACATTAAAATTCTTCCTAAACACAAAGAAAAAGGATTTCCAAGTCTCTCCTTACTCCCAGAAAACAACGTGGGGACCTGTGATCTTGACTGTAATCTCACGGCTATTGTATTCTGTGGAGCTGCGTAGCGTGACATGGACAATATAAAGCAAGGCTAAGGGTTTCTACCTGATGTCATTGAAAAGGGTCCTGTGAGTTCATCAACCTGTAGTGGCCCCCCTGCTTCAACAAAGCTATACAGGGAATTACAGAACGCATCAGAGTAGGTCTTGGAAGCATTGTTGCTAGAAACAAATGAACACTGCATTGCATAAGCTGCAGTCGCTACAAACAGGTTCTGCCGTTATGAAGACACACTTTCTTCATTCCTCAAGAGCTGAAAAGGGATTTATCTGTTCCATTAGCTACCGGTATGTACTTAAAACATCATTTCATATGAAAATTACTTAATCTCAAAATTATTTAAATTAATTTTGATATTGCGATTATAAGTGAAACCTTAAGTAGCATAATATGGCTAGATTATTCGTTACCTCCATGGTCTGGGATGTAGGCTGGATACATAAGCTAACCGCATTATTATAAAACCACGCAGAGATGGGCATGGCATACAGAGGGAATACGAAATAGAGGTTGGTTAGTACAGAAATAACTAGGGTCGACCTGGGTGGTGCGGCCAGTACGTAAGGTCTTGGGTTTGACCCAGCCAAGGTCGGTGGCAATTATGTGAGCATACATGTGATAGCCCCATGTCGGTCTTTTATTAAATTTTTTGCACGACTTAACTAATTACTGGTACTTACGAATATTGTTGCCGTGGATCGTAAGTTGACATTCCCGCACGCAATCTTGTTGCTATGGAAATAAAATAAATTTCCGTGAGGTAAGAATTTACTTACGGCACTCATCATAATACAAGCCTTTATGGACAAGGCCCCCCATGACAAATATTCGGTTCCCATAACAACCGACACATGCGAATCACTTTCTGAAATGTAACATCCATCTTCAATAGAGGTGTATATATATATAATATTTTCAGCTAATATCTCAATTAATATAAATAAATTGATATAAATAATCATCGTGCAAAAAATAGCATGCAATACTCGTGGCATAAGCGCATAACGGATCTCGGAAATTGAAAACCTCGGCGCAAGCGCCTCGTTTTTTCAAACTCTTTCCTCGATCCGTATGCACCGCAGTCTTCCCTTGCGTTTTTGTTTAGTTTTCTTGATCACTTCTGGTCTCTGCGGTTTTACGTAGGCTATTATTATGTCCTTGACGCATCCTGTTAGGTATTCTGCCGTATCAACAATTTTAGGAAAATATATGGAATCCAAGCGTGTTTAGCCAAAATACAAGAATGGTTTCATTGTAAGGCAATTGAGGGGAAACTCACAGACGTAGTTTCTGCAGAGTTTTATTGTCCAGCCATTTTCAAGGTGACTTGGCATATTAAACCCTTTCCCAACAGCCTATAAAACCTTTACTTTAGGTACAGTAATAAATCGCCCTTTTGAATTGCATTTGTGACGGCAATTTAGTAGAAACCTTTGCATCGGAAAAACGTGATTTACGGGTCGGGTGAATGTCACAACCCTTTCCTTGCCCACCCACTCCCTCAAACTAAGCAGATGTTGGCTTCTTTCTTCCAGACTTACGGAATTCCAAGCTGTCTCATTAATATTAGCAGCTGTCCACACATGAAAGGGGTGAAGCCATTTGTTCACAACTCAATGGAATATTTCGGAATGTGTCCCTTGTCCCTTGTGTGTGGGGGTTCAATGGCCTTACAAACGTAAAAAAATATCTATGGTGTAATTTTTTTGCAATAGGCAACGTATATCATAGATAGTTCTGTGTCTGTTTATATACAGTATTAGAATACTAATATTCAATGATTTTCTAAAGAAGGAATAAAGACAGTCATACACGCTTTACTGAAAATTCTAGAACATGCGATGTGACCTTGTAGTTGAAGCGTGTATGAATAAAGCTCAATAAATAAGCAAAAGGCGATATTAAATTTGTCACCAACATGCAACATCTGTTTTGGCACATTTTTTAAAGACCCCGTTGACCTCCCTTTCCTAATATTGAAATGAAGAAATCTCAGCTCTGTTAGTCAGCATTCCTTGCATCTCTTTCCCATGGCCAGCGCCGTAGCAGTTAGTGCCCAGCGTCCTCGCTAGATGTCAGCACTGTTTCACGTCCATTGTTACGTATCTCTTCCGTTATTGCAATGTCATTGACAGGCTTTTAAATGGAACTGCGCGACCTTAGGAGAATTTGAATAATGGAACGGCATAATTATAGGTTTTGAATTAATTTCCAAGGTGCAACGTGTTTCTGAATGCAGTTTCCGCAACAGTTTAGACGGCACGTGTCCACGTTGGAATAAGTAGACTGACCTCAGTTCAGCCCACGAATCAGCATGTATGTTGCTAAGGGTTGCCACCTCACCTCATTACAATAAAAACAGACTTACATATTAAAACGGTTCTACAACATTAATACTTATTCGAAGTGTCTATGAAAGCCTTCAAAACCAAGCTATATGACTGGTTAGTCCTATACCCATTTTACAATATTCAGGAATTTTTTGAAACAGGCCTTGTATTTTAGAAACTATGGCCCAGTAAACTGTACTATATTAATTTATTGGAACTCAGTATGTCAATGCATTGTTATGTCCATCTATCCTTTCAATTAATTACTTGTATTTCATTTCTATCTTTTGTTCATTCATGTATTATATCTTAATTTGCACATTTTGTTACTTAATTTAAGTGATACTGTTCAAATGTTGTTTTTTGTGATTTCAAATTTTCACTCATTGTTTGTCTTAGTTTTTAGCTGTCTACTCTAGTATTTATGTGTTTGACGTTGTCTATTGCTGTATTGGCCGAATTGACAATAAATTTGTATTTATTTATTTTATTTTACTTAATCTTCTACGTTAACAAATTAGACAATCGGAATTATTTCTGAAGTTAACCGGACAGGAAACAATTTCCCCAAATCGCAAGTGTCTATCGGCACAGTTTTATCGTCTTATTTTTATCACTTTCATTTCATCCTAACTACGTGCACTTGTTTTTATGTAGATTCACAAGGACTGAACACTGAAACACCTACATAACCTACCTGAAGCTTCTTTGAACAAAAACAATCATTGACACACAGAGGTTGGGTACATATAAGCTGCATATCAGCAAAAGGAAATATCAAAATGTACAATTTTATAAATCTCGTATAATAAGTGGGCCAGTTTATTTTCTTATAGACGTTCTGTAATTTTTACCGGATACAATTGAATTCAATAGGATCCATCAACAAAGAATATAAAGAATGTAAGTAAGCAGGATGATAAATATAATTCCAGGCCCGAATCTCTCTTTATATTACCCGAATACTTAAAAATGTTTGGATTTCTTATTCTTTATTTATGAGTAAGATCGGAACCTTGCTCTGGAAGTGGCAAGTCGTGTAGGATGTTTGTCCCTTGACCTGAGCAACATGACATTTCCAGGCATCGTCATGACAACTGGTTGTAGGTGGCCATGTCACAAACATGGGACCTGCAAGGTGGGCCATCTTTTGTTTGTAAACAAGTCCCAAAATGTACTCTGAAGCCGCGTTGTCTTCTAATTGAATGTCATGAAGACAAAGATAGCCCTGACATCTGGTGGCATTTTGGGGTATCGCTCAATAATTGGGAGGATAGAAGTGGGGGAGGGGGGTTGAACAAGTTAACAAGATGTGAAACGCACAAATAAACGTTTTAGCTCTTTTCGCCAAGGAAATTCAAACAAAATCGTTAGGAGCCATTTTCGATAAAAATCTAATCTCATCCCCGAAGGATACACATCCCAAATAAATCCGTTTAATGCACTTACACAACTTTCTCTACCCTAAGCATGGGCTAGACATCTTTCTTACTTCACATTCTGATATAGAATAAGGGGCCGCATTGCAAAGAGCGCGTATTCAGTTGTTTCAACCTGATGCAAAGCAAGTGAACGGTGGCCATCGTAACAACTACCCTTCACAGAATGTCTGAATTTCGTAAACTGGCTTCAAAAGTAACAAAGCCATCGCCAATTTTCGTGTCACTTCCCCTCGAGATGTTCAAAACCTGCAGGAAGTAAAAATTAAGATACCGGCATTAGTTTTCTAAACAGCTAAGATCTTTTCAACTGGTATACAATTAACCTGTTTATATGATATTCAAACACGTATGTATTGTGTAGACCTGGGATTTTAGGCTCTAAAAAAGGTTAGTTTTAGGCACCTGAAACAAGTAAATAGGCTTTTAAAAGAGAAAATAGGCACTTAAAATATGCTTTAAAAATGTGTAAATAGATAGAAAATAGACTTTAAAATATTACAATATACACATAAACTATAACATGTTCTTTTTTTTTACTGCAAGAAACGTGGTATACCTATTCTTAACAGAATTAACTGCACAATTAGGCATCACGAACTATATTCAATTAAACAGATATTCTTTCACTGGTGACTTGACACAGTAGTCCTTCCCCCTTAATCCTCCCCCTCCCCCGTCAGTCAGCATTCCTTTAGCGACATTTGTTTGGAATAATCAAGTTTCTGTGAAAAACCCACCTCTGCTGTTCTACTTTTCATTGAGGGATGTCCATTATAAATAAGATTGTAAAAATTATAGAAGTTGAATTTTATTTATAAATGTACAAAATAGGCATTTTAGGGCACTATAAAACTCTATAAATGTAAGTGATTTATCGTGAATCATCCACATATTTAAAAATTTTCATCTTATTTCATAAGGAACAAAATAGACATTTGCCCTAAAATCCCAGGTCTAGTATTGTGTCACTCATCCCGGAAATGTAGCCAAATTCCGCAATCAAATTTCAGATTAATTTAACTTGTATTTTATTCCTTGCATTTGATTTTATTTGATTCTGTCCATCGGAACACATTACGTGTTTTGGGCACGCCAATATAATTACAAAATATATAAGAAATATAATTATGCTTTCTTGTCTTGTTTTGTCTGTTTCGGCTCGAAAGTGACTTGTTGGTCTTTGCCTAAACCCCTCAATTGTTCTAAATCAATAGCTGTATCACAATCTTTCTTGCCCTCCAGTGTTTTGGCAGTCTCAAACAAGAAAATTATCTTTCATTTGAATATGACTTCATTGGAATTGTGAAAACTTTCATTTAGTTCTTGTTTATGTTTTTCACGCTTCTGATTTTGGAGTGTAAAGAAGTAAGTTGCCTTAAAACTAACAGTTCCTTACATACATCATTATGCAAAATAGTGATGAGGCCTCGGGTTCTGTGTTGATGTATTGCAGATGTACGTGATGGATAAGTTAGCCAATCAGCAGTCAGCTACTTGTTACGAGGTTACCGCTAATTAATTGGTGTTGGGAAACACAACGCAGACTTGAATGCGTAATTGGTACCTGGCACCTAAACACTAATAATAATAATAATAATAATAATAATAATAATAATAATAATAATAATAATAATAATAATAATAATAATAATAATAATAATAATGTAGAAAACTGTAAATTGCAATTGAATAAAAATAGGATAGAATTGAATTGCACTGAACATAAATATATTTAAAATATTTAATACTACAGTTCTGTTTAGCTACGGAACACTGAGCTCTTTAGCACTGGGTTCGAGTCCACACAGGGTATAGATGTTTATGATACGAAAAATAACAACAAAAACAAGAAAACCCGTAAACTGGAGATTCCATACAGTGAAATAAACACAACCAAACAAAGGCACAACGCAAGTTCCTTGAGTAAACTTAGACATTTGAATAACGTGCCTTTTAACCTAAAAGCAAGGAGAGAAATGCCCTCGAGGAATTCTTGCTTTCATGCAAGGTTGCTGATATTTATCAAATGTCAACTGTTTTTCAAGTCATGGGCGATGGAATTCCCGGCAGCAGACGAGAGAGAAAATGTCTGCTTTCAACACAACTGCATTTAATTGGGATGGCCACTGCACCCACCAGGGCCTTATGTAACAATCATTATTTATATTTCGTTTTATGAAAAACAAGATGGCGTATTATAATCATCTTTACGTTCACAGCAAGAACCTGTAAGACTGCTTCTGTTATTGAGTAAAAACGCCAGATCAATATCTAACTTGTTTCCTTAGACTTTACGCTGTATAATGAAGTTAAATACTGGATTATTATTAAGGACACAATGGCTTAGATATACTTGTAGATAGTGCACAATATTCACAAAAAATGTGACTAACTAACGATTGCTCTGGTTTCAGAACGCAGAGACAAGGAGACTTCGGAAGGCAGCGATCCTCTGACGCCAGAGAGCAGCGAGACTCGATCCCCGTCCCCGGACAGTCCTCGCCCTACAGTCAAGCCTCCTACACGATTCTTCTCGTCCATATTGGGGGGAGATGTACCTTACAGGGGCCACATTCCGACCCGCGCAGAGAGGAAGGAGTACGCCCCTCTGCCGCAGCCCCCACCCCCGCCTCCGCCCCCACCCCGATGTCAACAGGTGTCCGTCATACAGCGCACGCCAAAGCCGCCTCCCCCAGACTCCCCGGACCTGGAGCCGGAGCAAGAGGCGCCGATCGACTACCACGTGCCCAAGAAGAGGACCGAGGAACCTCCCAGACGCCTGCTTGTGAGCGTCAAGGATCTGAGGCAGCTCAAGAAACTGCCGCCCCTCGCACGGATCGGTGCCGCCGTCCAGCCGCGCTCTGCAGCAGCAGGACACAGTCGCGGGGGCAGTGGAGGCGGCAGTCACTCTGGAGGCGGGAGCTCGCATCACGGCTCGGGGTCGATGTCGCAAGGAAATTACAGCGGTGGAGGTGGATTATCTAGCGGGGGCGGTGGAGGAATTCTCGGTAGCGGGGGTGGCGGCGGTTCCATGAACCCGGGAGGTGGTGGAGGTGGAAGAGGCGGCAGCAACTACGGACCTAACAGTCCACCAACTGGATCGTTACCGCCGTTCTACGAATCTCTGAAAGGTGGAGGGTTGGGCATTGGTTTCAATGGACACGGGTCGTACATGAACGGTGGGGGCGGGGGGTACAGCATGATGCAGCTCGCGATGGACTGCGACACGGGGCAAGGGCAGAACCAGGGGCAGGAGGGGGCGGGCGGGGGGCTCTATGCGAACAAACAGTACTCGCTCCTGCAGAATGTGGGGGCCAACTACGGCCTCATAACAGTGAAGGAAGACGAAGACGAGACGATACTGGGCTCGGGTGGTAGCTATAGCCAGTACGAGGACTCTATGCTAGTGGACATTGCGACGGGGGCAGTTGTGGACCCTCTGCAGTTCACGGCTACCCTAACCTTCTCCGGTCCCACAGACCACACGGCTCTGCTCGAGAGTCTGTCCGACGACCTGTTTCTGCAGCGAATGTCTTCGTCCCCCGAAGACACATCGGACCTGCTTCCAGAGCCGGCATCGAGCCTCACCCCCTCGATTCCAGGTCCCATCGAGCCGAGCGTGGACCCGTTCCCTGAACACAACGCCCTGGGCCTCACGCAGAGGAGCAGCTACAACGACACGTCCCGGAGCTTTGCGGCCCCCACACACTTCACAAAGACCTCCATGTTCCTCAACAACAATAACAACAGCTCAGAGTCCGGAACCAACAACTTCCACACCCTGCCGAAGGTGGAAAGGCCCGAGCTGTCTCTTCACATCCCCTCGTCGGGGGCCAATCAACAGGAACCCATGCAGCAATTACAAGTAAGTTTATTTTACGACCTCTCACTTTTTACTAGCTCAATAACAGAAGATAATTGGTGATAATAAATGTATACATATACATTTCTATAATTTTAGAATAATAATTATTGCTGAAGGTCCATAATTGCCAGACTTGTAAATACAGTGTTGTTAATACTCAAACAAGTCTTCAATGTAAGAAACATGAAATTCCAATCCCATGTGCATTATTTAGATTTACAAGCATTTAAAAGAACTCATTCCAGGCCTAAGCAAATGCAAAGGATTGTGGGAAATAAGAGCAAAGCCCCCTACGTGCAGCCACTATGTTCTTTTCCACTTTAGTCCTTATATAAAAACTCTTAGCTTGCCTCTTCACATAATAGGCCTATATATTAAAGGAATTTTCTTCCTGGCAATTTTTGTTTAGCGTTAAGCTACTTTAGGGTTTAAGTGTGTAAAACACTTGGACCCGATGTCCCGAGTAGCATTTCTACAGAATTATATCTGACTGTGGAAATGGAAGTGCAACATAGCATCAGTTGTTCAAGCGGTATTAGTCTCAAATTTTTGGTAGGACATGTTTCGCATGCATCCTCAACTACCTGTCAACAAGTCATGTGTGTTTAATGATGCTCATTAGCTGACTTCATATTTTTGGAAAGACAATTAGAGACGTTCCTTCCTATTCCAACGTATGGAAACTATAACACTGAATCCTCGTACACAACCTGTGGATAACAAACTGGATTGTGTGGAATCAATTTTTGTTTTCAAAGCCACGTGACAAGGGAGCGCCTCACTCTTGTTCAAATCATAACTCTTGGTAGCTTTTTTTTTGGTAGAGAAATTTTAAAACATGTTACTGAAGCAGATCTGTTTATGAAAAAAATTAATTCGGCCAGATTTAATGATCTGTATTTAATTCATGCTAATATCAGTCTACGTAAGTTAAATGCCCAATGTATATTAATTTATCCTATAACCTTTAGCTCTCATAGGGCACTGTTAAAAACTGAAATTGATGAAACACCTGTGAACATTGCAAAATGAGAGAAATTAATTTAGTGACTCACCATTGCAGGTGCAGGTGCAGATGCAGCAGCAACAACAGCAGCAGTCGCAGCAGCAGCAAGGCGGGCTTTTGTCTCCAGGACTGAGCTTTGCAGATCTCGACTCCCCGACTATGTCCCTGCCATCGCCAGGATGCAGTTTGGATGGCACGTCGGGATCCTTGTCACCACCGGCCAGTATTAGTGGACGCAGGGATTCGACGGGCGCGTCGACTGATATCGCAAGCATCCCTTCCCTGCAGGTCCGAGTCAACATTCTGCAACAGAGGGTAAGAAGCAATCAACTTGCACAGACACAGCCGCATTCTTATACACGAGCTGACATGTTACTTTTTGTTTTGAATATATGGGAATGACTATCCACACCCCCTTCTCATGCACCTTAGGTGCGGATGAGTGATGTGCTGGATTCAGACAAACATTCTAGAGTAGATGGACTATATGATATTAATTCTCATTTCACTGAGACGACAAAGTCGAATTTTCCTTCCATTGAAAAATAAAATAAAATCAGGTAAACTGATATAACAAAGTGCCAGAATGCTTTTGTTTAATCAGTGATAACTTAATTGCAATTATGATATGCAGAAAATAAGTTATTTTTGTAATCTATCTCTAAATTAAGCTGCAGATTGATTCATTAAGCAGGACTTACGGAAGAACAAAGGTGTAAAGTTTCATACTTAATCTTAATTCAAACTCATATACACTGATATAGGACATTCTTAAAATATGTCAACATTTCACATAATACACAGGCAAAGAACTGCACATAGGCCTAATTATTTCACAGTAATATAATATCTTCTGTATATAACAGTATTCAACTTGATCAACGAAATAAACATCTGACTAGTTTGATAATCAAATGCAAAGGAATATGTCATGGCTAACTGTTTTGCAAATTCCAAAGCCGTATATCATCATTGATCAGTGTAAAACAATATGTTGTCAGGATAACCGATTTGCATTTGTTAAATTCTTTATAATATATAACCATAAAAAGGCAATAAATTGGGCATTATTCCAGTACCGGCCAACCGCTTTGGTCCAATATCAATAGACTTCTTCCCATGAACATTATAAATGCATATACCAAGTTTTATGAAAATCCAATAAAGCGTATTTGAGTTATCGCGTGTATAGACACTCACACAGACATTTTCCACCCCCCACACAATATTACAAAGTACCATTCTGGCACTAAATAAATGTACTAATGTTGAAAACTGGATTAATCTCTTTTTAGGCAATTCTAGTGACTTCCTTGTAGATTTAGGAATGCGTCCCATGGATAAATAAATTGGGTAACATCCCAATGAGGAGGAATGAAATTCACTTCATAACATATCTAAAATCACAAATACTTCATTATGCCTCATTCTGTGTAAAACGTTGAAAGAATGTAAAATAACAGACTTCTGCATATTTATTTTCCACATTTCCCTAAAGAAACTAAGAATCAAAGGTTTTGTCATGGGCTTACATTTTAGTCTAAATGCTGTGCCAGTCCAAATTGACTGCTCTTTCCAATTCATAATGTTGCACATTGATACTTAATGTAATATGTGATTTGTCAAGTTTTCAGTTTTGTCCGAGCACTGAGAGACTGGCGTAGTGGTAAAAAATACAATTTGCCATACTCAAAGCAACTAACATTACTAAGAACCCTATCCGCTGATGTGGGTGAGTTGGTAGCATGACTGCCAGCCACCTGGGCGGCCTGGGTTTGATTCCCGGCCGGGTCTATGTCTTGAGGTTACTATAGCCAAAGGCTATCACTCACCCTGTCTTCTATGTGCTTTGTGAAAGTAGTTTCGACTGTCGCTTGATCATGCAGGACTCTGTCGCTAACTGCTGCCCTTCTTCCTTTCTGAAGGTTATTTTATTCCAGCGTTCTTGCAGATCTTCTAGATTAGTGGATCCTATTGCCATGTCATCGGCGTAGGCCTAGGAGGACACCCTTGGTCTGCATGATTCTCACTAATGCTACATAGTTGTGCTGAATAAAACATATACCAGGATAACAATAGCTATTGTCGTCTCTCCAGATGATATGTAAATCACACAGCAGATGAGAATATCAAATTAGGATGCGACTCAAAACCAATAACAGCAGGAGTTCGTAAGAGTTGGAAGATTAAATTATATATTTCATTTACATTTATTTTTTTGTTCTGTGTTACTGTTTTTATAAGAATCTATTTTGCTTTAACCGTCTCACCTGACAGAAATCCACAGAAGCCACTTACTATTCACCAATACATAAAGGCCTACGCCTAATTTATTGAATACATCAAGCAATTTGTTGGAGTGCTTGGTACTTTCTGTTGGAAAAAACATAACTTTCACTACTCTTAATCTTCTTCTTCTTCTTCTTCTTCCTCCTCTTCTTCTTCTTCCTCCTCTTCTTCTTCTTCTTCCTCCTCTTCTTCTTCTTCTTCTTCTTCTTCTTCTTCTTCTTGTGATGTAGGATGGCATCCTGTTTATTTCCCCTTTATTCCTCAGATGAGTCATGTGTACTGTCTTTCCATCTCGTAGCAGGTCTTCCTCTTAATCTTTTTCCGTCTGGTCTGCTTTCTTGAGCCTTTTTTTGCTAGGCGATTGTTTTCCATTCTATCAACGTGTTCTTTCCAAAATTTTCTTCTGTCATTGGTAAATTTAGTTATGTCCTGAATTTTGCATTTGTCCCTAATTTCTGTATTGTGTATCTTATCTAATAAAGTTTTCCCCTGAATTGTTCTTAGCACCTTCATACTACTCTTAATGTATTCATTTAATATGCCATGTAATATAATTTGGAACAGATTTTGGTGGGTATTTCATGAAATAAGATAGATACAGTATTTACACAAAAACTCAGCCCAGAGACAGCAGAAAAGGAGTCTATTGTGATCACTCAACCATCAGATGTATCGATAACTTCTCAATAGCCAGGAAAATATTAGAAACAAGAAACAAAGGAAAAAACTAAAACTAAATGTTTTGATTTTGAATCATTTATAAAATTCAATAAAAAACACAATAAAATAATTCGTAGTCAGTGGATAAAACTCAAACTCACATTAACTATCGTGACATTTGACTGGCCTTCCATGTGCACAAAAAATGATTCAAATATTTAAAATTTGTTGGTCCATATTTTCCACTGAAATATTATAAAATTCAATAAAAAACACAATAAAATAATTCATAATCAGTGGATAAAACTCAAACTCACATTAACTATCGTGACGTTTCCGCCTGAAACTCCAGGCCTTCCTCAGACGACGAAGGAAGGCCTTCTTCTTCTTCTTCCTCCTCTTCTTCTTCTTCTTCTTCTTCTTCTTCTTCTTCTTGTGATGTAGGATGGCATCCTGTTTATTTCCCCTTTATTCCTCAGATGAGTCATGTGTACTGTCTTTCCATCTCGTAGCAGGTCTTCCTCTTAATCTTTTTCCGTCTGGTCTGCTTTCTTGAGCCTTTTTTTGCTAGGCGATTGTTTTCCATTCTATCAACGTGTTCTTTCCAAAATTTTCTTCTGTCATTGGTAAATTTAGTTATGTCCTGAATTTTGCATTTGTCCCTAATTTCTGTATTGTGTATCTTATCTAATAAAGTTTTCCCCTGAATTGTTCTTAGCACCTTCATACTACTCTTAATGTATTCATTTAATATGCCATGTAATATAATTTGGAACAGATTTTGGTGGGTATTTCATGAAATAAGATAGATACAGTATTTACACAAAAACTCAGCCCAGAGACAGCAGAAAAGGAGTCTATTGTGATCACTCAACCATCAGATGTATCGATAACTTCTCAATAGCCAGGAAAATATTAGAAACAAGAAACAAAGGAAAAAACTAAAACTAAATGTTTTGATTTTGAATCATTTATAAAATTCAATAAAAAACACAATAAAATAATTCGTAGTCAGTGGATAAAACTCAAACTCACATTAACTATCGTGACATTTGACTGGCCTTCCATGTGCACAAAAAATGATTCAAATATTTAAAATTTGTTGGTCCATATTTTCCACTGAAATATTATAAAATTCAATAAAAAACACAATAAAATAATTCGTAATCAGTGGATAAAACTCAAACTCACATTAACTATCGTGATGTTTCCGCCTGAACCTCCAGGCCTTCCTTCGTCGTCTGAGGAAGGCCTGGAGTTTCAGGCGGAAACGTCACGATAGTTAATGTGAGTTTGAGTTTTATCCACTGATTATGAATTATTTTATTGTGTTTTTTATTGAATTTTATAATATTTCAGTGGAAAATATGGACCAACAAATTTTAAATATTTGAATCATTTTTTGTGCACATGGAAGGCCAGTCAAGTTTCACATCACTATGATTATATTTAGTTTTCTCCGTAACTATTAAAGAAAAGATTATGCCTTCAGGACAGAAGAAAGGTGATTGCAAATGAGCACAGAATTCATCACTGTTTGCAACGGATTCAAAAGCATTCCCTTTCACTATCGTTTTCACTATCTGATGGAATCAATTCATACCTGGATTCTTTGTTGATTGGGCCTAATAATTCAAACACTTCTTCATCACTGAACAGAACCTACTTTGTTTATACTTAGACCCACACTCTACAAAGCTAAGGAAAGCTGTTTTCTAAAATTTTGCACCTGTCGCTGTTACTGTCCTAGGAAATTAAATAAAATTGCTGGAGCATCACAAGAAATGACATGTTCTTCTTGCAAAATAGTATTAGAAGCAAGGGATAGTGATTGCCAATCTTTGTGTCACATCCCCAAAACGTACTCAGAAAATAGCATTTTTGTATTTTGTAGGGCTACTAATAGAGAAAGTAAATACAATTCACAAGCAATCATACACCCTACTGTTATGTCTTTTTCATTACTTTTGAAATTAAATTTTGAAGCTCTTAACTTTCATACAGCAAGTAACAGAGAATGTTTTATTTGCTTGTTGGCAGCTTGGATTGCCAGGAGATGTGGCCTTGGAATTTGTGAATGGAGGACACGGCATCAAGAACCCCCTCGCTACCCATGATGCATTGCCCCGTGGTGGAAGTAGCAGTGCGGCAGACACAGACACCAAGCCTCCGGTAGCGACCTCCGTCAATGGAGACGACCCAGCACGATTTGCCTGTAGAATGTGTTCCAAATCGTTCAGCCTCCAGCGTCTTCTGAACAGACACATGAAGTGTCACAGCGACATCAAGCGATACCTTTGCACCTTCTGTGGGAAGGGCTTCAATGACACCTTCGACTTGAAGAGACACACACGAACACATACAGGTAGCTAGAAGCTAATTTCGCATGTAGTATTACATGTTTATATTGAAATATGAAGTTCAGAGTTATCTAAAATAAATTGTGTCAAAGAATAGTACGATACATTCTTGTATGGGATTGTTCACGGATTTATGAGCTAAATACGATAGTGTCTCGGTAATTAAAGGTGGACAAGAACAAGACTAAAAACAAAAAAAAACTAAACTTTAACGCTACATCCCTGGAGGGACTAGGCCCACCATCCACATCTACCACAGGCAGAAGGCAGGATTGGGGGGCATGTGGTCAGTATGCCGACCCATAGCTGGTAATTATGGTTTTCATGACTGGAACCGCTACTTCTCAATCAGTAGTTCCTCACTTACTATCACAAGGCTGACCTCCCTACCTCAGGTACGTAGGATGGAGCCCGAGCCTGTAGATGTGTAGCCACCATGCAAGCAGTCCCCGAACTAAAGAAAAACAGGGAGTTAACGAAATTATCACGAGAAACTTCCTCATCTTAACTAGTGACGGGAGTTCTCAAAGAAAATATCAAAACTATTCAATTCTTGGAAGTTCTCTAGATTTAAAAAATCATATAAAAAGTATTTCAATGTTTGAATGCAAGGAGAAGCTTGAAGTGAGTAATCACTTGGGTTACCTTGGTTAATGCAGGCTATATGAGTATGTACGAGTAGTCTTATGGTAGAGTGACAGAGCAGTAGATTGTGTAACATGAACATTCGAATATGATTTAAGTTCTCATATATCGCAATGTGAGTCCTCAGATCCTTGATTTTGTCAGAGAACTTTTTCACTTGAAAAATCTGATTCGAGAACAGGTTACTTGCTTCTTAACTACTTGAGCTAAGCTTTGATATTTCAGTAACGATGAAAAGAGTCTTCTATGTTAACAGACTGTAGGGTTTCTAAGGAACAATATCATGCCACAGGTTGTTCATCAGGGTAACCTCTGTCTTATCTTCACAATGGCAACCAAAAAACCATATTACATAGGATGTCAATAATAACTGTGAATCTGTACTCTCAATAGTAGTTAGCTTCTTCTCAAGTAAAGCATTGACTCATGTCTTCATAGCTTATAATAGACAGTAACGAGGTTAACTCTGTCTATCCTTGTCAAAGGACTCTTGCACTGACAACTGACAATTAAAATGTTTAATTTATTTATTTAATTTGATTTCTGAATTGTGGGGATATCAAACTATCAAGTTAAGTTATCTGGTCTGGAATAAATGTTAATTCACTTGAAACAAGTTGTTAATGAAATATAAATGAACTACACAGCTGACTGATTCTGTTCGCAGGTGTTCGCCCATACAAATGTAACCTATGTGAGAAATCCTTCACACAGCGCTGTTCCCTGGAATCCCATTGTCTGAAGGTGCACGGCGTCCAGCACCAGTACGCCTACAAGGAGCGTCGCACTAAGGTAACAAACAAGCTTACTATGGTACTTATCTTATTTACTGTTGTTTGTCACTTAATACAACTGGTCTTGCAACTTCACACGTCTGATTCTATTAAAAGTAGCAAAAACATCGTTCAGATTCTAAACATCTATGGAAACGCCCTTGTGACACATACTTCTAATTTACTCATCTGGAGATCACTTTGGAATTTCTTATTGTTAGGACAATACATTTTACAGGACAGTCCCACAATTTGGTATATTGAAAATCATCCCCTCTGCAACACACAGCTTCTTTTGTCTTGTGTAGACTTTTACATGTGGTTACAAGTACATTATTTTATTTGAGGTTATGCAACATTTCAGAAGAGTTTCTTAAAATAGATCTTGATGGTTGTGAAGCAGAGAAATGAAAACAATGCAAAAAGTACATACAGACATAACAATCTGATCAAACTAACAGTAAATTTATAAGATGCATTTCACACTTGTTTAGTACACACGAGACAGTTGAAACCTTTATTCTAACCTACTAAATTTATATAAAAACTAAACTCCGTGGCGCTACATCCCTGGAGGGACTTGGCCTACCACCCGACCGCTGCGTCATCTCCCTTAGGCAGATGGCAGGATTGGGGGGCATGCGGTCAGCATGCCGACACCCACGACCGTTAATGGTGGTTTTCTTGACCGGACTAAATTTATATGGTTGGGGAAACTACGACAGCTAACATTGTAGTCACGGTGAAGTTATTTTTGCATAAAAATAATAATGAGATGGATTGTGGCACTAACCTGGATTGCAGTTTTGAGGGGAATCCCCACTCATCCTCAGCTGAGTCCAGGTTAGTGTCACATTCCATCTCATTATTATGTTTACACTTATGGTCTTTTTTTTTATATAATACACTTCTGTACAGTTGTCTCATTTTTGTGACACATTAGGTCTTGTTTCACTGAGTAACCTTGAAAACAGTTGCACAACATTTTTGGATTGGAAATCAAACCAACAATTCTACTCTTGAGTACTAGAAGTTGTAGACTTAGAAATTGTGGTGGTGTGTGGGGAACTGCTGCAAAGCCTTTAAAACTAAAGTTCTTTAAGCTCTAATATTAAAAAAGAAATGTAATTGACGTTCGCAGGATCTATTTCAAAAAGTTTATTTTACCTTAAGGTTATTTAGTAATAGTAAACAGTAGAACCCCATTTATCTGAAACAGTCAGGGCAGAGGTGAATTTGGATAATTGCGCCATACCCACTCCTTTTCAGTGGGTACCATGGGATGTGTTGAGAATATATTATTGTTTCTCGGGTGAATGGGAAAATTGGTTCTCAAGGAGAAATGAGTGTCATGTGGGGACGAATGAGAAAATCAGAAAGTGGAGCTCTAATTGAATTTAGATGTGCCTATGCCAATACTAATGGATCCTCTGATACAATATGGCCTCTGTAGTATTTTTATGTTCGTATGTCAGGATGTGAACTGGTTTCAGTTAAGTAGGGTTCTACTGTGTCATGAATATGTCGTAAGACATTCAGTTTGACCAGCCAGCCGACTGCACCCAGAATAAAACATGCTCTTTTGTTTCTAGATGTATGTTTGCGAAGAGTGTGGCAACACCACGTATGAGCCAGAGGTGCACTACCTACACTTGAAGGACAACCACCCCTACAGCCCAGCGCTGTTAAAATTCTATGACAAGCGGCATTTCAAATTCACCAACTCAAATTGCTACCTTCCGTTTCAAAAGCCTCACCTGCCTTTTAATTTTCAATCCACTGATACGGATGTCAGATCGTAAACAGGCCGTGGCTGGCTGGTGGTACCAATGTTGCCAGATCATGTGACATTTCAAGATTATCAGGAACAATATCGATCAAACTAACGAGAAATTATAGATAACTATTTAATATATATATATATATTACTTTCGATTTGGATCAATAACATCACAGACCTGCCATTGTAAATATCATATCTATTGATCACTCAATTTTTATATTACAGTTCACTTTCCATGACTGAATTGTTGTTGCTTCATCAATTATTTTGTAATTTTGGGGAAAGTTGAATAATTTCTTAATTGACTTTGTAATTTTTCATGAAAAATTTCTCTGCTTTTAATTAAATGTCACGAATGCCTTTCAGTGGTATTGTCTGAATGTGAAATGGTATTGAAATAATTAAATTATGATATATTCACTAAATAAATGCATTTTTATTTATTGTTTTATTTATTAAATTTTATTTCTTGAAAGCATTCTTATGAGTTAAATTTATTATATTTATCTTATTTTATTGGAGTGTACAACTTAAGAATTTTCCCAAAGCTTTTAATAACGTATTTCATACGTAAGATTTTTCTTAAGCGTTCTTGTTCGGATCCTTTTATTGTTTTTCGGTGGGCTTTGCATTTCAATTCATTTCTATCAATCTCTTATTTCAGTAGGCTGTTTATATGCCAATTCGGGTGAAATCAAATTATTTGGGTGGGGGAAGGAAATCACAGCATCTGGCAACAATGGCGTATGGATGTCTGAATGTCTTAAATAAAAGGGCTATTTTCTTTTAAAACAGAAAACATGCTCTTTTGTTTCTAGATGTATGTTTGCGAAGAATGTGGCCACACGACCAATGAGCCCGAGGTGCACTATCTACACTTGAAGGACAACCACCCCTACAGCCCAGCGCTGTTAAAATTCTACGACAAGAGGCATTTCAAATTCACCAACTCAAACTTTGCCAACATGCTATTGCAAGTGAGGTCCTGAAAGTATGCAGCGTCTCGTCTTTAATCATACTCATCCCCTCTACGCCTTGAGTGTGCATTGACCATAAGATCTTGTAGCCATGAGTTGCGTATCAACTAGATTTGGCAATCTAGTCAGGAACAAATCATGCCCGTCCACGAGGCATAGCTTCATCCTTACTTCAACAAGATTTAAAGTTATGCATCGTGTATGCAAATGTTTGATTGTTTTCACAAAAATTATTAATGAAGAGTATGAACCAATCACTCTAATTGTTATTACCTGGACATTATATTTCATACGGAATGATTGTATACGCATCAGCTATGCCTCATGGACTCAGAGCTTAACATTGTCTTAGCCATGACATGATAGGATGGAAGGGTGTTGGGTATTATATGCGCATCATGGCTTCAAGATCTTAAAAACCGAGACAAGTAGAAATAGTTTCTCAATATAAATATGTAACACTTAATTTACTGGCATTGTGTCTTGTAGAAATCCATATTTTATCAGACGTAACTTTTTGTAGATACCTGTGATAATATAATGTAGAAATTGAATAAGTACAACTACTGAAGAATATAAGTAGAACTAGTGGTGGTTGTAAATCAGATCACAACGGAATTTCTGGGGGGTGAGGGGTGATGGAGGATTATAGCTAGCTTAAGTAACGAGGGGATTTATATAACTATTTAAAGATGGCATTAAAAGTAATTTTAATGCGTGTTTATACAAGACTGAAACCATTCCCTCTTACCACAAGAAAACATGGCAATGACAAAAAAGAAACAACATAAAACAATAGCGTGGGTTTCCGCTCCATATTGTTAAGCGTGTTGCGTGCTGGTACAAACCATCTCCCAAAAACTATCAAGGAGATCAATGTGTGAAGCCTTTCAAAACACCTTTAATGAGATGAAGTAATTTAACGGTTCAGCCGTTATGAATGTATATCGGGTCCTTTGTGCAATCAACTGGCGGAAGAGGTTTTCTCTCCGTTCAGAATCCGCTGCCTCGGCGGATGTATATACAGTAGTAGTAAGTACAGTTGGTGGTTTGTGGTTAGGATCAAGCAAAGGTGCTTCGTACTTTTGGTATTACATAAAAAGAAATGTATAAGTCTATATATAAAAGGGGTCACTTCTATCGCTGGAGTTGCATGGTTGGACTGCATCGTCATGATCACACAGGTTCTCTTTCTTATTTTAGATTTAGATTTTAAATGAACTGTCGTATATCGTGGAAAGGGTATGACTGTTCCTCTCTGCACAAAATCAAGTCCAAGGAAGGCTTTGGAAGCAAAAGGGATAATTTTACATTTCAAAATTTGCTTTCTTTAGTCTTAAGAAAAGTTCTTACTTAACTTATAATGCTTATTTGGCAAATTGGTAAATATTTAAAAATCATTAAGACAATATCTGAAATGTATTTAAATATGAGAAGCCTTAAAATTACCAATCTGTGATATTCTATATAATAACTAGACAGCCAAGTAACTACAACTTAGGGGGTTTAAATATTAGTTTTACTTGACTGATGACATCAATCATTTCGAAACTTGTGACGTTTGAATGACGAAAGACTTATCTAATGAGAATCACATATCCCTGTCTTTGATATACCCCATGGCAAGTTATCCAAAAAAATGACAAATAAAAACATGATGGTGGATAAGTTCCCATACCTGTTGCACTAAGAGTTTTCTCGCCTAGCTCATACAGAATGGACTTTGTTATCAGATAATTTCCGTTTTTAGTAGTAGTGTGACGTACTGAATTCTTTACATGTTAAAAAGAAATTGTATGTGATGTAATAATTAGAGATGTTAGATGTCCTTTAATTCGGAAGTTTATTATATAAATATATGTAACAAGGTAACCAAACAAAAGTCACAATCTAGATAACCTTGAGTTTAACAGATGACACATGTCGAGACTAACGAATAAAAATAAGGAAATCAAGTACAATTCATTTTGATCTCTGCATGGTTCACTCGGACAGAAATCTACCAAATTATTAACTTGAATTTTGAATTTATAAAGCATCCTTTAATAAAACAATGCCTAGATCTGACAAAGCATACCAGATAAAACGAACTGAGGAAAACAGCTAAACTGATAACGTAGACAGAAAACAAAATAATTATGTGTAAGTTAAATTAGATTAATTGCATTTGAGTATTGACGATGTCTTAAAATCTTATTTGATCCCTAAGACTGATATATACATATTATTATTCTTTTATTGGTTGCATTCCTATCAAATATACGACAACAAAAATGATACATATTTTATATAGACTATCTGAGGCTTGGAAAAAATTGTTAATTTTATTTTGTTTGCCTCCCGACAATATTTAGCGCTATGACGACACTTGAGACTTTGCTTGAATGTGACCTAGGAAATAATTGGACATCTTTGCTACTTAACTGACTAATCATAGGCTTGACTTCTGAATCTAGATAATTTATTATTACAAGCAGAATCTTAACTTATTTTTTTATCCTTCAGGGCTTCAGGGTATGACTGGCACCTTCCAGGCTCCATGCGTAGGCGTATCTACTTAAATTAAGCTAGATCATGATCAAGTACGAGAATATTTTTATGTAGAAGTAATTTGATCAGAAGAAATAATTTTAAGACCTGTTACTCGTTTTTGTATAAGAAATGTTGAAGTAAAGAAAATAGAATAATATTGACAGAGTTTTTTTCTTTTTTCTCTCTACCACCTCCCTGGTATTGTTGAGCAGTTGTGACAACCATGCAAGCCCACAGCGGGTGCATTCTATGCAACGAATCAGCGCATTAGTTCAATTGTTATAATTATAATTATTATTATTCTTGTTACTTTGTGTATATAAACGTAAGTCTTATAACCTAGTAACATACTATTTATAATATATTTACACACCAGTATTCTCATCTAATTTAATTTCATTCTTTATAATTATTCTTCCTTTATGAAAGTTGTTTTTATTGTCTTGCATGTCTGAGCTGCAGAATGTATGAGAGTGTATATTATGATTATTATTACAATAAAATTATTCCAAAACTATTTCATCTTCAGTCATTAATGTCCTTTGTATACCTAACATAACCAGTGGCTGATAACTTAGCTGACTCTGTTCATAACTGAAATCTTTGTCTGAATGTTCAGCTCTGCAATTTCATCATGGCTCACCCATACAAACCAATAGGATGCAGTTTCGTGCAGTTGCGTTTAAGACATTCTGATACTACCATTCACAGAATAAAGGAATACAATACAATACAATACAAGACAGCACCAACTCGTCACCACTTCTCGCTTCTCGTAGGATTAAATCATTCGAATGATAATGAAATCTTGATATCTCGAGACCACCTAAGTCTGCTAGATGTTGTGACGTGACTTATGCAGCCCATAGATTGTTCCCCAAATCTCTGATTGGCTGGCTATGATTGATAATTTCATGCACAAGGTTTTCTTGACAGATTAGGTTATTTTAGTTTAGTGACCCCATAACCACAATCAACACCGTCAAGTTGTCTACACTACTTCACAATGAGGATGATTCCGTGCCAGATGTCATGATGTAGGTTAGCCTATACCAGAAACAAACTGAATTTTATAATATGGATTCTAAAGAGCATTACAACCCCAAGTATGGCAGTTGATTGCATTTCTGAGTGTTGTGTTTGCATTTACGCCTAAGACTAGTGGAGAATGTAGAAGATGACATCCCAGTATTCTGATCCTGTACATAGAATTGTTAGATCTGTGCTTACTAAGAAAATTTATGAAAATGGTAAATTGTTGGCAAAGACAACATCAAAGACAATTAAAGAGCCGTTAAGGACCCAGCAGAGTTGCTATTCTTACGTTGTTGGAATGGGACATGGCTGGGCCCATCTCAACAGAAAAGTTATTGAAATTTTCAAATAGTAGAGGAATTTCATCACAAGCATGGATTCTAGCCATAATAAAATGAGGGACGTTCCCATTGGCCACACCCTGAGGTTCTCGGGAAAGGTTTATTAAAAGATCTATGGGAGATAGAGTGCGTGTATTTAGTCTGCTGTATTGGCTTACCCTTTTGCCACAATAAATCTGAAAAATTAGCAGATAGAAGAAAATTTTGTTATTTCTTTAATTAATTATGAATAGGGACCGGATTTTTAGGTTTTTAAAAACTCTGGTTTAGGTTTTCCATTAGGTGAAATAGTTTTTTTTAGGTTTTTGTCCAAAATATCTTTTTCGGGTAGAATAATTGGTTTAATGACTTTGAATGTGCTACATAGGATTCAATACATAATACTTGTAAAGTTTAACTTAATAAAATTGACTTAAATTTGAGTAAACTTCCTTTAGGACAATATTATACAATTGAAGAAAGAAAGCATAAACAATCAAAAGAAGCAGTGAAAATAAGATTGCCTCACATTTCCTGGTTACAATATATCACTAAATATCTTTCAAGATTCTCAACTGTGAAGTTCTTCCTGTTATCTCTTAGAATACATTTGAAGACAGAAAATGTCATTTCAACCTCACATGACGTCAACAATGGTTGTTCGTACAAGTATTTTAAAAGGAATATGCCGGTACTCTTACACTTCCTCTCTTGATACTGTCATCCTAGATGACAATGGGTTGAATGAAACGCTGGTGGTATTAATTTCTATCCAACAAAAATTATTCTCTCCCCGTAAAATATCGATTTCTCAACTGACAAACAAAAAAGGAGCCTAAATTAGATATTTTAGGTTTTATATCCCGTTTAGGTATATTTCAGTTTTTATACCCCATTTAGGTATTTTTAGGTGCCACAGAATTAATGTGGGTGAATCCTATGGACGTGATTCGAAAAAGTGTATGAGCGCTTTTTGTTTTGGAAGTAAGGAAAAAAATAGGTAAAAACCTAAGAATCCGGTCCCTAATTATGAACCAGGGACCCCCAGAATGCGAGTCCAAGAGTTATATTCTAGACCACCCCGTTAGGTTTATGGAAATAATTATTTCTAAACTTACAGAGCCCTGTGTGAACACTGTTTGATAATACCGTTGTCATGGAAACAATCCCTTTTTCAGGGTTTTAAGGCTAAAATTTAAAAAAAATTATTGTGTTTGAATTTTCTTGTGGTTTACAGCCTAAAACCTATATGTGTACCAAATTTCAAGTTTGTAGCTCATCTGGAAGTGGGCAAACATTAATGTCAGTGAGTGATTGAGTCAGCTATGTGGCTTTATATTATGGGGACTCGCTTCGCTCATTGGGGGCTCTGCCCCCAAACCCCCACTGAGGTTCTTGGGAAAGGTTTTTTAAAAGGTCTATGGGAGATAGAGTGCATGTATATTTTAGTCTGCTGTATTGGCTATTACCTTTTTCCCACAATAAACCTGAAAAAATAAATGTGGGAAGACTTTGGGATTTTTTCGGAATTTTCCCTTCGGTTGCAAGCAAAAAGGTATAATTTAAATGGACATGATAAAAGTTGAAATAGCGACTAAGATTCATGGTATGTAAATATTCAATTTGGTATTTGCCTTTACGAGCAGGGAAATCATAGAAAAACACAAGTAAAATTGGTTATAATATGTTGTAAAAAATATGAGACTTCATCTACGAGTTATGATTAAAGGATATAAATTATGAAATTTCTTTAACAGATAGAAGAAAATTTTATTAGTTCTGGACAAAAATATGTTAATTAGATTTAATTATCCAGAATGCGAGTCCAAGATGTTACTATCTTGACCACCCCATTAGGTTTAGAGAAATAAAGATTTCTAAACTTTCAGAGCCCTATGTGAACACTGTGTGATAAAACCGTTCCCATGGAAACTGAGCCCTTTTCGGAGGTTTTTAGGGGTAAAAATTAATAAAAATAAATATGTTGGAATTTTCCTGTGGTTTACAGCCTTAAAGCTAAATGTGTACCAAATTTCAAGTTTCTAGCTCATCTGGAAGTGGGCAAACATTAATGTCGGTGAGTCAGTCAGTCAGTCAGTCAGTCAGTCAGTCAGTCAGCCATGTGGCTTTATATTATAGGAATGAGAAAACTGCCAAAAGTCCAAGGAAGCTAGAAAGACTATAGTGCCATCTGTGTGGGATTAACTGCACTTTTATATCTTTTCACGGAGATGAGGTCTCACTTGGGGACAGGCATGTTTAGTGCAAAAAGCTGTCTTTACAAAATGATATATTTTCTTTTCAGTTATTAATGACTCATTTTTTGAGCTGTTTGTCCTTGTTATAACACTAAAATGGGATGCAAATTAAAGTCTGTTGAATTATGTAAGAATGAAAACGACAAGTCAGGCATGGGAACATGATACGGAGGTGAGATCTCACATACTGTGCCCTATGGGATCAAATAGACCTCATTTCAATCTAACTTATAATAATTCATAATGCATAAATACTTATTTTACACCAGAAAATCAATTGCGACATTAATCTGCCCTTTTCTGGGGAATGGCCCAGTAGTTCCCTAATATATAGTCCCATCAGTATTATATGAACCCTGTACCTCACATCACATTGATAAAGGTGTTGCTAGCACTGTCCAGCGTTAGTTTCACCTCCAATGGCAGCACGTTAGCACTCTATGCAGAATTCACAGAATTTTGCAGCACAGGTTATGTAGACTACAAGTGTTCCCCAAGACTCTGATTGGCTGGGATGATCGTTACACTTATTTTGATTGTGTTATACAATGCTGCCAATGGCTCTACACAAGGAATGAACGATGAGTGAGGTTGATGACAGGTTAGGTTGGGTTAACTAAGGTTAGTTTAATTTAGTGACAAATAGCTGTAGTTGCAACACCATCGTCAGATTGCTTGCACTGTTTCATGATGAAACTTATTCTGCGCACCGTTTCGCATGCCATAACCAGTACAAATTATGTTATTTTTAGGTTATACAAGTACTCACTTCTTCACGATATTTAATTTATTTTGCTATTTTAGGAACCTTTTTTAACTTTTTAAAAGATGAATAAACATAGTGCATAATCATCAAAACCATCCCTCAAACAGAGAGTACCAGTTTTGAAGACCATGGGTCAAATGCACTGTTTGGTACAGCTGCAGTCTGCTCGATTGGCCCAAAGGGGAAAGTACATCTTTAGGTCATGCAATGGCTCCTCCCACCAACTCTCTAATGGGACCCGCCTGGGATTTAGAGTGGAGAGCAACTTAAAATAGTGAGACATGTCAACTACTAGCAACACCAATCTAAGTTATATGCAAAAGGTGAAACTGAGAAAAAATGAAATAATTAATTTCTCTTTTATTCTATTCTCCTCTTCCTTTCCCTGCCTCTTCCCCCCTTTCTCTCACCATCTCCTACCTACCTACCTATTAGGGACCTATTCTTAACTGTAAATTTTATGCATCGACCAATATAGGAACCCATGACAACTAGCACCGTAACCAGTAACCACGTGGCGAAGTGAAAATTCATCTTAATACATGAGAAATAGCCGCTTTGTTTTTTATAATTGTGAAGTATTATGTTGGCTCTGCAAAGAGCCATTTTGGTGCAAGGGTCATTTAGCTGCATTTATTAAGTCATCTTGCAGGTGTCTAAAACTCTTCGCTGGACAATATCATAAAACGACCTCATACTTTTCGTTCCCTGCGCTAGTCCCAATACCTGTAATAGTATTTCATAGTATGATGCATAAGTGACTTCATTCTGCAATATTTATTAATGCTGTATCATACTTTTGATATGGTGCAAGGGTCATTTTCGGAACGCTGTGATTTTGTATATTTTGATGCGTATATGATGAAAGGTGCAATAGTGAGCTGCAGTGCTGGCATTGAGCAGGTTCATAGCTGGGATAGGGGAAATAGGCAGCGGCATGCACAAGGCTCAGAAGCCAGGGGAAGAGGCCACCAGGCGAGAGTGGGCGGAGCTTTGTTAGTGCATGACCTAAAGCTATCTTTCACCACCCGAAGATTGTCGCCCAACACTCTTCAGCCCTTAAATAATTGGCGCAGTGTAATTCAGGATTTGTGTTATCTGTTTGAGGAGCCTTCGATTAGTGGCCTTACAATAAGAATATTCTTTGCAGGTTAGTTCCCATGGCGACTATTGTCATGTTACATGATTTAATTTTACTTCAGCATATATCACCCCAGTGCATTATGGGGGGGGGGTCTCCCCATAAATGTATGAAGCTTTATTTATAAATTAAATTATATTTCCATATAATTTACGAAATGATCTCATAAACTACATGTTTCAGTTTTGTCAAAATACCCTTAAAATTTTCATTCGCTCTACTTATGGAAGATACCATTCCCCCCCCCCCCCTCCAAGTCTCTACATCAGAACTTCCGAAAGCACCCGTGGAAGTGGTTACATAGAATTCTACTTGGAGTACATGCACCATAATGCGAACGAACCTCCTCGTTGGAGGAAAGTGAATTCACCTGCCACTCACCTGCAATGTTCCGAACATTGTTTAATGTTCCCGGGCTCTCCCTTCAAAAGCTTAAAATGAACGATCACGCGCTACAATTAATATTAATTAATTCCGAACACAGAAAAACGCGGCCGCCACTTTGTCCTTTTCAACTTTGACTAATCGACTATAAAAACTTTCCACTAAATGCGTAAAAGGGAAAATCTCGCGTACAAAACTAAAAAAATCTCCATTTGTTTTTTATTAATTCAATTTAATTATTACGATACCGGTATTTGATCATTCCACGAGATATAAAAAAAAACACATTCTAAAACTCTAATGAATCTGATGAATCTCAATTTTTAAATAAAACATAATTATTTAATTTTTGATATGTTAATTTTTCTTATCAGTAGATCTGATAGATCAAGGTACCCTCCATTAACGAAAAAGCCTGCAACCTGATTGGTTGTTTTAATCTAAATTTGACTTTATATACAAATTAATTTGTATTATGCAAACATATAATACAACTGATCAGTTAATGACGTATTTTCTTCTTTAATACAATAAAAGCCACAACGTACAAATTCACAATTCGAAAGGAGCGCTATTGTACAGAGTAGTAAACAATTGTCAAATAACAAAAATGGTGGATCAGGTGCACCAACTGTCAACTGGTAGTATCTGCCAGACTACGTAAACGTATTGAGGTTATGATAAGTTATTGAAATGATATAATTTTAGTTACGAAAACAATTAGCCATGCAGAATACAATAGATTCGAGATTAGATGCTTTGCATCAGATATCAAGACATAAACTATCTGACATTTTAACTAGAATACCCGGCAAAAAGGATTTAATAATTGATCCCGTTTTGATGAAGCCACTGGATTGTATTACTGGCGTTTCATTTTTAAGGTAATTTTGTTTAAATCAAGGGCAGCCAAAGTAAGTAATAGGTCTAATTCGGGCACTATGTTTTCGGGGATAATCTGGAATTTATAAAATTGATGTCTCATTATAAAAAAGACCCTTGCACCAAAAGTCATATTTCACAATTATAGGAGTAGGAGTGGGGACAAGAATTACCTTTTTCCCCCTATATATTTAGCAATATTGGTATTTAGTTGTCTTCATTACCTTATTCTTAAACATATTCACTGATGAGCGCAGTGATGTTGAAGTTCGGATATCTTTATTCAGCATGTTATATTTAGGTGCTATCGTAAAATGATTTTGCTTTTGTTCTATTTGTATGGTCTAAATTAAAATTTCCGCATTTTTTATGTCATAATTGTGAATATCCTAATTTCTTTTCAACAATTTCTTTAAATTTCTTGGAAGTAAACAGTTTTTAATCTTGAAGTTAAATGTCATTGCGTCCAGGTGAATTTGGTCACCAAAAAGAATCGCATTTAGTGCTTTCAACATATCCTTGACTGGTTCAGGTACATTCAAAACTGTTCTCATTCCCTCATTTAAAACAACTTGTATTTTTGCCAACACTTCAATATGGTACCGATTCGTTTCTGTCAATTAAGGTCTAATTCAGGTCTGTCAGTCTTCAATTTACTTGTATTTTCATTAAAAAAACCCCAACTTTGTGAAGATAGTTTTACAATAGGTTAAATAATCTGATAACCTAGATTTTC
This sequence comes from Ectobius pallidus, assembly GCA_964059195.1. NCBI lineage: Eukaryota > Metazoa > Arthropoda > Insecta > Blattodea > Ectobiidae > Ectobius > Ectobius pallidus. The sequence goes on along the minus strand of CAXKWD010000005.1, from coordinate 184,724,280 downwards.
TTAACAAGAAAGTTATGTCTACATAGGTATATGTTTTATTTATTCCAGGACCAATGGCGTGGAGAAAATTTTCAAGCTGGAGAAAAGTGGAGTAACGTGTGTCAACAACCAGTGGGTATATCTAATATATTCTGACCTCATCACAGCTAAACGTGTTTGTGACCAAATCAATGGCAATCTGCGTCAGAGCACGAAGAACAACTACCACATCATCCTAGTTCCTAGCAATCAGGTGGCAATACAACAGCTCCTAGAAGAAGAAGGTGTATACGGTGAAGTTTCTGTTCATGCATTCCCGTGGGAACTTATTAAATTGGACGGTGGAGTGCTGTCACACGAATTGCCTGGCATATTCAGAATGCTATTTGTGGATAGCGATAGAACATTGCTGGCAGCTGTATCGAGATCATTGTGGTCGTTACAGTTGTTATTTGGGAGGATACCGCTTACTCTCACACAGGGTCGATTCTCGTTGCAAGTTAGAAATATGATGGATGCTTTGTTTGAGCAATTAGGAACGTCGGACAGACTCGACTCGGAAATTGGTTGTTTGCTGATAGTGGACAGAGATGTGGACTATGCGTCAGTGTTACTAACGCCCGTCACGTACGCTGGACTGTTGGATGAAGTGTTTGGAATTAACAGCGGTACTGTCGAGCTAGACAGTAGAGTGACGGGGAACCAGGATGGGAAGGGAGGTAAAGTGAACTACCAGCTCAGCAGCACTGATGTCATATACAATGAGATCAAGAACAGACATTTTTCAGACGTGTTCCCATTTCTTAGCAGCAAAGCTAAGGAACTGCATTCAGAGTACGACAGAAGTCGTAACATGGCCTTACAAGAAATGAAACACTACGTCTCCACAGAGTTACAGAAGGTAACAGCCATGAAGCAGTCGCTAGCATATCACATAGGAGCATGCGAAGTGATTATCGGTGAAATGGGTCAGAGATTCGAGACTTTACATCAAGTGGAGCAGAACATGTTAGAAGGTAGGAACAAGCGCGAAAGCATAAACTATATCGAGGAGTGCTTCGCCATGTCGAAGAAGCTCTCTACGTTGCGCTTGCTCTGCCTCCTGGCCCTTACACAGGATGGTCTGTCCCCGGACGAAGCCACGTCTCTGAAAACTCAGTTCTTGCATCAGTGTGGTTATGAGCATTTGGTCACATTCCACAATTTGGAAAAACTGGGACTCCTCACTCGGCAGACCATGGCGGCTAATCCGACAGTAGATGCTGCTGGAACGCTGGCAGGGCGGATGGCGCAGGTGGTGTCGCAGTTGCCAAAACGCAGTGGCATGTTCCAAGCCTTCGCACACAGATTGAAACTTTTCCCTGTCGTGTCTGAAGACTACGACTTGAAGAATCCGAAGGATCCCGGCTACGTGTTTGGTGGAGCTTACGTGCCTGTTGTTTGTCAGCTAGTCAGCATGCTGATAAAGAAGGAAATGACACCAGAGGAAATCATAAAGCTAGGGCCTAGCATAGGAACCATAAGTTTGGCAGGGAAGGTTACAAACTCATCACAGACTTATCTAGTGTATTTTGTAGGGGGCGTTACATATGCAGAAATTGCAGCATTTCAACTCATTGAAAAACTCACAGGTGCCAGAATAATTGTGGCGGGATCATCAATCATCAACGGGAACAGTTTAATTCAAAGTGTTGTGTGACACTCTTCTTTTCACAAAAGGATTGCACTCTGCTTGGCCTGATTGCCTTCCAACACTGAATGACTGCACATTGTATTATTTTACCTGTTTTTTTTTAACACAAAAAATTACCATATTAATGAAAGATAGCTTTAGGTTGTGCACCAGCAAAGCTATGCCCAGACTCGCCCGCCAGCCCGCTTCCCCATGCTTCCGAGCCAATGTGTGCACCGCTTCCTACTTTCCCTATCCCGGCTATGAACCAGCTCAATGCCGGCACTGCAGCTCACTATTGTACCCTTCATCATATACATATAAAAATATACAAAATCACAGCGTTACGAAAATCACCCTTGCACCATATCAAAAGTACAGCATTAATAAATATTGCAGAATGAAGCCACTTATGCATCATACTATGAAATATTATTACAGGTATTGGGACCAAAGCAGGAAAAGAAGAAGTAAGAGGTCGTATTATGATATTGTCCAGTGAAGAGTTTTGAATGGTATGCCACCTGCAAGATGTCTTAATTAATGCAACAAAACGGCCATTTCTCATGTGTTAAAGCTCTCTAAACTTAAATAGATGAATTTTCCCTTCACCGCTCAGCAATTGCTTGTGGTGTAGTGGTTTAGATGACTCGTTACAGTGCTAGTGGTCATGGGTTTGTATACCAGTTAATGCCTAAAATTTATGGTTAGGAATAGGTCCCAAATAGGTAGGGTGAAGAGAACATGAGAAAAAAAGAAGAAGAGGGAGGAGAAGAAATAAAGGAAAAATTAAATAATTTAATTTTTTTCCCAGTTTCACCTTTTGCATAATAGGTGGTGTTGCTAGTAGATCACATGTCGCCTCTCACTACTCCCCACCCTAATGCCCTCCTTCCCAGGTTAGTCCCATTAGTGAGTAGATGGGGGAATCCAGTGCGCAAGCTAAAACTATTTTTTCCCAAATTTAAGGTTGTAGTGTTCTTTAAAACCTATGGTGTATAAACTCAGTTTGTGAAGTGGAGAAGTGAGCACTTATAACTCATAACATGAAATCAGTGAACCGGATAATCAAGAGGTAGTTCGGAAATTATTATTGGAAAAGAAAATAGCATATAATTTGTATATTTAGTTTAATAAATCAAATAAATTCATATAAGTTATCTCTTGGTTGTGTGTCATTCCAAGCGATCCCTGTATAGGCCATGACGGCCAACATTGTGACATTCAGTACCCTCAGGATTGCTCCTCGTTTCCATTTCATTAGAGACTGAGTTGACGCCAGGGCCATAGTGCCACCAGAAGCACTAGGCCAATTGAGAAATCTCAACAACCTCTTTCAAGATCAATCCCATGACCTTCCAGTCTGTAGCGCAGTACCCTAAGAAGTTTCTACAGCTATCAAATTAGAACAGCACAGCCCTTCACCCATCTTTCAAATTGACTCCCCTCGTGGTCCTGTGTGAAAGGAAATCCTTAAAAAATTATTTAGGATATGTAACTTGTCTTTACAGACAATAACTGTCCTAGGGCGTGAAGATGACACCTGGTTATCAAAGTAAGCCGAACAGTAAACGACAGTGTTTGGCAGGTTTCATCCCTTCTCCTCAAAATATCCTCTGCTCAGAGCCCCATTTCTTCTCGCATACCACAAAGTCCCAAACACCAATCAGAACATTAATTTCGGTGGTATTGTTACTACAGCAACATTTATTTTCAAACAACAAAACACTTTTACTTTCTCCCATATACGTAGTATAGAGAAAGTATTGTGATCGTGACAAAAAATCGAAGTCGAAATAACACCGGGAGAGCATGTTTCATGAAGCCTAGAAACCGAAAAAAGTATTTTTGGAATGACGTCTGTCCGTCTGTCTGTCTGTCTTTCCGTCTGTCTGTGGACAAGCACAGCGGGTAAACGGCTCGTTGTATTTACTTCATTTTTTGAAATAAGGACTTTATCGAAATTTTGTCGAACCGCCCAGAAATTTAGCTTTACAACTGAAATATTAAGGGGACTTTTCATGAAAACTTTTTTAAAATTTTTGATTTTTGAAAAAATGGCTCTAACGATTTTAATAAAAATTGAAAATTGGAAACTCTTATCTATGACCAATAAAATGGCTATATCCGTATTTCTGCAAAAATGACTTAAGGGGTACTTTACTCGTATCCATTTTCAATTTTTGTAGATTACATCCATTAGTGTAGGCGATACATGAAAACCTACCACAGTAAAGTTGTAGAGAAATTTAAAATAAACATTTTTTGTTTAACACATTTCTTTATACATTTAATAGATACCAAGATAAAAACGAAATAAGGACGGCTTAAATGCGAATTTCAGAACATACATGTCAATTGAAATATGAATGACATTTTGTTGCCCCTAGCAACAAGAAAACTATAGGCCTAATGTACTTATTGTTGCAAATGCAGTCAGTTTAGCTCAGTCGTAATGAACACGCCAAAACCAATTACAGCGAGGTGGTATCAGTGGCGTAGGAAGGGGGGTGCGGGGGGTGCGGGCCGCACCGGGTGCCATCGCCCGGGGGGGTGACAAAATAAAAATGTGTCTTTGTATAAGTACAAAATCGCTCAAGGGAATTTAAAGAAAATAATATAATAAAAAAAAAAACAATTAAATAAGCTTAACAACTTTCTACAAGTCAACATGCGTATTGAAACTTCTTTTAGTTTTAAATTCAGTCAACAAAACGCGGCTGAACTGGCCGCTGTGTTGATACGAACAATAATATTATGGTTAGAGGGAGGGGTGTTTATTTCTGTCGATGCTTGTCTCTGCAGTTTTATTAATTTAAATTAGACTTCAACAATCGGTGATATTTTATATCACTTAAGCCGCAACCAATTCTACCAGCTGCGGCAGTCATGACTTTGACGAAAATAAACTTCGAATGTGAGTAGACTCCGAAGTCTCCGGCAATCTAGATTTTGAACTGGGATGTGCGCATGTTTAAGAATAGATTATTAATAATACAGTTCCGTAAAATACTTACATAACTTGTTTATGAAATTTATTAGGATCAAGCTATAAAAAATGATGTATAAAAAAAATCTTCGTGTCACATCCCCAAAAGGTACCTAACCCAAATACAAAATTTTGTTTTCGTACGATTTTCCGTTGCAAGAGGCCGTATTGCAAAGAGCGCGTATTCAGATTGGGTGGCTTATAACTACCCTTCAGAGAATTATTTTGAAAAGGTATTTCAAATAAAAGTTTTAGCTCTTAGTATAAGCAACCCATGTGCAAAATTTAAAGAAAATCGTAAGAGCCGTTTTCGAGAAAACTTTCTTTATGTAAATATAAGGAAAACTTGTCTCCAATCTTCGGTTCACATCTTGAAAGGTATCTGACATAAATACTTTTTTTTTTCTTTTATCAAAATTCATCTTTCCAAAATTCGAGATTTCGCTTGGAAAACAAAATATTAAAAATCACTCAAAAAATAAAAGTTTGCACGATTTCGGGAGTGTATTTTGGCCTAGATGTTCACTTTATTAACGGTAACACCCACAGTCTGTCGCTCACGAAAAGGATGTTTATCTGTATGTCTATAACGTACTTTAGATTATTATTTTTATTATTAATAATAATAAAATCAGGTAAACTGATATAACAAAGTGCCAGTTTGTTTTTGTTGAATCAATTATAACAACAATTATGATATGCAGAAAATAAGTTTTTCTAATCAGATTAAAATCGACCAGCGTCAGCAGATCTACAGATTTGTGATACCTTGACAATCACGCACTCACATAAAAATAAAAAATAAAATAAAAAAAATCCATGTCAAATAGGTCGGCTCCGGGATTTGATCCGGGGACCTCCAGAATACGAGCCCAAGGCGTTACATTTGGTCAACTCAGTCACTTTGACGGTGTCGTTTGATAAGCATACGTGAAGGAATAGTGTTAACTGTCAAATTATACCAGTAAACAAAAATTAAAAAAACATGTGACCTTTAATTATTCATTATTCTGGTACCGGTCAACCGATTAGGTCCAAAATTAATAGGCATCTTGCCATGGACGTTATAAATGTTTATACCTAGTTTCATAAAAATCCGATAAAGCATATTTGAGTTATGGGGCCTTTTGATATATAATACCATAAAAATGCACCAAATTGCGCATTATTCCGGTACCGGCCAACAGATTTGGTCCAATATCAACAGACGTCTTCCCATGAACATTATAAATGTGTATACCAAGTTTCATGAAAATCCGATAAAGCGTATTTGAGTGATGGCGCTTTTAAATAAAAACACTAAATTGGGTTTGATGCCGGTACCGGTGAACCGATTAGGTTCAATAACAATAGGGTTCTTCCCATGGACATTATAAATGCGTATACTAAGTTTCATGAAAATCTGATAAAGCGTATTTGATTTATGGCGCGTACAGACACACGGACAGACAGACGGACGGACAGACATTTTTCGTCCCCCACACACAATCTCATAAAGTACCATACTGGCACTTAATAATAGTATTTATTGTCGTTTAACAGTGCAACGTACAATGTACAGCATAGCATGCTTGATATGTATGTCTTTCCTTAATCCTAACAAAATTGGCTGAATTAGGTTAACTATGACTTATATGCACCATTGGTAACACTGGTCACAACATGGTAACTCAAATCGATTCATAGATTTTTTATTCATAGTATACCATGATTTCGGAGCTTAGTTTTGTTTTGTATAACAAAGTAATCCATTGAGTTTACGAGTTACGTCAGATAAATTCGTTGCAGCTGCATCTATCGATAAAAACTCTCGTGGGATTACCTTTGACTATCCAAAAAATAACACTTGGAACTGTTCCATCTTTTATTAATTTAAATGGGGGGGGGGGGGTGACAAGAAATTTTCCGCACCGGGAACCACCTAAGCTTGCTACGCCACTGGGTGGTATAGGCTAACAGGGAAGAGGTCCTGAGTTCAAATCAAACCTCGTGGCTGCCCAAATTGACTTGGGTTTTTCATGGTTTCCTCGTTCGCAAAGGCAAACGCCGGGTTTGTAGGACTTGTTTATTTTCCATAACTCATCGCCGCTATGTCAGTGGATATTATAATCATTTAAACTGAATATTACATAAGAAGACATCACTAAACAATAGATGCAGATGACGCGAATGAGCTGTTACTATAGACTAATGGTTCACGCAAACATACTAAACACGTTATATGACCTACATGCAGTTAAAGCGTGTAGTGGCGAAATTCAAATATAAGTCGCTCCTTAAGCTCCGCCCATTCGATATTCACATTTGCATGGACTGTGTGATGTATTTTGTTTCTGAGCGAAGCAGAGTGACCAACTGTCCTCTCTACATATAACTAAATAATGCATAACACTAACCACATAGTTTAAGTGCGCGAAGCGGAGGCGGAAGCCGTTGCGAAGCGCCCTTGCATTTTCGAAAAAGGACGATACACTGTTTGTAGGTTTCGAAAATGTGGCATATTATATCTCCCGCGAGGTTTGTCAGCCTGTCACCTCTCGTCTAGCGGTATGACGTCACACCTCCAACGTCCGATCACGAGTTTCTTCATAATACGAGGACAGAAGAATTCGCTAGATCGTGGTATAAAAGAAACTGCATCGGTGAGGGTGGGTTGGGTGGGACCGATTCATCCCATGGAGCAATTTATATTTGAATTTTCCCGTAGTATTAGTACTAATAATATGAAGTTTTACTGCCATTGATATTATTATTATTATTATTATTATTATTTCACAGTAAAAGCATTGAACATAAAGATCGACCCTGATGCTTTCCGTTCTAGATATTTGTTAGTTTTTATGAAAATGTAATAAGTAAAATTTAATTATCTCTTTAATTTACTTTTCTCAGTGCTAGCCTTTAACACGTATATGGGAGAAAGTTTGTGCAATATATTTTTGCACCATTTATTTTCACTTCCTCTACCTGTACCATAGCTAATAAAGGTTCAAAATTAAGGTTTTAACATAAATACTTTTTATTATTATTATTATTTCAGCTGTGTTTATGATCATTTTAGCTTCGAAGCTATATCAGGAGTTTGGGCTGTGTGTCTGTACAATAGAGTAGGCCATGAAACTATTGCCTCTCAATTGTTTCTATTGTCGGTGCATTTTAATGGAGTAAATTTCAACTGATATTAATTTAAATGGATATAATACAGGATGAAATGTTGAGGATTATTCATGGTGTGCAAATATCCAATTCCACATTTGCCTTTACAACTGGGGAAACCATGAAATAACACATGTCAAATTGACTGGAAATGGGATTTGAACCTGGGACCTCCTCAATGCAAGTCCAAGACGTTACCAGTGTGGCTTGAAAACTAAACATTGTGTATAAACAAAACGTATCTTCTGGGATGTGACACAAAGATTGAAGACTTTTTCTTACTTTTATTAAATTTATTAAAATTCTCATGTAAAATATACACGAGATTTCATGTTCCAATGAAGTATATGGTTGTTTATATTTTATTGGAATATTTTTAAAATAAAAATTCTAGCTCCTTAGCTTATATGTAAATCGTTTAGAAAATTTTTAAATGTTTAAAAACAAAATTGTTAAGAGCCGTTTTTGATAAAATTGTGTAAAATGAATGTGTGCCTCACCCAAAAGTCTGAGTTTGTACAAACGATAGCTGGCTTATAACTACCCATCAAAGTATAAGTTTATCGTACAAAAGTTAAGAAAAAATTTTCAATCTTCATGTCACTTCTCAGAAGATATTTAACCCAAATACGTTTTGTTTATACACAATGTTCAGTTCTCAAGCCACGCTGATCAAAGACATGTTCCTGAAAATATTATTGGATTCAGGAGAATTCAAAACAGGTATTTATGTTAAAAGCTTTTATTAACTACTAGCTTAAAAGGCCCGGCGTCACCCGGGTTTTTTATTTTGTAATTGGAAATTAACTTATGAAGGACTTTAGATTTTTAAATTCCAGGTCCTAATATAGGTATTTATAATTTGAAATAGCCTTTTTCATCATTTTATACCTACTAGCTTAAAAGGCCCGGCGTCGCCCGGGTTTTTTATTTTGTAATTGGAAATTATGTTATGAAGGATTTTTTATTTTAAAATTATAGGTCCTTATATAGGTATTTATAATTTGAAATAGGAAGAACGACTTATCACACTCAAACTATTCCCTCAGAAAACGCTTGATATAGATCTTTATGGCTCATAGAGGATGTAGAATTTTGCATCCCATCGCTGCAAGCCTCGTAGGGGTTCAAAAAAGAAGAAACAGAAATTCCGGTAACATTAAATTGTATTGTCTTTGCGGAATATTTTATTTTTCACTCTCATGTTACCATACAACCGTTTCGGGGATGAAATTAAACAGAATGCAATATCACTTTCATACATCTTTTCCCAAAACATATTACCTAACCTTGTATTGTTTTCTTTATTTCCAGACTAGAGGAAGTTATGTGACTGCATTATTTTCGTGGATTTCATTCTGCAATATAATAATATATATATGTATATATATATATTACCATACCTCGAATTGTTTTCTCTATGTCCTGGGTACAGAAAGTTACGTGACTGCATTATTTTTGTTTGAAAGATGCCAAGATGAAACAGAAGGACTGTGTGGTTGCATTTTTGGATGTCTCACGCGCCTTTGACAGAGTTGGTCATGCACATATTGAGAACTCCCTTACTGCTCAAGGCATTTCATCTGATCTTCAAGGATTAATTCTCTCCTTATTGATAAATAACACAGTCCAAATTGAAGTTGGTAATCGTCGAACTAAGAAAATACCTATAAGATGTGGGGTTCCTCAAGGTGGACCACATTCGCCAACATTATTCAACATTGCCATTAATTTCCTTTACACTGAAGTCTGTGATCCAGGTTTCGCAAGTAAACATGGGTATTGTTTTGATGATACTATCGAACCACTTTGTCTCACGGGTTTCGCTGACGATCAAGCTGTAACAGCATGTAATATTGAATCAGCAGTCCGAGTAATTGATGTCACACGAAGTCTATTACAATCTATAGGCTTAGAAATTCATCCTGGTAAAAGCACTGCAATTGTACTCAAACGAGGAGAACTTACACAGTCTGAGTTGCAGTTGTTTTCAGGTGAAGTGATTAAATCTATAAATAAATCAGAAACCATAAAGTATCTTGGATGCACTTTTAATGATGAACTGATATTCAATAAGGATTCATTAAAACACTTTAACCAAAACCTAGAGAAGTTGGCTAAGTCTCCTTTACTTCAGCCCAATCAGAAACTGAATGTAATAAATCAGTACATATTCCCCTCACTGATTTATCCTTTACAGACAGCGCCCTTGCTTAACATTCCCTTATACATTCTTGATGGGCTTGACGTAATCATCAGACGGACTACTAAAGACATAATGTGTCTTCCTGACAGAACGACAAGTGCGATGTTGTATGCTCCACGCAAGTTGAGAGGCCTTGGCTTGATTAAATGTCAATGGGAAGCCCCTTTACAACATATTTCTATAGCTAATAAACTATCAAACTGTGACGATCCACGTTTTACAAGGTGTTTCAATTTTGATGAAGAACTTCAAACAAGCCTTACTCGCCTGAAAATAACAAATAATTTTGAAGCATTTCGAAAACCAAAAATGCTTCGTAAACATCTTAGGCAAATGTCCTTTGAAGAATGGTCTTCTATGCCATGGCAAGGAGTTGGAGTAGTTCACTTTTCTGAATTTCCACCAGCAAATAACTTCATGACTACTAGATTAAGTTTAACTTCTTCTGAGTGGACATCTTTGTTGAAATTGAATGTAAATTATGCAAATCTCAGAGGCGTCCCAGGAAATAATGGAGGATTGGATGGTACAACCCTTTGCAGAAGATGCGTTAAGGAGACTGAAACACCGAGTCATGTACTCGGGTCCTGTCCATTCAACTCTCTACTTATTACCCGTAGACATCATAAGATCAAACATATCCTCACTGATTTGTTGCATGATAAGACCTTTGACTGTTTCGAAGAAGTTCATGCTATTGATGAAGCGGGATCCAGTCGATTTGCAGATATAGTGGCATTCAAAAAACAAGATAAAAAGGCCTACATCCTGGACCCCACTGTGCGGTACGAAAATAATGATATAGACCATGCTAAACAAGTTGATCAGGAGAAGAAAGCAATTTACAACAGCTGCATACCATTCTTTCAGCAAAAGTATTCATCTAGATATGGAAACCGCAATTACATCGTGCAAGGACTTCTATTCGGAGCACGGGGTACAGTCTATCGGTTTGTAGCTGACTTCCTAAAACAACTTGGAATTGATAAGCGCCACCTGATAACTATCTCAGAAACTATAATATCCGACTCTGTTGGAATAATACATCATCATATTTATGGGAACATGCATTGAATCTCTGCTTAACTCTACTTGTCAATTTAACTCAAAGCAAAAACAAAAATTGTGTTTGAATTGTTATCCATTGGCCTTCATGGCTTGAATGGTAAGCTGTGTCTTAGGGCAACTTGTGTATTCAAGCAGCTTCATTTTTTTTTTATAATAAATGATTTCTTCTTCTTCTACTTTGTCAAATTCTAGTTTTTTTTTTTTTTTTTTTTTTCAAATTTTTGGCATTTGAAATAAAAAAATTTTCAAAATCCTTTCTTAGTGAGCACCTACATTATGAAACGAGGGTACTGTCAAAATTCCAAGTCTCTACCTGTCATAGTTTAGGCTCTACGTTGATTCTCTGTCTGTCAGTCAGTCAGGACAAAGCCTCTTATATATATATATATATATATAGAGATGGTACAGGTAGAAGAAGTGATGATGGTGTTTTGTTATTTTGAAATAAATGTTGCTGTAGTAACAATAGCACCAAAATTAATGTTCTGATTGGTGTTTGGGACTTTGTGGTATGCGAGAAGAAATGGGACTCATAGCAGAGGGTATTGTGAGGAGTAGCTATGAAACCCGACAAACAGTGCCAGGCACCATCTTGAGGCCCCAGGACAGTTATTGTCTTTAAAGACAAGTTACATATCCTAAATAACTGTTTAAGGATTTTCATCTATAGTAACTACGAAACCTGGCAATGAAATAAATATTCGCTAAACTTGAGAATAAGGTGACCGCCGTCACAACCGGGCCGTACCGAGTGGGATTAAGTCTACAATGTCACCAATATTACGAACATGATTACATGCCGATTGAATTTGGCAGATAAATCATTGTTGTAGCGATGTTATGAAAGATGTGGAAGGGTAAAAAAGCTTCTGCATTAAGAATTCTAGGTCCGTGACAGGTTATGTTAGATTAGGAACAGTCATGTTAGTTTAGCAACAGGGTTCGTGCCATGTAACGATGTTTTATGAAAGGTGTGGAAGGGCTTCTAGAAGTAGAGACAGCCAAATTCTAGATCAGTGACAGGTTATTTTAGGTTCTAACCTAAAGGAACATTTGTATTAGTTTAGGAACAATATACTATTGTACCGTATATTGTATTTTGTTACATGTATGTATAACCCATTGATGTTGTCTATAGCTGATAAGCTCCATGGCAATAAAATATCATTATTATTACTGAATGGCGCGGGGTTTATTATGTCTTAAATTGAATCTTTTCTGCGACGGGAAATTTTACCCTTGCACCAATCGTTTCTCTTTTGTTCCCCGCGGCTCGGAGGGGCATGGTCGCTAATGGCAGAGTATGGCTGGCTACACTATTCTGTCATTTTTCACAATAATCATGGACCTACATGTTCTCTCGCTTCTCCGACAACTTTCAATAAAAGGAAAAATGTTGTATAAACCTAGTATCGACATTAATGTGTGTGTGACTAATGCCAACCCAATTTCTCTCATGCCCTGATAGATGGTGATAGTGTGTCCTATTTTCTAGTTATGCACCACAGTACGTGGTGATGTGTCACTGCAGGTACGTTTTGTGCACACAATAGTGATTCACCAGACTTAGGGGTCTGACCCTACCAGGTACTTGCTCCAAACCTCCCATGGCAGTAGACTCAAAGTGAAATGTTTATTTATTTACTTCCCCTGCCAATTCCATGGTTACTATCTATATACTCACGCTGTCCATTTTAGTTATATGGTTAGGTTCCCCCCGTTAGTTTATAAGTAACGGACTCCAAGCTCCCGGTGTGAAGGGGGTCTGAAGGAAGTTTGGAAGGGGGGCTTGGGGGCAAAGCCCCCAAAAAAGAAAAACAGGAAAGGGATCTGGGGCTGATACAAAGTTACCGTCTTCAGTTGAAGGGGTCTGGTGGAAAGCAGGAAGGGGGTCCAGGGGCACAGCTCCTGGTGGGGCTTGGGGGCTAAGCCTCCAATACAGAAAAACAGGAGGGAAATCTGGTACAGATATGAATTTATGTATTCGATAGGTACCTCGACCTCGATACCAACTGAGCCATTGAGACCGGGTTTTTACAGTTAGGTTTCCAGTATTGGATTATCAGCACTTGACCGATTGCATGAAAACAGAACATCGGCCAGCACATGAAGATTCGTGTTTTGACAGCAGTTCCCAGCGCCATTTTAGGTTAATTTTGTCCCTACTTCGTCACGATTTTACTTATATTTAGGACCTTCGAACAATTATATGGTGCTTATAAATGGAATCTATAGGTTTTAAATGATATCAAATTTGGTCGTTTTCCGTGCTTTTAAAATGAAAATATCACTAATAGTAGAGAGCTGGACCATCCCCGGGGAGGGGGGTAAGTATTATGTTCCAACCTAAAGTTCAAAGTTAATTTTTAAAAATAAACATACGTTTTGAGGTACCCTGAATCCAAAATTACTATTTTCAGGAACATGTCTGTGTGAAGCCTAGCTCCAGAACGAAAAAACATTTGAAAACAAAATTTTGTATTTGGGTTACGTATCTTCTGAGGGTGTGACAGGGAGATTGGCGACAACTTTCTCTTGCTTTTAATGCCACTTTACATGAAAATTTTGCTTTTGCAATCTTCTCGAAAATGGCTCAAAGGATTTTCTTTCAATTTTGTACATGGGGTGCTTATACCAAGAGCTAAAACTTTTATTTGAAATATTTTTTTGAAACAATTCTCTGAAGGGTAGTTATAAGCCACCCACTGTTTCTAGAAACTCAGTCTTGCCTGGTGAACAATAAAGTTTTGCATCAGGTTGAAACAACTGAATACACACTCTTTGCAATACGGCCTAACCCACATACTTCATTCCATAAGGTCCTGCTTTTTTATCAATGGGTGTACTTCCGTCAGGTACTTTATTAGAGCTGGTCTGGTCGGGGTCGTCTGGGTTTCAGTGCATGGAAAGGGTAAAGTATGTGTCAGCAGATGTCTTCTGATCATTCCTTTTCGTGAAAATGTTTGGCTGCATATATCGCACGAGAACGGCTTGTGTTCACTGTGAGTGAGCCGATGCAAATTGAGAGTATCTCTTCGTGGAAATTTCATTGCACAAACATCACAACAAAATGGCTTTTCTCCAGTGTGAGTGAGAAGATGTTTTTTGAGATCTCCTTTTCGAATAAATGTATTTCTGCACACATCACAAAATAATGGCTCCTGTCCAGTGTGGGTGAATACATGAATTTTGAATTCCTCTTTTCGTGAAAATTTCATTGTGCAAACATCACAACAGAATGACTTCTCTCCAGTGTGAGTGAGTAGATGTTTTTTGAGTCTCTCTTTTCGTGAAAATTTCAATGTGCAAACGTCACAACAGAATGGCCTGTCGGCAGTGTGAATAAGCTGGTGTCTTTCTAGACCCTCTTTTCGTGAAAAATTCTGGGTACATTTATCACAAGAGAATGGCTTGGGCACAATGTGAGCGAGTACATGTCTTCTGAGATTATTTCTTTGTAGAAATTTCTCGTTACATTTATCACACGAAAATGGTTTGCGCTCAGCGTGAGTGAGCAGATGAGTTTTGAGCTGCCCTCTTTGACAAAATTTAATTTTGCAAACATCACAAGACAACGGCTTCTCTCCAGTGTGAGTGAACAAATGTGTATCGAGTCCCTCTTTTCGTGAAAATTTCTTTGTGCAAACATCACAACAAAATGGCTTGTCGGCAGTGTGAGTAAGCAGGTGTCTTTTCAAAATCTCCTTGCGTGAAAAATTCTGGGTACATTTACCACAAGAGAATGGCTTGTCTCCAATGTGAGAGAGCTGATGTCTATTGAGACTGTTTCTTCGGGGAAATATCTTGGAACATATACCACACGAGAAATGTTTGTCTGGAGTAGGAGTTAGCTGTTTACTGTTTCCAGCAGAGAATGTGCTTGTACATACAGCAGGTGAGTGTGATTGCATTAGCTCACCCTCATCTTGAGAATCTGCATTCTGAACAGTGTTGCAGTCTGTACCCTCACATTTGATTAGCTGTGGCTGTATTGTGTCAAACGTAATTGGTACAGCTCCACCTCCGTTGCTGTATGCTATAGTTTCTTTGAAGTTTATTGTCTCATGTTTGATTGGCTGTATTGTGTCAAACGTAAGTGGTACAGCTTCACTTCCATTGCTGTATGCTACAGATTCTTTGAAGTTTATTGTCTCATGTTTGATTGGCAGATGAGTTTTGAGCTGCCCTCTTTGACAAAATTTAATTCTGCGAACATCACAAGACAACGGTTTCTCTCCAGCGTGAGTTAACAAATGTGTATTGAGTCCCTCTTTTCGTGAAAATTTCTTTGTGCAAACATCACAACAAAATGGCTTGTCAGCAGTGTGAGTAAGCAGGTGTCTTTTCAAATGCTCTTTTCGTGAAAAATTCTGGGTACATTTACCACAAGAGAATGGCTTGTCTCCAATGTGAGAAAGCTGATGTCTATTGAGACTGTTTCTTCGGGGAAATATCTTGGAACATATACCACACGAGAAATGTTTGTCTGGAGTAGGAGTTAGCTGTTTACTGTTTCCAGCAGAGAATGTGCTTGTACATACAGCAGGTGAGTGTGATTGCATTAGCTCACCCTCTTCTTGAGAATCTGCATTCTGAACAGTGTTGCAGTCTGTACCCTCACATTTGATTAGCTGTGGCTGTATTGTGTCAAACGTAACGGGTATAGCTTCACCTCCGTTGCTGTATGCTACAGATTCTTTGCTGTTTACTGCTTCATGTTTGATTGGCTGTATTGTGTCAAACGTAACGGGTACAGCTTCACCTCCGGTTTTGTATGCTACAGATTCTTTGAAGTTTACTGTCTCATGTTTGATTGGCTGTATTGCGTCGAAAGTAATTGGTAACGGTTCACACTTTGGTTGTGTTGAAGT
Source organism: Ectobius pallidus (assembly GCA_964059195.1). Lineage (NCBI taxonomy): Eukaryota > Metazoa > Arthropoda > Insecta > Blattodea > Ectobiidae > Ectobius > Ectobius pallidus. Next base: position 184,708,339 of record CAXKWD010000005.1, on the reverse strand, counting down.
CTCTTCCTCAATTTCAAACTCGTACTCCGATTTAAGCGGTTGCTCCATTCTGTATTTAGTTTTTTAGTTATTTAGCAATCCTGTAGACCAGCAGTACTGGCATAGGATAACAATAACAATAATAACAAAAATTATACAATAAATAAAGAACTAAAATGTGTACCCCAAAGAGGGTGAAACGAAAGAAGAAGAAAGAACTAAAAAACAAAAACACACAAAGCGCGGCATTCCCAGTAGTCTCCGTTGTTTTATGGGCAGTGAGCTCTCCAACTGCGAGAATTCGCACAATGGGAGGAACGTTATTGTCAGCGACTCCCGATAGGTGGCCGCAGGGCCATACGAGGACCAACTGTGTAGTCTGTGGTGGACTGTACATAATCTGTATCTGGTACCCTATGATCCCCAGGTGGGGCGAAAGGGCCTCCTAGGGGAGGTTTCATTACCTATACTAATTTTGATATCGCTTATTTTCAGAGAGAGGGTAGAGGGGCAGGTGGTAAGCCCATCGCCTCACAACCCCCCTCTGGAAACTAAGTATTTTTTGGACGTGAAAGGGCCGAGAAATTTTGTCCAGAGGCTCTAATTTAGGCTTGGAGTTCTTTTACGTGCCGTAAATCTACGACACGGGACCCCCAGCTTAAAGTCCCTCCCGGAGGACTCCGTGCCCAGGATTTTTACGTCCTGAAAACTCCATCGACCGCGGCCGGGTTTGATCCCGCGCCCTGCGGGCACGCTACCTCCAGACCACCGCGGCCGACACTGTACATAGTGGAACTAACTATTTAAACATCACTCAGAAAACTATGGTTAATTTATAATTTACACAAATGACCTTGTACTAAATTTAAACAATAACTGTAAACCGTCCTTTTTGCAGATGATACAAGTCTAGTAATATAGTATGGGACTCAGCTTAACTGCTCTGAAATGTGGGGAAATTAGTGTATTCCAGAGCAGTTACTATAGCGAGCCACTTGAATATCCATATAATGAAGTATTCGAAAAATTGAACAGGTGGTTTGTAGCAAACTATTCATTTTAAACTTCTCTACCAGACAATCGTCGGACGCGGTGGTCTAGAGGTAGCGTGCCCGCCTCTAGATCTGCAGGGCGCGGGATCAAACCCGGCCGCGGTCGATGGATTTTTCAGGACGTAAAAATCCTGGGCACGGAGTCCTCCGAGAGAGACTTTAAGCAGGGGGTCCCGTGTCGTAGATTTACGGCACGTAAAAGAACTCCAAGCCTAAATTAGAGCCTCTGGACAAAATTTCTCGGCCTTTTCACGTCCAAGAAATACTTAGTTTCCAAAGGGCGATGGGCTTACCACCTGCCCCTCTGCCCTCTCTGAAAATAAGCATATCAAAATTAGTATAGGTAATGAAACCTCCTTCGCCCCACCTGGGGATCATAGGATCCCGGATACAGATACCAGACAATCAACACACCATTTACAAGTTGGATACAATAATAAATATATCAATGAGATAAATTCCTTGGATTACACACAGACAGTACCTTAAGTTGGAAGCATTATATCCATATAGTTGTTTTGCAGAAAGATCTTTAACATTTCTCAAAAGCATTGGCATTTTGAAATCTGTATATTTCACATATTTTCACTCAATTATGTCTGATGGTATAATATTCTGGAGTAATTCCTGTTTAAGCAAATAATATTATTACTGATGGAAGGTTAAATACTCTGAATTATGATACAGGTCTATCCTAAAAATCGCTACCATCTGGATGAAGGATTAATTAATAAATACGATATTAAACAATAAAATACGTTTCAATTGATCGATGACGATATTAAAGTAGAACAATATACAGTATTTAAAGATATATCTAAAGATTTCAACGTGATATTAGTTTAATGTAATAAGTGTTGTATTGAATACCTGCGATTTTATCGGTTAGGCCTACATGTATGAAAACGACAGAATTCATGGGTAAAAACATTCGTATTAATTATAATAAAATGCTTTAACTTATGATAATATTAATTATTCTTATAATGTATACAATCATTTGTTAACAGCATCCTAATTGCCAAACCAAACATGAGATGCTATACAAAAAGAGGCGATTTGACGTTTCGTATTGAGCAGGCAGTTTCTTGTTAAAGTTTCCAGGCGAGACTAGTCGAAATGCCTGTAGTGCAAGGTTCAGGCCGGCTTTACAATGGCTCATCTGAGGTGTTCCAAGCGGTTGCACGGGCCCTAGCTTATGTCTCATTGGTCTTTGTGTAACAAACCGAGCAGCCAATGCTGGTAAATGGCACATTGTCCCCACGCAAAGTATATTCACAGATTCTAGGTCATGGGTGTCGCCAGGAACTTTATTAAGGGGGGGGGGGGAACTCAACGTAATCCTAACACTTAACAGACTAAACTATACAGTAGTCTATAATACTGTTGTGAACAATAATACTGTGCTGTGATAAGTAGACTTACGATTTTAAGGCAAATGCCTATTTTGTTCCTTATGAAATAACATGAAATTTTAAAAATATGTTGACATTTCATGATAAATCACTTACATTTATAGTGCCCTAAAATGCCTATTTCGACCTTTGGAGCCTATTTTTACTATTTTAGTGCCTAAACTGTACATTTAAAATAAAATTCAACTTCTGTAACTTTTACAATCATTTAATAAACATCCCTGAATGAAGAGCAGAACAGCAGAGGGTGTGTTTTTCACAGAAACTTGATTTTCCTAAATAATTGTTGCCAAAGGAATGTTGACTGACAGGGGAGGATTAGCTCAAAACAACAAATAGTAAGAAGGGACATACAGTGTCAATTTTTCATATAAACCAAAACTGGTTTAATGTAGTTTTAGTTCTGTCTTAATTTTTCAATTATTTCTGTTAAGAATAGGTATACCACGTTTCTTACAGTAAAAAAAAATCACGTTACAATTTAAGAGCATATTGTAATATTTTAAAGTCTATTACACATTTTTAAAGCATATTTTCTCTTTTAAAACCCTATTTACTTGTTTTAAAAGCCTCTTTTAGGTGCCTAAAACTAATTTTTTTAGAGCCTAAAATCCCAGGTCAAGTGATAAGTTTTCAGTGTTTTCAAATAACTATTAATTAAGTGGAAGGAAATAGACATTAAATCCATGTCTGGGATATTAATACAAGTAAGAATCAGCTTGAAAAATTTTGTCATAACCGGGATTTGAACACGGATCTTCGGCTTAACGCGCCGATCGGCGCGTTAAGCCGAAGATCCGTGTTCAAATCCCGGTTATGACAAAATTTTTCAAGCTGATTCTTACTTGTATTAATATCCCAGACATGGATTTAATGTCTATTTCCTTCCACTTAATTAATAGAAAAAATAATAACTAGGCTTCAAAGTACCTACAAGGGTAGGACTCCATTTGGATGTGTGTTCTCGACGGAGAGAAACCTCCCGTGGTTTGCCTTGTCTTCTGAATCAGTTGAGGAATTTGATGTCAGACTGGCATGTTGTCATGGTAGAGCATCGGCGCGTTAAGCCGAAGATCCGTGTTCAAATCCCGGTTATGACATAAAATTTTTCAAGCTGATTCTTACTTGTTTCAAATAACTAAATACATTAACGGATACATGCATATGCGTTCATGAACCACAGATTATTGTCTGTTGGACATTGCATGAGAATATTCACATTGTTTCCTGATGCCCATGTGTTAAAAATAGGATGTTATTATACGGTAGGTGAATTTTCAGCGAATTTTAAAAATTAATTCAAAATCTATACAATCTCATGAAATTAACTATAACCAACAAATTATTTATTGATGATGCCCTAGAATGTTTTCTAAATTTCTTCATTTTCAGGTACTAGCATATGTTTGTACGTATGTTAATATTATGTATGTGTGTGAGGATGATGACGTGTCCTATCTCTCTATATATAAAAGGCTTTGTCCTGACTGACAGGAATCAACGTACAGGCTAAACTATAACAGGTAGAGACTTGGAATTTTGACAGTACCTTCGTTTCATAATGTAGATGCTCACTAAGAAAGGATTTTGAAAAATTCTGATTCTAAATGCCAAAAATTAAATGTTTTAAAAAATACTTAAGCCCTTTTTACATAGAATTATCGAAACAAATTCACAGAACATATTGTTGCCAGTTGTATCAGGTGGGTTTGGATTAAATGAAATGGATGTTTGACAAATTAGAGAAGGTATCATTATAATTCATATTATCTATATTAATAAAAGGAATTGTCCTCGATGTCCAGCGAAATCTACTGAACGCAGAGATCTGAAATTTTAAACATAGGTGGGCTGAAGGGTCGGAAAATGCACCTCGAAGACGGAATTTTAATTTCAGTTTTCGTTCGTGAGTTATGAGTGAAAAACGGGCAAAAAACATGCATTTTTTGCGTTTTCAAAACATAAGTTTTCAGTTATACGTTTCAATGTCAAATCAATTGCAGTTGGCTTTGGCTATTTTTGTCATACCTTGAAAATAAAACTTTCGCGATCGCTTGAATGTTGTAAGCCCTAAATATGGTCAAACGTTGTTTTATTTGGACGAATCTCACTATATAGAGATTTTCTGGGCCAAGAAACTCGAATCTGAGGTCGCTTTTACCAGACGATGCTATCTAATCGTGGTATGTAGTCCACGTGATTTAGGTGTTAATAAATATAATGATTTTACTATTATGCTCTTAATTTTTAATTTTTGAAATAATTATCGCGGGCACATGCTAGTATCATATGTATCGATCAATGGATGAATAAAATTACTATACTATACAAATGGGTCATTCCATGCTAACCGGGAATTTTATCAAAAATTTCAAATATGAATTTTAACATTATTTTTTTCTGGAAATTGGTACACAGGACATCTGAGAGTTTGACAATTAGAGAAATACATGATAATTTAAAGTACTATATTTCTTAGCTGATTTCTTCATTGATATTCAGTTATCATTTCTGATGTAACATAAGTTACCAATATTTATATTAAATATCCAGAATGTAAATTTATGTGAGGACATTAAAATATGCCCTCAGTGTTCTTTACAGTTTTATGGTTTATTTTCAATAAAAATTATATCAGTTTTCAAATCAACGGAACAGAGTTCTTTGTAAACACTTAGCAGTGCAATTGTCTATTCGTTTTCTTGTAACGCAAGTTACCAACAACAAAATCCTGATTTATGTTTTAACTATGTTATGCTCCTATGCAGTCTAACTTGAAGAATATAGTCTGTAAGTTATACAGTTTTTTATTTCCACTCCAAGCAACAGAATCCTAATGAAATTAGTTATTTCTTCCTGCAAATGTAACGCAAGTTAACATGGAATGACCCAAATGGTGACAAACGCTTCTGATTTGCATTAAACAAGGTTGACGTTACCTTCATGTCCCCCATTCATGGAGAACATTGGCCACACAACCCAAATAAATCTGATTAATACACTCGTGTAACTTTCTTTACTCTAAGCATGGCTACATTCACTTCACATTCTGAGGTCGCATGGCAAAGAGTGCATATTCAGCCTGTATTGTTTGCCATGCAAGACTTAACATCTTAAGTTTCTATGAAAAGTTGCTGGCTTATAACTACCCATCAGGGAACTTTTATTAACCTTGTTGGTAATTCAGTATTTTTTTCTGAATTTACTTCTGTATGTTTTCCTTTTACATATGTCTGCCTCAAATTCTGTTGAATATAAGAGGACAGATCACATTTATTTTATTTTTATTGTTAATTGTATTCTATTGACGAAAATTTAAACAGGAAAAATCATCTGTAGCAAGATTGAGATCAGAAATATACACACTAAACTTCACTAAAAAGGTAGGCTATATTTACCCAGAATGATCATTTCAACGGGTCTTCCCACCATCATCAGCTGATTCCGGAATCAGCTGATGATGGCGGGAAGACCCGTTGAAATGATCATTCTGGGTAAATATACCTTTTTAGTGAAGTTTAGTGTGTATATTTCCGATCTCAATCTTGCTACAGATTTCAACACTTCACTGTAAATTTCCATCTAATATTTATATTGAGGAAAAATCATGTTCATAACTGTTTATTATGCCTATTTTCATTCTATCATGAGCTATGGGATTATTTCCTGGGGATGTTCTACATATTGTAAAAAAGTTTTTATCTTGCAAAAGAAGGCTTTACGTCTTATAACTGGGACACAAAGAAGGCAGTCATGCAGAGCCATTTTCAGGCAGCTAAAAATCCTACCTTTGGCAAATATTAAACTTTGTAACAGACAACATAGATAATTTCGAAACTAACTCTAACCTACATAAAATCAACACTAGAAGGAAATCAGATTTACACATTACCAGGCCAAATCTCAGCTGTTATCAAAAAGGTGTTTACTATTCTGGAATTAAATTCTTTAACAAATTTTGAAAAGAGATTAAAAAATTTACCAAAAGAAATGAAATTATTGATTAAGAAATATTTAAATGCACACAGCTTCTACTCTGTTGACGATTTTATGACAAATAATATGTTAATAGTTTATAAATGTAATTATGTTTAAAGCTTTTGACAAGTTCCATCCTACAGATTAAAACATTCTGTTAAGGATACTGTATTGTAGCTACTGGTTCCTTTAGTGGTCAAGGTACAGTGGAATCAATGACATGCATAAGAAGATGACATAAGTTAAAAATCAACAACTCACCCATTCCATCCTGTGCTTTTCTTCTGGCTGGTGGACAGTAGTTGGGTGATTTTCCTGAGTGGAGAACTGTAGTCATGGATTTCCTCCTAGGTGGAGAACGGTAGTCAGGGAATTTCTCCTGTGTGGAGGACAGTAGCACAATACCAGATGGATCAGTTGACAAGGAACATGAAGGACATTGTGGGCAGGGGAAGCCTGGAAATACAAAGGAAGCAGGAAAAAGTAAGGTTATGTTCATAGTTAACACTTTTACATAATTTATTTCCCTTACATTGCCTTATGTTGTCTTCTTACATGCAAACTGAATGAATTACTCAAACCGTAAAAAAATATAATTATCACATTTTTATTCATACAAAAAGAGAAAGAGCATAATCACAGCTGCTCTATCACAGTGAAATCCTATAGTACTACGTAGAAGCCTTGTAGTGGAACACTACAGCTACATTGCAACCTCGTTAGCACATTCTTCACATAGTATGACGACTTTGAAAGTCCTGGTCACCATCTTATTAATTACACGTTTGAATGCTCCTTAACATGTTTCCAAACACGATTTGCTAGGGACAGCATTTTTTGGTCAAATAAAATGGCTGATTTCGATGCTAAACTGTCTTCTATTTCGTTGGTTATTTCACGAAATTTGCAGTATTTACACAAAAATACCCTTTGCGCCACCTAGTACTTCAAGTTCGTCTTCCCTGTATTTTTCTGTTCTCATGTGAATCATCGCAACTTGATTTACGTACAAATATAATGATAAATATCATCGAAAACAACTCTAGACACCCATTTGCAAACAGAAGTGCCTACAACTGTGGATAAAATACGAAATGTGTTGAGTCTGTCACGATTGATCATCTCAAACTAGGCACTGACAAAGCAGTTATCTGTGAATAGCGTAAGTTCCTCAATCTTTGCATGTATCAATAACTTCTCAAACCTAAGGAAGGGGCTTATTTCATGGATTCACTTTGCTTAGTACCGGTAGTGATATAGCTAAAGAAAGCAATTTTGTTAAATTTCACACAAAATACAATCCCTACCGACTGCATAAGCCTGAACTTTCACTTAGTCTTTGTAAACGCCATCTCGATCTTTCACTATAGTTTCTTCTCATTGGTGTGAATTCTTCAGCATCAACTGTTTAGCTGCCATTTTACTGCAGTGGTAAAATAATGAATTTTTTAAATTTTCTACAGTTTGTCTGACTCTGCGTACATTTCAGTACAAAAGACTGTTTCGTGTCTGATGTTTAAAAATAAAGTGTGGTGCTTATTTTGTAAATTTCATTAAATGCGGCTCAAATTTACTTATAGCAAATTTTCTTCAATTTAAAAAAAAAATTAAATTATAAGGCTTACGCAAATATTTACGTAATAGAACCTACTGTGTGTCATTTTGGATAATTCTGAGCCATATGGATGCCCTTTTGGGTTGTACTTGAGTAACTGAGAAAGAATCGACATAATCCCTTAGAATTCCTTTTTTCTATTTTAATTTTTCAGTAGCACGTTTTCCCATGTAAGACGTTCATTTTTTTTCAGTCCATAGAAAATGTGTTAACGAGGTTCCACGTCATAATTATGTCATTTCCAAAGCATTTGGCATCTCCTGGGACGGAAAAGCTAGGACCCTTATAGTGTGACGCTCACTTCTTCCCAGGCTGGATTATGGTTTTTGAACCCATAGTTACTGGCTTCTACTTTCCAATAACAAAATATATCAAATATTTTGATTATCAAATGAGATCTTCAAGTTAAGTAGTATTGATCTGATGTTAACAAATATTAAGTACACATACTGATTAATTAATTGTGCGAGCTAATACGCACTTCATTTAAAAGCTTGATTGGCTTTTTAGTGATCTCGACTACTGGATGGATGTACCTTCTGATCAAAATATCTTCTACTGGTATTTTGAAATTCATTAACTTACGTGTGTTTTTTCGTATGAATACGAGTAACTCGAGGATTTAGTAGCTGGCTTATCTGTGAGCACACTGGGAGAAATTATTCATACACATACATAATGAATTTCCAAATACCAGCCAGAGGGACTACAAAGCATCCAGCTGACAGCCCTTGAAACATATTCTAAGGTTATTAATACATAAGAACACTCGCTACTTCATTATAATTTATTACCTCTCATCGTCATGTTTTCCAAACAACAGGAATTTAATGAAGATCTACTGGGACTTAAGAAGGATATCAAGTTGTTTCTAAAATTGCGGGTGAAACGTGAGTGATTGGAGTGACTCATTGTTTAGAGAACAATAAAACCCCAAAATTTGATTGGAAAATTGTAAATATCGATCACAATAGCAAAGCTCTAATAGCAGCGGAGAGAAAAGTTATCTACTGACGATGATAGCGATGTAGTAAGTAATAAATAGACTTCATACTTTTAGGTCGCTAAAAATGCTGTTTTAGGTACCTAAAATAAGCTCTAAAAATTGGAAAATAGGTTCTAAAAATTGTAAAACAGTCTCTTATAAAATCGTTAAGTTGCCAATTTTCAGAAATATCTCGATGCAATGCCCATTCCGAGCTAAAAATTTAGTACGATCTAAAAATAAATGCTAGAATTTACAACAAAAAATAACTTATTTTGAACTTTACAGGAAAAACAAGCAAAAAGGCAATATTAGGCTCTAACGTAAAAATAGGCTGTTTTAGGTCCTATAAAAGTATCAGTTTGAGACATAGTCACTTATGAAACATGCATTTACAAGTTTTCGTCCATATATCATTTAAGGATTAAAATAGGCTTTTACCTAAAATCCGAAGTCTAGTAATAAATTATAATGAAGTATTGAGTCTTCTAAAAGATATAAGTGAATTTAATGTTCTAAGGTATTTTTTCTTAGTAGAGTTCTCACGTTTCAACAGTAATATGTGAATATATTTAATTGTACTTCAAGATTAAAAATGAAAAATGTGAAACTTGTTGGAAATAAACACAGTGCCTTCTTCATTACAGCAAACTCTCGATTGCTCATGAGCTACGACATATGGGGCCCTGAAAGCAAATATACTGAGCTTCCGCATGGTAAGTACCAATACATCCAAAGCAACTACTTTTTTAACCTTAATGAAAACTGACGTTTGATTACATTAATCATGGAAACATTGTGAAGTAAAAAAGTCTGCCAATTAGAACTTAAGTTTCAATACATTCCCCATCATCATCAGCTGAGATCTACCGACAAGTTTGCTTCTCTGTCCACCAGATGTCCTCCAGGTTGTATGAATTTGAAAATGAGGTCATTGCCCTTAGAGTTGTCAAAGTTTATGTCTTTGTTTTTTGGATGTACACTTTTCCAAGCGGTTGTTGAACACATTTCAGTAATTTTGCCTCGTTATTGAAATCATGACCTGTAGACCAGAAATGGTGAGCCACTGCAGATTTTTCGCTCTGTTACAATTCAATATCTTTTATCAGTTCCATGTACTCTAGATTTAATTTCTGTTCATCATGAATTTCAGAAATGTTCAAAGAACTGAACATCGCTTTGGCACCTAGCAATAAGTGTAAACTCAAAATCTCGTAAGATCAGATATCAAAGACAAAATTCCTCGAAGTAAAAATTCAGGCATTTATGAAACTGAATTCATAAATTATGGAATTTATGAAATGTAATACCTGTGATAAAGTATACATTTGCAAAATGACGAGAAATTTAAATCTAACGTAAAAAGAGAACATGAGGAATATAAAATACCAACAGACAGAATAGTCTGCAGTGCCTCATCATTTCCAATAGTGATACAAAATTACCGAAATGTGTTCAGAAACTACTTGATTTAAATGTTTGGGAAAAATATAGATCCAGAAAGCAAAGGTGGACTGATATATTTTGACACCCCTAAGGTCAATGATCTCATTTCCAAATTCATACAACCTGGAGGACATCTGGTGGACAGAGAAGCAAACTAATGAGTAGACCTTAGCTGAAGATGGAGGTAAAAAGTAGCCTTTGAAACTTGTTCTAATTTGACGAGTTTTTACTTACAACAATTCCCGTGATGTTGAATGTTCGGTAACAATGTACAGGTTATGTAACAGCGTCACATGCGTCATTGCATAAATTTCTGTGGGGGCGAGCACATTTCAGAAAGGCACATTTTATTCAATCCTGGTCTCGGTGTTGTTCTGATCAGATTCTATAACTGAATTTTCTTGCATCCAGAATTCTTTGGTTAATTCTAGGTTGAACACCGCATTTGCTCGTGTAGGAGAAAGAGCATTAGATTGGAATGTTGAGCAATATCCAAAAAAATGCACAAATGCGGTATTGTTTGACATACATTGCATCACTCGGCTGCTGATGATGTGAAGCGCTGCCTCCTGCTGACTTCTACTGGGTGCAGTGCGTTGTCACTAGGTGGCTCCGCCGATACTACGACACCTTTGTGCGGATCTGTAACGATTACAATACGATAACATTACTGTAACCTTGGTCCTCGGCAAACTCATTCCATTCTAATACCGACTACACGGAGTTAATAAAATAAAATACAAAGAACTACTTTTTATCTACTCTAGTCAACTGCATAGCAAACATTCTTTACATCAGCTTATTTACATTTAACCCCTTGTGTCGGAGCTTTCTGTCAGTAGATGCATAACAACTTAAACAGTTTTGAAGCTATCAAATGGCCCGCGAGAGGACGCTCATGTTGATCAACAAACAAAGGAGCATACAGATAGAATCTAGCTGAGGATGTTTAGGGATGCCTAAATGAAACTGCAGTCCAGGTTAGTGGCAATGTTTAGTGAAGTCAGTGTAATATCCATCTCATTATTAATTTTAATTATGTTTGATATATTTACACTTATCTCGTGTTTTGATGTGAACAATTTTCTTAAAACAAACTTTTAGGCCTATTCATTAATTAATTAAATGTGTCAAAGGCTACAAGGAACTTTCAGTTTGGGAGAGGATATTCATCCGTAATCATAAACAACATCTCATGAACTTCGACAACCCAACAGAAGAATGTCTCATTGCCAAATGCAGCAAACTTCCCTGAGAGGGCAACACAAACGTCCAGCCGGCAGTTCATGTTAATCTGTTGATTATGAATGACGATGGTCTTCAAAACTAGTTCAGGTATTTATACAAAAAGTTAAGTATACGTGCTAGACCCAACTCAATATTATATCCTTTTAGGCCTATATTTACATTGTATCATAAATAGAGACAGCTTATAACTGTGAAATAACTTGACAACAAATTCCTGGTTCTAACAAACGTAATCCTGATAGTGTTTTGTTTTTACGGCAATATATAGGCGTCACACTAAGAAATATCAATTATTTTCTATGTTGCAGGGACTTAGAAATCACGCAGTTGTAGAGGGCAGCACTACACATAGGAAACGGATACTTCTAGGTGCATACTAACTAAACTAGAACACACTGTACTCCCAAACTACTCATTCCTGCCATGCAAGTACCAAATCCATTAATATCATACGTGTGGAACAATCTTCAACCTGTATTTGAAATAAAATCAATTCTGTTTGTGTTAGTTTAATGTTGTTATAAGCTGATGTGTTCAGACGGGCAGAATTCCGTAATAATTTTAACAGAAATAAATACAATACTGCAGTTGACACTGGTAGTTCAGGTAAACTATACCAAAAGTCAAGTTTAGTGTTGCGTTCAACTTATTATATAATTATTATGTTAATGTAAAACCCCCTTTTTACGCTTTTCAAGGGACTGAAGCAATGAAGTGTAAAAGTTGTAATGCTAAGTTATATATTGCAAAATTTAATACATGAAAATAAATAATAGTATCTATGTACACTTGCATTATCTCTTTGAAGTGCAATGCGAAATATGTTGCCTTGTAGCATCACACATATTAAATGAATAAATAAAATCAGGTAAACTGATGTAACAAAGTGCCAGTATGTTTTTGTTTAATCAGTTATGACTGCAATTATGATAAGCAGAATATGTTTTTTTTTAAATTGATTTCCAAGTTAAGCTCCAGATTTATTCATTAAGCAGGGCTTACGGAAGAACAAAGGTCTAGTTTTTTTTAATCAGATTAAAATCTTCCAGCATCAGCTGAACTGTACAGATTTGTGATACCTTGACAATCGCACACTCACATAAAAATACCCAAAAAAAAAGTGAAATTGGCCGGTTTCGGGATTTGAACCATGGAACTCCAAAATGTGAGACCAAGACATTACCATCTCGGCCACCTGGGTCAGTTTAACGGTCTAGTTGGATAAGCGCATGTAAAACAATAGTGTTTTTGGTCATAGCTAACTGTATTTTAATTTCCAAAGCTTTATAATATCACAGTAAAACAATTGACTATGTTGTCAAGATAACTGATTTGCTTTTTTTTTATAAATTCTTTGGAATACATATATTATCATAAAATAGGCACTAAATTGAGCATTACTCCGAAACAGGTCAACCGATTTCATCCAATATCAATATACGTATTCCCATGAACATTATAAATGTGTATACCAAGTTTATTAAAAATCAGGTAAAGCGTATTTGAGTTACCCAGTCTTTAAAATAGACACTAAATTGGGTTTTACTCCAGTACCGGTCTACTGATTTGGTCCAATATCAGTAGACGTCTTTCCATGAACATTATAAATGTGTAACGACGCAAATAGCGACGTGCATAATCAACGATAGGAGACCATTCCTAAACAAAGGAAGGGTTGGGGGACCGCAACTAATCGATATTGAACATTTTTATGATTATCGATACTGCCCTGAATTTTATTTGAATTACAGAAAAGGAGAGGTGCGCATGCGTCGACGGTGAATCGACGAGGCAGACGTGCGGAACCTAAAAGACGGTTAGTAGTACGTGCCTGACCACGAGAGAGAGAAGTTGAAAAGGCAGAAGGGAGAAGACGAGATTGGGATGTGTGACAGCGGTAGAGGCGTTCTGGCATAATGGTGTGTCAGACTTTCATCTAAAGGAAATTCTGGTTGTGAACTTCCTTGACACGGCTATATGGAGATAGTCATTAATCAGAAGAATACACCAAGTCGGCCAGTACGAGACACCGCTACAGCGAACACCAGCTGTGAGAGTGAGTCGTGACTGCTCGCTCTGAATAAGAGCAGATATGGACATCAGGAAGTAATGGAAGACAACTCAGGATCGGAGGATAAGTTGGACATCACTGGTTGAGTATAAGCGTCTAGACTTTTTTTCCTTATTGTTTGGGGAGTGAGAAAATTGAGATATCCTTTTTTTTTAAGGATGGTTTCTAAGTCATGTATGGCGATTAGACACCGTATGGAATAATAGAATAGAATAGAAACATAGAAGTGAGAATTCTAGAAGTAAAGTGATGAAATCCAGTAATCCAACTATTTTCTATTTCTGGTCTAAATTAATTATAAAAGAGCAGTCTAGAGCCTAACAACTGAATGCCACAGATATATCTCTTCACTTTAAGTTTTTTTTGGGTGATTGTTCCACGAATGAATACATAGCTAGGGGCAATTGGTGATGCTCATAGAAACTTTGTTATTTTTGAGACAGGACGCGAGGGGAGTAAGGAAGAAAGGTAATTAAGGGGCATGCTTAGTACTTCTTACGAGGGCCCCTCCCTCTTGGGTTTCTTTCAGGTGACGGGTGACTATCTATAAATAGATTTCATGCTGGCCTGTTGTGTTAAGTTATGTTTTTTTTTATAGAGATTTATCTACAAGCGAAGGTGGATGGAATATGGTAGAGGGGGATAAGAAGTGGAAAGATTGAAGGGCAAAAGAAGGCCTACGAGTGGTAGTGCATTAGGTGTGTACCATTGGAAAATTTACATGTTAGGGTAGAAGTAGAAGTCACTAAAGGGGTTATAGAGAAGCTTACTAATCTGGGCGTGAATTAGTTTCAGTTAGAATTCTAGGGAATTTAGAGACAAAATAAGATTGGGTGCCCATGCTAAAGAGTAGTAACGTAAGAAGTAGGAAAACTAGAATAACCACCGAGTGAATTAAATCAATGGTATAAGCTGAAGGGAACTCTACTTAAAGAAAGAAAGGGGTTAAAAGATAATAGCTGATGACTGGTCAGGTTAGAAAGAGGAGAGTGAGTTGAAAGATAACAACAAATGATTGGTTAGGTTAGAAAGAGGAGAATAGGAAATTGCGAGTAGTGTACTGATGATAAGTAGTTTATTAGCAAGTACTAGAGATTGTAAGGGTGAGGTGAGGGAACGCCGGAAGTATCCCGAATCAAACAAATAAAATCTGGTAGTAGGCAAGGCCTATACCAGTAACATATAAAGAAAAGAAATTTATGAGAGATTGTGAAAGCCATCGATGTTGGAGGCGAACAACGGCCCCACGTGCCTCTAGGAGAGAGTGTCAGGGACCTCTGACGTCGATTTACAAAATTGTATTTTTGGTTGCGGCCCATTAATATTTTCCCGGTTGCAGGAGAGGAGTCAGATTGTTTGTAACTCAAGATCTAGACGTCGCTCCTGTATCGGTGGTCTATCGCCACAGTCACTCTGTGGGTATAGGCCTAAACTTCTATTTCTTTCTTCGTGAGACTGTCTTTTCTATCTATCTTTAAATACAATTCTTCCTGGACTAAGCTGACAAATAGACTAATATAGGAGACATAGGTGGGATTATTGAGTGCAATCTGTAGAGTAAGGACTGGATTATGAATTGAAAACCTTTATTTATTCAAGAGAAAAAAAACACCCAGTATAATATATATATTGAGCTATCCTGAAGTTGCAAATGTAAATGACTGCACAAGTCAGTAGTAAATTAGAAGAACAATACAAGACGTTCTAGTAGATACCTGAAAAAAAAAAAGAAAGAAAATTAAAGTAATTAATTACGGATTTGTTATTGTTGAACAGAGAACGTACTTATATAGTTAAAATTGGGTATACTAACCTTGAATAATCAAATATTATCCTACCAATAAAAGTGTTGAATGGTTAATGTAGTGTAAATGTAATTTATTGTATATAAGATTGTTATTGTTGAAAAAAGAAAAAAAAAAAAAAAATAATATATTAAATAAATTATGGTTATTGTTATGCAAAGTAAATTAACGTGAAGTTCAGATTTTTGACCCTTATCCTTGTAATGGTTTGAGAGTAGCTGGTTTTTGTGCTAAGTTACATACTTTGGTAGTGAGTATTGAAAAAAGGAGAAAAAGAAGAAGCAGAATAAAAAAAAAAAACGAAAGGTAAATCCGAACCCAATTCCCGTCTCCACTGTTAATTTAAAAGCTAGTCGAGGGGCATGTAGGTACATAGCCTGTGTATCTATAATTTAATTTGTGTCTGGGCTGATACATAACAAAAAGAAAAGAGGAAGCGTATTGATGATGGCGCCCGTTAATATAAATTTTCATCAATATTATCAAGACTGGGTAAATTGTTAAAAGAGAGAGGAAGTAGACTGAGAGTAGGAAGTTTGCAATCACCCGGTGTCAAAGGTAGTTGTACTGAACGTTGGAATGTGGACTATGCAGGCAGTGTTATGATGACACGACAGGTGCATGAGTGACCTTGTTTTGTGGGAGTTCAGTAAACTTATATACTACGATTAAGAATAATCACATATTAGTCGTCACAGATTTTGGCGAAGAATTTTGGCGAAGATTTAATCCAAGAAGTTAAGGAACTTTATAGCATAAAGTAAGAAAAGCCCGTCACAAATTTTGGCGCCCAACGTGGGGCGAGTTGTGTTAAAATCACAGATTTTGATAGCCCATATCGTGGGGCTGAGTAGTGTTAAAACAAAACAGTATTGCTAATTGTTGCAACTTAATTTAGTTAAAATTGTTAAAAAAAAAAAAAAAAAAAAAAAAGAAACCTTTATTCAGTTGAAGTTCCATATTATGATAGCCCATAGCGTGAGGCAGTGATAGTTTGATATCCTAACGTGAGGCGAGATAGGGTTAAAAGAATTTTGGGAGTTAGGTTAGTATAACCGAAATTTATTCTCAAAAAAAAAAATAAATAATAATAATAACATATTTTTGGGAAAAGAATAATGACTATTGACAAGTAAGGACTTCTATAGATGACTAAGACAGACGACTGAACTATTGTGTGTTCTAATCTTTTTTTCCAGTGGTATTGTTAATATATAAATATGGCTACTTATGTTGATCCGTATGCACAAATAAGAGCAGCTGAGCTAACCCAAGCTATTAGGAAGTTGAGGAAGGCGGATTTAGAGGCAGAATGTGATAGAGTAAAGTTACCGACCACAGGTACAAGGGATGAGTTAAGACAACGCTTGTTAGATTATGCCCGTAAGAACCCTCAGTCATTTCAAGTGTTAATTACGGCTTTTGCTCTGAGTCAGGAAGTTTTGGAAGAAGATTTGGTTGAACATAATATAACGATTCCACAAGATTCATATGGAGATGTAGTGTATACATGGGTTAAGTTAATGCGTAGGAAGGCCATGGCGGTAGCTGATTCAGAAGAAGTTGTACCAGTAGTACCATCGTTTACAATTCAGTTAGAGCCACATAAACCAAATACTTTGGATCTGGTTCGTAAATGGAACATTAAATTCAAACCTGGGGATAGTATTTACTTATTTTTGGAGAGATTGGAAGATTTAAAACAAAGTTCTAAGTTACAGGGTGTAGAGTTATTGTCAGTATTACCCGAAATTTTACAAGATTCAGCTTTACTTTGGTACAGGAACAGATTAACAGATTGGCCTACATGGGAAGCTTTTTTGAAAGAATTTAGAGAATATTACTTGCCTATTGATGAGGAAGACTCGCTTTTGGATGAGATTAGACAGAGAACGCAAGGTCCTAAAGAATCGATTTTTGATTATGTCAATGCTATTCAAACGTTAATGAGGAGGCTGAGTACTCCAATGAGTCCTCAACAAATGATGAAGAATGTTATTAAAAATTTGCGTCCTGACGTAAAATTGTACATTAGACCTGCAGAGATTCAAACTATAACAGATTTAATACGTGTAGGTAGACAGTATGAACAAATATTGTTAGATTCTGAGAGATATATTCCTCCTCCAACGCAGGTTAGAGCTACAATTAAAGAAACGGCTTATAAACCTCAGAGACAAGTTGTTATACCTTCGGTTCATACAGCGTTAGGAATTCAGGGAAAACAGGAACTTCCATTGTCTGAATTACAAAAGAAACCTAGTGTTAGTTTTTCTGCAAAGACTTGGGATAAGGAACGAAATTCAAGTCCTGTAAATAATTCTAGAATGGTTAAAGTAACAGAAAATAAAGAGAGACAGGATAATTCGAGGGATAATGGTAAAAACACCACTTCGCGTTTTTCAAATAACCAGCGATGTTGGAACTGTGATAAAACAGGACATAGACAGTTCGAGTGTAAGGCACCTCGTAGAGTTACTCCACGCGCTACGATTAAATGTTATAATTGTAATAAGCTTGGACATAGGTCTATTGATTGTAGGATGCCCCAAGAAAGAAAAGTTAGGCCTACAAATTCCTTATGACAATTAACTAAAAATCAGGCTTGTGTGATGTTAAATATAAATCCTACAGATTTAGTTAATGGAGATAGATGTTTTGTTGAAATTTTGCTGGAGGATATTACGTTTATTGCTTTAATAGATTCCGGTTCAGATAAAACTTATGTGGGAGAGAAGGGTGACTTTTTATGTAAAATGTTAGATTTAGCAGTAGAAGAATCTGAAGTTAGGGTGGTGCAATTAGCAGATAAAACTTATAGTTCTATAACAGGAGAGAGAACTTTTGAGATGAAATTGCAGGACAGGATCTTTCAGATAAAATGTAAAATTATGCCAAATTTAGCAGTAGATATGATTCTGGGCATGGACGTTTTGAAACAAATTGGGTTAGTAGTAGATTTGCAAGATGGGACTTGGTATTTCAAAGATGAACCAGCAAAAATTTTTCAATTTGTTAAGGCTATAGATTTAAAAGAAGAAGATCAACTACATAATATTCTTACTTTACCTACACCTCAGGAAAGGGACAGATTGAATGTGTTTTTGGAAAATCAGTTACAGAAATTTGATCAGTGTACTGGACTTACCGATCTGATTTCTCATGTTATTGATACAGGCGATGCAAAACCTATAAAACAAAGATATTATCCAGTATCACCCATTTTGGAAAAAGTTATACACGCGGAAATAGATAAAATGTTATTGGAAAAAGTTATAGAGCCTTCAAATTCACCTTGGTCGTCTCCGGTAGTTATGGTAAAGAAACCAGATAGAACATGGAGGTTCTGCGTAGATTTCAGAAAAGTAAACAATTGTACTAAAAGAGATAGTTATCCTTTGCCATACATTGAACATGTTTTGAGTAAATTACGACATGCTAGGTATATCAGTACAATAGATTTGAAAAATGGGTATTGGCAAGTTCCATTAGATGAAGCAAGTAAAGAAAAAACAGCATTTACCGTACCTGGTAGAGGATTGTATCAGTTTCGAGTTATGCCTTTTGGAATCCATAACGCACCAGCCTCGTTTCAAAGATTAGTTGATACTATATTAAGAGAAGAGATAGGAGAGAAATGCTTTTGTTACTTGGATGATATAGTACTTATTAGCGAGACATTTGAAGAACATTTGTCCTTGTTAGAAAAAGTTTTAGAGAAATTAAGAAAAGCTAACCTGAAAATTAATAGGGAAAAATCAAAATTTTGTAGAAGTGAATTAAAATATTTGGGTCATATCATTACTCCATTAGGAATTGCT
This sequence comes from Ectobius pallidus, assembly GCA_964059195.1. NCBI lineage: Eukaryota > Metazoa > Arthropoda > Insecta > Blattodea > Ectobiidae > Ectobius > Ectobius pallidus. Next base: position 184,688,924 of record CAXKWD010000005.1, on the reverse strand, counting down.
GTAGATTCAGATAAAATCTCGTGTATCCTTGAGTATCCAGCCCCTACAAAAGTCAAGGAAGTACGAGCATTTTTAGGATTGGCATCTTGGTACCGACGATTCATTCCATTTTTTTCTGAAGTTGTAAAGCCCCTCACTGCACTTCTGAAAAAGAATCAGAAATGGCGTTGGACTAAGGAATGTCAGGAATCTTTTGATGAATTAAAATCGAAATTATCTAGTAGTCCTATATTAACTTGTCCAGATTATACTAAACCCCTAGTGTTACAGACCGACGCTAGTTTTTCAGGACTAGGAGCAGCATTAATTCAGACAGGAGAGGAAGGAGAGGAAAAAGTAATAGCTTATGCTAGTAGAACTTTAACGGTAGGTGAGCAAAAGTGGGCAATAGTTGAGAAGGAATTGTTAGCTATATTGTGGGCAGTTCAAAAGTTTCGTCCTTATTTGGAAGGTTATCATTTTAAAGTATATACTGATCATTTTGCTCTGAAATGGTTAAATACATTACAGAATCCGACCGGACGATTAGCTAGGTGGAGTTTATTGCTCCAGGAGTATGATTTTGAAGTAATACATAGGCCTGGTAGATTACAAAAAGTTCCGGATGCTTTATCTAGAATACACGAAGGGAAAGTTCAAGAGAAAACGGTAGAGGAAGAATTTTGCCTCTTGTTGACTGATAACTCTGAAGTAGTGGAATGGGAAAATATACAAGATGCTTGGTATATTAAGCGGAAAGAGCAAGTACAAAGTAAACCTAAATTTTGGCCAGATTGGAAGGTCGTAGATGAGAAGTTGTACCATTTAAGATTAGATCAGTTAGAACAAACTTTAGAGGGAACAGTGAATAGGTGGAAATTAGTTATTCCGCAAGATTATAGGATTAAAGTATTACAGGAATGTCATGATGCACCTACTGCAGGACATATGGGGATAGCTAAAACTTTCTTTAGAATAGCAAACAAGTATTATTGGCCGGGAATGTTTAGAGATGTTGCTAAGTATGTTACTGCTTGTGAAATATGTCAGAGACAGAAAGTGTTACAGACGGCTCAAGCAGGACCAATGCATTTTTACCAGAAAGAGAAACCTTGGATGACTGTAGCTACTGATTTGTTGGGACCTTACCCACGTTCCAAAAAAGGGAACCGATACATTGTAGTATTTCAGGACACCTTTACCAAATATGTAGAATGTAAAGCGTTAAGGAAAGCAACCAGTAGAGCAGTTACGGAAGCATTTTATGAATTGATTATCCTTAAATGGGGAATTCCGGGATATTTGCTGATGGATAATGGACCGCAATATACTAGTAAATTAATGCGAGAGATAGCTAAAGCTTTTAATATAACTCCTTGTTATTTACCTGTATATTCGCCACAAGGAAATCCAGTAGAAAGAGTCAATAGAGTATTGAAAACAATGATTTCTAGTTATATTCAAAAGGATCAGACAGTTTGGGATGTGTATTTGAGAGAATTTAATTTTGCTATAAATACGGCTAAGCATAGTTCCACTGGATGCACTCCTTATATGCTAAATTATGGGAAGGAGCCTGAAATTATCAGTAGGATTGAAAAGGTGGAAAACCAACCGATTCATAAAGAAATTCCAAAACTTTGGGTGGAGAGACTCAATAAATTGAAAACGGTACGTTTAATGGTTAGACATAACTTAGAAACCGCCTATAAGAATTCGAGTCATTATTATAATCTTCGGAGGAGAGAGATGAGATTTCGCCCAGGAGATCTAGTGTTAAGAAGAAACTTTAAATTAAGTGATGCCTCACAAGCTTATACAGCAGGTTTAAGTGCAAAGTTTGTCGGGCCCTATATTATAAAGAAAAAGTTCAGTGAAAATAGCTACGAACTGACAAACCGTTTTGGTAAAAAGTTGGGGAAGTGGCACGTCAAAGACTTGAAACCCTTTGTTCCTGGATAAACATTCTTTAAGGCTGGTAAAAGAGACACGCACAAAAAAAAAAAAAAATGAATGTGACCTGTGTCAACATTATTTTTTTTTTATGGTGAGTGAGGGAAGAATGTAACGACGCAAATAGCGACGTGCATAATCAACGATAGGAGACCATTCCTAAACAAAGGAAGGGTTGGGGGACCGCAACTAATCGATATTGAACATTTTTATGATTATCGATACTGCCCTGAATTTTATTTGAATTACAGAAAAGGAGAGGTGCGCATGCGTCGACGGTGAATCGACGAGGCAGACGTGCGGAACCTAAAAGACGGTTAGTAGTACGTGCCTGACCACGAGAGAGAGAAGTTGAAAAGGCAGAAGGGAGAAGACGAGATTGGGATGTGTGACAGCGGTAGAGGCGTTCTGGCATAATGGTGTGTCAGACTTTCATCTAAAGGAAATTCTGGTTGTGAACTTCCTTGACACGGCTATATGGAGATAGTCATTAATCAGAAGAATACACCAAGTCGGCCAGTACGAGACACCGCTACAGCGAACACCAGCTGTGAGAGTGAGTCGTGACTGCTCGCTCTGAATAAGAGCAGATATGGACATCAGGAAGTAATGGAAGACAACTCAGGATCGGAGGATAAGTTGGACATCACTGGTTGAGTATAAGCGTCTAGACTTTTTTTCCTTATTGTTTGGGGAGTGAGAAAATTGAGATATCCTTTTTTTTTAAGGATGGTTTCTAAGTCATGTATGGCGATTAGACACCGTATGGAATAATAGAATAGAATAGAAACATAGAAGTGAGAATTCTAGAAGTAAAGTGATGAAATCCAGTAATCCAACTATTTTCTATTTCTGGTCTAAATTAATTATAAAAGAGCAGTCTAGAGCCTAACAACTGAATGCCACAGATATATCTCTTCACTTTAAGTTTTTTTTGGGTGATTGTTCCACGAATGAATACATAGCTAGGGGCAATTGGTGATGCTCATAGAAACTTTGTTATTTTTGAGACAGGACGCGAGGGGAGTAAGGAAGAAAGGTAATTAAGGGGCATGCTTAGTACTTCTTACGAGGGCCCCTCCCTCTTGGGTTTCTTTCAGGTGACGGGTGACTATCTATAAATAGATTTCATGCTGGCCTGTTGTGTTAAGTTATGTTTTTTTTTATAGAGATTTATCTACAAGCGAAGGTGGATGGAATATGGTAGAGGGGGATAAGAAGTGGAAAGATTGAAGGGCAAAAGAAGGCCTACGAGTGGTAGTGCATTAGGTGTGTACCATTGGAAAATTTACATGTTAGGGTAGAAGTAGAAGTCACTAAAGGGGTTATAGAGAAGCTTACTAATCTGGGCGTGAATTAGTTTCAGTTAGAATTCTAGGGAATTTAGAGACAAAATAAGATTGGGTGCCCATGCTAAAGAGTAGTAACGTAAGAAGTAGGAAAACTAGAATAACCACCGAGTGAATTAAATCAATGGTATAAGCTGAAGGGAACTCTACTTAAAGAAAGAAAGGGGTTAAAAGATAATAGCTGATGACTGGTCAGGTTAGAAAGAGGAGAGTGAGTTGAAAGATAACAACAAATGATTGGTTAGGTTAGAAAGAGGAGAATAGGAAATTGCGAGTAGTGTACTGATGATAAGTAGTTTATTAGCAAGTACTAGAGATTGTAAGGGTGAGGTGAGGGAACGCCGGAAGTATCCCGAATCAAACAAATAAAATCTGGTAGTAGGCAAGGCCTATACCAGTAACATATAAAGAAAAGAAATTTATGAGAGATTGTGAAAGCCATCGATGTTGGAGGCGAACAACGGCCCCACGTGCCTCTAGGAGAGAGTGTCAGGGACCTCTGACGTCGATTTACAAAATTGTATTTTTGGTTGCGGCCCATTAATATTTTCCCGGTTGCAGGAGAGGAGTCAGATTGTTTGTAACTCAAGATCTAGACGTCGCTCCTGTATCGGTGGTCTATCGCCACAGTCACTCTGTGGGTATAGGCCTAAACTTCTATTTCTTTCTTCGTGAGACTGTCTTTTCTATCTATCTTTAAATACAATTCTTCCTGGACTAAGCTGACAAATAGACTAATATAGGAGACATAGGTGGGATTATTGAGTGCAATCTGTAGAGTAAGGACTGGATTATGAATTGAAAACCTTTATTTATTCAAGAGAAAAAAAACACCCAGTATAATATATATATTGAGCTATCCTGAAGTTGCAAATGTAAATGACTGCACAAGTCAGTAGTAAATTAGAAGAACAATACAAGACGTTCTAGTAGATACCTGAAAAAAAAAAAGAAAGAAAATTAAAGTAATTAATTACGGATTTGTTATTGTTGAACAGAGAACGTACTTATATAGTTAAAATTGGGTATACTAACCTTGAATAATCAAATATTATCCTACCAATAAAAGTGTTGAATGGTTAATGTAGTGTAAATGTAATTTATTGTATATAAGATTGTTATTGTTGAAAAAAGAAAAAAAAAAAAAAAATAATATATTAAATAAATTATGGTTATTGTTATGCAAAGTAAATTAACGTGAAGTTCAGATTTTTGACCCTTATCCTTGTAATGGTTTGAGAGTAGCTGGTTTTTGTGCTAAGTTACATACTTTGGTAGTGAGTATTGAAAAAAGGAGAAAAAGAAGAAGCAGAATAAAAAAAAAAAACGAAAGGTAAATCCGAACCCAATTCCCGTCTCCACTGTTAATTTAAAAGCTAGTCGAGGGGCATGTAGGTACATAGCCTGTGTATCTATAATTTAATTTGTGTCTGGGCTGATACATAACAAAAAGAAAAGAGGAAGCGTATTGATGATGGCGCCCGTTAATATAAATTTTCATCAATATTATCAAGACTGGGTAAATTGTTAAAAGAGAGAGGAAGTAGACTGAGAGTAGGAAGTTTGCAATCACCCGGTGTCAAAGGTAGTTGTACTGAACGTTGGAATGTGGACTATGCAGGCAGTGTTATGATGACACGACAGGTGCATGAGTGACCTTGTTTTGTGGGAGTTCAGTAAACTTATATACTACGATTAAGAATAATCACATATTAGTCGTCACAGATTTTGGCGAAGAATTTTGGCGAAGATTTAATCCAAGAAGTTAAGGAACTTTATAGCATAAAGTAAGAAAAGCCCGTCACAAATGGGTATACAAAGTTTCAGGAAAATCCAATAAAGCATATTTGAGTTATCGCGACTTCTCATATATTAACATAAAAGGCACTAAATTTGGCATTATTCCGGTAATGGCCAACCGATTTGGTTGAATATCAATAGACGTCTTCCCATGGACATTATAAATGCGTATATGAAGTTTCATAAATATCCGATAAAGAGTTATTGTGCTTTTAAAATAGACACTAAATTGGGTTTTACTCCGGTACCGGTCAACAGATTAGGTTCAAATTCTATAGGGCACTTCTCATGGACGTCATAAATGCGGAAACCAAGTTTAATGGAAATCCGATACAGCGTATTTGAGTTATGGCGCCTTTATATTAGAAAGGCGCCATAATCTATTAAAATAGGCACTAAATTGGCCATTACTCCGGTACCGGTGAACCGATTTGGTTCAATATCAATAGGGTTCTTCCCATGGACATTATAAATGTGTTTTCCAAGTTTCATGAAAATCCGAAAAAGCGTATTTAAGTTATGGTGTGTACTGACAGACGGACAGATGGACAGACATTTTTTCGTCCCCCACACAATCTCATAAAGTACCATACTGGCACTTAATAATTGCTCTGACTATTCAGTAGATTTAGATAGTATTCAAAGTTGAGACAGAGTCTTTCGCCAACTGAACATGTGTTCTGAAAAAATCAAACAGCACAAAAACACTGGTGTTGCTTCAAACATGACCATGAGTTACACTATATCAATAACTAAACTCTGTGGTCCTACATCCCTTGAGGGACTTGGTCTACCACCCGACTGCTGCATCATCTACCACAGGCAGATAGCAAGATTTGGGGCATGTGGTCAGCATGACAACACCCACGGCCGTTAATGGTGGTTTTCATGACCGGAGCCGCTACTTCTCTATCAAGTAGCTCCTTAATTTGAATCACGAGGCTGAGTGCACTCCGTTCCAGACCTCCCTACCTCAGAAAAATCTGAGGAGGTACCGGGGATTGAACCCAGGCGCACGGATCTGTAGTCAGCGACGCTAACCACAAGACCACGCCGGTGGTATATGAATAACTACAGTATAATAAAATGCAGTAAATCACACCCGCACAAAAGAAACCAACTTCACCTGGACTAACCCAAATAACAAAGACCGACACTGTGTCTAAAAGAGTTGGCAACATGGTGGAAAATTTAGTTAAGTAAAAGCAGCTCTTCATCGATGCTGCCAACGAGAAAAACACTATTTGTTACGGCGACGTTTTCATTTTCCTAATAATGTGTAATTCATATTGTATTTATTATTTAAAATGCTTCACCTCACATATAAATAATTATACATTATTTTCATATGCAGCTTATATATACCCAATTGTAGTGTTCAATGATTAATTCAAAGAAGCTACAGGTATGAAGATGCATCACTGTTCAATCCTTGCGAATTTACATAAAAACAAGTGCATGCCAGTGTGACAAAATGAGAGTGATAAATAGGGTTCGGATGTTTATGAAATGTCATATTTATATCCTGACATCCATTCTCGCCAAAAACATAAATTAAACATGAATTGCATCTGTAGCAAGATTGAGATCGGAAATATACACACAAAACTTCACTAAAAAGGTATATTTACACAGAATGATCATTTCAACGGGTCTTCCCGCCATCATCAGCTGATTCCAACTGGCCCTCTGGCGGCAGATGCCGCCAGAGGGCCAGTCGAAATTAGCTGATGATGGCGGGAAGACCCGTTGAAATGATCATTCTGTGTAAATATACCTTTTTAGTGAAGTTTTGTGTGTATATTTCCGATCTCAATCTTGCTACAGATTTGAACACTTCACTGTAAATTTCCATCTAATATTTATATTGATGAATTGCATGCTTGTTATCCTAATCGGACCGTTTTTAATTTGCACATAAAGTCATATTTTGGTAATTATCATGGTCTTGGTCATATTTTGGTCATATTTGTAAGTTAACGTCATATTTCAGCTATAGATTTGGTAAAAGAGCATGATTATACAATGTATGTGCACTAAATTGAAGACTTAATTCTTTTCCGAAAAAGAGCCACAAATATTTGGGTTTTACTGCAACTTAAATGTGAAAGGGCAACAACAAGTAATGGCACAATTACCTCTTCCTCCTTGTTGTAAACAACTTCCAACTTAAAAATATTTTCAGTTCACATTTGCAGTGGTATCTGGAAACATTAAGTTCTTTACAAACAAAACTGTAAATCACCTTTAAATCATTAAAATCATTAATTCAATTAATATGTTGTAATAATTTAGTGTCATTAAAAGTTTTAAATTAGAACATTACATGACTTATGGATTCCAAATAAACATATTTTTTCCGTGCATGTTTGCATATTTCGGCCTTTTTATGGCAAAATTCATGCATAATGCATGTTTTGTATTTTTTGGGTGTAATGTAGCATATTCAGACGTTTTTAATGCATATAAGCCCTCATTTTTTTGTTTTAGTGCATAATATCAAGTTACCGTGCATAACTCTGTATATTATGAATGTGCCTCCATAAAATCTCGGCTTTTCAAAGAAACGTAAAAATGTTGTATTGTATTACCATTGATATATTTTGATTGACTTGGCAACAGAGTTTGCCACCTGCATCAATTTGAGAGTGCAATCTACTGTTTGTCCTAAACAAACAGTAATATAATACACCAGGCTACAAAAGAAAATTCCGACTCGCTGACCCCCACCACCTTCCATTGAAAGAAAACTGCTAAACAAAATGTTCACTGCTTGAATTTGTGAGTCACTAGCCATTGTTGAAGACTTTAGAATCGTGTTGTAGAGAAATGGGTGTGACAATTAGGAAAAAACTTAAGAAGGTACTTAGTTCAAATCCCGATCTTAAACTTCTGAAAACAGTGAAATTGAAATAAATATTGCAGTAGGCCTACAGTGCGGATTTTTGATAGTGCATGTTTCGCCCTTCATTGTGCTTATTTGGAGATACGATAGTGCATGATTGCATGCATATTTTTAAGTTTGATAGTGCATGAAAATCCGGGCTTTAGTCATAATTAATAATTTTTAAAAATCTAAGATACAGTTCTTTGAATTCTGTATGGCACACTGTGTATAATGAAAATGATCAGCAGAGGCTAAAGAGCAAATTATTAAAAGTCCGGTGAAGTGCTGCATGCAATGGTGACAATCTGAATACTTAGGGCACAAACCAACATTTCAATTTGGACGAACAATGCAGAACCTCTTGGGGCATCGAGTGTGATCGCTCTCTAGAAACAAAAATACAGGAAAACTACAGCTCTCGATAAAACGGGATTCAAAACAATCTTGTATAGAGCTGGGAATGTCTGTCCAAAGTAAAAATAACACAATGGCAAAACTTATCAATAAACTGAAATCATGTGAATTATCTGGGGTGGGGTGTGTTACACATGTATTGCATATTATTTTTTACATGATAGTCATTTAAATAATTTAATAAATAAGATTTAATGTCATATTAATTTAGTTAAACAATTGATTTTGTTTCTTTGAGTTTATATTTTAACGAGGCTTCGAATATATTAATATTTAATATTTTGTGCCAGTTTTGATTTTATTTCTAAATTTATGGCAGAAACGAATGTAGATAATGACGAGTGGAAAACACCAGAGAAATTGAAAGTGGTCGATGACAAGCACTAATTTGAAAGCATGCATGGTACTCATATGCAGATCACCTGCGGTTTCCATCCTCCTAGACTTATCTTTTGTTTTTAAGGTATATCCTCCATCCATTTACTTCTAAAATTTAGAACAAGATCCAAAAGCTCCTGAACATTATCTCCTTTTCCATCATCTAAAAAAGAATATCACAGTAATCACAACTTTAATTATGTTTATTCTCATTGGCCAAGAGAAGCTCAAGGGAAATTATCTTTTGATATCGACATATTTATTCAGTCATTACGTAATATCTAGATAGCCATTTTTCAAGTACATGTGTAAACCTTTCTTGCAGATATTGGGAGTTTTATACTTACTGTATTTTATGGACCACAGGACGCACCTTTTTACCTTGAAAACAGAGCCTTGAAAGTTGGGTGCGTCTAATGGTCCAAAGTACACTAAAATTTAAAATAATGGTAAATATTGCTGGAATACCATAATTATAAACAAGATGGCACGGACTGTACATCTGTGCACTTGTCACAACCGTAAAATGAGGGTAGCTGGAAGCCAGGTATGCAAAAAGAAATTAATGTTGAGTTCTTTTATACGAAAGGAGTTGTCTCCGCCGGGTGGTTTAACCCTTCCCGGGCGGAATCCCATATATTGGACGCCTGTCCAATGCCTCCAGCGCGATAACCCATATATGGGTTCTCTGACCGACTCATAATGTGACCGGCTCTTCTCACGCACTAAGTACGTAAAATCTTCAACAGATGGCAGGAGAATGTTCTCTTATCCACTGTGACTTGGGAATTCCCCAATATACGTGCCCAGGACGATTTTAGTAGAGGATTTCAGTGGCTGTGCGTAACTAGTGAACAGTGTGCACTTTTTGTTCCGTGTTTTTCCCTTATTTTCGGTAAAATTGCAAAAAGAAAGTGTCCTACAGGTTCTGAAACTGAATAATTAAGTATTCAAAGTGACAGTGAAGTGTCAGAATTATCATTTAGCGATAGTAAGGGATGTTTTTCCGAGATTGCTACTGGCAGCGTTAATGAGAGTGAGAGCGAAATAAGTGACACTGGAGGCAATCGTGCGCCCAGCTCAATAGAAGTGAGTAATTTTGATGCAGGCACATCATCTATTACTACAATATACAGTACCCAGCAAGGGCAAGTTCTCCCTTCTGATTTTGAACAAAATACTGATCCAATTGAGAATCATAGCCCACTGTAGGCCTATGTAAACTTATGAAACGCTCAGTGAGACTTGTGCCGTTTCAGCATAAACATTTTCTCGCTAAATACTAAAAATCGTTCCTAGAGCAGATTAGGGGCAGAATTCGGCAAAACTCCAAGGTATATGTTGATTTTATGCATGAATGCGTGATTTCAGTTACTTTCAATTGGTTTCTCATTAACTTATTTTTTCTTTAAAAATGCCTTCCGCCCACAGCCATAAAACATCGCCGCCCGCGAAGGGTTAAATGAAGGGCATGACCTCTTAACAACCTTGTCCCGTTAAGCCGATGTCCCACGATCCAATGTGTTGGTTGAAAATTTTGTATCAAGTAGCATTTCTATACAATTATTTCTGGCTGTGCACACGAGAGTGCGTTTTGGTCCAACGCAGATTTTAAGTCAGAAGAGATTTAATTTGTTTACACAATTAAATATATTTTTCCTTTTAAAATTTTTCGTTTAGAGTCACATTAATTTTCTTTTCCTTTAAATGCCCATCCTAAAATTAAGGTGTGTCTTATAGTCCGTAAAATACGGTACTTGTATTTTATTTGGTCTCACATTATTAACATCTTGTATTATGGTCTCTCATTAAAGATGAGTTAGGTTTAATATATAAAATGAAATAACCTGCTTTGCCGGCTGCCAGATGATCTCTTTTCTTTTAGTTCTAGCTTTCTCTGAGCAGATGGCACAACATGCTATATACCATTTTAAAGCTAAACAAAATATCTATCCGGCAGCATGCAACACGATATGTTTCATCTCAATTCTCAAGTTATAAATCGATCGTAAATGTGTGTTATTAGATGGCACGACATGCCTTATACCTACAAAAGTTATCTATCTTGTTGTATTCAACACAGTAAGTGTTATATCAATTTCTAAGTTGTATATCAATATAAGCTTGTGATCACAGGATTCCCAGTAACACTCAGTATAGATTGGGAGGTTTCCTAAATTCTGTGAAGTGTTACATTTATCATATCTACACATTACAGGAAATGTGTTTTGTGAACACATGGTTAGTGTTTAATTTGAAAGCACGTGAAAATGACTGGTCAAAGAATGAGTTATTCTGCATCTTAGAAATCAGGTGTACAGTAGAACCCCGATAATTCGAGCTAATTGGGGCTGAGGCTACCTCGAATTACAAAAAACTCGGATTATACGGAAATATCATCAAATCATTGGGTAAATCATAAATAAATGTTTAATGAGCAAAATAATGGTTTAAAAATAAATAAATAACAATATAGTATGCCTACATAACTTTGTTACGCCTGTATGTATATTGGCAAACATTTCCAAATTGCTACATCGGCATCCTTTAAGGATTAAGTCTGAGTGGAACGCGAAAGCGGCACTACTAGGAAAACACTTTTAATTACCATTGTTGCTGAAATTACCATTGTCGCTGAGTAGGGATTACTAAATCAATACAGTATTCTTTTCTGAAAGGATGGTATGCACTGTACAATTGATTGGCACGAGGTCCCGATAAAGGAAGATTGAACCTTTCTGCCAATCTGTAATAGAAATGCATTAGCAGTCTGAAGAAAAGGTTATTTCTATGTATTATGAACGAAACCCCTTAGTGGGACAGTTTTATTTGCATTTTTGTACATGGAAAAATTGTAAGAAAGCTCAAAATGTAACACATTCGGAAGTGCGTAAAACTTACTTGCGGACACCGTATAAAAACGGGATTTTACTCTAGTTTTATGGAAAATTTTAATTTTCTTAAGGCCAGCTCGAATTACACGGAACCTCGAAATACCCGGGCTCGATTTACCGAGGTTCTACTGTACTAATAAAAACTTTTTAAAACTTTGGTATTTGCAGAGGAAAATGGTGTGGGAGCTGCGGTTTGTTACTGGCATAGTTAACAAATGTGCGGAATTAGAATTCTTTTTTTGGGTACATTAACCTATACCACAAGAAGAAAACTTGATCAAGAGGTTCATAAAAATTACACCAGAGGGTACATCAGTATTCTCAAGCAAGGATTTGACAGTTGAAAATGTGGGCAAAGCCTCTGAAATGTACGTTCTGCAAAAATGTCAATGATCTCACCTAATTCACATAGTATATTGCTTCACTGTATAAAAGTTCCATTGTTTTATGGTGTTTTAAAACTAATAATCTTTTCTTTTTCTGCGTTAACAGCCTTTCTTATGATATATTAACCTAACATGATACCAGATACATTGTATTTGATGTTTAATGGACACTGACCTCTGAGAACTTTGCTGACTGCGGGCGAGGGTGAATGCTGTCCATTGGGTTTACATCTGGCACCAGACGACTCCTGTGCAGCGACCAGTTTGCTATACGCACCTTTCTTCTCCTGCTGCCCCGAACCATCGGCATTCAAAATCTCGAGCTGGAAATGAAGAGACACAAATCAACAAGCTGCGTTCCACTACAGAATCTGAATTTGAAATAACTTGGTAAATTTTGAGATTCCTAAGGACAACGACTTCAATGTTGAGTTGGTGCTGCCAACAAATGTGTCAGTTAACCTCAGCTGATGATGCAGACAGTACATTTATTAAAAGCATTCAGTGTCTTGATTCACTGAAATTATCATGAGAGTTTGAGAGTTTATCAATATATTCGTGACTACACAGCAGGGGCAAATTTATCTGATGACACTTGAGAACACGAGTTGGATTTATTAAGACTATTCCATGAATAAAAATGTAACGGATTATACAAATAATAATTACATTTGTGCTTTGTTGTATAAGAACAAAATTAACAGCTCAGACATCAACCATCCATGAATCGGTTCGAGTTACCATGTTGTGACCAGTGCTACCAATGGTGCATATAAGACATAGTTAATTTCATTCAGATAAGAACAGAATAAAAGCACACCAACTGGCTTGCACCGAATCAAAATTCTGTTTTTAATCAATGTAAATTTCTATTATTTTGATTTCCAAACAAGTTATGATGTATAAAATAATGTGTTTTCATTCTGGTCATGTGATGTATTAATCACCGCACATTCATGCCTTACGTGTCCAGTAATGAGCTGACATTTTATCAGATAAAACTGCATCCTTGCGATCCGAGGAAGTATATTATAAGATAAACAATCATGATTGGTCTATACCCGAGGAATCGCTATACGTTATTAGTAGGGGCCGTATTTTTTGGTAACAACGATAAGAGCGAAATTTTATAAAACAACCTCCCTTAGCTATATTTAGCTTTTATATGCTTAAACTACCAATATGAACCAAATTGAATCCACGAAATATCGCGAAATTTACTCTATTCCGCGAAATGTGTCTATATGCGCGAAATATGCCCCTTCTGTCCGTAAAGTGAGAAATGAGCATGAAAATGTGCCTTAAAATCACAATATTGTGTTTTGGTGTAATGTATTTTTTATTTCTTAGCAGCATGCTTTTTTCTGCTGTCGAAGATTTACTGATATATCGATATTTGTGATCGATTACAAAGATTGCAGAATTTACGCAAAGATTGTCTGTGACCTGGTTTGTACTGTTGAGTACACTCCATTCCTGCTATGTCTTTGCCAAGTTAGCGATGTCTATGATTGATTACAGCAGAAAAGTGTAGAATGTTTGTTACTTGTATTCAACAGATTTCGTCTTTTATCCACAGTGGTATGGTTGGCACTTCTGTTTGCAAATGGCTATCTGATGGTGTTTAGTAGAAATTACGATAATATTTCTCGTCATTACATTGGAACATTAACTCTAAACATGCCTAAATCGAAAGTTACTTCAGTTCATACAAGGGCAGAAGAATATAGAAATGGGGGGGGGGGGGGGTTAGTTCATATAAATAAAGAAGCAAAGTTTATCATTGCGCAATATTCCCAAAGTAACATAAAAATGATGAACATTTGATAAAAACACTTAGTTATGATAGTGGTTAAAAGATCGGTTAAAAACAATAAAAAACACACACAAAGACGTTTCAGCCCGATCTTTTAACCACTATCATAACTAAGTGTTTTTATCAAATGTTCATCATTTTTTTTATGTTATTGAGTTTTTAGTGGAAAGTAGGACCACACATTTTATCTTTTACTATGGATTCCCAAAGTAGTATAAGTAATTTATTTCACGAAATACCCACCGAAATAGAAGGAAGTTAACACCGAAATCAGCCATTTTATTTCACCAATAAATCAGGGCCCTAGTTATTAAGTCATATCAAACACGTGGTGTATGAATGGAATAGTTAAGAAAACAATAGAGAGGGTCAGCGCAACAGTGGTCTAACCCCTCTAAAATGAAATATTAGATAGTGATGAGTGAACAGTCCATAATCTCTTCCTCAAGCAAATAAGTAGCATTCGTTCATAATTAATTTCATGACTATCTGAGTAATCGTTACAACAAGAATTGAAATAAGTAGGAATAAATGTGAGTGCAACAGTGGTCTAACCAAGAAAACAGTGTTGCAAGGTCTGAACAGTAGACTGTGCAACATTGTAGTTAAGTTGCCACCAAACCTGTGTTTTTAAAATTGTACAGTCGGTCAAATAAAAAACATCAGGCGGTATTTGATAAAGCATATGCTCATGTACAGGAAGACTTAAGGTTAGGTTCACACCTGCCTCTTGTCTGTCCATCTGTTTTCTTGATTATCTAGTCAGTTTTGTTCCAAAACGAACATATATAGAAGGCTGTGGCTATATGCTCACATCCGCCATATTCTTGGGTGGAAAATCTTATAATATTAATAATGAAGAAAATCGTGAGGAATATGTTTATTTTATGCATTTTTTAAAAATTTTATTTTATAATATCGGTACTTGTAGGGCAAAATCAATAACTTTGGGTTAATCGTATTTTCATCTTGGATATTACAATCTCATCAGAATTTTGTAGGATATTCTCATCTGTTCGCGATAGCGTAGTGGTCAAGACATCGGAATTGAACGTGTGAGACCAGGGGTTTGATCCTTAGGGGGATCTTGTATATTTTTTATTTTTATTTGTGTTATTTTTTCAAACGCGGCAATGACTGGAATAACATAATAATTACTTCTAATGAATTATCATTTTTGGTGTCGAATTTTGGACACACACACAAAAGAAAGCAAGAATTAAAGTACGATTTTATAACAAATGTGTATCTGTGGCATAACAGGGTGTCCAATGAGGCAAGCCGAAGAAATTCAAGCATAATTCAAGGATTTCAAGGCTTGAATTTCCAAAATTTAAAACAATAGCTTTATTTACTAATATTAAAATATTTATGAACATAGGACAAAATAAGTGAATACTAATGACTAAAGCCCGGATTTTCATGCACTATCAAACTTTAAAACATGCATGCATTCATGCCCTATCATATCTCCAAATATGCACAATGAAGGGCGAAACATGCACTATCAAAAATCCGCACTGTACTGCAATATATTTCAATTTCTCTTAAAACAATATACGAGTTTTTCAAAATTCTCCTCAATTAAACTCGCGCGTTTATCAGTTTAGGACATTCTTGAACGCAGAAAAGGATCTATCTACTTCACAAGAAGTAACAGGTGCATACTTAAGGGAAGTAATTTGACTGAGGGTGATATCGAATTCCATGTCTTTCACATTTTCTCCACATAATACGTCTTTCACTGTTTTCAGAAGTTTAAGATCAGGATCTGAACTAAGTACCTTCTTAAGTTTTTCCCTGACTGTCACACACATTTCTCCACAACACGATTCTAAAGATAATTGAACGTCTTCAACAATGGCTAGTGACTGCCAAATTCGAGCAGTGAACATTCTCTTTAGCAGTTTTCTTTCAATGGAAGGTCGGCGAGTCGGCATTTTCTTTTGTAGCCTGGTGTATTATATTACTGTTTATTTAGGGTAAACAGTAGTTTGCACTCTCCAATTCATGCAGGTGGCAGACTGTTGCCAAGTCGATCAAATAACAATGGTAATACAATAGAACAATTTTTGAAAAGCCGAGATTTTAGGGAGGCACATTCATAATATGCACAGTTATGCATGGTAACTTGATATTATGCAGTAAAACCAGAAAATGAGGGTTTATATGCATTAAAAACGTCTGAATATGCTACATTAAACCAAAAAAATCCAAAACATGCATTATGCATGAATTTTGCCAAAATATGCAAACATGCACGGAAAAAATATGGTTATTTGGAATCCTTAAGTCATGTAATGAGTAACTACAAAGTTTGAGAAGTGTAACCGAAGTATATAAAAACATGCATTTGCATGGAAATCCGGGCTCTACTAATGACTAATATTTCTGAAAATGGTAAAATTTTCGTAAAAGCTATCAACTTAAAAAAAAAAATGAATGACTAATATCTCTGAAAATAGTAGAATTTTTGTGAAAACTATCAACTTAAAAAATATATATTCTCTTCTATGCGATTTTTCCCGACGGTTCACAAAATTCAAGCATAATTCAAGGATTTTTCCCGACATGGAAAATTCAAGCATAATTCCCGATTTTCAAGGCTGCTGGACACCCTGCATAAAATAATAAGAAACGTACTGAAAATAGAAGATAACATAATGAAACATAATAACGAACTTACATAAGAATGCAGGTAAATTACAGCCCTAACTACACTTTCTCTCAAGCTAGCATTTGTATGCATGGCGTCATGACACAAAGCAAAATGAATTATGACAACATATTAAGTTGAATATTGTGCGTTGTGCTTTCCGTGTTGTTAATTTTTTCCCTCCTGTCTCATGGCCTCATATGTTCCGAGAATGACCTGTATTTTATGTCTTTTATAGGAAACTTGTGAACTAATGCATTAAAACTTTAATTTTAACTGCATACGAGTCCCGACGTTTTTTATTTGACCAACTGTACAACTTTAACTTGCTTTTTCTCTATATTAAGATCACTGTTGCACTGACTCTTTCAATTTGTAAAGACAAAATTTCTATTTATTATAATCTTACTCTTTTTAAAATCGACCTGGACAGCAGGACATGTACAGATTTGTGATGCACAACTGACGACAAGTTTGTTATTCTGCTTGCGTCTTTGTTTGTATTTTTCTTGATGACAACATGCTTGTGTTCCGTATTATCATCACGGTTATTAAGAATGCAATTTAAAACAAATTTCTGGTAGGAAGCGCTTGTAATGGAATAAGTCATAGGCATGCATTTGGCATCTCCAGTTTCAACAAAGCAATCGCATGTTTGCTTCCAATGACCAATAACTTCTCTGACCTGAAACAGAACGACATCATGAAAGAAGATTTCAAATTCTGATAAGTTGGGATTTGTCGTGTCCCACAGGTAGAGCATATGAAGCTTTGCCCGTGATTATTTACGCAACTGCTACGTGTTTTGTTGTAATAATTTATTTAACTAAAACATTATACAGTGCACGCTTGTTATTGTGATCACTTCGGGACGCAGCTAATTTGATAATATTAAGCGAAAGATACCAGTAACCGAAGTTACCAGCTTGAGGTGGTAAACTGGTGACTTGTTAATTTGAACTCTTTGCTAAAGGTTACAACTACCGTATTTCATCGCGTAATCGTCGCCACCGCATAATCGTCGCACCTTGATTTTTCAGTCCAAAATTGGTGTATAAAAATTTCATCGCATAATCGTCGCACGGATATTTTGACATTATTCTCTCTTTCACGATGATTCAGAAATTTATAACTGACACGCCGCCACTGCAATCTAGAGCACCGTTATCCTCCACCCGATGCATTCAAGGTTAAGGAATGTGCTGACCGGTGACCGCTAGCTTGACACAATAGCCAGGGGTAGGGGTGGCAATTCATGAGAAATTGTGGTAACACCATTTAGGTCAGTTTCAGTACACTACACTTTTAGAAAAAGGGAAGAAATAGGAATTATACTGTGAGTTTTCATTTGAAAGTAATAGCATTCGCGGAAGAAAATGGAAACCAGGGAGTTTTCAGTGAACAAAAAATTTGAACGAGATTGGCACAAAATAAAATAGCAATCAGCAGCGCACATCATTAGGACTCATTAATTCATGTGTCATTTAAAGTTGCAATCACATCTCCCATGGAAAAATCATTGTAAAGAGCGTCAAGAAGACGGGGATTTCCAACAGACGGCACGAGGTGCGGATGGCGGGGTTCTGATGCAACTGTAGGGAAGACACGCGATACCGGCTCTGCCGTGAATCATTGGACAAAGAATAATAATAATAATAAAAATAAAAAAAAAAACATGTTGTGGAAGTATGTAGTTAGTATTACAAGACATTGTGTCGAATAAATTTTCACAATCGTAATATTTACAGGTAAACACAATAACACAAAGTAATTGTAACTTTATTTCGGATTGATCGTCTTTCTGCGAATTGATATGAATGACGTAATTTCATTGCACATGCAGCTTAATAACTCTGCAACTGTAAATAGTAAAGTGCTCTGGTAGTTTAATAATACTTTTTTTCTTTCGTTGTAAGGTATATATACTGTAGGCCTATACATGTTAGTTCCAGGCTTTCCTCGCGTAATGGTCACACTGTGTTTTCACACGGGAAAAAATGGCCTAAAAAATGTGACGATTATGCGGTGAAATACGGTAAGACACTAGCTGAGACCTACAAAATATATTACCTGTAAATTATTATTACAAAAATAGGGAGAAACTAACTCTAAATATTTCCTAACTTCTCTGGATTTATTTCCAGGAATTCTTTGAATGAGTAACAGCCAGAGTGCTGTATGCTTTAATGCCCATTTATTGTGAAGAGCATTGTAACAATTGTTTGATTCTGGTGTTGTGTACGTGAGTATGAAAAATAAAACAGATACCGGGTTAAAAACAAACAATAAAAACAACAGCAAAAATTACTATTTTGGAATAATGAATATGTAACAAATACATTTGCAATTGAGAGACAGACATGCTATTAGGTCACTTTGCTTACTTGATCGTCAATAGCTCGGAATTGCCAGGTCCACTGTGCGTTGTATAGGAAAGGGCGATGATCGTAGCGATTGTCATCAGGAGAGTAGCTTTCAGCGTGGTACGCAGGTGTGAGCACCGTCATCTTGTGCCTGTTGATGGCATAGCAGCGGAAAAAGTGCTTCACCTTGTTGGCGACCTCCTCGGGCGTGCAGCTGTCGTGCCAAGTGTGAACAAGCTTGCAGAACATGGAGAACGGCCCACATTTGAACTGCTTCCTGAGGCGCCCAAACACTGACAGCTCTGCGTACGTCATGCCCATGTCTTCCTCGTCTGTCTGCGCTATGCGACCTCCTTCCAGCGGCTCCAGCTCTGCAGTGGGGGGCGCTCCCAAGATCTCGCTCAGCACCGGCAGCTTGAACCTCAACACAAACACCAACACTAAATAAAATCAGGTAAACTGATGCAACAAAGGTTAATCAGTTATAATTGCAATTATGATATGCAGAAAATAAGTTTTTTGCGAGTTAAGCTCCAGATCGATTCATTAAGCACAGGTCTTACAGAAGAACAAACGTCTAGTTTGATAAGCATATGTGAAGGAACAGCGTTACTTGTCATAGCTAACTGTATTGCAACTTCCAAAGCCGTAATGTAAAACAATATGTTGTCATGAGGATAAATTCTTTCTAATAGACACTAAATTACTCCGGTACTGGTCAACTGATTTGGTCCAAAGTCAACAGGCTTCTTTCCACAAACATTATAAATGCATATACCAAGTTTTGTGAAAATCAGATAAAGAGTATTCGAGTTATTGCGTCTACAGACACACAATCTCATAAAGTATTGTTCTGGCACTTAAAAGATAGAGAAAGATGTAACGGTACTACGGCATTCCACTGGTCATGAAATCAATGCCTAAATGAAGAATGAAATGTAAGGTAATAGACATCTGATGGTGAAAACAACTTTACATGGAGCTCATCATTCAACACTATTCAGTATCCTATCAATACGCTGTGAAGTTAAAATAACTCTTTGCCTTTCAATGTTTTTGGTTCATTGAGAAAGCGTAGTAGTGAGATCTGTAAGGCAGAAATATGGTTTTTCTTTTCCTTGCATTTAGTTGAAATTTTGATGGAATTCTCCTACTGTCGTGTCTTGCAGTAAAAACCAACTCCCCCACGATCCTTCTCAGCAGGTCAGGTTAAGGTTACTCCTACTTCCAGAAATTCATGTAGTGTATAATTAAGTGCACTTTTACCTCCCCTCCACCCAGGTCACGTTTAACATATCAAGAGGTTTAGATTAACAAATTTCCTCCCTATCTAATTATGCCATTCATGATAATGGACTGCATTAAAAATAGGTTATTCATAAAATGTTTTATGTCACGTAAAAGATCTCCAAGCCTAAATTAGAGCCTCTTGACAAAATTCCTCAGCCCTTTCACATCCAACCAATACCTTAGTTTCCTGGGGGGGTTGTGAGGTGATGGGCTTACCCTCTCTCTGGAAATAAGCGTAACAAAATTCACCTAGGTAACAAAAACCTTCAATTGGAGGCCCAACTTGCCAATACTAGAGGAAATAGGAAAACAGAGACACATTCTTAAATCATGTATTTTTAGAAGGATAACAATTTATACAGAGTGATCCATCCATTCTGTTACGTAAATATGTAATATTAAACGTTGATCAACATACGTAAATATCAAAGTTCCTTACTGCAGTCTTTTTGGACTATATGATGCACTTTTACGAGAAAACACAGTTTTAATTATTTTAGCTTACTTCAAACCATTAGACACACCCAGCTTTCAAGTAAACAGTGCATCATATAGTCCAAAAAGACTGCAGTTGTCTCTGTGGGGTAAGAGTTAATAAAGCAATACTAAACATACTTGTCTTTGGCATACAGAAGAAACCTTCGGAGATCAGTTTTTGAGATCCCTCCAATAGGATTGACGTCGGCACTGGAGCAATCGTACTTGGTCATGTAGCCTCGCAGAGCTTCGTCCACATTCGCTGATCCCAACACTAGCAGACCCCCTGAGCGGTTCCGAACCCACAGCATTAGCTGAGCAAACAGGTACGCTAGCACCATGCGTAGCCGAGCCTTCAACAAAACAACAACATACTCTGTCATAAAAACAATTAATGCTGACCAATGAAGTTAAAGCAACAAGAGAAGCTGTGAGGTGTTTGTGTTGCTTTAAAATAGAAATGTATTAATATTTTCCCAGTATAAACATCTTGGTACGAACAAGGACAAAATGAATTTTCCCGGAGTATACTCGGTAAAATCTAGTGATTGTGAGGGAGTATATGTTGGGGAAATTGGGAGGGACTTAAAAACCAGAATACGCAATCATGAAAGGGATGTAAATAATGGGAAATGCTCTACTGGACTCAGTCAGCCTATGACGGAAAACAAGCATGGTATTGGTAAAGTAAAGATTGTAAGAATCAAGGATGATTACGTAAAAAGAAAGGTATATGAGGCATGGTGCATAATCGGCAACCAGGGGGTGTGTTTAAATAGGTATGATGGTGATATAGGGGACGAATGGCTGGATGTAATGAGGAGACTGAAAAGGGAAGTTCCAGTGCGGAATGCATGGAGGAGGGAATGTTTGACATTCCAAAGAACTGGAAAGAAAGATATTTTAGAAACATTTTTATCGATGGTTACCATGATGAAACTCAATCTTCTTCATGATCAGTACTGTGTGAGAAGTCACCTGAGGAAGACTCAAGGGCAGAGTTGAAATGTTGTGTTTTAATTTTTTAACCTTTATCCACTGATCTTGTAATGATTTTAAACACATATTTTTATTGGATTTGACTCAGTGGAAATTTGGGACTGATATGGATGGAAGTTAAAATCACTCCACAAAGCAACAAGAGAAGGTGTGAGGTCTTTGTGTTGAATTAAAATAGAAACGTATTAATAGTTTGATTTTTATGTGACGCTGCATCACACTCAGATAGCAGGATGGGGGCATCCCTACCAGGGATCAAACCTGGGCCTGCGGATCCACAACACAAACTGCTACAATATCCCTGGAGAAATTGCAGTGATCTGGACTGGCTATTCCGAATATTTCCGTCATCAGAAAGATATTTGTGACAGACAAGTGGGATAAACTGAAGGGAGGAGTGGGCAGTCAAGTAGGCAGCAGTCAAAATGGAATGAATATGGGAGGAATAACTTCCCGAAACTAGTCTCCAAATAGAGGACTCAAGTGAAGTAAGTGTCACAAAGTTTGACTCAATTCTTATATTACTATATCTCTTTTTGTGCTTGAATCTGAGCTGATATCATTAAATTAAATTGTCTTAAATCCAGTTACTAGTAATATTATCTTATGGCATTTTTCAGTAAAAGGCACAAATTTAACAGTTTAATAGGGCATAACAGAGTTGAAGGCTGAAAGTACGAATGTAATATTAGTAGCACAGTGATTATATTTATCTGTCGCATTAAAATAATTGAGGAGCGTTTTTTCAAAAGCCGATAACTGCAGGTTTTGACGAAATTGAGATATATATTGTTGCATATAGTTTAAGTGACTGCCTTTCCAATGGTTCTTTCATATTCCGACATCTGTTCCACTCAGAAATGGTTGAAAAATGGTAGTTTTTGCAAAATCCAATATCTACGGTTAAGGTGTTCCATCAAAATCCGATATCTCAAAACTATACTTTTGAAAAAATGCTCTTCAATTAATATTGGTTTAGGTTAGGTGGCTCTAGGCCCTTAAGCATGAAAAAGATATAAAAAAAGATATCTTCTTCAATTAATATGTATGTATGAAGAAACCTGATTGTTAAAACATACGGCAATGTTACTGTTGTGTTTTGAAAATATTTAATATAAGTCATTCTGAATAAATTGTTATAGAAAATTTCCGTGGCCTTATTAATAAGTAAAGTTGGATACCAATGTTAGTGTTCAGTAGCTGTGTTTTCTGTTACCTGAACATTTTGTAGAGCGAGGCTCTCCCTAACACTGCCCCCTCTGGAAGCAAACTTAGGAACTAAACCAGTGACTGTGGTGAATATTCCCAACACGGCTGACACTGCCACGTCGATGTTCACGTTCATGTGGTAACTGAAACACAATCATTACACATTATCTTAGTAAAGGTCTAATTGGAAAACTCCATCGGGTGGTATAGGGAGGTCCCTTTGAAAACCGGTTACTAGTAAGTAGTGAGTAGGTTTTATTATTGTTCCACTTCAGTGCGTTTCCCATTTCAAGTGAATTTAATTAATTCTATACATTTTTCAACATATTCCACCCACAGAAACCTGATAAAGTGAACATTCTTTCACCATGAGTCATTGCTGTTCACGTGATCAATGCTACCAATCCCAGAAAACCAAAAACAGCTGTATACTAAGTTCCCGAGCAAATCACTTAGACTGTACTCCTCACTCTATAAAATAGACAGACCAAAAATAATTTTGGAAAAGGGCAACAAAATATGGTTGGAGCAAGTAACTCACAGTTTACATCCACAAATACATGGACCATGAAGAGGTTCATTAAATTCCCACCAGATGGAATACAGCTCAGGATCAGGTTAGTTCTTGATTTGTTTTTTGTTCATCTGAAGGACAAAACAGTTTCTGTCAAACATCTTGGAACGAGTGAAGCAAAACAGCTCAAAGCATCTGAACACTTCTTTTAGCATGTGAGGTTTGAAATTATTCACAATAGTTTACAACGTTGATAATGTAGGCTAATATTATAAGCATTAAAAATGGTCAACATATAAACACTTATAGAAAAATGAAAAGAAGACTGTAACAACGGTGACGAGCTAAGGAAGACAGTTTCAGTTTGAACAAACTAAAACTTGGATCAGTGACAGCCTTCCGATACCTTGGCGTAACTAAACCAGTTATCATCAGTTAAAGCCAAAAAGCCAAGATAACAGCAATAGCAACCTACGGCTTGAAGCTAACCTATCTGTAAGAGATTTGAAAAAGCTAGAGCAAGTGAAGGGAATGTATTAGAAAAGAGCGCTGTGTGCATCAAAATACACTGAGCTACCGTCCACTCCACAGTACAACGCTCTATTGCAAGAGTTATGAGAAAAGAAGAATCTAATGCAGCTTGAATTCTATTCTACTGATGCTATGACCAGCAACATTAACTATGAGCTAAGACACACAATAACGCACTTTGCACCATAAAGTGTGCAAGGAGAAGAGGTATCATGATCTAGGCACATGGTGTGGAAACAGTGCAACTCTGCAGTGAACAACTGAACTCATCATAATGCCCATTGGGTGCATTTATTTATTTATTTATTTATTGCTAGCTGAAAAGGCTCGGCATCGCCTGGGTTTTTTAATTTTGTAATTGGAAATTATCTTATGAAGAACTTTCGATTTTTAAATTATAGGTCATTATATAGGTACTAGCATGTGCCCGCGGCTCCGCCCGCGATAATTATTTCAAAAATTAAAAATTAAGAGCATAATAGTAAATTCATTATATTTATTAACTCCTAAATCACGTGGACTACATACCACGATTAGATAGCATCGTCTGGTAAAAGCGACCTCAGATTCGAGTTTCTTGGTCCAGAAAACCTCTGTATAGTGAGATTCGTCCAAATAAAACAACGTTTGACCATATTTAGGGCTTAAAACATTCAAGCGATCGCGAAAGTTTTATTTTCAAGGTATGACAAAATCAGCCAAAGCCAACTGTAATTGATTTGACATTGAAATGTATAACAGAAAACTTATGTTTTGAAAATGCAAAAAATGCATGTTTTTTGCCCGTTTTTCACTCATAACTCACGAACGAAAACTGAAATTAAAATTCCATCTTCGAGGTGCATTTTCCGACCCTTCAGCCCACCTATGTTTAAAATTTCAGATCTCTGCGTTCAGTAGATTTCGCTGGACATCGAGGACAATTCCTTTTATTAATATAGATAATATGAATTATAATGATACCTTCTCTAATTTGTCAAACATCCATTTCATTTAATCCAAACCCACCTATACCATTGGCAACAATATGTTCTGTGAATTTGTTTCGATAATTCTATGTAAAAAGGGCTTAAGTATTTTAAAAAACATTTAATTTTTGGCATTTAGAATCAGAATTTTTTCAAAATCCCTTCTTAGTGAGCATCTACATTATGAAACGAAGGTACTATCAAAATTCCAAGTCTTTACCTGTTATAGTTTAGGCTGTACATTGATTCCTGTCAGTCAGGACAAAGCCTTTTATATACATAGAGATTTAGAGTTTGAAATAGGAAGAACTATTCCCTCATAAAACGCTTGATATAGCTTTTTATGGCTCATAGAGGATGTAGAATTTTACATCCCATCGCTTGTACACACCAAAGCCTGGTAGGGGTTCAAATAAGAAGAAACAGAAATTCCGGTAACATAAAATTGTATTGTTTTTGCGGAATATTTTATTTCTCACTCTAATGTTACCATAAAAATGAAACAAATGCAATATCACTTTCATACTTCTATCCCCAAAACATATTCCCACACCTCGTATTGTTTTCTCTATGTCCAGGGTAGAGAAAGTTATGTGACTGCATTATTTTCGTGGATTTCATTCTTTAATATTTATTTATAACATGAATTATATTGACAGCTTCTCTCATCTGTCAAAGTCCCATTTCATTTATTTCCAAACCCATCTGAGACCCACTGGCAACAATATGTTGTCATGTGAACTGTGATTTGGCTTTGATAATTCTATGTAAAAAGGGATTAAGTATTCTCAAAAACATTTCATTTTTGGCATTTAAAATCAAAATGTTTCAAAATCCTTTCTTAGTGAGCACCTACATTATGAATCGAAGGTACTGTCAAAATTCCAAGTCTCTACCTGTTATAGTTTAGGCTCTGCGTTGTTTCTCTGTCATTATGTCAGTCAGTCAGTCAGGACAAATCCTTTTACATACATACTAGCGTGTGCCCGCGGCTTCGCACGCGATAATTATTTCAAAAATTAAAAATTAAGAGCAAAATAGTTAAATCATTATATTTATTAACACCAAAATCACGTGGACTACATACCACGATTAGATAGCGTCGCCTGGTAAAAGCGACCTCAGATTCGAGTTCCCTGGCCCAGAAAACCCCTGCATAGTGAGTTTCGTCCAAGTCGAACAATGTTTGACCATATTTAGGCCTATATTGAATATCCCTCTTCCGTGTAGGTTGAAAATTTCATACGTCTGTGGGACTTGATATGCTAAACAAATGAATCGTCTAGGATGGACCTACAAAATCAAGCGATCGCCTGCGATAATTATTTCAGAAATTAAAAATAAAGAGCATAATAGTTAAATCATTATATTTATTAACACCTAAATCACTTGGTCTACATACCACGATTAGATAGCGTCGCCTAGTAAAAGCGACCTCAGATTCGAGGTACTTGGCCCAGAAAACCCCTGTATAGTGAGTTTCTTCCAAATCGAACAATGTTTGACCCCATTTAGGCGTCGCGTGGTAAAAGCGACCTCAGATTCGAGGTACTTGGCCCAGAAAACCCCTGTATAGTGAGTTTCGTCCAAATCGAACAACGTTTGACCATATTTAGGCCTATATTGATTATCCCTCTTATAATAATAATAATAATAATAATAAAATCAGGTAAACTGATATAACAAAGTGCCAGTATGTTTTGTTTAATCAGTTATGATATGCAGAATATAAAAAAAAGTCAAATTGGCCGGTTTCGGGATTTGAGCCATGGAACTCCAGAATGTGACGCCAAGACGTTGCCATCTCAGCCACCTGGGTCAGTTATGGGATAAGCGCATTTAAAGCAATAGTGTTGTCATAGCTAACTGTATTTTAATTGCCAAAGCCTTAGAAATCACAGTAAAACAAAAGGTTATGTTGTCAAGATAACTGATTTTCATTTTTTAAAATAAATTCTTTCGAATACGTATATTACCATAAAATATTCACTAAATTGAGCATAACTCCGAAACAGGTCAACCGATTTTATCCAGTATCAATAGACGTCTTCCCATGGACATTATAAATGTGTATACCAAGTTTCATAAAAATCCGGTAAAGTGTATTTGAGTTACCGCGTCTTTAAAATAGACACTAAATTGGGTTTTACTACGGTACCGGTCTACCGATTTGGTCCAATATCAGTAGACTTCTTCCCATGTACATTATAAATGGGTATACACAGTTTCAAGAAAATCCAATAAAGCATATTTTTATCGCGACTTGTTATATATTAACATAAAATGCACTAAATTGGGCATTATTCTGGTACTGGCCAACCGATTTGGTCGAATATCAATAGACGTCTTTCCATGGATATTATAAATGCGTGTACGAAGTTTCATAAAAATCCGAAAAAGCGTATTCGAATTATTGCGCCTTTAAAATATACACTAAATTGGGTTTTACTCCAGTACCGGTCAACAGATTAGGTTCAAATTCAATAGGGCACTTTTCATGGGCGTCATAAATGAGTATACCAAGTTTCGTGGCAATCGGATACAGCGTATTTGAGCTATGGCGCCATTCTAATATAATCTATTAAAATAGGCACTAAATTGGGCATTACTCCGGTACCGGTGAACCGATTTGGTTCAATATCAATAGGGTTCTTCCCATGGACATTATAAATGTGTTTTCAAAGTTTCATGAAAATCCAAAAAAGCATATTTGAGTTATGGTGCGTACAGACACACGGACAGACAGACAGACGGACAGACATTTTTTCGTCCACCACACAATCTCATAAAGTACCATACTGGCACTTCGGTGTTGGTTGAAAATTTCATATATCTGCGTGCCTTGACATGATAAACAAATGAGTCGACCAGCGTGAGCTACAACATTCAAGTGATCGTAATGGTTTTATGACAAACATAGCCAAAGCCTACTGTAATTGATTTGACATTGAAATGTGTAACTGAAAATTGATGCTTCGAAAACGCTAAAATACACGTTTTCTGCCCGTTTTTCACCCATAACTCAATAACGAAAGCAAAAACTAAAAATGTAATATGCCGAAAACCTTCCCGGGAATGTACTCAACAACTTCCCAAAGTTTCATGGCGATCGGATGAATGGTGTAGTAATGCATAAAGGACACACACACAGACACACACACATACATTCATTTTTATATATATAGATAGAGATTATATACACTTATGGAAAACCATCATCCCCACCCTTGGCTAATGGTCGACTGGCGTTCTTGCAGCTATGGCTGGTAGTTGTTGTCTGTCCCTAATGGTTAATCTGATGAGGAATTTCAAAATTCCTAACGTCTTGGTTTTTCGTTATAAAGATTTTTTCCCAAGTATTTGAGTTCCATTGGTCTTTTAACATCTACTCTTATACAATTCAACGGCCCTAAATAGCATGCTTGCTCGCCCGCTTCGTGAGACATCGGGTATACTCGGCGATGTTCGTCTCTCGCAGTCTAAACTTTCATGACGACTACAAAATTAGGAAGGAAAACCGTTTCTTTATTATATAAGGCCTAAGTGAAATGAACACAATGAACAAATATTCTAATTTTATTTTTACTTACAATTTTCATAGCTCTGAACCACAAACATTTTTAATAATCTACCAGTGTAATTTTCTTAAAAATCCTGGAGTCAATGAATAATGGCGGGCGAAGCCGGGGGCAACAGCTGTAAAATATTGATGGTTTTATCTCTTGAAATATTGCTGATAATAATAATCCAAACAAACCATTCCTTCCCTTGAAACATTATATAATTTCTGAAAATTACACTGAATTGATCAAATAAAATTCACATCATATTCATGTCAACAAACAGCTGAGAAACAATACGTATTATGTGTTCACAGGTTCTTTGGAACTGCATAATCGATTGTGATATAGTTTTCCCAGGGGGCGCTTTCATGACGTGGAATGTACTCTAAAGCAGGAATTTTAGCTGTTTCATTAATTATTAATGGCTTAGTTTATGATTGATTCGCGTGCAAGTGTTAATAAATATAATGCTTTAATAATTATTATATTCTTAATTTTTAATTTTTAAAAGATTTATCGTGGCGAAGCCACGGGCACCTCCTAGTGTTTTATAATCTGGTGGCCAAGAATTTATCTGTCTGCATGAAGTTTATTGTGGTGCTAGTTTGATGTGTTCTTTAAATACTTCTGATGGAACGTGAACTTGGGTAACCAGTTTTTTTTGTTTATCATCTCGTCAATGAAGCCATTCGTCATGCATGTGTAGGTGGGTTTTGGATTGAATTTATTATCAATATAAATATTAGATGGAAATTAACAGTGAAGTGTTCAAATCTGTAGCAAGATTGAGATCGGAAATATACACACAAAACTTCACTAAAAAGGTATATTTACCCAGAATGATCATTTCAACGGGTCTTCCCGCCATCATCAGCTGAAATGATCATTCTGGGTAAATATACCTTTTTAGTGAAGTTTTGTGTGTATATTTCCGATCTCAATCTTGCTACAGTGAATTTATTATATTTAATATAATTGTCCACGTGTGTCGATTCCTATCTGTTTTGATTCCTTGTAAATTCAGTAATTTTGCAAGCCTTTTTGGTATAATTGCACACACCTTCACCAGCTTTTAAAGATCTGGGGACTATGGTAACTGTAAGTTCAAAATTATTCATGAATAAATCCACTAGTATAGGTAAAATTGGGTTGGCCAGTTTGGTGGTAAGAATCATGGTGTTTTGTTCTATGAGCTTTCTTTGGGTGTGAATTCATTCTGTAAAAGCAGTTCTTTAATTAATTAATTAATTGTAGCTACAATAGTTGGTGTAATATTTCCTTTGACTTTTCATCTTACTTGCACACAAGAAGATAGTTGTTTTTGGGAGACGTCATATGAAAAATGAGATGAACAAAGCTACTTCTAATGTTGTAGGTTAATATTATTAATGTATTAATTGTAGTAATTTGTCAATAGGTAGTATTTCATCATCCTTAATACAGGTCTCTTTTATTTTGTCTACTAGTTCAAATGAATTTTGTATGATTCATTAATTACAATGGTCAATTTTTAAACACTTGTAGCTCTACTTATGTCACAATTTTTGGACTAGTTTCGGGGAAGACTCTCATCCCCATCATCGGCAGTTGGTAGACTAGTCCAAACTAGTCAAAAATTGTGACGTAAGTAGAGCTACAAGTGTTTAAAAATTGACAATTGTAATTAATGAATCAATAGCTTTACTGTTTATACCACTTCTCTCGTTTTATATATTTATTGAATTTTGTATGCTTCGGCAAGAACTAAACCCGTCTGGCAGACGTGATGGTACGAATGGACATTGTAATGCAATAGCACACTAACTTCACTATTAGGTATAATTACGTATGTTTTAACGGGCATAGGCATCATCTTCAGCTGATTCTGACTGGCCATCTGCCGGCAGGTGGGTGAACTTGTTCCCTGGATGCCCACTGCATAACCTAGTAGTACTATTTCATGACTTAAAGCTGATTTTTTTGTTGTGACATATTTGCATAACGAGGCTCCTTATCTTCATGGTGCCAGTTTGATGTTAAATTCATTGAAAACTTTAAATATTTTCTTTATTTTTATATATACCGTATTGGCCTGAAAATAAGACGAGCTCGAATATAAGACGACCCTGAATTTTTGAAGGGTAGTTACAAAAAAATAAATAAAATAGCTTATTAGTAAATTTTGCTTCACATAAAACAGAAGTTTGAAGTTCATGTCGTAACTTCTTCTCTCGTCTTTATTTACGCATTGAGACAATGAAGATGCTTTGTTTTCCACATGGTCTGCCATGATGGTGGTCAAACAAAGCATTATGCGTAGAGAATACAGATGCCAAGCAGTGCAGTACACGGCAGTACAAGGAGAAGCACGAATTCGGGAACAATAAAGTTCGGTAAAATTCGGTAATTTCCGCGCGACTCTGACCTTGGGTCGGACGCATGCCATTTGCATGGGGATACCCGCTACACACGTGCACAGCTGCAGTCATGAATGGAGAGTTGTTGTGTCTTAGGCTGCGCGTATAAGACGAGTATAGTTTTTAAAAGCACATTTTCAGGGAAAAAACATCGTCTTATATTCAGGCCAATACGGTAGCTTAATTTAAACTCCTTCGTGCATGGAGGCCATAGCTCTGTGTATACCAGCAGGCCATGCAACTGCTTTCTATTGGTGATGAGTTAATTTCAACTGATATTAATTTAAATGTTGTTCACTGCTCGGCTTCCTTTACTGCTTTCAGCATGACAAGCTTGATGACGTTTCACATTCAAACCTGTGTAACTCTTAGCAGGGATTATTAGTGACATGGTTTACGTAGAAGTTGCGTGGTGATCAACCCTTATATTATAATGTTGAATGTAATACCTTCCAATCTGCTCTGCGAGCTGCGCCGCTCTGGACCTGGTTTCCTGCGACGAGTTCTCGCTCCCCATGTAGCACGTCACAAACAAGCGACTGCACAGTTCCTTTGGATCCGATGGCTCGTACTCTCCATCACAGACAATGCGGCGCACATCGGACAGCACCTTGGAGTCTGCAAACATTACATCGTACTCATGTAACCTCTATATTAGTGTAAAGAAAAAGGTGCAAGCCCGCTATGATAGCTTTTAGGGATATCACCAGATCTTTCCTTTCGTACAAATTAATAATTCCTTCATTTTAATCACTACAAATACTATTATTCCTACTACGACTATTATCGTGTATCTATTAATCAAAATAACATAAATAACTATTTCACCAATACAAATTTGGTGCATTTTTTGATAAAACACAAACGCAAGCCAACACAATATATAGTTTTCCTGAAAACATTACTCACGAACTTCTTTTTCTTTTCATTTATTAAATGTCTGCAACTGCTTATCATGGGGAAGGATTTTTCGATATCAGTTTGTTATTTGCTCTTTCAAAGAGTGACTTGTTGCCAACCAAAAGAGCCTGAATTCCACTTCAAACTTTGTGCTTACTTGTTAGTTGAGATCTTACCTCCTTTTTGTATGGAATCCACAACCAAATGGCACATTGAGAATACAATACTGGCAACACTGGAAGAATCCACTCCCCCACTGAGCGGCAAGAAGTATCCACCCTGTCCCGAACGCCTGAAAATACCATAATCACTGTACCATAGGGAGAGGAAGTATTGTGAACAGCCTAGCTCCAGAACGAAAAATGTTGTAGTTGCTTTAGGTGCTTTTAATGCCACTTTACATGAAGTCAATTTTTAAGTGTTTTGTAATTTTCTCAAAAAACAACTCTGACTTTAATAATTTTGTTTAAATGTTGGACATGAGATGCTTATATTAAGAGCTAAAACTTTTATTTGAAACAATTTTTTTGTAAAAATTCCCTGAAGGGTAGTTATAAGCCACCCACTGTTTATAGAAACTCAGTCTTGCCAGGTGAACAATAAAGCTTTGCATCAGGTTGAAACAACTGAATACGTAATAATTAAAACGAAGTAATATACACAGTGGAGCACATGAATAACTGAACTAGTTAAATATTATATTAACACTTAATGCTTCACTTACGTCGCTGTTTATGAGCAGGACATGTTTCGGGATTCTTATCCCATCTTCGACTGCTGGTCATCTGGCAATTGGCGATCATGGTTAGGGCAGCACTGGACAAACCATAAAGACCACTAACCATGATCGCCAATTGCCAGATGACCAGGAGTCGAAGATGGGATAAGAATCCCGAAACATGTCCTGCTCATAAACAGCGACGTAAGTGAAGCATTAAGTGTTAATATAATATTTAACTAGTTCAGTTAACTGAATACGTCCTCTTATTAAGTGCCAGTATGGTACTTTATGAGATTGTGTGGGGGACGAAAAATGTCTGTCCGTCTGTCCGTCCGTCCGTCCGTCCGTCCGTGTGTCTGTACGCGCTCTAACTCAAATACGCTTTACCGAATTTTGATGAAACTTGGTATACGCGTTTATAATGTCAATGGGAAGAACCCTATTGAAATTGGACCAAATCGGTTCACCGGTACCGGAGTAAAACCCAATTTAGTGTATATTTTAAAGGTGCCATAACTCGTACACGCTTTATCGGATTTTCATGAAACTTGGTATACGCATTTTTAATGTCTATGGGAAGACGTCTGTTGATGGTGGACCAAATCGGTTGGCCGGTACCGGAATAATACCCAATTTAGTGCCTTTTTATGGTATCATATAAGAAAAGGCGCGGTAACTCAAATACGCTTTATGGGATTTTCATGAAACTTCGTATACTCATTTATAACGATAATAGCAATAAGCCTATTGAATTTGGACCTAATCGGTTGAGCAGTACCGAAATAAAGAGTAATTAACAGTCACATTTAGAATAATATTTTGTTCAATTCGAAGCATTTTGATTGACTCGCGGCCAACCAATCAGCACGCTCGTATAAAGCCTCTTTCAGTTGCCATGGACAGTTGACATCCACATGAAAAACAAATGTTCCCATATGTTCGATTATAGATGAAATGCTGTTGTATAATGACTAATTATTTTGCTAAAATTGATTACAATTAAATTAAAGCATTGAATTTTACTTCAGCCTATGTCAGATTAATAATTCCTGACCTCTTAATAAATAAAAACATTAAGCTATGAGAATATACTTACGTTGGTACCTTTGCTTCAGCTAGAGACATATCAGCATTTACCACAGGGATATCTAGAATATTATTTTACCTATGAATGAAATAATACTATAATTTAACACAAGGAAACTAGCAGGCTTGAAACATAGCCTAATTTCGAAATACGGTGATTTTTATTTTCTGTGAGCCACGACGCGATAGTATTATCTGCGATTTGACTCTCAACATTCGCGGTGTGGTTTGGTCTTGGGGTAAGATGCTTGTCTAGTAACCAAGACATATCACGTTCGAGTCCACCCTAAAGCAAATTTTTTTTTTTATTATTATCAGTTGTGTTAAATTGAGCCTATTCCATTCTTGTGTTCTATTTTGTCAATGTGCTTAAATAAGTATTACATTTTTCTTTAATAAAAACTGGGAATTCATTGTCTTTCATTGACCTACAACATCATTCCTAAAGAATAACATAAGCCTATAAATGTTATTTCACGAACAGAAACTAGCTTTAAAGTTATTGCGTTGCGTTAAAATTGCATAAGCCTATACTCAGAACAAAACTGTATACCGCTAGGTGGAACTATCCTCTTCTTATTGGCTTACTGTACTATTTCATTGTCAATGCATTTTGTAAAATGTTTACATATTTTAAGAATTAGTATATCAGTGTATACCAATATGAATTAAGGTTAAGAATCAAACTTTAGACCTTTGTTCTTCCGTAAGCCCTGCTTAATGAATCGATCTGGAGTTTAACTCGGAGATCTATTTAAAAAAATATATATATATATATATATTTTCTGTATATCATAACTGCAATTATAACTGATTAAAAAAGCATACTGGCACTTTGTTATATCAGTTTACCTGATTTTATTCTATATCAGAATGTGAAGTGAGAAACGCATTGCCCATGCTTATGATAAAGAAACTTATGAGAGTACATTATTCAGATTTTATTTGGGTTGTGTATCCTTTGCGGATGAGATACGTTGTGTTAAGACATTCTCTTCATTTGTACAACCAATTTACATGAAGAAAATGCGATACATAATAATTATATTATACTAAGAGCCTAACATTTATTTGGGCAGAGGAAGTTATGTGAGTTTAACATCAGATTTTCTCATGGGGTGATAAAACATGGTTCTGAAATCCAGATGAGTCTTAAGAGCTAGAAGTATTTTAGGTATTTGAAGTTACTACATGGACCTTATTAAGAAGGCAGGGTTGGAATGAGTGTGTTCATATTTATCATTAATCATTTCAACCTAAGTTCTATTTTTTGTATGATTTTATTCATGTGTAAGCGTCTGCCTTGGGCACTGATAATTTTCATATCCTTTTTTTGTAGCCTAAGTCCTCTGATTAAATGACACATGTACTACATTTTTCGAACCATAAGGCACAGTTCTTTAACCTTGAAAACAGAGTTTTGAAAGTTGGGCGTGTCTAATGGTCCGAATTAGCTAAACCAATTAAAATGAAGGCAAATAGACAAGGTGTTACATTGGTTGTAATGAGTTTGGTGGATAATAGTCGTTGAATGGATGTAACAAATCAACATGTCCGAACATACAATAACGAAGTCATGCAATGAATTTAAACAAAAAAATCTGATGTGAAATTCATGTAACTTCTTCTGCCCAAATAAAAGTTAGCCTCTTAGTATGGAGCCGTTTTCAAAATTGTCTTATATCAGTGTATACGAGTTTGAATTAAGGTTAAGTATGAAACTTTACACCTTTGTTCTTCCGTAAGTCCTGCGTAATGAATCGATCTACAGCTTAATTCAGAGATCGATTACAAAAATAACTTCTTTCCTGCATATCATAATTGCAATTAATTTATCACTGATAAAACAAAAGCATTCTGGCACTTTGTTATATCAGTTTACCTGATTTTACTTTGATATTAATTAGGTTCCTGAGAGATTCAAAACAGCTTAGGAAGCTTTCAACCAAAATGAAAGGCCAGTAGAGAAAAATGCCGATAAAAGAATGCTGACTGATATTTCCAAAACTCTATCTTTCTTCAAACGGAACCTGTTTTTAAATTCATGTCACTGTAGAATTTAAATGGATTCACTGTGCTTTGCAAACGCTCTGGGGCGCAATTTTCTTCTAACACCTCACCCAGATCCTCAAAATCACTATCCATGGTTGTGGCTTATACTGAAATAAGTCAGGGAGATCCTTCGACAAATAAGTTGTACTAATTTGTAACAATCATATCAAAGATACTTATAAGTAGTACTTAGTGATTATTAATAGCAATGAGTTAGACTTTGTTAAGTCTCACTTTTTAAAGTAATTACGTCATAAGTACGACTTGTTTGTACCAGAAACTCAACTTAAGACAAGATTTAAGTTCGACTTGGATATAACTACGACTTATTGTGACTGTTAATACCGTCCATAGAGACAGCATAAAAGGAAAGTAAGAGAATAAAGACAAAATTTTATATACAGTTACCTGAGATAATCCCAGAGCCAACACGCTGGCCCCATAGCAATCTCTTCCTCGGGAGTGTGGTATATCCATTCTATAGCATCACAGATTGGCAGCCCTGCTAGTTTGTCGCTGGACAGTGCAAAGTCCACTTGTATGCGAGGATAAGCCGGCGCGCTGGCTCCCATGTGTGTTCTAGAGCGAATAGCATTGCGATATGCTCGAATGTCTTCCAAGTCGATGGTGGCTGCAACCACTTCCTGGAAAACAGTTAACAATTTAAATAAAGAAAGAGAAGAGGGACAGACATAACTGGGGGCACACTTTATGTCATCATAAGTCACATCACAAAAGAAAGCCTACTGGCTCTCGTTGCGAATCACATTCATTAGAGAACAAATTCTAACAGTTATAAATGTATTAACTGCTTATTACAAGTCACAAGATACAATTAATATATTTAATATTACACTGTTATTTATATTAATACTACTAACTACTAACTGATATAAAATCCTATTTTTTCCCCCCATGTCACTGTCATCATAATTTTGTAATTGTTATATAACGACCTTGTTAGCTCATTTCCCATCTTTTAAGTTTTAGTCTTATTCTCTTATTTCAAATCTTGTAAGTATTTCCACCTATATACTAGTAATCGATTACTAGTATATAGGTGGAAATACTTACAAGATTTGAATTATTATCTTATACTAGTTGATACCACAAATTAAGCTTCATAATGAAGTTTATTAATAATTATTCTCTTATTTACTCCTATACAGTTTTAGTTTAGTAGTACACAAATTCAGTTTATTAAATACCTAATTGTAAATATTAATTATTACAGGAAGTTAGTAACAGTGAAGTTTTTCTAATCTCTATATATATAAAAGGCTTTGTCCTGACTGACTGACTGACAGGAATCAACGTAGAGCCTAAACTATAACAGGTAGAGACTTGGAATTTTGACACTAAGAAAGGATTTTGAAAAATTCTGATTTTAAATGCCAAAAATCAAATGTTTTTGAGAATACTTAATCCCTTCTTACACAGAATTATCGAATCCGAATCACATTTGACATCATATTGCTGCCAGTGGGTTTCAGATGGGTTTGGAATTAAATTAAAAGGAAGTTTGACAATTACAGTTGACTTTGTCTATTTTTGTCATACCTTGAAATAAAACTTTCGCGATTGCTTGAATGTTGTAAGCCCTAATATGGTCAAACATTGTTTTATTTGGACGAAACTCACTATACAGGGGTTTTCTGGATCAAGGAACTCGAATCTGAGGTCGCTTTTACCAGGGGACGCTACCTAATTGTGGTATGTAGTCCACATGATTTAGGTGTTAATAAATATAATGATTTAACTATTATACTCTTAATTTTTAATTTTTTAAATAATTATCGCGGGCGAAGCCGCGGGCACATGCTAGTACCTATATAAGGACCAAGAATTTAAAAATCGAAGTTAATTTTCCATTACAAAATATAAAAAAAAAACCTGGCGACGCCGGGCCTTTTAAGCTAGTATAGTAATATAAGAATTGAGTCAATTTTTGTGTCACTTACTTCACTTGAGTTCTCTATTTGGAAACTAGTTCCGGGAAATTTTTTCTCCCATATTCATTCCATTTTGACTGTCTCCAAATAGAGAACTCAAGTGAAGTAAGTGTCACACAAATTGACTTTATTCTTATATTACTATACCTAATTGTAAGCTAACATGACTATTATGTAATGCAATCACACCTTGTATCCTATTTTTTTATTCTTTCTGTATGCCGTCCATCTTTCATGTAATTATTATATTGTAAACCTTTGAGCTGTTAGCTCATTGGGGCATACTAGTTAAATAAATAAATAAATAAACTCTATTTAGTCATGTGAACGCATGCTGCATTTCTCGCAAAGGAGTGCTGTTTCCAAACAAAGGTATTGATAATATTTTTCTGATGGTACACGAGATTATTTTACTCATATTGGTAAGAAATAAGCTGACAATTGAAATGATTCTTACATGGTGTACAAAATACTCTGCTGCTGCACTTCCAAGAAAAACATGTTGTAACTCTTGACCTGTTGATGTTACGATCGCTTTAACACAACTAAACTGAAGCTAAACAGTGACGTGAAAGGTATCGACAAGTAGGTGGCTTTACAATTTGGCATTTTCTGAGGAGAGGGCAAAATACACTTCCGATACATACCACTTCCTGAAGACCAAACTGTTGACTTCGATTTACAATATCACCGTTGAGAGCCACACAAGAGCAGCCATTGAAGTAGATTCGTTGTCCATCACAGCCACGGAGATTGCTGAACAAGTAGCAGCCGCCAGCCTAAACAAAACACAACAAAAAACTATTAGCTTTGGTTTGTACAGATACTACCACAACTAGTTAAGAAACCAAATAAACTGTATGAACTGTGAAAATGTTCACATTGGACACACAAAACAAGATTTAAAGAACAATTTCAGAAACATTAAATTGCCGACAAACAGATAAGTGAGTTCATGGGATAGAACAGATACCAGCTGAGGATGGGAGGAACAGCTCTTGAAGCTAGTTATTCTTAAGGGATTTTATGTTTATGTCAACCTTCAAATCGCAGTTAACAGCACGTATGCATAGTGCGTAAGTGCATCTTCTTCATGTCCTATGTTAATTAAGTTTATATCGTTTAATGCTATTGTGTAATTTAATTATACGAGGGTTGGTCAATAAGTAAGGTCTCCAACACTCTAGCCCAAGCTCATAACGTCGGACGAGAGATTTGCCGCCACTGCCATGTCCCACTATCTCTCCTCTTTCAAACGAGCCATTGCTGAAGCCGCTGAACCTTTAAGTGTCCGAGATAGAGCTGTTTGAAATGGATCTCCCGATTTCCGTCCCCGCCAAGTAATAAGTAAAGTCTCCAACACTCGAGCCCAAGATCACAACGTCGGACGAGAGAGTTGGTGCCACTGCCATGTCCCGTTATCTCCCCTCTTTCAAATGAGCCATTGCTGCAGCCGCTGAACCTTTTATTGTCCGAGATAGAGCTGTTTGAAATGGATCTCCCGATTTCCGTCCCCGCCAAGTGCGGCCTCCGCGACCACACCTCGCACAAACCTTATGGAACATCAATTTGTCACTCAAAATGGTCTGTATGGAACCTTTAGTAATGTCAGGAAGCAATAAACAAAGTTCATGGGTAGTTACGCATCGATCTTGTCGCACCAATTCATCGACTTTTGCCACCATCTCATCTGTGACGGCTGTTGTTGGTCTCCCACTTGTTCTTCATCATGAATATTTGTCCGGCCCTGTTTAAACTTACGAACCCATTAACGCACATTTTTTATGTCCATACATCCCTCTCCATAAACTTCGCAAAGCTGTCTGTGAATTTCAATCGGCGGAACTTTTTTGCAGTAAGAAACCGTATGACTTTGCGTAGGCGCACTTGGCGGGGATGGAAATCAGGAGATCCATTTCAAACAGCTCTAACTCGGACACTAAAAGGTTCAGGGGCTTCAGCAATGGCTCGTTTGAAAAAGGAGAGATAGGGGAACATGGCAGTGGTGTCAAATCTCTCGTCCGACGTTGTGAGCTTGGGCTAGAGTGTTGGAGACCTTACTTATTGACCAACCCTCGTATTTGTACCAATTAATTTCTTTCATATCTTTTAGCGTGTCATTTAATATATCATAAATCATTTAGGCCCGTTCTTACGATGTCCAGTTAAGTAGGAGTAAATGTTAACTGGTAGTTTATTTTACGGTCGGAGTAAAGTTCCAGTAAACGTGTCTTTGTTCTTATCATCTTCTAGTTAAAGTTTACTCCCAGTTAACGCAATCAGACAAAAGTCACAGCAGTTGGTACGAGCGTTTCTCAGTTGTTTGCAGCAGTTTTTCATCTGTTTTCATTGTTTGGTTTGATTTTGCAATGGATAATAAGGTTATGGCTGATATAAAAAAAATAAAGAGACACAGCAATTTCTTTTCAAGTGAAGAATAATATTGTTTCTGAATGATATCGATGAAAAGCATCATATAATTCAAACTAAATAAACACACAGTAAGGTGTGGCCATAAGAACAAAGCTCAAAAAGACGTATCAGAAAAACCTATTGTGAAATATATAACTTCCTCTGAATTTAATTATAGTTTGCAGTACACAGTACGGGCAGTAGTGCGCAATCAGTTGTCTTAGCCTAAAAAGGTCGCATAATTTGCGAGGCAAGACCTAAAACCTAATAAGTTTGTGTATGAAATGTGTAGCTAATAACTACAGGATATATTACGAGATGTTTTCAAATGAAATTATTAGCTCTTAGCATAACATATTAAAATACATTATGTATAGGCCTATATAGTTTATATATTACACTTATTATACAATTCCTGTTAAATAAGAATACAATCCTCCTCAAGTAAAGTGGTTGTAAAAATGAAAAGAAAAAAACCACGTTTCGAAACCCCATCCCCGAAGGATGAAAAACCCAAATATGATCTGATGTACGGGTAGAGGAAGGAAATAGTAAAGTAATTGTTGTCCAAACTTTCATAATAATTTGATCTAGTTTTCAATATTTTTTTTATTTATTTTTACATATATTGGCATTGTTCTTCATCACCAGTGACATTACGAAAGCAGCTAAATAACTTCATCTCTCCATTTTAATTCAGTTTGCGAGAAGTATAACCTCAATAAATCCTCCGGTTAGGAGTTTACTTGTACATTTTCCTACAGTAAAGATTACTGCCAGTTAAGAGCTTTTTACCAACAGTTAACGCCTAACCAGATATTGTAAAATCGAACCGTCAGTAAAGTAACCGTAAAAGTAGCTGTAAATATTTTACTGGAGATGGTAATAACGGGCCTTAATGTGTTATGTTGTGTCACTTAATGTATTTTGTGTTATTTATTGTATTATATTGTAGCAAATAATGTACTATTACTCCCTGGTGAAGTGGAAGAAAAGAATTTATGGACTTAATTTCCTCCAGGTTAAATAAAATAATAATAATAATAATAATAATAATAATAATAATAATAATAATAATAATAATAATTATTATTATTATTATTATTATTATTATTATGACTGTATTGTTCCCAATATCAGTTAACTATATTATCTAAATTATATGTATTGTGATTTGAGGACAGCCAATGAGCGGCCGAACTGCCAAAAACCTGGTTTAGACTTGATTAAACTCCATGGAACTTAGCGGAATTACGTTTTGAAATGTTCGAGGTCCGTGGCTGAATGTTCAACTGAAGCTTTAGTAAACTGTACCATACAGTCAATAAAAAAAATTACGATAGTGTTCTGTTAGGAAGTAAATTAATATAAATAGAAAATATTTATGTTTTACATGGAAGTACATGTGGATAATTACATTTGCACGGTCACTCACCTTCATGGTGGCAGACTTGACCAGGTCCACAGTTACGTAAGCTTTCCTTAGTTCCATGTAGGACCCTGAGCCGTTCACAATCAACTCCACACCGTCCAGACTCATGGGAATGTGTGTGCTGGAAACAACAACCGTTCACAACATTGCTGTAGCAAATCATCACCAGATGGCCTCCAGGTTGTATGAATTTGAAAATGAGGTTACTGTCCTTCGAGATGACAAAAATTATGAGTACAGTCAATTCCCGATTATCCGGGTGCGGATCAACCGGTTTGCGGATTAACCGTTGAGCTATTCCTTAACAAAATCTTTAAAAAAATATTCACTTAGTTCACTTAGTGATAAGTTGATGTTACGCAGGCTCCGTTCTGATATTCGCAAGAAGGAAAATGCGGTCAAAAAACAAAAAGTGATAACAGACTATTTCAGCAAAGTGTAAAAATTCCTTGAAAGTGCCAAAACCAAACTGTTAATACAGTAGTATTAGTGTTTTATTGTTATGCTGAAACAGTTTGTGACCTCTGATGATGAATGATTCTAACACTGCAAGACGTTTCCACGTAGGCCTATGTAAGTTTTAAATAATTTTTCAATTACAGTATGTTTAGGTATAATTTTTCAATTACAGTATGTTAGGTATAATTTTGTTTTAACCGTGTTTTCGTTTATCCGTGAGATGGCTACCACCCATTATCCCGGATAATCGAGAGTTGACTGTACATCTTTTCCCAGACAGTTTAATCAAGTGGGTTCTGAACAGATGCCCCATATGACTCAAGTCTAGTGTAATACATTAGAGACCCTACGATAATAACACAAATTAGTACCTCTGAGGGTTCCACAGCTCCTCGCAGATCTCAAATCCAATGCAAGTGTCCTTTGTGGAGATAACTCCATCACCAAACGGCACGACTGTCTGCCCCGTGTACGCTGAGATCATGCGTGGCAGGTAGTAGTCCTCTAGTGTTCGCACCTGGAACACATTGAAGCATGAACAAAAATGTGAAAAATTGTTTGCTTATATTTGTTGTTATATGATGAAGTAGGCTACCAATGTTTTGCAAAAAAACCCAGGTAAAATTTCTGATTATCATAAGAAACATGTTGGCTTAAATTTGTTGTTTTATAAGGAATCCATGTTAAAGTTGGTGTGACTGGTCAAGGCCGTCTGGATTTTGTTTGTAGATTGCCATGGAGTTAATTATGATGGAGTAGCCTAACAAGAGTAAAACAAATCCTTTCCCTGTAGGGTAAAGGCACAATTACCTTTCGCCACGGTGAGAACCATCTACTCTCTCGATAATTACCATCC
The DNA here is from genome assembly GCA_964059195.1 of Ectobius pallidus. Lineage (NCBI taxonomy): Eukaryota > Metazoa > Arthropoda > Insecta > Blattodea > Ectobiidae > Ectobius > Ectobius pallidus. Next base: position 184,646,232 of record CAXKWD010000005.1, on the reverse strand, counting down.
TCGCACAAGATCATCTTTGGTCTGATCAGGAGCAATTTTCTGCAATAAAACAAACGAACATGGTCACATAATAATTTATATTTTAGAGACAGTTTGCTACATTCATAACAATAGAAATGTTTTCAAAACAAACTCAAATATCCATGAGCATCAGACAATATGCATTTAAACTGTTAACAGTTTATCACATAGAGGCACCATAATGTATAATTACCTTTCTCAAGTCATTAAAGTGCTAAATAATAGAAATTTCAAAAAAGCAGTAAGATGAAAACTATTGACCTATTTGCCATTCAATGTACATGAATATTTTAAATTAATTTTTTGAATCCAGATCTGTCACATACTGTTCTGTATCTTTTATGTTATTGTACCACTATATACGGTATGTCTACATATACTTGTGTGTTGATCTACTTATTTGTCCTGAATCGTGTTACCTATTTGATATCAGATATATGATCCAAGAATAAATAAATAAATAAATAAATCCAGTTTCACTGAGTTCAAGCACTCAGGCTATGAAGCATTTACCTGTTACAAAAGACAACAGTTATGGGATTGAGGATGGTTTGGATTATAAAACTTAGAAAAAAGTATAGTAATAGAATGAATAAATAAAATCAGGTAAACTGATATAACAAAGTGGTAGGTGAAGTTAACAGGCCATATTTCAGAAACTATTGAGTTTTAGACTACGGTTTCTTGAGAAAGTTTTTATTTATTTATTTATTTATTTATTTAGATTTGTTCATCATAACATAGTACAAAATACATGTTTATGAACATCTGCATTTGCACCCTTGCATTCATAACAAGCACTCTATAAAAAACTCAATATTCACAATACAAAGATATGCATAATAAATGTTACATAATATACAACATATGATGAGCATATGTGAAGGAATAAGTCGGATGACTAGAATATTAACAGAACCAATTCACAAAAAATGTCTTTATTTTTGTCAAAACATATGAAGCCGTACGTATAAGTAATCCAAAAATTTCTAAGTTTATTTCAGATGGAAAAGATTTAGGGCATGTACAAGGACCACCTGATACCATATTTATCTGCCAGATAGAGAAAGAATAATAAATGAATGAACATATCTGGAAGTTGGCCAAGAATTGCATACTATGATCTCCTGACAAAAATCTGTCTGGGAAGTCAACTCCAAGTTAAGCTATCAGGAGTGGCTGATAAACTACCAACTGCCAGTTAGGGAAACAAGATGGAAGCACTCTGAAGCTTCCTGGCCACCTGAATTTCAGAATTGATGCTGGAAGATGTAATTTATACAAAAATGTCATTTTAGGCTCATATATGAATGAAATAGAATTGCACAAATCGATTAATGCACTTAAAACAATATGTTCTTATGTAATTTAATTCTACAAACACAAATTCGAGCTGCCGCACCTAGCAGAGGCCTACCGAACTACAACAAACACACCTCTTTTCTTAACGAGTAAGGATCAATTTTACAATATTTTACTTCATTCTTCCCAATAGCAGTTCAGCGGTGGTATTACAAGACATATTCCAGCCCGAAATTGTCGGCAGGCCCTTAATATTTGAACTATTTGGAATTTTCCCATCAGTTATAGGCTTAAAGCTTAAGTTTACTGAATTCAAGTTTCCAGCTCATTTGGAAGTGGGAAATATCAATGTTACTAAGTGGATGATTAGACTGTCGTAAATGTGAATGTTGTCACAGCTATCCAATCGGTTTTTCCATACGTATGGGGCAGCTAGAAAGACCAAATTTTGTGCGCTTATGGCTGTTGTATGTGCCAATATTCCTGCCAAATTTCATGATTCTCTCTGTCCTATAAGTGTGTCAAAAATTACATAATGTGAGGAAAATATACAAAATTTACCTGATATTGAAGAATGTAACTTTATCTAAGGTATAACCAATGAAGATACCACAAAAAGTCACAGAATCAAACCTCTAGACATATCAAAATCCGTAATTTACCAAACAACTTACCATTTACCTACTATAGTCTATAAGCCTTTAAAGAAGGTCTGCACTGACTGTGAAGTAATTTATGCCATTTTGAATGTTTTTCAGGGGTAAAAAATACAAAATTGGAATCGCTTGGAATATTCTCATTGGTTGCAGGCTATCAGCTCTATACTAATTTCACTTTAAGTTCAAAGTAGATGTAAATAAAGCCACGTGACAAGGGAGCGCCTCATTGGCTAGTGGACAAACTGTAACTTTTGCTGCTTTGTATGCATACTCTTGCTCTTAATAAAATAGTTCGGTTCAAACCGTACCTTTTTGTAGCTATTTTCGTGCAGAGAAATTTAAAAACACGTTTCTGAAGTAGATCTGTATATGAAACAAAATTAATTTGATCAGATTTTCCTGACGCATAATAACTAAGTGAACTAATTAAACCGTTAAACAGATGTAAATTGTAGGCGTTTACGACGGCTGTGTGAATGCTCAAACACGCCATCTTGTGCCACAGCCCCCTCCCAATAACTTGTTAAGACCTGCTGAATGTGCGTTCATTTATTTATTTATATCGGTTATACAACACGTACATGAGGACAAGAAAGTCGTATGCTAGAACAAGACAAAAATTTCGTCAAAAGTTACATGTAACTTACAGCTCTGATAGGATTGGGGCGGTTACAAACAGAAATTAATGAATTCAAAAAGAAAACGCCTCTGAAGTGGGGCAGCCAACATTGCAAAATGAGAGTGATTTTTTATACTCGTTAATATCTTCTTGTTAACTGTCTATGACTTTCTTAAATACTAATATTAAGCATAATTTTTTAAAGATGTATCGATCTTTTCAAAATAAATATAACATTTTTCAACAATGGTGCATGTCTTAAAAAATATTTTAAAAGTACTATTGAGAACACTGGAATATACACAAATCCTCATTCTGTTTCTTTCCGTGGCGGGTAAATCTCCACGTGGTATTGTCACATGCTCGGCGGAGTGGTACTTAGAGTTTGTTTGCATCTCCTTTGAACTTAAAGTGAAAATAGTATAAGTATACCAAATTTAAAGTTTCTGGCTCATCTGGAAGTGGGCAAACATTATGACAGTGAGTAATTACCACTCTATTACTTGTAAACCATTCAAGGTATAAAGGTGGTACTTCATTTATACACAAAAAAAAAAAAAATTGTTGTGTAGTCAAATTCACTTCACACTCCATGAATTTTCTGTAATTGGTGATATTTATAAAATGAAATAAAAAAAAGATTTGTATCCGCTCTTTTAAGGCTCTGTTTTAACCATCAGTAGCGCTGTTGTGTGTAGATTATTTCTGCACAGATTTCACAGAAATATGACCAAGGGTTAATTAAAGGTTGCGGATTTAATCATAAGGTGTGAGTATTTCTAGACTTGAGTAAAAGCTGCTTGCAGGATCTATGACAGGCACATTTAAAAAAAGAAAGAGAAGCTTACCCGTTGAAGAATACGACTCGACAGTTGTATGTGACGTTCTTGTGCATGACAGGCATGCCAACATCGATGAGTATGTCCTTGCAGTGTGGGTTCACGAGGAGTTCCAGAAGCATTTCCCAGCAGTGAAGCAGAGTGTCGCTTTCGTAGAAGTGATCTTCGCAACTGTACCCACTGCAAACAAGGGTACAAGTTACAATTTTATAAAAATTGAGTTCTGACATTTCGCTGTGAGCTGCACTGGGCATCTAAAGAGTGGTCATGGAAATGGGGAGGAAAAACACATCAAAAAAATACTGACTGGGAGACCAGAAGAGAAAAGACCACTTGGAAGACCTACACATAGGTGGAAGGACTACATTAGAATAGATTTAATGGAAGTAGAATTTCCGAGGGATGGCTAGATGGAGTTAATACAGAATAGGGTTGAATGGCGGGCTCAGTTAAGCGTGGCAATGAACCTTTGGTTTCTTATTTTAAAATGCCAAGAGGGCTTTGGATTTACAATTTAACTTTGACACAAGTGAAACCACGAAGTCTATCTGGAGAAGCAGGTGTTGGTGGTTGTCATGTCAACAAGAGGGTACCATCAATCACAATGTTTTTGCATGCCCTCAAAATGGACAAGCAAATACACAGTTCTCTGTCCGACTTCACATCAAAGGTATCCAATATCCAATGCCCATTCATCACATATTTAATTCACCTACAGCGTCTCATGTGAGTTTCTCGGATATTGTAAGAAAGACCTCAAAAGTATTGACTGGGAGACACGAAAGGAAAAGAACACTTGGAAGACCTAGATGTAGGAGGGAGGACAAGATTAGAATAGATTTAAGGGAAGTAGAATTTGCGAATTATGGTTGGATAGAGTTAATACAGAATAGGGTTGAATGGCAGGCTCAGTTAAGCGTGGCAATGAACCTTTGGGTTCCATAAAACAGATAATATTCCTTTAGGTTGCTTAGGAATTGCCATTGAGTAAGTAAGTAAGTATTTATACTTCAGTGGCAGTGAAAATGTTACTTTCAAGTAAGAGTTTAATGCGAATCAACTAGACTCAAGAACAAAGATTTAAACTGTTACAGCTATGAGCTTTTCCTAGACTGCTGTCCCCTTAAAATATCTCAGACAAATGACACACGTTTGCTTACCATATTTCCAACTCTGGCCCGGTTCTGAAAGTCGCCCCGGCAGCTTTTGCTTCTTGAATGCTCTGGATGATTCTCTTGTGGTTTCCTTGGAAGTCGAGGGCCCACTGGTTCAGAGTGCACACAGCGACCGTAACCTTGCGGCCCATCTTGAAGCTAGAACGCAAACAAGTTCCACATTTAGTACACGAGAATGTAATATTGTATCTTGATATAACAAAATCCTGTTAAATGTAAAACAAAATTCAAAACCTACTGTTACGATAAAATTCTTGAGATTAAAATATTTGAGCTTCAAATTTTTGAGGTACTGGTAGGCCTATAGGCCTAAATATTACAAAATAGATTCTCACTGTGAAAAACTTGTTTTCTAGATATCATGCACTGCCTATCCAGCCTCACTGGTCCTTCTTACACCAAGGTGCAATAGCAATATTTGTTCCTGCGTTAGGTTAGGTTAGGTTAGGTCTGCTACCAAGTAATAATGAAGTTTAAGGACTGTTCCCATCACATGACGCAGTCCACCACTCCTCAACTGCGGCACAAAGTGACCAGTCACATGATATGCATCATTTCGCACTTCGCCATCTTAGGTTAGTTTTGTGTCAACTTCTTCGTGAATTTACTTACACTTAGAATTGTCCTATAGCATAGCGTATGCAGCTAACGAATTCTACAGGTTCAGAAGAACAATATTTAACGTCATAATATTATTTGGCCAGTTTTCATTGAAAAAAAAAAAAATTTAAAAACTGGCCAAAGCAGGCTAACAGTGCTACAAACCCTCAATAATATGTGTTAGGGCCTTTTTCACACTGGGACACAAGTGATGCTCACAACATTTATACATTGCCAACACAGAAAAGTTATACAGCCTATGGGTCATTCTACAGAAACCCTGCAGTTTTGATGCAAGAATAATAAAAAAACGAATTTATCAGATATGTCCTAAAAAAATATTTACAGTACTAGCATAATGAGTAGAAGGAAAAGTGTGATCACTGAAGAAGTTCACTGTTCCTCCGCAAGATGGATCCGCGTCTACTAGAGGCGGCAAAAATTCAAGAGACCAAGCTGAAAGAAACTATATTATCTATAAATTATATTCTCACTCACCCTTGTCAAAGATCACTTCTCAGATAGGCCTACTTTAGACAGCTTCCGGGTAGACTTTGCAGTTTTAGAAGAATTTAGTTCTTTCCTCATTTGTTTGGTCACAAAAAAGAATCGGCACTTCATATAGTGTAATACAAGTATAGGAATAATTTCCATAACATGATCTTCACAACAGCCCACTTTGGAGGATGGAATAACAGTGTGGTACAAGTTATCTAAACACTCGTAAGATATATCCCCCCCATAGGCTGTATTTACATGAAAGTTTTTCTGAAATAATATTTTGAACCTGTATAAACAATTTAAATACATCTGCCGATGGGTGTGTTAAGAATGAACTGTCGATGTCGGCATTGTCACTGTAATCTTTAATTAAGGTTAGAGCTGCGGCAGGAACTTGTTCTGGGCACTTTCCATGAAGCAGGTCGACACATTTATGACATTTTGTCACTTTGGATGCCTGGCGTACAATATAACCCCCTACGTCGTAAAGCAAGCATTCTTTTGCAAGATGTAGACTTTCAATTAAGAAGCAAATTATTTTCCCAATCTGTTATGCAGTCAGACGTGTTTTCAGGAACCCTCATATCCAATGCTTCTTTTACTTTACCCTCTGCCTCCCTTACTATTTCCTTATTCTTCTGTTCTGTTTGTTTTGCAAGGGTCCTCATTTGATTTACGAGTGATGTTAATGGCATTTCCGCCTTATATTCACAATTAGTACCTGAAGATAAACCTGACTGCAGCATATGAAGATTAAGAAAATCTACAGTTGATGGATGGCCATCACAGCTGAGAGAGCGTAATATACAAAAATGACGTTCTAGAGGGTCTTGAATAAATTTCTTTATGAGGACATAGGTAAACCCCTTTCTCCACAAATGGTCAGATACCTGTATAGTGCTCTCAATTGTTACCCTTAGGGATTCAAGAGTTCTGTCAGAAGCAAAGGTGTTCTGACTTTCGTTAAGATTTTCTCTCCACTTATAGAGGGTTTGGTGGCCAATCGATTCTTTATAAAGTGCTGCTGCTGGAGTACAAGAATTTAATATGTCTATTAAATTATTTACATCTCTTGTAAATGTCTCGGTAGGCTTGCTGTCTTCAAATCCTTCTGATTTTATTTCTTCTCCCTAATATCTATACAAATAATATAACAGGCAAGGCTCACCCGTGCTCAACTAACGATGGTGCTGCTCCCTGCTGGCAGAACCATAAACCTCCATCCCGACTAATGGTAAAGGAGCGAAGTGATCGCACTTTTCCTTCTACTCATTATGGTACTAGTTTTAAAGTACTTAACCTGTGGTTTAAGTGACGTAGGTCATCTATTTTTGGTTTTCTTTAAAAAAATCTAAAAGAAAGATGCTGTCTACGGAAGTGATTGCATGTCCACAGAAGTGACTTTTGGTTATAATAATGAACTTTTGTTATAAATTATGCATATGACACTATTTTTTCTAAAGGAAAAACAGATTTAGGTTTATTATTCAAGAAATTAATTTACTGCCACAGAGTAACCACTTGTATAACATACACAAGATGTCATAAAAAAAGATGTCGTGCTAAAAAATAAAACAAAATCTTAGGCATGTCAGGAAACGAAAACAATTTGTCACTTTCAGTGAACAGTTATTGTAGTTAACGTCTGCTAGATTCATCTTTTTCTAAGAATCTTATCACATCTTCTCTTATCTTTTTCAGTTTCATTTTTCTCAAAGTTTGTCCATTTGACAGCGTAGTTCTCCATTGTGAGGTGACATAAAATAACCTTGGCACTGATATTTTAAAAAAAAATTTCCACATGTAATTAATTTCAATATTCTCTTTTCCTTTACAGATTTTTATTGTGTGTATTTTGACTTAATCTGTGATTGTAGCACTTCTGCATAAATTAGCTTTTTCCTCACAACTTGGGAATTTTTTTTACGCCACTTAAAAGCTTCTTTACCTGTCTTCCGCTTTTTTAAACAACGGTTCTGCTGCCAAAGCTTCGCATTTTTCCTTTCTGTAATTTCAAGTAATCTCTTGTCTTGTATTTTTACTATCTTCCCTCCCCTTTCTCTTCTACTTGAGCCTCATTTTTATAACTGGTAAATGTAAAGGGCTCTTATCATGTGACTGAACGAAATCAGGAGTAGTAGTGGAGCCTGGCATCGGTTCTTGAATTTCTGAACTGGCAGGTGGAGTATGACTCTCAGTGAAATCAACTAGTATGATTATTTTGATCTTTCGACTGTCTGTAATTCGTTGAAATAATAAGTAACCTACCGTTCAAGATATAGTATAGTAAGTAGCCTCCCCAAGCCCAGGGCCGTAGCTAGGCGGTGGCTAGGTGGGCGACCGCCAAGGGCGCAGGGTCGAAGGGCGCAAAATTAACCATGAAAAAACCCGCTTTTTTTAGGCTGGTGCAATTTATCAAGCAATATAAATTCCACGTTACTGGAAGAAATCTTTCAGGTTATTAAAAATTAATGCACGTGAACTAGCTATACCTATAGTATTATGCCGATTGTCTACAAGCAAAAAGCAGTCATGCAACGTCCTTTAATTAACACGAATCATATTGACAGAGTAAAACATAAATCATGAACAGTATGGATATAACGACAATGAAAATTAATATGTACGTTATTATTGTGATGAAAGTGGTTCAACTCAATCCCTTTCCAGCTGATTGTCGTCCTCAGTGCTACTACTGTCGGCAGGATTGATTACAAAGCGATCAACAATGGCATCGCTAATACTGTTACATGCCTCATGCAAAAATGACTGACCAACTATATTATTACAACAGAAAAAGCCGAATGTGCAGATCTCAATTCCTTTTGTTATTACTATTTTATTATAAATTAAGTGTGAACTAAAATGTCTTATTTTAAAAATGTTTACTTTTTTAAATCACACAATGTATTAATGTACATTAAAATTAATTTCTGTAACTTTACATTGAATAATGTGTTGTGATCCGCGGCCGATGCACGCTCTGCCAGCTGGCAGTACACATGCTGTTTGTTTTGATCAAGTTCCCTTCTAAGGCCGGCGCTGATATTATAGTCGCTGCTATTATTTTTAATTATGCATTAATATTAGGGCCCGGATTCTGATGACCTAAAATTGTTTGAAAAATTACCTATAAAATGACCCCAAAATTTAAAGAAAATGACTTAGTAATTATAAAAAATTACCTAAAAACTGATATTTTATTTATAAAAAATTATTATTGTACACACAAAATTATAGAATAATTTGTACATAATTGTTAAAACCTTAAATTCAGAGAGGATGTTGTAGGTCTAAAAAACTTTGATTTTTGCTGTGAATATTCTTTCCTTACGGAAATTTATACTGGCACTGAGGCACTGGCGAGTCAAACTTCAGCATTTCCTTTTGCGGTCTGCCGGATTATATTGTTTGTTGAGGGTAAACAGTAGTTTGCACTCTCAAATACAAGCAGGTGGCAGACTCTGGTGCCAAGTCAATCTAATAACAACAGTAATGTAATACAACATTTTGGCGTTCCTTTGATTCTCGTTTCCGACTGAGACTTGACAACACTTAAACACAGGGTGTGTCCTTCTTGCATTAAACAAACACTTCAAAGACAGCACCGCTGGGGACGAAATATATGACCTAAAAATATAAAATTGCATACAATATCAAAAAATGACCTAATAAAAATGCATTTCTATAATCAAGAGGCCATGATTATGATTTATCTAAAAATTGGCAATGTCTATGCAGCATCAATATAAAAGATGATATGTCATTAGAATCCGGGCTCTGATTATTATTGTATTTTTTAACTAAGCGATTTTTAAATTAAACAGTGAAACAATATTAATGTTTGTGTTTTTTCGTCTCTTGTTGATGTTGGCGTTGCTTCTGTTGTATAGGTAAGAATGATTTCAGTAAAAAAATGTGCCAACTAAAACTACCATGACCATCATAGCTTAGTCTACATTATTAGTTTTGATCTATTAGGCAGTGGTTTTTTAAAGAAATGGGACCAAAAAAATCCTCCTGCAAGCGAATTTAAGAAAATCAGTTTTACAGAAATTTTAAAAAATTGTTCATTTGGGGGGGGCGCAGATTTGTCAAACTCGCCAAGGGCGCAGAAGGACCTTGCTACGGCCCTGCCCAAGCCATCCCATTAATTATGATGGGCAGGAGTAGACCTATATCAGGAGGCACTAAAGAGGCCTAATGTAGAATAGGCCTATTAATTAATAAAATGACAATTTAATGATAGTAACTCATTGAATAAGACTTAACTGTTTATGAAAGATAAAATGTTACAATACTGGTAAGGAACTAAAATATTAATAAATATTTTTTTTATTCAGCATGTTGTTATAAAATTTAATGTTAGCGGTCAACTGGATACATCACAGCAAATGCGTAATTTTAAAAATAATGAACCAAATCACTTCTGTGGACAGTTATCACTTCCGTGGAATCCACATGTCCACAGTAGTGATGTCCACAAAAGTGATAAAAAGTTATGTTTTTTTGCAAACTGCCTTGCATTGTGAGGTCAGAAACAAAAGCTCTTCAGGTTATTGAGATTATCACATTCTAAAAGTCATGTGTACTAAAAATTATTTATAACTTAAAAACTAAACTTTGATAAAGACCACAGAAGTGACCGGATGAGCTATGCCACATGCAAAAAGTGAATAGAAACTTGATACAAACATGAAAAAAATCCAATCCAGAAGAACAAAGACACTCCACTCTGCAAAATGGGTGCCCTTCCTCTTCAGCTGACTCTCAGAAAAAAGTAACTAGCACACACTGGTGAATATTTTAGGCATTTTTTGAGTGTCCACAGAAGTGATGGCAAACCTTGTGACATGAACTCAGTTTGAAAAATATTGACAGTGGGGACAAAAAAAAAAAAAAAAAAAATCCCTTTAGGCAGGCCTACAGGCGGAGGTAGATTTCGAAGTGCTTTTGGTTTAATTTATTGTCGCTGCATAGCACTCTTCTTCTTTAGCCTTGGCATGGTTAACCTGCAGTAATAAGAACTGAATTCGGTAAAGAGGAAGAGCCTACAATCATTTGTTTTGACAACAAGAATCGGATATAATATTCTGGGAGGCCGTGCGCAAGATCAGCAATGAATAAAATTAGCAAAGCCGCTAAACAAGACAAAATTATGATATTATAATAATTCTTTTAAGTGTTATTATTTTCAAACATTAAAATCTCGCGTAATATGAGAGCTATCAAGAAACTATTTATTGATTTGTAGAGTACTCATCAAGAGCTTTTCAACGATACCCCACAAGACGTGGTTTCAAAAGTTTCGAATTTTCATCCCCCACCCCCACCTCCACCCCCACCCTCACTCGAACCCCCGAATCGTTGGTGTCACTGTGAACTCCATAGGGAGTACTCTAATTTATTCAAACAAAGTTTCCCTCTATACTTCATAGGGGCCGAGATATACATTTTTAAAAATTTCAACCCCCTCCCCCGACCACCCCCTTGGGCCAATTTTGCCCATTAACGAACTTGTCCGAACTATTGGGCCTAGAAATAACATAATAAAATTTGGTTCAAATATCTTCAAAATTACGGCCGCTATCGTGTAAAGATATATATAAATATATATATATATAAATATATATATAAATATATATATATATAAATATCACAAAATTTTTTTTTGAACGGACGGTGGTTTCGTACTTAGGGGAGCATGAAACGTAAAGATATGAAAGAATTTTTCGAAAATCATAAAGTGGTATCCATTGCAATAGGTAGATTTTTCTTCGAAAATCTACCTAAAAAAAAGAGTGCGTGGAAGGCCACGCGACAGAAGTAAAACTTTATTTTTTTTTTTTTATTTTTTCAATTTTTTATTCTTGGATTTTTTCAATTTTGCATTATTGGACTTTTTAATATTGGGTTTTTGGACTTTTTAAATTTTGGATTTTGGACTTTTCATTTTGGTTCTTTCAATTTTTAATTTTGGATTTTTTAAATTTTCGATCTTTGAGTTGTTCATTTTTTTATTTTTTTATTTTTAATTTTTAATTTTATTATTTATTAAATTTTGGATTTTTGGATGTTATAATTTTTAATTTTGGAAAATTGTATTTTTTAATTTTGGATTTTTAATTTTTTTGATTTTTTAATTTTGGATATTTGAATTTTTTAATTTTGGATTTTTTTTTATTCTTTGAATTTTTTATTTTTTGGATTTTTTAATTTTGTATTTTAGTTTTTTTAATTTTGGATTTTTAGATTTTTTCAATTTTGGTACTTTCGATTTTTAGTTTTTAATTTTTTTTGGGGGGGGGGAATTTTGGAATTTATTATTTATTAAATTTTGGATTTTTGGATGATTTATTTTTTAATTTTGTTTTTTTTTTATTTTGGAAATTTGTATTTTTTAATTTTGGATTTTTAATTTTGGATTCGGGTTCCATAAAATAGATAATATACCTTTAGATTGCTTAGGAATTGTCTATTGCCATTGAGGAATTAAGGTCTGAAAAATTTCCTTTGATTACTCCTAATCATTGAGTTGATTGTTTTCTGTGCAGTCCGCTCCGAAACACATAGTTTTGAGTGTGACTGATTTTGTGACTGATTTCGTTTTAGTGTGACTGATTTTCCAGATTTACCCCAACCGCGAGAAAAGAAGTTTTACTTCAAAAAATTCATTCATCATTATGCTAAACTGAAGTATTTTCTGACTAGATACTATACTTTATAAGTGAAAATGTTAAGAAGTACACTATCTGTGATCTTTGGAAGTTCTCTACCTGAGGGTTGTGACAGTCCACGGAAGTGAGAAATCACCTTCTGTGGACAATTTTTTACAGCTAATTTTTTAAAAATTTCCCCAAAGTAAAGTACTAACTAATAGATAATATTGTATTTTAATATCTGATTTTGAAAAATTGCAAATATTATAACTAGTTTCCAATATATTGTCCTGTGACATTAAAATGCAGGTTTTCTGTAGAATGACCCCTATAGATCTATATTCACTCACCTCCCGATGCAATTAATGACTCTTTAACATTCCTTAACGAAGATCTACAATCAATCGGTAACTGGGCACACAAATTTGGCTTACAACTTAACCCAAGCAAAACCCAAGTTATTGTATTAGGACAGCAAAGACTCGTGTCATCCATCAACAAGGCTACATTGCTACCAGTGACACTGAACAACACTATTATCCCGTACACAGAAACAGTAAAAAATCTAGGTATCTATCTCGACTCAAACATGAATTGGAATTCCCAAATCAAGCATATATGTAAAAAGGCTTTCTCTATCATGCATGCTCTAAAACGACTGAAAAACTTCCTTCCTACTAGAATAAAGCAAACCCTAGACCCTAGTGATGCCTTATTTCGACTACTGCGACATCTTGTATGGAGATCTGAGTGTTGAATTGTCACAGAAACTTCAGCGTGTTCATAATACTTGTGTTCGTTTTATCTTTAACATTCGTTTCCACGATCATGTCTCAAAATATTTCAAGCATCTGTCTTGGCTTCGTTTGCAAAATAGACGTTTGGTCCACTCTCTGTGCTTATTATACCAAATTCTTAAGTTTTCCATACCTCTTTACTTGGCTCCCCGATTTACATTTCTATCCTCCTACCATAATCATGGTACACGCTCGCAGCACAACTCTCTGTTATCAATTCCTAGTCATCATACAACCTCATACTCTCATTCATTCACCATAGCCACAGCCCGTTCTTGGAATTCCTTGTCACAAGATATTAGGGGTAGTCGGAGTGTACACTCTTTCAAATCTGCGCTTATTAAGGAATTATTGCCCACTGAACAGAACTAGCTCTTTGTAGTCACTCCATCTCTCACTGTACATAACATTACTTAGTCTCCTTATAACGTATCTACAGCTAGACTTAAATTTCCATTATAACATAATTTTACATATTCCTTGTTTTACTTGTAACCTTATTACTATTTTCTTTGATGACACTTACGCTCTCTATGAAGCCTATGCTTTTTATGAAACCTATGCTTTTTACTTATTTAAATTATTATTATGATTAGCCTTAACCTTAGTCTTAGTATTAGTCATAAGTCTCTTATTCACTAATTTGCTATTTATGTAAACCTACATTGTATATATTTTCTGAAACCTGGTTGAGTGGAAGAGAAGGCCTTATGGCCTTAACTCTGCCAGGCAAAATAAATCATTTACTACTACTACTACTATACAATTCAGTAACAGTATAGTCGAGCTCAGCGAAACTAGTTATCCTGCCACGAGTTTAGATTTGATTAATACTGAAGATTTTATAAGTGAAGTGGAATGTCGACCTGCCATTTGGGATGTCAAAAGCGATTACAAATTGTTTTGTACTGTAAATAGATTATTGGGCAACACTCACCAATGTTTGTTGATCCCTTTGTGAAGTCGTTGTCAATAGTTGCTTAATCTTGCGTGAAGCCTTCGTCTTCTTAATAAAATAATAAAACACACACATTATATAAAACGTAAACACTAAAAATTGCAACTTCACAACAGGAATCACATCACAACGTTTCACGAGACCAGAAAAACGAAGACGAAGGCTTCACGCAAGATTAAGCAACTATTGACAACGGCTTCACAAAGGGATCAACAAACATTGGTGAGTGTTGCCCAATAATCTATTTACAGTACATATCATTCCTCACCATAAGAAGAAGAATGTCATTCAGGAATAGTACAAATTGTTTTGTCATGTAGCTACTATTTGGCAATACTCTTGGCCCTTAAATTATAATATTCTGGAAAAAATAGCTTTAGGTAGTGCACTAGGCTCCTTACATCAACTCTCTAACGGGAAGGAGGGGTTTAGGGTGGGGAGTAATTTAAAACATCAGTTACTAGGTCTCTCTCTATTTGAACTAAACTACTAAAAGTGTGGGAAAGGTGAAACTGGGGAAAAAATAATTTATTTCTCCTTTATCCTCTTTTTCTCTACCTTTCCACCCTTCCCCTCACCTCTTCCTTCCCTACCTATATTTTTGGTACCTATTCCTAACCGTAAATTTTGGATTGATCAGTATCCGAACCCGTGATCCCTAGCACCATAACCAGCAGCCTTAACCACTACACCACGAGCAACTGCTGACCGGTGAAGAGAAAATTCATCTATTTAAGTTTAAAGAGCTTTAATACATAAGAAATAGATGCTTTCATGCAAGGATAATTTTTTATAATTGTGAAAAAAATTTCTGTGCAAGGGTCATTTTCATAATTGTTTTCATTCTGTGTATTTTTGATAAGTTGCATGCGTCATTTTCGTAATAGCCTATTCCTTTTATTTTCTATAAGGGTAATTTTTGTAACGCTGTGATTTGGTATATTTTTATGCGTATATGATGAACGGTACAATAGTGAGCTAGTACATAGTCGTGATAGATGATGGGGAAGTAGGCAATGATGCATACATTGGCTTGGAGTGAGGGAAAGCAGGGAAAGCAGGCCGGCGGGTGAGACTGGGTGGAGGTTTGCTTATGCATGGCCTAAATATATCTTTCGCCTAATACTCTTATAACAATGAAAAACAATTGGAAGAAAAATCTAAATCTCACATAAATCTGACAATAAGGTACAGGAAATAAACTGCTATGTATCATTGTGTTTTCTTTTCAGTCCGGTAAAGGTTTCTATAGCTTCTAAGAAGCTTGAGTTTCTCATATTATTTGAAGGGTTAATATTATCTCCAAGATCTTAGCCAGTCTGTAGATAAACGTGATGAAATACTTTGATCCACTGAAACCAGAGCAGCAACAAGATGCACAGCTAGGCTACATAGACTTAAACCAAGAACAGATTGCCACTTAAGCTCCGCCCACTCCAACCGTTGCATTGCTTGGCGATGGCCAGCAACCACCCGCTTGCCCTACTTCCCCCAGCCGTGAACCTTTTCCTATAAGAAAATAACCCTTGTACCAAATAATAAAAATACAAAGGATATTTTCGTATTGTAGTAATTAGCGCAGGGAAAATCCAAATATAAGTTGCACCTTGGGATGAATCAGTCCCACCCTCCGCACCCTCTCTCATGTACTTTCTTTTATACCACATCTGACAACTTCTGTCCTCGTATTATGAAGAAACTCGTGATTGGACGTTGGAGGTGTGATGACATACCGCTACACAAGCGGTGACAGGCTGACAAACCTCGCGGTAGATATTATATGGCACATTTTCAAGACCTACAAACAGTGTATCATAGCCTACATTATTCGAAAATGCAAGGGTGCTTCGCTACCGCTACCACCTCCGCTTCGTGCACTTAACTATGAGGTTAGTGTTATGCATTATACAGCCTATATGCAGGGGTGGGTACAAGGCACTTGTGACAATATACAAGGACAGTGGTTACAAGGCACTTGCGACAATATACAAGGAGAGTTGGTCACCCTGCTTCGCTGAGAAACAAAATACATCACACAGTCCGTGAAAATGTGAATATCGAGCGGGCGGAGCTTAGGGGGTGACTTATATTTGGATTTTGCCTTAGTGCAAGGGTCGGGGTGCTCTCTAAACTTCAATAGATGAACTTTCACATCACACTGCAACGATCACTCGATGACGTAGTGGTTAAGACGACTGACTATCATGCTAGTGGTCCTGTGTTCGAATCCCATTAGGTCGAAAATTTATAGGATAGGAATAGGCCCCAAATAGGTAGGTAGGGAGAAGGAAAGAAGAGAAGGAGGAAGAGGAAGAGAAAAGAACAAACAAACAAAAATTCTAAATTTTCAACGCTGCTAGTAGTTCCACGATTCACACCTAGATGTCTCGCATTGTTTATAATAGTGAATCGAGTGGGAGGAGCTTAAGGGGCGACCTGTTCTTGTTTCTTTCCCTTCCTCAAGCCACGAGAAATTCGTTCTGCCCTGTCTTAAGGCAATTATTCCTCCAACTGCCTTCAATACCCATCCCTCCTAACCCATTTAAATGTTCAGAATCTTGTGTACAGCTCACTGTGGTAATGAGAAAGGTTATCTGAATTCCAGTTTATCAAGATAACTGATACATTTCAAGGTGAATAACTATAGGCCTATCTATCTTACAGTGCCGGTAGTTATGAATAAACAGACTGCCAAACAATTAATGCGCGGAAATACACGAGCTTGATGATATACTTATAAAATGAACAGATAATTGGGTGATAAAAAACTTACTTAATATTAAAACGTTCACCGGCAGCAGATTATTGTTGACACTTTACACGGGAACAAACAACCATAATAACGATAATCGATTCTTTTATCGAATTCAGAACGACTTCCAATAGCGAAATCGATCATCGTATACTGGTATTAAATACTGTCAGCAGATGGCAACACCAAACAAGCCGGGATAGAGGTTTTAAAACTGTGGTGCGCGTAAGAATGTGGCACGTAACGTATTATATGAGAGTGGAATTAAACGTCTTGCTTCAGATTGTACCAAAAATGAAGTAGACGAAAATGATTACCCATAACTTCCAAGTTAACAAATTACATTTAGGCAGATGAAATTCAAACTATTTTTAGTTACGAGAAGAATGAATTGTTTGAGACTTGCTTTAACTGGAGTGATTCTACAGTCGAAGTCTAATACTTCTGGACACGTGAAGTCAGAATGAAAAATTCAATGCTATAGCCGGGATTTGAACCAGGATCTTCGGCTCTCCGTGCTGATGCTCTAACCAACTGAGCTACCATGGCAACGTGCCGGTACAACATTAAATTCTCCAACTGACTCACAATCCCACAATCTAATACTTCTGTCTGTGGATGGAACGAATGGCTTTCCTTCCCTTCCAATGGAAAGCATACAGCATGTTTGTTTGTAAATTATACCATAAAAACTCCTATTACAGGGATTGAAACCCATGCTCCTTGGTACTAACGACATGCAAACTACAGCAAAAGAAAAATCCCTGAAGTTATTATTATTATTATTAAAAATAGTAATGCTAAATGGTAATGTAACTACAGAAGTACAAACACAAATACACAACTCAAAACTGTTACATGTAGAGCTGAGACATGGAAATATTTAATCAAAATGTAAAGTCAAAATTATTGTAAAAGGAAATGGATCTATTACTGTGATCAGCAAGACATTCAAAATTAGGAAAAAATGATAAATACAGAATTTTGTAAGAGAAAAAATGAATAGCAAGAATTGTATTTTGGACTTCATAAGCTACAAAAAAATGTTTGCACGACGTAATTAATTAGTGGTACTTACGAATATTGTTGCTGTGGATCGTAACTTGACATTCCCGCATGCAATCTGGTTGCAATGAAAACAAAAGAAATCTCCATCCGGTAAAAATTACAAAAAGCACAAGTGCCATAAGTAAAATCATCATAATACAAGACTTTATCGGAACCAAGGCCCCCCTGCTGTGGCGGCTTTAACAGGACAAATATTCTGTCCCCATAACAACCAACATACGCAAATCACTTTCTGAAATATAACATTCATCTTCAATAGTGTATAAAGATAATATTTTCAGCTAATATCTCAATTAATATAAATAAATTGATATAAATAATCATCATGCAAAAAATAGCATGCAATACTCGTGGCCATAAGCGCATAACGGATCTCGGAAATTGAAAAACTCTTTCCTCGATCCGCATGCACCGCTTACAGCACTTGTATCGCAATATACTATAATTGGTATGAGCACGAAAGAAGAATGGAAGAAGAAAGGCTACCAAGAAGGGTATGGGAATGATGCTCATGTGGAAAAAGAACCAGAGGCAGGCCTTGAAACTCATGCAGGAGATCAGTACAGGATTAAAAGATATGGACTGGATCGGCATAGAGACGAATGAAGGAAGAAAGATGTTAACATTGTATTCTGTATATAAAGAAAAACTATTACAGTGCATCACATCATATTATATAAATAACTATACATTATGTCGTATGCAGCTTAAGTAATATTATATCCAATCACTGTGTTCGCTGATTATTTGTTGAAGATGTTTCAATGTTACCTAAGAACTGATGCAAAAAAATGAAAGCGATAAAAATAAAACATTACAATGATAACGATAGACACTTGCGATTGGTGAAAATTGCCCATCAGTGAGGGAAACGAGGCAGTATGCACTGGTATGGAATACCGTCACTGCTTATAAAGGTTCAATTGCATACCGGCACTGGTTTCAATCATTAAATAGCAATCCCGTTGATGAAAATCAGTGGTTTTTAATACAAAGGCAAAATTAATTAAACCATTTAAACCCAAATAAATCCCAACAATTATATTAATTATTCTGTTAATGTTCCTTTCAGTCGTAATTTAATAATTACTTTTCATGATTATAAATCCACTCGTACGTTTTCATCGGTAGCCATTGTCACTATAGAAGGCTGCAACTATAACTTGTGATGGTATTTGTTGCCATCTTAATGACTTACCACTAGATTCAATGTTTTTAAAAATATTTTCGGTAACAAAATGTAACTTTTATATTGTTTAAATAGGTCTTACATATTTTATGTATATCTTATGTGAAATTAATAAACTAAACTCCGTGGTGCTACATCCCTTAATGGACTAGTCCTACCACCCGTCCGCTGCTCATCTACCATAGATGGTAGGATTTGGGGCATGTGATCATAGCCGGTATTGGTGGTTTTTGTGACCGTGAAATAAATAATCGACAGTACACGATGTTCTGGTCTTGTATTGTGCTCCTGCTTGGCAATCATCTGTAAACTATTCATGGAGGAAGTTACTTAAAAACACACCATAATTATGTGAATTTTTAAATTCAGGTATGATAGGGAAATACAAGTCAGAATCAGCTTGAAAAATTTTATGTCATAACCGGGATTTGAACACGGATCTTCGGCTTAACGCGCCGATGCTCTACCATTGAGCTACCATGACAACATGCCAGTCTGACATCAAATTCCTCAACTGATTCAGAAGACAAGGTAAACCACGGTAGCTCAATGGTAGAGCATCGGCGCGTTAAGCCGAAGATCCGTGTTCAAATCCCGGTTATGACATAAAATTTTTCAAGCTGATTCTGACTTGTATTAATATCCCAGACATGGATTTAATGTCTATTTCCTTTCCTTCCACTTAATTAATGATAGGGAAAACCGCCTCTGGATTTTTCCCACTTCCTTCACTGCTTACATTGGATTGGTCAAAGAATGAGGTTTTATTTCCTCCACCCATACCATTGGTTGAGCTGACCACAGCGTCTTAGTCAATGAACAAACTCCATGAGTCATGGCCAGGGCCGTTGCAAGGTCCTTCTGCACCCTCCAATAATAGGGGGTCTGAACAATTTTTTTAAATTTGTGTAAAATTGTTTATTATTTTAATATAAAAACACTGTTATAATCAAAGAAAACCTAAACCTCAATTTGAAAATGAACTAAGTGTTGAACTTTCAAGGTACTAAAACCTTATTTTCAGACGATTGAACTACTTAAAAAAGAATAAAATAATAAAATCTAGTATCAAATGTAAATTACATAATAGGCCTGAGGCCTACTGAAATGTTTAACACATTAATATAGGTAAAAGTATTTTTTTTTTGAATAGTTGAACCACTTTCATCTCAATAATATCGTACATTTTAATTTTTATTGTCGTTATATCTTTCCATACTGTTCATGATTTATGTTATACTCTGTCAATAAAAAACGTGTTAATTAAAGAATGTTGCAAGACTGCTTTTTGTTTGTAGACAATCGGCATAATACTACAGATAGTTCACGTGCAGCTCTATAAAACGGGTGCTCTCCAAGCGTTATTATATGAAATTGACAAATATAAAATAGATCTGATTGCACTCCAAGAGACAAATTGGGTAGGGAACAGGGCTTATGATTACAAGGGACATACAGTATACCCTTAAAATCATTAAAAGGAAAAATGTATGGAAACAGGCCAGTTGGCAAACCAAGGAAGAGGTGGTTGGATGAAGTCAGAGAAGACGGAAGGAGCTTGCTGAATAGTCGGAGCCTGGAAAGGGATACAGCAAACAGAGAAGAGTAAAGGCAACGATTGAGAGAAGGCAAGGCCCGATTTGGGCTGTAGCGCTATAGAAGAAGAAGAAGTTCACGTGCAGTAATTTTTAACAACCTGTAAGATTTCTTCCATTAACGTGGAATTTTTATCGCTTCATAAATTGCACCAGTCTAAAAAAAGGCGGGATTTTTCATGGTTAATTTTGCACCCTTGACGGGGGCCCATCTTGCCACCACCTAGCTACGGCCCTGGTCATGGCAACTATTTTCTTCATTCTTGTGTCCAACTGTATCGTTGTGTATTAAATAGTTGAATAAAAACACTTTCCTTAACGCACTTTATTTACCTTAGTAAACTTCTGGACAGACGTTGGCACTCTGCTGATGATGCAGGAACACCACCTGCGAAACGGCCATTTAGAAGTTTACCAAGGTAAATAAAGTGCATTAAGGAAAGTGTTGTTATTCAACTATTTTCTGTTTTGAAAATGTGGGACCATTTTGAAAGGGCAGGGTATTGAATGTATGTATAATGCAGATTTTGGGTACTAGATCTAGAATAGTGAAGGGAACAGACACTGGTAAACATACATATGCGACTGCATCGTGCCACTCTAATGTATTGACACATACCCATTCCATAATCCCTTCCAGTTCGGTATGGATGGGCATTGTTCCCCAAAGCTTCCATCAGCTTCTTGTGGTATTTTCTGGCAATTCTCCCTTGGATAGTGACTACTTTGACATAAGAAGATTGCTGTCATACCCATTCTGCATGGTGGCTGATTCACAACTAAATTACCATCGCCTCTATCTGTATAACTGCACATCACAATGCTATCAAATGATGTGTCCATATCCTAGAGATGCCACACTCTCCCAGCTGGACACATTAAATCCATTCCCAACAAGAAGGTCAAGAAAATATTTATTAGATGTAAGAAAAGAGAAGTTAACCACCACCACAAGCACTTGAGAAGAAAAGAAAGAGTTCCAGATAAATATTGGGTACCGTTATTAGATGTCAGGACCATTCAGCTCTCCACGGCACTCGAGCCTGAAACAGGTCACAGCACACTAGAAAGCTAAATCTTAACATGTCCAATCCACTGAAATCTCGATACAGCAATTTTGCATGGGCCAGAAAAAATATTGTTTATTTATTTACGTCCTCATGATCATTAAAATGATATGGGACTATAATATATAATACATGTTAGACAACAAAAGCACAACATTGTTGAAGGGAATGTTGTTATTATATCAAGAGTATACAGAAATGTTCTAAATTTGGTGGTATAAGTTACAAGGTAAATTGAAGTATTTTTAACTAATATACTAATGTAATTTAGGCTATGAACTTCACTACTATGCACAAATGACCTTCTGGAAAAGGTGTGATAGAAACGACAATGGTTTCTAACATAATGTTTTATCATTGTACATGGATTGTCAATGTAACAAGGGGAACGTTACAGTATTTCAATGGAATAATATCGGTAATTGTTTTATGGAGATTTCACTGGAAAAGGGTTTTTGGCAGTTTGGTTTATTCACCCACAAGTAAAAGTTTATAAGACTTTGTCAAATATAGTGAAAAAGGAAAGGAATAACAATTACAAAGATCTTAATTTCTAGGATAGGCCTATAACTAGTCTATAAATAATTATCTGTTACACTACTGTTATGCTTATACAGAGAGTCCCACGCAAGAGTTGGCCAACGACGCGGGTTTCTGCGTCACCGGCGGGCACAACTCCAACTACTGGGCAATGCAGTGAAATACCTACGCCAAGAAAGCCGCGATCGGTGTAATGATTCAGGTTCTCACATCTACAGCTAAAATTACAATGAAAATAACCACGTACCTCATCACAAGAGATGTTAGAAATGTTCTCCTCTTGAAGACGCACAATACTGGCACCATTTTAGGAAATTTTCTTTCACGCACATAAGTTCAGCTTCCGAGACAGAGTTAATTTCTCTTGTGCTATTGTCTTTAAGTTTTTCTAATGTATGGGAAATTGACCTATACACTTTATTTTTTAAGTTTCCTCAAGCCACATACTGTTAGAAGAACTTAAACACAATATCACAATAGAAATTAACTCTGTCTTGGAAGCTGAACTTATGCGCCTGAAATAAAATTTCCTAAAAAGGTCTCTTGTGAAGAGGTAAGTGGTTATTTTCATACAATTATAACTGTAAATGTGAGAACCTGAATCATTACACCGATCGCGGCTTTATTTGCGTAGATATTTCGCCCGATAGCTCGGGAGTTGGAGCTGTGCCTGCCATGATGCAGAAACCCGCATCTTTGGCCAACTCTTGCGTGGGACTCACTGTATACTGATTGCTTTTACAATAAGATATTGTTATATTGTTACATGTGTGTTTTCATTTATTTTATTTTCTTTGGTAAGTGATTGAATAGGTTTCTGGCACTAATTCCAATACTTTTTTCATTGTGTGCCTGAAAGGCAGTTTTGTTTGTTTCTTGTGTATGTATATGCTTGCTTCATGCATCGTTATAGGCAAGGTAGTGTCGGGATCTTCAAATTTCACAAAATTTGGTACTTTATGAGATTGTGTGGTGGACGAAAAAATGTCTGTCCGTCTGTCTCTCTGTCCGTCTGTCTGTCTGTCCGTGTGTCTGTACGCACCATAACTCAAATAGGCTTTTTCGGATTTTCATGAAACTTGGAAAACACATTTATAATGTCCATGGGAAGAACCCTATTGATATTGAACAAAATCGGTTCACCGGTACCGGAGTAATGCCCAATTTAGTGCCGATTTTAATAGATTATATTATAAAGGCGCCATAGCTCAAATACGCTGTATCGGATTGCCATGAAACTTGGTATACCCATTTATGACGCCCATGAAAAGTGCCCTATTGAATTTGAACCTAATCTGTTGACCGGTACCGGAGTAAAACCGAATTTAGTGTATATTTTAAAGGCGCAATAACTCAAATACGCTTTATCGGATTTTTATGAAACTTCGTATACGCATTTATAATATCCATGGAAAGACGTCTATTGATATTCGACCAAATCGGTTGGCCAGTACCGGAATAATGCCCAATTTAGTGCCTTTCATGTTAATATATAAGAAGTCGCGATAACTCAGATATGCTTTATTAGATTTTCTTGAAACTTTGTATACCCATTTATAATGTACATGGGAAGACGTCTACTGATATTTGACCAAATCGGTAGACCGGTACCGTAGTAAAACCCAATTTAATGTCTATTTTAAAGACGTGGTAACTCAAATACGCTTTACCGGATTTTTATGAAACTTGGTATACACATTTATAATGTCCATGGGAAGAGGTCTATTGATATTGGATGAAATCGGTTGACCTGTTTCGGAGTTATGCTCAATTTAGTGCCTATTTTATGGTAATGTACGTATTCGAAAGAATTTATGAAATGCACATCAGTTATCATGACAACATAGTCAATTGTTTTACTGTGATTTTATAAGGCTTTGGGAATTAAAATACAGTTAGCTATGACAACACTGTTGCTTTAAATGCGCTTATCCAACTGGACCGTTAAACTGACCCAGGTGGGTTAGATGGTAACGTCTTGGCATAACATTCTGGAGTTCCTTGGTTCAAATCCCGAAACCGGTCAATTTGACTTTTTTTTTTGTATTCTGCATATCATAACTGCAATCATAACTGATTAAACAAAAACATACTGGCACTTTGTTACATCAGTTTACCTGATTTTATTGTAATATCAAGACTCTTAACATTCTTGTTGAACTGATTCCAAGCTTTCAGAGGCCCACATTGCATCCATCCTCAGGAATAAACAAATGTGCAGAGGGGTTCTATTGTGCTCCAACAACTACCGGTACTATGACATTTTAAATGAATTACTATCACAACTAATATTGAAGTGGGATGTTGTACCTGACTCTAGTCTCGCAGGAGAGCCAACTGCAACAAAGGCATCACTGCAATCGAGGAGAGATCTGCCAGAACAGCCTGAAACAACAGACGGCATATTTTATTCTCCACCTTATTCTCATATGTGTTTTTTTATATAATTTCAAATGCTTTGCGATAGTAAATATACAGTGCAGTCTCGATTATCTGACATTCTGTATTATCCATCACTGTTTGTGGTAGACAAAATTTATTATGGACTTTATAACCGTACAATGTTCAGATGTAAAGTTCTGTAGGCTAAAGCTATAGACATACTCCAGCTCTCCTGTATGGTCATTACCAGATTAGGTATCTCAAAGAGTTGTAGGAGGTAATTTTACACCACTTTTCCCCATCCTTTTAGTGATTTTTATACTATCCACTATCTTATGGGCTGTAGAAGAAACAACACCTTTTCCCTCTTTATTACGAAAATTGCCCATAGTCATTATTAAGTGCCAGTATGATACTTTATGAGATTGTGTGGGGGAAGGGAAAATGTCTGTCCGTCTGTCCATGTGTCTGTACGCGCGATAACTCAAATACACTTTATTGGATTTTAATGAAACTTGGTATATGCGTTTATAATGTCCATGGGAAGAACCCTATTGATATTGGACCAAAATGGTTGACCGGTACCGGAGTAAAACCCAATTTAGTGTCTATTTTAAAAGCGCTATAACTCAAATACACTTTATCGGATTTTCATTAAACTTGGTATACACGTTTATAATGTCCGTGGGAAGACGTCTGTTGATATTGGACCAAATCGGTTTGCCGGTACCGGAATAATGCCCAATTTAGTGCCTTTTTATGATATTATACAACAAAAGGCCCTATAACTCAAATATGCTTTATCGGATTTTCATGAAACTTGGTATAAGCATTTATAACGTCCATGGCAAGAAGCCTATTAATTTTGGACCTAATCAGTTGACCGGTACCAGAGTAACAACTAATTAAAGGTCACATTTCTTTTAAATCATGTCTATACTACAATGCCACATTTTTAATCATTTGAGGGCTTTGTCTGCAGTGCAGTCAGATGTTTGTTCACTTCGTTGATGTATTTGAAATTGAGTAGGCCTACTACGTGAATACTGTTATATACAGAAGGTTCATTACTGTGAAATAATTAGCGGAGTTACATGCCACTGAATTTTGCGAAATGTTGACATATTTTAAGAATTTCAAGTTGCAATACATTTAGATTTGACAAGCAACACTATTCCTTCACTTATGCTTATCAAACTACATCATCAAACTGACTCAGTTGGCCGAATGGTAACGTCTTGGATTTGTATTCTGGAGGTCCCTGGATTGAATCGTGGAGCCGGCCGATTTGACATGGATTTTTTTATTTATTTTATTTATTTTTATGTGAGTGCACAATTGTCAAGGTATCACAAATGTGTAGTTCTGCTGATGCTGGTCGATTTTAATCTGATTAAAAAAACTTATTTTCTGCACATCATAATTGCAATTATAATTGATTCAACAAAAGCATACTGGCACTGGGTTATATCAGTTTACCTGATTTCATTTCTATTCAACTCAATCACATCTCTCCCTTATTGAAACAAGGGTGAAAACAAACAAAAGCTGCATGTGAGATACAGAAAGCCTAAGGTTACGGGTTCAAGTCCTGTTGTCAGAGGATGATACGTACCTCAACATTGGGCAGCGTGTCTACAAGCAGGAGGTTGTCCTTGCGGAAGCTGAGGATAGCGATGGCAAGAACAGGCAGGATCTCCAAAGAGTCGTACGCCAGAATCAAGTCCCATAGGTATAACAGCTGTTCAGGAGGGAGATGACCACTGAACGCTCGCATAAGCCACTTGAACACCACTCGAACGCTACAACAAAACAAGAAGTTGCTGACAACTTCTTCAGAATCTATACACACTCTCCCAAATACACAGTTGATACTGATACTCACGGCTGTATGTTGATGTGTTTGAAGTGGAACCAGAGCTGTGGCTCGTGTCTCTGAAGGAGTCGCTCAAACAGGAGACACAGACAAAGCAAACCCTGCTCGTGTGACGACACTTCATGCAGACGGAACCAGTAGCGTAGATAGAATGCCCTGAACGTGTAGTACAATATCACAGGGTTGTCGTACAAGTAGCAGAATGGAGTGGCTGAAATGTTAAAAAGTACATGACTTTGAATATTCACTACCACTGCCATCAAATGTTGGAACAATCGCTTCTTTGCATCAATAAATCAATATATGTATAAACACTGCTTTTATAGTATTGTAGAGTTTACTGAAACCTGTGGAAAAGATAGGGAACGCAAAGGTAACATATGAATGTATACCTAGGTACATTTCTACATTTCTAGTAATGGTACAGTGAATATATAGGGCAACAAAATTTTAATAACAACATGTTCAATGTAAATTTCTAATCACGATGAGTGTAAAGTGAATTGTAAACAAAGGGGGTGAAATTTTAGTATATTTAGTAGAATGTTATTGTCTATTATTGATACTGTTACACATTTGTATTTTAATTGTATTATTATAATTTTGTAATTTTGTATTGACGTGTCCATTATCTTGTATAAGATAGAAAGGATGAATAAATTTGAATTGAATTGAATTGAATAACTCGCTCTGCAACATTTGTGCAGATGAGAACGGATAAGAAATGGAATTCTTTTGGCAGTCTGGTCATTTAGGAAGTGAGAAATAATAGTAACATGAAACTCGTCTATTTACAGAAGATGTTGAAAATGTTTACCGCTCACTTATATTTATTTTCAAAAAAACTTTAATTAAAGATGTAATGTCTAATAGCCAGGGCCCGGATTCTAATGACATGTCATCTATTTATTGATGTTGCATAGACATTGCCAACTTGTAGATAAATCATAATCATGGCCTTTAGATTATAGAAATGCATTTTTATTAGGTCATGTTTTGTCATTTTAAGCAGTTTTTTTTATTTTTAGGGCATTTATTTCAATTTTAGGTCATTATTTTGTCATTTTTGTGTCATTTGATTCTTTATTTAGTCATTTTCATGTATTTACATTGAGTGTATTAACTTTTTTCGTTGCTAGCGGTGCTGTCTTTGAAGTGTTGTTTGTAAGAAGGAAAAATTCGGCGTTAAGTGTTGTCATGTTTCAGTCGGAAATGAGAACAGTTATTTACAGTTTTTACAATTATGTACAAACTAGTCTATAACTTTGTGTGTACAATAATAATATCAGTTTTTAGGTCATTTTTTATAATTATGAAGTCATTTTCTTTAAAACTTAGGGTCATTTTATAGGCCATTTTTCAGACAATTTTAGGTCACAGAATCTGGGCCCTGGTCATCAGTAATATCAAACAGAAGCACAATAGCTGCTATGAGTCTAAAATATTTTCCTAGGCTTTACTATGTTTAAGGTCCGAAGATGTGGACTTATAAATATTAGATATATAAGCATTCATGAGCCACAGATTATTGTCTCTGTTGGACACTACATGAGAATATTATAGGAGAAAAATTCCTCCGGCACTGGGACTTGAACCCAGGACCTTTGGCTATTCGTGCCAATGCTCTACCAACTGAGCTAAGCCGGAGCTCAATTCACAGCGCCAGATGGAACCTCTCTCCTATGACCGACTGCCGACTGCATATGACATAACTTGTCTGTCTGTGAGGTAGACCATTGGGGCAGTCGGTCATAGGAGAGAGGTTCCATCTGGCGCTGTGAATTGAGCTCCGGCTTAGCTCAGTTGGTAGAGCATTGGTGCGAATAGCCAAAGGTCCTGGGTTCAAGTCCCAGTGCCGGAGGAATTTTTCTCCTATAATCTCTATATATAAAAGCCAAAACCCACTGACTCACTGACTGATCACAGTTTCTCAAAAACCATACAGCCTAGGAACGTGAAACTTGGTACACATATTGCTACTAGGCTCTAGATGCGCACTAAGAAAGGATTTCAAAATCTTTGGCCTCTAAGGGCCTATAAGGGCCAAAATAGGGTTGTGAAGTTATGATATTCACCAAAAGGAATTCATACTGCATGTACACAATCCCCATGGCAACATTATTTTTTTTAAACTACACAGGTGGCTTGGCATGACACTATGATTTCATGTAGACCTAATAGATATAAAATTATGAGAAAGGCTATAAATAGAATTCCTATAAATGATTACCAACTATTTTGTGACACGAAGTAAATTTAGAAGGTCCTGGGTTCTATTATTAAGAGTTGAACTCTTTTCTTATAGTTAGCTTAGGACTGAATTACGAAAGGTATTTCATACAATATCAGTAGATATAATTTCCTGATTAATTTTCATTTACCATATCATCTCTCTATCTTTACCTTAGTTTTTACCTCTCCCTTTTGGGGTCTTTTAAGCGACCCACGTTGCCCGGGCCTTACAGAGCCGCGACCTGTCGGGAGAGGGATTATCTATGGATCATATACATACTTTCTTGACCAGACAAGGACATGGAGGGCCTCCCGAATGAGTGATCAGTCCAATGCAGGGGCCACCTCCGATACAACACAAACACATAGGACGAGATACATCAATCACACACTCACTCTGAACAAGGCGAGGATGGGATGAGGATGATAATGGCTACCAGATGATATCTGGGGACCACTAGGGCCTAAAGTTACCAGAGCCTAAAGTTACCAGACATTTGTCTCAAAGGTGAGGAAAAATCCCAGAAAACCCCTACCTAGGTAACTTGTCCTGGCCGGAGCCCGCTGCAAGAGAGGAGAGAACGCATCCCCTACGCCCAGCTATTGACTGAATGTTTGCCAAAATTGAAACAACGATTAAATTTTTAAGACATAATCAGAGTAGGCTAAATTACGGGTGGAGGAGTACGTGGAATATAAATACGTCCACCGTGTTGGCTGATGATTTATAGAAGTTCATCGAATCGACTTTAAATTGTGTTCACTTAACCTTATAAGTTACACATAAATCTAACATTGCGAAGCATTGATGGGTCAGCTAGTATTCTTATAAATATTGTCTGCTCGAGGTGTAAAATTCCGTTAAGACCTAAAATAAGGCTAAGAAAGGACAAATAAAAACCACCATTTTCTGGCATACATTGACACACAATGCATGTATATTATGTTTGGTCTCGTCTTCAGACGCTCAATTTCTTCCTGAATTTCCTAGCCCTAATAATGAGCTAAAACTTGCAGAGGCCATCGACCTTTTCCAGATGAAATCTGCAAATATGAGAACGAAAAGTAAGACCCATACTGACTTCTCCATTTTTGTGTTTGTGGTATAATTATGTCATTTTATACTTTTCAAAGTGAATATTCAATCTCTAAATGCAATCAAAATATGTAAGATTTGAGGCTTTCCTGGCGAATCTTATGTAGAAAATCTTCTCGGGTTTGCAGCCAGGTGAGAAGTTTGTTGTGGTCCAACGTTTCCGAGGCTGACGCTGCCTCCATCCTCAGGGAATCTGAAGTGTCGAGTTTTGACATGTAGGGGAAATATATACCAACCCGTATATATTTCCCCTACATGTCAAAACTCGACACTTCAGATTCCCTGAGGATGGAGGCAGCGTCAGCCTCGGAAACGTTGGACCACAACAAACTTCTCACCTGGCTGCAAACCCGAGAATATTTTCTACGCAATCAAAATATATTTCCACTTTCAGTAATTTGCATACTGTTGAGTTTTAATAATGTTTAATTGAAATTCACGAGGTTTCCTATTTTAAAATCCAAGTGGCTTTGAAACAAATGAAACTATTAATCTACTCTTATACAATTCAACGGCCTTAAATAGCATGCTCACTCGCTCCCTCACTTCGTGAGACATCATGTATAGAATAGAATAGATTTATTTGCCACAGACATTGTACAATGTATTAGCAATAACAATAAATACAAATGAGATAGAATATACAAGTACACATTTCACCAGATAATGTCATTGAAGTCCTTCACACTGTACAGGGTGTTTGACATCAGGTTAGATTTAATTTTCCTTTTAAAAGCTACATATGATAACTCCTTAATTTTGTTCGGCAATGAATTAATTGAGGGCAACATATTCAAAACTTTTCTGGGTGGTGCTGAATTTACATTTATTTATATATACGTTTTCTTTGTTTCTGGTAGAGTAGCTATGGACAGTAGAGCATTTATTATACAAGTGTGCATTCTTTTTTATATAGAGAAGACAGCTCAAAACAAACACTGATGGTAATGTAAGTATATTAAGTTCTGTAAAGAGTGGTTTGCAGGATGTTGTAGGCGATGCTCTAGAGATAATTCTTATTGCTCTTTTTTGCACGATGAATATTTTGTTGGCATAAAGATGTCCTCCCCACAATAGGACTCCATAACTGAGATGGCTGTGTATATGGGCATGATACACTAGTAAGAGTGACTTAGAATCTATGTTATGAGTTAGTACTCTCAACATAAATTGACCTCTGCTTATTTTCTTGGCAACATAGTCAATGTGAGAATTCCACTCCAAATTAGTTTGGATATATAATCCTAAAAATCTTACAGGATTCCTTAGTAGGCTATTGGAGCGTTGAAGATTAATTGTCAATTCAACAGTCTTACTAGCATTAAGACTCAGGTTATTAGCATCACACCATTTAGTAATGTCAGAAGAAGCATTGTCAATACAGATAGAGTCATTTCTGTCACATGATACAAGTGCTATATCATCAGCAAAAAGATAGGTAGTGAGACAGTTCTCCTGTACTGTAGAGGGAAGATCGTTAATATATATTATAAAAAGGACAGGACCCATGACAGAGCCTTGAGGTACACCATACTCTACCAGCTTATAATCTGATACATTATCATTAAAGAGAACAGATTGATACCTATTACTCAAATATGAACGCATTAGTTCTAAGCTAGATTCGCTGAAACCATAATAAACAAGTTTATGAATTAATATGTCATGGGAAACTGTATCAAAAGCCTTGGATAGATAAAAAAAATGGCTTACAACATGATCACCCTTCTCGATGCCTTCAAAACATTTTTTAATAAATGCAAGTACAGCTTCAATAGTACTATGTCCCATACCCGGCAATGTTTGTCTCTCGCAGTCTAAACTTTAACGAAGAGTACAAAATTAGGAAAACCGTTTCTTTATTATATAAGGCCTAAGTGAAATGAACACAATGAACAAATATTCTAATTTTATTTTTACTTACAATTTTCATAGCTCTGAACCACAAACATTTTTAATAAGCTGCCAGTGTAAATTTCTTAAAAATCCTGGATTCAATTAATAATGGCGGGTGAAGCCAGGGGCACCAGCTATAATATTATTGATAGTTTAACGATGGAAGTATTGTGGACAAAAAAAACCCAAACAAACCATTCCGCACTTGAAAAATTATATAATTTCTGAAAATTACACTGAATTTATCAAATAAAATTCACATCATATTTATCTGTCAACAAACAGTTGAGAAACGATACATATTATCCCCCGCCGTCTCGAGAATTATGCACGAGGAATTATACAGTCTAGAACAGTGGTCTCCACATATTTTGTGCGCAAGCAAGCAGGCTTGCACTGTGCTACCCCTGTGCAACACGTGATGTCAGTCTGATCCAGAGTTCCGTCGGCAGAGATGGGTCGTCACTTTCACCAGCTTCCAAGCATTATGTTGCGTGTAGAATGTGTTCCAATATGTAGGCCATCGACTCCTATATTAAATATATTTTATAAATTTTATGGTAACAAATACCAATATAAGAGAAGTTTGAGTGACTTTTATTCGGATTTTCTTCGACTGCATAGACATGTTCCTACGATTTTGTCTATGGACAGATCTACGTACATATGGGAGCAGTTTTTTCACTAATCAAAATAAACAAAACCCGCAGCTAGTGTTGCCACCTGTCCCGAATTTGGCGGGACATCCCGCATTTTAAGAACATTTTCAGCATCCCGAATTATGCCTAAGAGGGACGCATTACATATATTTTTTATCATTTTGCTAGCCTTTTCTTTTCTAATGTTAGTGTTACTGTTACATAGCCTATTCAGTTTTGGCTTTATAACGAATAAATTATTAATATGAATTATTAATAAATTGTTCCATGTACAAATTTAGGCAAGAAGATCGGCGATATGCATATACAGTATTCGATAAGTGTCCCTCCTTAGCCTTACCAAAAGGTGGCAACCCTACCCGCAGCAGAAGTCAATTGTCAGATGAAAACTTAAAATGTGAACTTAGACTGGCTGCTGCACAAACATTAATTCCAAGTGTTGAAAAACTTCTGCGTCAAAAGATACAACAAAAGTCAAGAAAACAAGCTTCCACTAGTGAGTGATTTTGTAGTGTGAAATGATTTATTTGAGCTGATGTATTACATGGGGATTATAGTTTCTTTGAATTTTGTTTCAAATATAACTTTAATATTAGTATTTATGTTCAATAATATAAATCTGGAAGTGTGTCATTTAAAGGAATGAGTCTAGATTTTGTTTTTATTTCACAGAATTTGTAGCATTGCAATTCAATTACTATAAAATTGAATAAAATCAGGAGCTTTTCAACTATGTTCGAAACTACAGAATTAATTATTGAGTGTATTATCTTGTTAGGAATATATTGTACATTATTTACATTGTTACAAACATCATGACTTCACGAATGTTCTTTGTAGGAAACATAAGTAAATGATAATGAAATAATAATGTAATTCAACCATCATCTATTGATATGCCAATATGATTTGTGAATTTGAAAAGCCTAATGAGCATGCCGACACTGAACTCAAGAGAGGCAGTATACCACGCGATGTGTGCACACTAAATGATTCTAGTGTGCAATGGGTAAGCTCGCACTGACTGTTGTACTCAATGTGCAACGAGTTGGTGGCCGCTGGTCTAGAAGGTAGAGGTTCACAGTTAGCTTTGGAACTGCATAATCGAATCTGAGATCGTTTTCCCAGGCGGCGTTTTCTAATCGAGGAATGTACTCTAAAGCAGGAATTTTAGCTGTTTCATTAATTATTAATGGTTTAGTTTATGAATGATTCCCGTGCAAGTGCCGAATGCTTTATATAATGCTTTAATAATTATTATACTCTTAATTTTTAATTTTTCAATTAATTATCGTGGGCAAACCTGCGAGCACCTGCTAGTGTATTATAATTTTAATGCGTTACAAAATGAAATAAATAAATTAACATTTGTAATGTACATTGCAAGGTCTGAAGGACTTGCGCTGAGGAAGTGACATAGTCATATAGGTGTCTGATCTTATCAAGGGGGTAATTGTGATTTTGAGTCCATAGCGAGTAGCAGGAAGTTTAGGGTCACACCATGCGATGTAAATAAATAGGAATCGTAAGGTATGGGAAAATAAGGAAGTGTAATTTCATCCGAGTGGGCCCACTAGAGCGTGGAGCAATGTTTCATGTAGACAGTTAAATCTTAGGACAGATTTGTTTCTGCTCTTGTGAATTTGTTGGCTGGTTTGGAACACAGATGAGACATGATTAGCTTACCATACATAGTGAATCCATGGAAAGGGATGACCCCACTCGGAGGAAAGGCGACTGTGTTTTCCACGGTTGCAGGCTTGTTCTTGAGCACAGCATGGACTGGGTTGGCAGCACTGTGGTTAAATACCGACAGCACTTCTGTGTCTCTGGAGAAGCAGAGCATCACCTGCGCAAAACAGGTTCTTTTCTAACATTTTGTCCTGACAACCATTGCTTCTAACTCAGACCCAAGATTCACAACTCAGCAAAATTAAAATTAAATGTCAAGTATTTCATTTCAGGGGGGAAAAAAACTGCAAACAAGAATGTCTCATAACTTTTACTGTTGTTTCATATCAAGTTGAATGATAGCTTTTTCCTTCTGGTCTCTTTAAAGGCATATCATTCAATTACTTTACCTTTGTTAACAAGGAATGCAATACTTGCCTGATAGAGAACATCTTCAAACACAAAGTACTGGTCATCATTGGAAGCTGTGAGTTGCACATCCTGAAACAACATTAAAACTATTAGACTTATGTTGAGATATGTTAAATACAGGACTAACTTATATAGCTATTTATGTATCAAGTATACAAAATAACGCTTTAGTGGACGAATCTAGTGTAGCCAGTATATGCTGGACGAGTCTGCTAAAGTTTATGTACAGTCTACAATATTTTTT
Organism: Ectobius pallidus; assembly: GCA_964059195.1. Taxonomy (NCBI): domain Eukaryota; kingdom Metazoa; phylum Arthropoda; class Insecta; order Blattodea; family Ectobiidae; genus Ectobius; species Ectobius pallidus. The sequence goes on along the minus strand of CAXKWD010000005.1, from coordinate 184,611,403 downwards.
AGTAAAGCTCTCCAAATTACATGAAATGGAATAAAAATACTGTATAATTAATTAAAATAAAAGGTATAGTCAGTCATTTGTTGTTGTCAAATTCCCACAGCCATCTGAATCGTAGAACAAGAATGAACCGTACCAATACGAAATGCGGTATAGATGCGTTATATAATATGAGTCGCTTCTTGTAAACAATAATGCATGTGAACTAGTATTTATGAAAAGCTTGTGAAAATATGAGTGATAATCCCGAGGAAATTTCAATCCAAGCCAGAAACATTGTACGAGGGTCATTTCAAAAGTTCTGCACACTGTAAGATAAAATTAAAGAAAATAACTTATTTTGCAAAATACCTTTACAGGCCTTCAATATAATTTTCATTCTTGCTTATGACAGCTTCCCAACGGATAGGGCACCTTCATTGTTGAGCTGTCTGATTACTCAGGTCACCTCACTGGAAGCTTCATCAATTGTAACAAAACGTTTTCCATGGAGTGGTTTCTTCAAATTGGGAAACAAATCAAGTCTGGTGGGCTCAAATCAGGACTGTATGATGGGTGGGGAAGTCTTTCCCATCCACGGACGTGGAAAACGTTTTGTTACAATTGATGAAGCTTCCAGTGAGGTGACCTGAGTAATCAGGTAGCTCAACGCCCTATACAGAATACAGAATTTGCCAAACGTTGGGAAGCTGTCATAAGCAAGAATGAAAATTATATTGAAGGCCTGTAAAGGTATTTTGCAAAATAAATTATTTTCTTCCATTCTATCTTACAGTGCGGAGAACTTTTGAAATGACCCTCATATCAACTAAAACATCCATATCGGTCCCAATTTCCACTGAGTGAAATACAATAAAAATATGTTTTTGAAATCATTTCAAAACCAGTGGATAAACATTAAAAAAGTTAAAACATGACATTTCAACTCTGCCCTTAAGTCTTCCTCAAGTGACGCCTCAAACAGTACTGATCATAAAGAAGATTGAGTTTCGTCATGGTAACCCATTAGTCCACCATTGATAAAAACATTCTTTCTAAAATATCTGTTTTTCCTGTCCTTTGGAATCTCATACATTTCCTCCTCTATGCATTCCGCCGGCCAGTGAATTTTTACCATTTTATTGAAATATGAATTACATTATGAAACGTTAATTACATTAATTATTATTCCTTAAGTGGAAGAGACTGAAAATACATCTGAGCTTTCTTGGAATGAAATTTCTTCAAATGGTTTACATCTGACTGAGTACATCCCCTTTGAAAGTGGAATAGAATCTAAAACAAAATTAATTGTAATGTAGGTAATAATTAATTCTATAAAAATCAAAGCAGCAGAAATGTTTTCTTAAAAATTCCATATATTTTTTTTTGTATAGTAAAATACATTAAAAAACATGACAAACAACAAACACCCACGTCAATACCTCAAAATCCAAGAACAAAAAATAGAAATAGTAAAAGAATGGATCAGTTGGAATGCGGTGGAATGCAAAACAATGGAATTCAGAAAAAACTAACTTGAAATGGCCTTTCAACTAACAAAAGATACATACAATCCCTTTCATGGGGGTCAAAAATTAAACATTACAAAATAGTAATTAAACCAGAAGCACTGTACGTGGCAGAAATGCTAAACATGAATTTCAAATCTTCAAAACGTTTCCTGCTAACGCCAAAATTTTTAAAACTATATTGAATAGGGTATATGATAGGCTAATGTATAAAAAAAAATTTCTAAAATATTCTCGGTAAGCAATTTTTTTATGTTATAGTTTTAAATGGAAATATATTATATATATATATGTATATTATTTTTTAAATTATGAGGTATGTGGATAGCTGTTGCGATACGTAATGTGTAAGTGTATGTATAGTGTGTCATTTTTGTATTTATGTATGGCTGGTATTTATTGCACCACTGCCACCGGGTTGTCGACCCATTTGCAGTGTAAGAAAATAAATACAAATACAAAATACAAAGGTCAGATGGAGAAACTTGAACTAAAGGAAAGGAAAATTTTAAGAAAAATCATAGGACCAAAATTTCAGGATAATAAGATAATATACATCAAGAATGAAACATCAAGTATAAAAAACATGTAACCCTCTACAAGAAAATTGAAAACTTTCAGATACTATGCGAAAAAGGAGGATAAATTTCTAAGGTCATCTTCTCAGAATGGACTCTGTTAGATTAACCAAACAAATCTTTTACTTCTTCCGCAACCGCAAAACAAAACCCAACTGGTTTAAAGAAACTGAAAAAGACCTAGTCGAGTTAAAAAATACAGAAAATTCACTATGGCTAAAATAATAACTGAAGACGAAAATATAAGGTTCCAAGACAGGTCGACACTGAAATCCAAACCTATTATCTGAAGAAAAGAAGATCAGAAAGAATGAAGAAACGCTGGGCACTTAGGAAGGAACAACACACAAAGAAATTACTGGTTCAACATACCCCAAAGAGGGTGAAATGAAAGAAGAAGAAAATATATCCAACATTTATTAATATAGATGGGATCTGGATAGACACAAATACACTCTGTATCACTCCACCTAAGAAATTAACTCGCCAAGCCGTCACATCTACAGTGAATGCCATTCCCTATACAGTGAAATTTAAACTGCTATTTTTTTAATACCTTATTTTTTTTATTTTGCCAACAAAAAGCAACACCAAAAGATTGCACAGTCAGCTACCAGATGGGCTTCATAACTCAATTTTCGATTTTGTTTGACATTCCCCCTTCTTCCCCTGTACCCTTCATTTATGAAGTAAGAAATAAAAGTAACATAAAACTCACATATTTACAGAAGATGTTGAAAATGTTTACCAGAGAACACCAAGACTCATCGTCCTGTATCATATTCATTAAAATTTGGATTTCAGTTGAAATTATCAGATGCTACAAAAAAATAGAGAATAGAAAATAGCTAGAAAGTTTTACCTTGATGATGAGTTTGTCCACCAGGAGGTCGTACTGCAGCACCTGGTGTTTCAGTTCCTTGAAGTACTCGCTGTGTTCCGGGCGGAGGTGAGTGCCCATCACCTGTCCCCAGATGCGACCTCGCAAGCTGCGTGGACAACCTCGCTTGAGGAATTCCTGCGCTACCGGTGCGTGGTTTGATGCCAGCACTGAAACATAGATCAGCACAGCAATTGTCAATTAGAACACATGTTTCCAGCATCATCAGCTAACTAACCTCATCACTCATGTGTTAGATCTGATCTAACATGCATTTTTTATTCTTTTATAGCTGTTAAATACAACTCAAAGGCATGGATAAAACTTACAAGAAGTTTCCACACAACCACATTTGTAAAAGCAAATACGGTTGTTACATTTTCTTTTCAAAAGCATAATAAATAGTTAAATATTTAAAGGGCTTTTCAAAATAGCTATTCATGTATGAAATATGCAAAATAAGGCTTTAGCGGACGAATCTAGTATAGCGGCCAAGGCATAAGCCAAGGCTGAAATACTGGATGAGTCCGATAAAGTTTTTTGCATACATGAAGCATACAATATTTTTTTAGTAAAAGCTCCCTAAATTATACGCAATGAAACAAAAATAGCATATAATTAATTATAATGGAAGGTAGTCAGCCATTTGTTAAAGTCATATTCTCAAGGCCAACTGAATCGCCTAACAAACCGTACGTAGCAATACGAAATGCGATATAGATGCATATATTGAGTCACTAATGCATATGAACTAATATTTATTAAAAGTTTGTGGAAATATGAATGACAATCCCGAGGAAATTTCAATCCCAGCCAGAAACATTGAATTGGAGCTGGTGCCAGTATCATCATGGGCAATACACTATGAGATGATTTCGAATATACTGCAAGCTATCCATGGTAAGCAATGATTCTCTTGTGAACGAAAATGTGAAAAGTTGCTGGCTTATATTTGTTGTTATATGATGAAGAAGACTACCCTCTTTTGCAAAAAACCCTGGTAAAGTTTCTGATTATCATAAAGAAACACGTTGGCTTAAATTCGTTGTTTTATGACCAACTAGCGTGTGCCCGCGGCTTCGCACGCGATAATTATTTCAAAAATTAAAAATTAAGAGCATAATAGTTAAATCATTATATTTATTAACACTCGGTACCGGTCTACCGAGTTGGTCCAATATCAGTAGACGTCTTCCCATGTACATTATAAATGGGTATACACAGTTTCAAGAAAATCCAATAAAGCATATTTGAGTTATCGCGACTTCTTATATATTAACATAAAATGCACTAAATTGGGCATTATTCTGGTACTGGCCAACCGAATTGGTCGAATATCAATAGACGTCTTTCCATGGATATTATAAATGCGTGTACGAAGTTTCATAAAAATTCGAAAAAGCGTATTCGAATTATTGCGCCTTTAAAATATACACTAAATTGGGTTTTACTCCGGTACCGGTCAACAGATTAGGTTCAAATTCAATAGGGCACTTTTCATGGGCGTCATAAATGGGTATACCAAGTTTCGTGGCAATCGGATACAGCGTATTTGAGCTATGGAGCCTTTCTAATATAATCTATTAAAATAGGCACTAAATTTGAATCAATTTGAATCGATTTGGTTCAATATCAATAGGGTTCTTCCCATGGACATTATAAATGTGTTTTCCAAGTTTCATGAAAATCCAAAAAAGCATATTTGAGTTATGGTGCGTACAGACACACGGACAGACAGACAGATGGACAGACGGACAGACATTTTTTCGTCCACCACACAATCTCATAAAGTACCATACTGGCACTTAATAATAATCCTCTTCGGTGTTGGTTGAAAATTACATATATCTGCGTGCCTTGACATGATAAACAAATGAGTCGACCTGCAATATGAATGTAGTTTGAGTGCAGTTTTATGCAATTTTAGGGGCCTTGGTTGCAAAAATGCAATTTTCTTATTTGTTACCAGCTGTTTTAGAGAGCATGTACTAAAAAAGTAATTTATTTTAATGATTCTGGCATTGTAAACATTTAATATGTGTCAGTATATTATTATTATAGTGATATTATAACATTTAAAAGTGAAAAGGAAGCAGAGAATGAAAATAATAATATTCATCTTGCCTCTTATACACAGTTGACTTGCGGAAGTTATGAAGCACACATCCTGAGGAAGGCATTGCTAGAAAAACAGCTTTCTCTTTCAAGACATACACGAGTTTTTAAAATACACACACAGACGTTACTTCCAATCATCAAATTGACCGACTCTTAAGCTAGACGTCACATTCCAAATCCAACCTCTTCCTGGATAGATTTGTTAGGTCACTGGATATTCACAGTTTCACCGCAGCATGGTTATGATACATAGACCCTATTAGAATAAAAATGTATTAAATTTGTGCCGTTTGGTGAGCTTACCTTTTTCACCCAGCACAGTTCTCTCAGCCTCTAGTGTGGGACAGTTCCCGACGGCAGATGCCATGTGCGGGTTCACGCCGAGCAGCGGCTCTCCTCGTGACAACTCCGCATACAGACATCGCTACAAGCAGAACGTATCAGATAATATGCAAGTTATTAATGTTGGAAACCTATCATCAAATTTAGCAGATACTGTCTGAAAAATGTAGAACTAATTGGTTTAACGACTGGTAGAAGCGATACAAAAACAGATTGTTTTTACATTTTTGTAAATGTTTGTCATTGACAAAAGATTTGTATCTTCAAGTGGCATTGCTTACTTACTCAATGGCAACAGACAATTCATAAGTAAGTTAAAGGAATATTATCTATTTGATGGAACCCGTGCTTACCTGAGCCCGCCATTCAACCCTATTCTGTGCTAACTCCCTTAGAAATCCTACTTACCCTAATATTGTCCTCTCCATCTACATCTAGATCTTCCAAGTGGTGATTTCCCTGTAAGTCTCCTAGCGGGGACCATGTCTCCAATCCATATAATACAATCGGCAGGATAATTGTCTTATACATTTTTATTTTTAGATTTCTGACAGAAGACGAGAAGATAAGTGTTTCTGAACTGCATAAAAACAGGCATTTCCTGATTTTAGTTGAATTTTACTTCTGCTTACTTCTTTATATTATTTGTACCTGTAATTATTGCTCCCAGATATCAATCCTGTCCAAAATCAATATCTAATTGATACACTGGATGAAATAAAGTTATTATTATTATTATTATTTGAAGTGACGTTATTATAATTTAATGCTCCATGCAAATGCAAGCCAAAAATTAAGTAATTTTTAAGCTTGATTTACTTGTTATTATAACCTTAAATATTAGTTCCTGTATTTTGTCTGCTTACCAGTTCTGCGAGTGTCTTCACCTTGAGTGGAATCTGAGTGAAGTCCCAGCTTCCTTCACCACTGCAAAACAATCAACACATTTCTGTTATCACTGGCTGGAATCCACTTGGCGGCTCCGTGGTAGTTTCATCCTGTTTTCAGCATAAATTAATAAATATATAATACTCTCCATTGTTATATTATACAGTGATACCTCGAGATACAAGTTTAATTCGTTCCGTAACCTTGCTCGTATGTCAATTTGCTTGTATCTCAAAGCAATTTTCCCCATTGAAATTAATTGAAATGCCATTAATCCGTTCCAACCCCAAAAATGCTACCCCCAATTGTTTTTGTTACGTGTTTTCGAATAAGAAAAATGTATTTATAAATGACAAATATTGTATAAAAACATAATAAAGGAGAATGTAAAGCAAAAAAAACTGGTTTTATAAAGTGTACATACTTATTTGTTACACCTTCTTCGGACCCATGGTTATAAAAAGAAATGTAATAAAGTATGTAAATGCACAAAAAGCGCAAAGCCCTAGAAAAACTTAGCAAAGAGGCTTCGACAGCGAGGTAAACAAGCACACAGGGGGAATACGTGGGATAATGCACGAGACGCACGAGGCGCAGGCGCAGTAAACCGGTGGGCCGTGTGCAGCATCGCAGCTGGCCGTTCCTCGTATCTCAAATGTCGCTTGTATTTCAAAACAAAACTTCGCTCGCTCGACAGCTCGTATCTCAAATAACTCGTATGTTAGGGCACTCGTATCTCGAGGTACCACCGTATATAACTCAACTCCATGGTTCTACATCCCTGGAGGGACTAGGCCTACCACCGGATAGCTGCACCATCTACCACAGTCAGATGGCAAGACTTGAAGGCATGTTAATGTTAAGGCTGTTAATGATGGTGACCAGAACCGTTACTTCTCTAAGTAGCTCCTCAGGCTGAGTGCACCCCGTTCCAGACCTCCATACCTCAGAAAAATCTGAGGAGGTACCAGGAATTGAACCCAGACCTGCTGATCCATAGGTAGCGACGCTAACCACGAGATTACAAGACCACACAAGCATATTATTTGTCTCTTGAACAATTGAATATACCAACAATATCGCACTCAGAAATATAAAATTGTGGACCACTAACATTACAAGAATCCTCCCTCTTTGAAGAAAATGTGTTGACATCTAGCTTAGCAGTCAGGAATTTAAAAGCCTGGCAAATATGTACGAGAAACTGCAGCTGTGTTGTGGACAGCTAAGCAAAGCAAAGATATTAGGAAACAGACAAGATAAATACAACAATAAAATCATTCACAGGTGAAAGATTCAAAACAGAATTTAAAAAAATGGCTTATTCAACCATGTCCTTGCTCTCTAGACGATATAACAGAACTACATCAATTATAAGTATACTGGAAAAAATGATCTTGTATCTGTAAAACTCACACTATTTTTTTTTAGTTCTTTATTTATGGTATTATTATTAGTTTCATTGTAATTGTTTATTGTATTATTATTATTGTTGGCCTATGCCAGTACTGCTGGTCTACAGAATTGCTAAATAAATAAATAACTTAATAATTTCATACTTGATGTCGGGATGAGATGATGGCTTTTCAAGAGCTGTCTGATAATCTTTCAATCAGATTTCAGACTCTTAAGAATTTTTTTTAGGATTGTGAAACATATTTGTTCATTGTTACCAGTGTCCTAACTTTATGAGAAAGTGTTGCTTGCATTAAATCTTTACAGCTGGATGAAACAGCTGACAGTATAAAAATCCCCAACCCAGAGGCTTATTGCCCATCAAACAGAAAAAGAGATAGTTAATTGATGTAATCTTTCTCAGTGTAATCTCAAAGGCGGCTAATGTCTGTGTTCTAGGTCACATGCACATGTTTTGGATTCCTGCATTCAATCCATGACAAAGAAGCAGTACTAGCACCCAGCGATTAGGACAAATATGAGGAAGGAAGTCATTTTAAATTATACATCCCTTTTATTAAAAATGATAGGAGAGAGGAGAGGATAAAAAGAAAGGGAAAAACATGAAAGAAAAGATTTGGACTGGCTCTGCGAGAATCTACAATTTTTCTTCACCATCATTTATACAACTCGCAACTGGGAGTAACATTAGCACAGCTAGGAAGGATAATAAGTAATAAATAAATAAATTTAATTGTCGTTAGGCCATTACAGCAATAGACAAAGTCTAATACAAATCTAAAAATAGAATTAATATAAAACTACAGCTAAATTACTAAGTTACAAATAACACATATTTTAAGCTAAATTACACTATTACAATTGAAGTATTCATCCAAGGTATAAAAAGGGTTACAAACTAACCAATTATGTAATCTTTTTCTAAATACAATGATATGAGTATGTTGAGTAGATACAGATAGTTTATTAAACAGTTTATGTCCTATGTCCTATAGGAAGGAAAGAAATGACAGTAGAAAGAATTTTGAAATATTGGTATCGCAATATAAATGTGGATGAGGATAACGCATTGAAAGAATGTACAAAGTATTTAAATGAAGGTAGGTGGCATGATAATTGGGTGGAAAAAATTAAAAAGATACTGGAAGAAATTGGAAGGGGGGATATTGGGCAATGAGGAGAAGGTAAGAGGATAGGATTTTGGGGGGAAGTAAGAAAAAGAGTAGAGGACATGGAAAGACAAGAGATCTGGGCAAGCTTTGTAAACAAAAGTTCTTTAAGATTATACAGAGTAATTAAAACAGAGGGGGGAAGGGAGAAATATGTGGATTGTTGTGATAAGCAAGGAAGAGAGGGATATGCATGGATGAGAACAGGGGTGATATATCTAAAAGGGTTAAGGAAGGACAGAGAGGAAGGAATGTCACACTACTTAACGGAATGTGAAAGGGTAAGAAGGTGGAGGGAAGAAATCTGGGAGACAAAGTGGGATAAATTTCATGATGAGATAATAATCATCAAGATGTTGAAATTCAGAGGAGAAGAAAAGACCAGGTATATAGGGGAGTATTTAGGAAAAATGAGAGAGAAGAGGATGAGAAAAATTAGGAAATAGGTCAAGAGTAAAATAATCAAGAAAGGTGTGGTTAGTTAATCAGAATCCCCATTCACACATAAAACCTAGAGGTTATAGTACAAGGGGATTCTTAATGGGTAGTGCGAGATAGTGGCGGACGTAGAATTTTTTTTCGGGGGGGGGGGGATTTGAATAGGTAGATAGAATACTAAAAAAAATTAATTAACTTACATATATAATTAGTTTATAAAACAGGCCACTTAGAGTGCATATATAGCCTTTTTTTAAATTTCGGGGGGGGGGGGGCGGATCTATCCCCCCATCCCCCCCTGCGTCCGCCACTGGTGCTAGACTTATAGATAAGATATAAAGTGGTTGTAGTTAACTATGTATGTAAAAGTATGTGTAAATAAAATTCTATTACAGCTCACAACAATAATTTTATTTTTTGCCACCTTAGGAACTATATCTATTTCTATATTTTCTTTGATCTTACTAATGTATTCGTTATCATTATATTTTAAATTTCCTTTAAATTTCAATTCTGTAATTGCCGCTTGGCGGCCTGTAAATATGGAGACCCCTTATTGCGTTTAAACAATAAATAAATAAATAATAAAAAGTACATATGATACTCACTCCATGCTTTTATAATTGGGACTGCGAATCCACAGGAGTACCTCGAGAAAGTCTTTTGGAGCATAAACTGGCCTGTACTGGCTGAGGTCTGAAAGCAAATGACTTAAAGTACACAGAAAATTAATTTCAAACAAGCATAATATTATAAAAATACTTCAAATATGGGATCAGAAGAGGACTACTCCAAGAACATGAATAGCAATAGGGTAGCCAACTCTCCCATATTTTAAAAAAATTTTGTTTACTCTCCTGGCTCTCTTATTTTCTTCATAAAAATCTCTATTCTAACGTATTTTGCAAAACAACTTTGGTGATTCAATTTTTTCACATAAAATGTTTGAAAAGAAGTTCCGCCATATTAATGATCATAGCTTCACAACGGTATTTGACTTTAAAACTGTTGGCCGTACTTTCTGTTCATTACTTTGATATATACTTGGTTGGCTGTTAATTGTTATATGTATGTATATATCTTCTTAAATATTTTAATAGCTAATTTAATTAAAGTGTGTCTTTTCTTTTAATATATTTCTATACTTCTTCTATATTTCTTATGTATTCATTTCCTTATATGTATTATTATTTTGACATGTAATCTATGTGTATTATTATTTGATATGTAATTTTATGTATAGTTTTCAAAGTTAGTTTTCCATTTATATCTTAAATAATGTGGATACAGCTGTTCAAATTATTTATTTCAATTGGAATACCATTTGGACTTGACTTTGCTTGCTCTATATTTGTTACATTGTATTTTCATGTATGATAAGTAGTTTATTTCTCTGTATACTCTATTGTCCTTTATAATTTTATATAGTGTAATTTTTTCTTTATTTGCTGTTGTCACCATCTAAACTTCTATATTGTATTGTAATATACTGTCCCTAGCTACGAGCCACCTGGCTCTTTGGGACCTTTACTGACAAACAAAATTTAAAAAAAAATAAAAAAAATATATAATATTCTTTCAATGTTGGGCTTTGCTTGGGTTACAAGAAAATTGAAATTCATACATACAGAGAGCAACAAACAGGTGACTGTAAGAAATAGTAGCGTATTCAATTCACGGGTGCGCGGGCAAAGAGAGTTAAGTCCACCATCCTCAAAAATCGAGATACGTCCATACAGTTAAAGATAAAAATGTTGTCTACATTTGTGTTCAGTCCAGTACGTCATATTCAAAAACGTACGGTAGTTATGGATGTGTGCCTCATGGGTTTATCCATCTCTAAAGCGATGTTGGAAGGGTAAAGCGTGTTAAGTCACTCTAATTCTCAGTAACTAGGAAGTGGACTTAACTCTCTTTGTTCCCGCACCCGCGAATTGATCAAATTGCTGTCAGTTTTAATTATTACTGTCACTTCTTCGTCACATTCACAGTCAAGTGAAATTATATCGATTGTAAAATCTCCATAATTTTCAAGAACAAAGGCCTTGACTCGCTGAAAACCTGGAAAACCAGGAGGAGGCTGACAAAGAGAACTAATCGCAGGGCTAAGATAGTTATGTCTCTAGACTTGAACTGGGTTTAGTATGCGTTAAGATGGAGCTGCTAATATTAAATGTTCTGCTGTGTGGCAGCAAAATAAATGATTTCCATCTTTTATGTCCTAAGTAATTTTTAAGGATATTCATCTAGAGTAACTATGAAAACTTTCAATGAAAAATAAATACATATAACTTATTGTGAAAGCACACTGTTCTCATCTACAATGACTTAAGATAAGATGCTTCATTGTCACATTTAATGAGCAAATGCTCCGTAAACAGGTGATTCGTCAGTTGGTACAAAAAAGATACATATAATGATTATTTACAAGAGTATAGATAGGTACATTATTAACAAAATTATGCTACATCCTACACAAGTGACATATTGGGTTGTATAAATAAAACGAAGCCACTGCTACCAAGCCGTTGCTCATGAGAAGGTTGAGAATCTAGCACCCGCTGTCTGTTTGGTATAAATAAAAACTTCCCCTCCCTGCCAAGCAGCGGCTCAGGCAACTGGTAGCAAGTGCTTGGACACCTGCATCCCATATTGCCCAAGACATAGCGGCTGAGTAAACAAACATGCCACTTGACTGTCTGTACAGCGATTTAAAATTTAAAGTTTAGTATAATGTATCAGAATGGTTGAAGAAAATAGTGTATTTCAAAAGCAGATCGTGCAAATTCTGAAAATGCACAAATGAGTACTGAATAAAGCTTAACTGCCAGAGTGCAAAAAGAAAAAAATCTCTAGCAGTAACTGTTTTCAAAAGTCAGCTAGAACGAGAATGTAACTTAGTGTTAACTGAAAACCAGATTTTAAGAAGAATTAGTAATTTGAAGAGCAGGATAAAGTAAAATTCGACCTGAGACTCACTGCGAATAAGCCGATAGTCTTAAAAAATTGGGAGAGAACCCGAGAAGAAAAGGAAAAATTAGAAATATAAGTAATGCATTTAAAGAAAGAAAAACTATTTTGGGAGAAAGAAAAGAGACAAGAGAGTGAGGCCTAGTATACAAAAGTCCTAGGTTCAAGTCCCAGTGTCAGAGGAATTTTTCTCCTACAATATTCTCTAGTATTCATGTTTTATTAGCAAACACAATTTCCATGATCCGGTTATGCGCTTACGGCACGAGTATTGCATGCTATTTTTTCCACTATGAATATTTATATCAATTTATTTATATTAATTGAAATATTAGCTAAAAATATTATGTATATAACCTATTGAAGATGGTGTTATATTTCAGGAAGTGATTCGCATATGTTGGTTGTTATGGGGACCGAGTATTTGTCCTGTTAAAGTCGCCACAAACTGGGGGGCCTTGGTTCCGGGCTTCCATAAAGGCTTGTATTATGATGATTTTACTTACGGCACTTGTGCTTTTTGTAATTTTTACCGCACGGAGATTTCTTTTGTTTTCATAGCAACCAGATTGCGTGCGGGAATGTCAAGTTACGATCCACAGCAACAATATTCGTAAGTACCGCTAATTAGTTACGTCGTGCAAAAAAAGAATTAATCACGTTTGAAATATTTTAGTTCATATTGATACCAGTAAAATATGAGAATGTGTTAGACCTATAATTATGTATTAATTTTGTGATTATTATTATTATTATTATTATTATCTTTTATTCATTTATAAATCTCAGCTTTTAAGACTGGCACTAAGTGAGGTACGGGTCAACCAAGCACACTCACTTGCCCAAGAACTTCCTAACAATATGGGCGGTATTAATAAGCACCGCTTTTTGCATTTTAATGTAAATATTTTTATCTAGATCTAACTTCTTGATATTACTATGAAGGGATACAGGGATAACTCCTGTAGTTGATATTACAATTGGAACTATGTCAACATTAGTCAAAGACCACAGTCTCATCAACTCAAATCTCAACTCCGAATATTTATAGAATTTCTCTTGATTAGCTCTCTGTAGATTGTGAGTATTTGGAATTGTAATGTCTATGATATAAGCTGTATTGGCTTGCTTGTTCTGAAGAACTATGTCTGGTCTATTATTGGGTATAGTTCGATCGGTGATTATTGACCGATCATAATATATTTTATATTCCGTTGATTCAAGCACCGGACTAGGTTCATATTTGTAATATGGGACAGTTGTCTCTGCTAGTTTGCATTTGAAGGCGAGCGCCTGATGTACTATCCTTGCCACCTGGTTATGGCGGTGAAGGTACTCAAACTGGGTGAGAGAGCTACAAGCCCCAGTTATATGCTGTATAGTCTCCGGAGCAGCTCTACACCTTCTACACTCGTCATCAATCACAGCCCTATTTTTCATTATATACTTTTGATAGTTTTTTGTGCTAATAACCTGATCCTGTATGGCGATAATGAATCCCTCAGTCTCAGGGAAGAGTTCCCCATGCCGGAGCCAAGCGTTCGACGCCTCTTTGTCGACTTCAAGGCTACTAAGGTCATTAGGGTGTCGACCATGTAGGCTCATAGCCTTCCACTGGTCTATCCTCTCTTGGACCGAAACAATTCTTTCTGCTTGCTGATCAAGCCTATTTGAGAGGTTTAGTGGCGTGTGATTGTTATCAGTATAGCATATGCTATGATGTAGGGCAGAACTCTCCATCCTTTGGTGGAAATATGCTCTGAGAGAGGCTTTCTGCTTGTTGCATAGGTTAATTATATCAATAATGCCACGCCCCCCCTCCCCTCGAGGGAGGTTCATCCTGATAGAGCTTGACTTCGGATGGTGTTTCCTATACTGTGTGAACTCCGTTCTAATTTTCCTTTGTAAGCCTTCCAATTCTGTCTTAGACCATCTAATTATCCCAAAAGAATAAGTCAGAACAGGTATGGCTAGTGTATTCACAGCTTTGGTAAGATTCTTGCTATTAAGTTCAGTGTTGCACAATTGCTTAAGGCGGAAAGAAAACTCCTTCGTTAATAGCTCTTTAATAAATGAATGGTCTATCAATTTTGATTGCTCAAACCCCAGATATTTATATGTCTCCTGTTCAGTCATTCCTGTGATAAACCCCTGGTCACTTTCAATACCACATGTTTGTATTGATTGTTTCCTTACATGTACAGTTTTACATTTATCTAATCCGAATTTCATTTGAATGTCACTTGAAAACTGCTCTACTTCCTGAATGATCTGATTTAATTGAATGGCTGAGGGAGCGTACACCTTCAGATCGTCCATGTAAAGAAGATGGGAGATCCTATGGCCCCCTCGGTTTATTTCACATCCTCTGTTACCTTTATTCAGCAAATTAGATAGTGGATTGAGTGCTAAGCAAAACCAAAGTGGACTAAGAGAGTCCCCTTGGAATATTCCTCTGTGAATATTTATTTCTATTGGTAGTTGTTTACTTGACAGAATCAACTTTGTTTTCCACTGCTGCATTAATTTTTTAAGACATGTTATTATTGTTGGATGAATTTTATAAAGTTTGAGTACTTCTATTAGCCATGAGTGGGGTACAGAATCATAAGCCTTTTGGTAGTCTATAAAACCACTAGACATGTTTCTCTTCTTCTTATACACTTCCTTTAGTATCACAGAGTTTATTATTATTATTATTATTATTACTATTATTAACTTATTATTATTAAAAAGAAAAATAACAAAGTTAAATTTGTTATTTTAGTTCATATTGATACCAGTAAAATATGAGAATGTGTTAGACCTATAATTATGTATTCATTTTGTGATTATTATTATTATTATTATTATTATTATTATTATTATTAAAAAGAAAAATAACAAAGTTAAGCTACACATGTTTTACAATTTTATTGTACAACCAGTTCTTTACATCTGTGCACATCATAATCCATACGCCCCTTATAAATTACTCATATTCGTTAAAAAAAATCACCCCCATGAACCCCGCCAATACGATAAAAAACTTCACTTGAGCAAGCTGAGTCCGCAAATGAGGCACCTCAGAAAAAAGCAAGCCGCTGCTCGCAACAGAGAGCCGCGGCTTAGTTTTATTTATACCAAATCCCAAGCAGCGGCTAAGCTGTCAAGGTCGTTGAGCAACAGCTAG
Source organism: Ectobius pallidus (assembly GCA_964059195.1). Classification (NCBI taxonomy): domain Eukaryota; kingdom Metazoa; phylum Arthropoda; class Insecta; order Blattodea; family Ectobiidae; genus Ectobius; species Ectobius pallidus. Next base: position 184,595,924 of record CAXKWD010000005.1, on the reverse strand, counting down.
GCAGGTGGCTGAGGAAGCCGCTTTTTATTTATACCAAACCAAACAGCTGCTAGGAATTACTGAGTTTTGAGCCACTGCTTGGTTTTATTTATACCACCCATTATATGGTGTCCTTCATATATTAAATAGCAAATTTTAAATAACAAGATACTTTTAAGAATTGTTAGAACATAAATCTGTTATGTAGCCTTTTAAAATAAGCCATATTGTATCAATGTAATAGGCTGGTAGCCTACAAATTACTGTTGTATGACGAAGTCTATTGCATTTTGTGTGAAGTGGTTAGTGATGAATAAACTTGTCTATTGTCTATTCAGCCTTTTCTAGGCCTTGTCCTTGTTTACCATGAGATGAACTCTTGTTTAAACTGTCATTTAAGTCATTCAAGTCTTATACGAGTTGTCACAGATGTCATGGCAGAGTGAGTAGGTCACATTTCAATTTAAGAAACTTTTACAGAATATACACTTGTACTATTGCTTAGAAAGTTTCAAACCGATTAAGAAGTCGGTTTTGTTACTAACATTATATTATCATTTAAGTTTACTCGTATTTAATATCAACAAATATTATTTCATCATATAACTTAAACTTTATACTGGTACTGAACAATTAAAAAATAGTATTTTTTCTTTCCATTCATTTGTCAAAAAGATATTTTAAACCATGAAGGAAAATAAATACAAAAAGGTGTTAATGCAAATAGCAAAATACTTCAAACTCTTCTTTTTAAAACTATTACTTTTAGGGCTCTAAAAATTTGTTTATAATATACAGACCCTGTTAGGTGAAAACATATTAAATTTTAAAAGTTGTGACTAAGAGGGCAACTGTAAGTATATTGCCGCTTGTCAATGGTGAGTCTAAGTGATACTGCATTGAATGTCTATGTTTATCAGCGCGGCCGGCCAAGTGAAGGGAGTGAAGGAGCCCTTCACCTACAATTTACATCTACATTTAAAAAATCCCTTTAGGCAGGCCTATAGGCTGAGGTACAGGGTCTGTCCGGAAAGTAATATCAGTGAGTCAATTACAAGATATTTATTGATCCGATCAGTACAATACATTAAAGATTTCAAAATAGGTTCCTCGTGTGTTGATATGTCGCTTCCAGTGAGATTTCCAGGCATCAGAGTGTCACGGTACGCCTTTTCCGGAATGTCCTTTGGAGCCTTGGTACAAGCCACTTTGACTTTGTCAACTGTCCCGAAATGATGTCCTTTCATGGGAGTTTTCAAGCATGGGAACAAGAAGAAGTCGGGGGAGTCATGTCAGGACTTTAGGGCGGCTGGGGAACCGTTGGCACCTTTGAATTGGCCTGGAAGCAGGTCATGAAGAAGGCATTGTCGTGGTGAAGTTTCCAATTGTCCACATTGTCGGTCAGGATGCATTCGTTTGAGTCTCTTCAGCACTTCTACTTAGAATTTGGCATTGACCATGAAAGGGCATCATTTTGGGACAGTTGACAAAGTCAAAGAGGCTTGCACCAAGGCTCCAAAGAACATTTCGGAAAAGGCCTACCATGATGCATTTGGTGCCTGGAAATCTCGCTGGAAACGACATATCAACACAGGAGGAACCTATTTTGAAATCTTTAATGTATTGTACTGATCAGATCAATAAATATCTTGTAATTAACTCATTGACATTACTTTCCGGACAGACCCTGTATATTTTTAAGTGTTATTGTTTTACAAACATTCAAATCTCGCATTATATGAGAGCTGTCGAGAAACTAGTTAATGATTTGTAGAGTACTCATCAAGAGCTTTTCAACGATACCCCACAAGACATGGTTTCAAAAATTTCGAATTTCCGTTCCCCCACCCTACTCATACTCCCAAAACCCCCGAATCGTTGGTGTCACTGTGAACTCCATAGGGAGTACTCTAATTTATTCAAACAAAGTTTCCCTCTATACTACATAGGGACCGAGATATAAGTTTTTCAAAATTTCAACCCCCTCCCCCGATCCCCCATTGGGCCAATTTTGCTCATTAACGAACTTGTCCGAACTATTGGGCCTAGAAATAACATAACAAAATTTGGTTCAAATATCTTCAAAATTACGGCCGCTAGCATGTAAAGATATATATTGTAGATATTAAAAAAAAAAAAAAAAAAAAAAATTGAACGGGCGGTGGTTTTGTACCTAGGGAAGCATGAAACATAAAGATATGAAAGAATTTTTCGAAAATCATGACATGGTATCAATTGCAATGGGTACATTTTTTTTTGAAATCTACCTACAATCTAAAAATTTATAAATATTAACGAATTGTGCATTCTAGTCCTCCTCAGTCTAGTGCTTTCTGTCTTAAGTCTCACAGTCAGTTGCCGAGTGAAGGGAAACAAGAAAATATTTAGTGAGCAGGCCAGTGCTCTCTCTCTCTCTCTCTCTCTGCCCTTCAAACCAGGTCCATCCCACATTAGGTGGTTACCATGACAACGTGATGTCAAATTATTTAAAAATACTTTGGATTGGGAGCATCAGAACCCGCCAGATCACTTTTAAACCTAGTCCACCTTGTGGGTTGTATTGTACATGTGGCGTGGAATTAGAATTAGAATTAGAATTGTTTTATCTTACCTGGTGGAATTAAGGACATTAGGCCTTCTCTTCCATTCAACCAGGATTAATACAATGAGAAGATAACCGTTGAAAACGTTCATACAAACAAGTTGGTGTAGAGTTCTTGAGGATTTTGAATAGTAGAGTGATGGAATGTGTCAATCGTCGTTTGTTTAGTCTAGCCCAGGACAGCATTTCAAAAGAGGGGGTGATATGATCATGTTTACGGATGTTGCAAATCTAACGAACGCATAGTTTATGAGCCCGTTGCAGTCGTTGACCCAAGTCGGTGTTTAAGTCTGTATATAGTATGTCGCAGTAATCAAAATGAGGCATGATTAATGTTTGCACCAGGATTTTTTTTAGTATGAAGGGGAGGAAATTCTTGAGTCGCTTTAACGAGTGTAATGTAGAGAAGACTTTTTGGCATATCTCAGCAGTTTGTATTTTCCAATTAAGATTTTTGTCCATAATGATGCCAAGGTTTTTTACTTGATGTACAAAAGGGACAATTGATATATTTACTGTTACAGAGGTAATGTTGTTCATATCCAAATGGCAAAACATTCGCTGTCGTCCAATGATGATTGCTTGTGACTTTTCCGCATTCATAGTTAGGTCAAACTTTCCTGTTCATGTGGATGTAGTGTCTATGTCAGTGGTTCCCAAACTTTTCAGTCCGCGGACCTCTCGAAAAAAAATAAAATTTCGCGGACCCCCTCTGGGTTTTGAAAAAAAAAAAAAAAAAACTTTGATTCAAATGTATTAAATTCAATAGACAAAATAACATCAATGGTAACAAACAGAGTTTACTCCTTAATGTGAACAGTGAAGCTGCTTTAGAAGATATGTAATTTGAGAAAATTACGAGATATCCTATTTCTTCTTAAACCGCCTGCGGACCCCTGAAACACCATTGCGGACCCCACTTTGAGAATCACTGGTCTATGTCTTTATTAAATTTTTCAATTGCATGGTGTACTGTCCCAGGTCTTGAGTGTATGTATAGTTGGAAGTCGTCAGCATACAGGTGATATTTACAGTGTTTTAGGGATTTAGAAATGTCATTTATCTAGATAGAGAACAGTAGTGGTGCTAATACAGAACCCTGGGGTACTCCTCTCTGTACTGGTCGCCATTTTGAGTTTTGGTTTGGAGTTGTAGGCGATCTGTGAGGTAGGAGGTGAACCAGGATACTACGTTGTCTGATAGACGCAATGCAGTGAGTTTATGCGTTAGTAGTTCAATGTTCATTGAGTCGAATGCTTTGCTTAAGTCCAGTAAGACCATCATCTAGGGCTAGTCGAAAGTCTTCAGTTACGTTGCTGTACTGTGACCAGTACTAAATCCAGATTGGTATGGGTCAAGCAGTTTTTATTTGTTCAGGTAGTCTGTCAGTTGCTTATGTATAATTCTTTCAAGGGCTTTGGACAGTGCTGGAAGTATGGAGATTGGTCTATAGTCATTAGGGGTTGACGGTTATTTAATTTTGGCTATGGGAGAGATGAATGCCTTCTTCCAGAGGGAAGGATACATAGCAGTCAATAGTGATGCGTTAAAAATATGTGTCAATATTGGAAGAATGATGTCTTTGATTTTATGAATGAGAGTTCTGCTAATGTTGTCTGGAATTTATGCGTTTTATTGCCAATTTTATTTCAATTGGGGTAACTTGCCTAAAGTGGATTTAGTCACAATTGGGAGGGGGAAGTGCATGTATTTCTTCGATGATGTTTCTGGATCTGCGTGCATGTTAGGTCTTCTAGTAAAATGTTCATTAAGTCTGTCTACAGGAATATTTATAGTTTGAGTCTGGTCTTTTGTTTTATCTAGTCCTAGTGAGCGTAAGTTACGCCACATGCTTTCACAGGTTGTCTCTGGCGAAATGAATGTGTGCATATGTCTAAGTTTTGCATTTCTAATAATTTGATTTGTCCTGTTTCTTAGTGTTTTATAGTTTTGTAGGTTAGTTTCACTTTGGTTACATATATAATTTCTGTAAGCCGCGTCTCTCTCTGTCATTTGTTTTCGAATAGTTTCTGTCATCCAGGGGGCTGGAGGCCGGTTTGTCCGTTTTCTTCTTGAGGGGTCATGTTTGTCATATAGTTCCAAAATCAATTTGTTAAATGTTTCTACTTTTTCATCAAAGTGCGAATATTGAATATTCTGTACCAAGGTAATGCAATAGCATCTTCAATTAAAACTGTCTCGTCAATACGTTTAAGGTCTCTATATGTAATGATTTTTGGCGCCATCTTCGAGCATTGAACAGAATGTGAAACATGTATTAGGTCAGGCAATTGACCGTGTGATAGTACTTTATTTGCATAATGAGGTCTAGAAGGGTTTAGCTTTTCTCAGTGTGATGGGTAGGATCAAGTGGTAGAATGGTCATGTCTAGGGAATTAATTACAGTGCGTAGTTGTGTTACTTTAGTACAATTCGTCTGCAGAAAGTTAGTGTTGAGGTCTCCTAGTATCAAACAGTGTTCATAATCTAGTATTGTTACTTTGTAGTGCTGTTTCTAAATCATTTGAAAGTTGAGCATTAGGGGCTTTATAGACTACGCATAAAAGACATTTCTGATAGGATGTAACAATTTCTATTAACATAAATTCGGTACTGGCTGAATATTCACTAGGGGACGTGGAAAACGTTTTGTTACAATTGATGAAGCTTCCAGTGAGGTGACCTGAGTAATCAGACAGCTCAACAATGAAGGTGCCCTATCGGGAATACAGAATTTGCCAAAACGTTGGGAAGCTGTCATAAGCAAGAATGAAAATTATATTGAAGGCCTGTAAAGGTATTTTTCAAAATAAATTATTTTCTTCTATTCTATCTTACAGTGTACAGAACTTTTGAAATGACCCTAGTATTAAGTTACTATTATTTATTGCTGCTAGTGCTTTTCTTAGTTCAGGTGCACGCACACACTATTCATGTCATCAGAGGAATCAGTGTCGCTACATTCTTCTTCAGGTGCAGATGTGTTATTGTGTTATGTTACCAATATGAATTCTATTAGGGGTATAGTTTGCAATTCACTTGAGACATCGTTTTCTAGGTGGAAAGACGAAAACAAAAAATACGTTTTGATAACTGGACGACATAACATTCCATTAACTCTTAGTGTGATGAAGGGAAGAAACAGTAAAAGCTATAATATCAATTTTGAAGAATCTTGGTTTTTAGAGTTCTCATGGTTGTGTAGTGGCCCAACTTTAGGTATGTTTAGGCTTGGTTGACCCTGCTTGCTTTCTAGGAACAATCACAATGTCTGGAATAAAGAAGGATTTTCGTATCTTAAGAACATTATGTGAGCTCTGAATAAACATAAGGATTAATATACAAGAAAAAGGTGAATCTTGCATGTCCAATTATCATAGAAGTGCTTCACGAGCCGCCACTGATGTTCATGTCTGTGCTTGTTATGTTAATGTATAACAATAATGTATTGTCCATCCTGGCTTGATACAAATGATAAATAAAATAAAATAAATAAATCTCTTTTTGGATTATGAACTTCATTGGATTTTTATTGCATCAGAATTTGGTTTCTATTACTGAAATATTAAGGGGAGGTTTTATTAAAACTTTTTTTCAAAATTTTGATTTTCTAAAAACATTATTATTCTAACAATTTTAATCAAAATGTAAACTTCAAAACTTATATGTGTAACTGATGTTTATAAAGCTCTAAGTGCCAAAATCATGATTTTTCAGCTGATAATTTTAAATGGATCTATGTACCCAGACCAATGCATTTCAGTAGGATCCAAGGTCCAGGGAAAGCCACGTTAGTAGCAGCACATCTTTCTGTGGGTCTATATCTTGTTTTCTACACAAACATGATTTTGGCACTCAGACCTTTATAAAAGTAAACGCTTCAATGTAGATGTAGATATCTCGTCCTGTAGATCCTGTGTTGAGCGGGGCTCAAGGATATAGAACACGTCAGATCAAAAAATACATGCATGTTATAACAATAATATAGGCCTACAGAAGCTGCAAGCTGCCAAATTTATCCAAGCTGGAAATATTCCTCCAAATTGTAGAAGGTGTGATGAGTTATTAAAAATTCCTTGACAGATGTTTTGAAAGGTTTGCTCTTTCTTTGAATACATAATAATTTAATGTTGTTTGGAAGCTTGTTATATATCTGTACTGCAGAATAATAAGCACCCTTTTGAAAGAGTTTTAACGAGTTATTTGGTCTGTGTAGATCATTCATGTTTCTGGTAGTACGTCCGTGTACACTAAAATTAGTTTGAAATTTATCAATATTATTCACTACATAACACATAACAGAGTATATATATTCCCCTGTAAGAGTGAGGACTTTTAATTTTTCAAATAGCGGTTTACAAGATTCCCTTTTTTTCTTTCCACATATTATTCTTATTGCCCGCTTTTGTAATCTAAATATTTTCTCCCTATGGGAAGAGTTGCCCCAGAATATGATCCCGTACCTCATTACCGAGTGAAATTAAGCAAAATATACCATAAGTAATGCATCCTGTTTTAATATATTATTCAAAATTCTTAAAGCAAAGCACGCTGAACTCAGTTTTGGACTTATCATTTCTATGTGTGTCTTCCAGTCAAGATTTTGGTCAATTTGCAGTCCTAAAAATTTTACATTGCTAATTTCTTGTATGATTTGTGTTCCATAATTAATTTTAGGATTTGAGATACATCTGTTTTTTGTCCTAAATTGTATAAAATGGGTCTTATCAATATTAAGTGTCATTTTATTAGCTAGAAACCATGTGTTTAACTCGTGCAAAGCCTTTGTAGCTATTCTTGATAAATGTTCTTGTGACGTTCTTGTTATAAGTACACTATTATCATCTGCGAAGAGCAATACCTTTGATTCGTCACTTAAGTTACAGGGCAAGTCATTAATGAAAATTAAAAAGAGCAAAGGTCCTAGTATTGATCCCTGAGGTACCCCATTCTTAACAATCCCTAAGTTAGATTCATTTCCATTTATTATTACCTTTTGAGTTCTATCAGAAAGATATGATTTGAACCACTTAAGTGTTAAATTATCGAACCCATAATGATCCAATTTTTGAAGTAATATTTCATGATTTATACTAATGAAATGGCTGTATTCATTTTTCTGTAAAAATTACTTAAGGGGCAGTTTAATCATGTCCCTCTTTTATATTTCCAGGCAATTTCAATGCACAATAACAGAACACACTTTATACTTAAAAGATGAATGATGATATTCTTTTGTTTTGCAAGGTAACAAGGAAACTAAAATTAATTTATTAATGTAAAATGCAGCATAAGTTACCTGTGTCATAGGTGGCAGAGGTAGAGGTATTGGGGTCAAATCTCAAACCTGCCCATCCGAACAAACTGTGCATCTACAATCTTACCTATATCATACGTGCTTAACTCGGTCCATTTATCTTCCAATTCATCTCTGTCAGACGCCAAACGGAATCGAGCTAGAGGCACTCCAATTTCATTACACATTGAGTTGAGAGATTTATGAATCCTTTTCTCCCATTGCATCTGCAATATAAGAAATTACCATAATGTATCAACTCACACTGTTACATACTTACAAAACGACATGTAATCTATGGAAGAGAGGACAGTACACGTTGAAAAAAATCCTTACTACCTGAGCTTTCCGTAAATATGTGAGTGGTTCTTTAATTGCATAACCATTTATGTTATCATGGTTGTTGTGTGACCGAACCCAATGGAATACTGTATTTCTCAACTCAGTTTCCATCCCAGCTTGCTTCATAGCTTGCAACAAAGTTTCCTTGAATTCAGTTTTCTTTACACATGTTGAAGATACTATTTTCTGTAAAAAAAAAAAAAAAAGAACAAGTAACTAGGATAAATATAGGAACCTTTCTTTTATATCAGATAAAGGAAATGCTATAAATAAATAAAAGACAGGCAATTTATTTCCCCTTCCTGCAAACAACAATAGTTTCTTTTTTTCTTTTCATTTGTTCTATAAAATGACAAGATGACCTCAGCTGATACCAGTAAATTGAAGAAAATACCTGGATTCCTGAATAAAATTTTTTATATGTAGGCATGTTTTGTATCTCTTCAGTAAGCTTTTGAGCTGTAAAATGAATACTTTTATCTTTCATATCATCCATAATGGTTATTTACTTTCTTATTACTGTGAAACTAATAAAATGCTGGATTCAACTACAGCCGGTATAAAAATGCTATTAAACCAGAATCTTCGATCTTTTTGTTTATATACCTCGTACTTGGCGGTACCTTGGCACAGTTTGGGCGCTAATATTTTTACATAGTTAGTTCATTTCCGGCGCTACAATAAACATTGATTGTATATATTTCTGCATCCGTTTTGTTTTGTTATAGTTCGTACGTTTTTCCACCAGATAGCAGAAGAAACGTTATTATATCAATTTACAGTTTTTATTTAGTATTAACAAAATCGCGAACATAATTAATATTTTTATTTAATTTATCAACAGAGTCAATCTGCGGATTGTATATATAACATTATTGCAACATTTGTGTGTACTATCGTATTTCATTTTCAATACTGGAAATTAAAACGCATGCGCCATTTACCTCTTTGTCCCTTTTTACCCCGCCAGGTCTGTTTTGTTGGAATTCGCTCTATTTCTGTACAATTTGCAGAAAATAAATAATTTTAACTTCCCTAGAATGTAAAAAAGGTAAAAGAATGTAAAAAAAAGCTAGTGTAATTAGATGCTCTCTAGTGGCGATAGTTTTGAACTACTAAATTACTTTATTGAATAGCACCCACGACGTTGCGAAACAATCCATGCTAGCCGAGCCCCAGCATCTGGACAGAAGTCGATGGCGTTTGTAACATCGATAAGTGCAATGTTACCAATAATTTGTGTATTTATTGAAGAAAGACCACCATTTTGATAAGTTTGGCGGTCTCATTAATCCGTTCACAAGTTATTTGCGAGGTCAGAATCGTGTTCATCATATTTGCTGTGCTTGCAAAACAGATTAATGCAGGCATTTCTGTGAACTTTCGTTGGCATCAGCACTAAGCGTAAAGCAAGTAACCTGCTCGAACATGGACGAAGATGAATCCTTTCTTCTGTTATCTTCTATGCTGGAAGTTAATCTTGACGTAGAAGAATCAGAAGTTGGGATAAATAGTTCGGGAGAAGGAAGAGGAGGTAAACATTGAAGGGTAGTCGTAGGAATTACAGAGTATTTAACTGCTTGAATCAAGTAACTATGCCAATCTTTCAACTTCCTTTTTCAGAGTCGGCGGAGAAAACTGTCGAAACTTCTGAGAAAACCGCTGTTAATGGTGTGGAATCATCAGATCAATTATCTCCTACGGCTGAAAACCATGCTAACTCTGCGCAGGGTGACAGTGGTAAGTACTGCAAAACATTTTGTGGTTAATAGACTAACTGACCATGTTATAGGGAAAGCACAATGTGCAATTGGTAGTTGAAATTAGACATGTGGTTAGTATGGACTCTGTCCACAACGTGCAGTTGCAGACGATAGTTGGTTGGAAGCCAAATCATCTTTTGACTACGACTGCACAACTGCAAGTTGTGGGATTGAATGTCAGGTGAAAGATGGAAGCTCCACCCACTCTTCAGTCAGTTTACATGGTGACAGCTGTGACCTCAGCCCCTTTCCCCTAGCCTTCAACCTTTCCCCTGGCTATCAAGCTGCTCAACGCTGGCAGTGACGCTCACTGTTGCACTATTGACTGTGATACTTGCTGGTAAAATCCATACATGCTTGACCCATTCTTTAAAACCAAGATTCCCTTCACAAAACACACAATATCCCACATATTTTGTTATACATAGTTACATGAAGAGGAGATGTTGTCTTGGCAAATGATTTTGTCCGATTCACCCGCCCTAAACATTACAATTTCTTTTATACCACGATCTAGCAAAATGTAGTCAAATCTCCATATTACCTTCCCTGAAATGATACAAATTTTCGTGATTGGACGCCAGTCGCCAGAGCTCTGATGTCACACCAGCGGAGCAGGTAGAATTCTGGGTAACAGGTTGACAAACACACTACTCTAATATCGCTGTTCTTAACCAAACCAAACAAACCTAATCTAACCTAATAACTGCCACTAAAGTAGAATCTACCTGTCACTACTTACTTTAATGCAGAGGTGGGTCTGTCCCTCTTGGTCACCCTACTTCGCTCAGAAACAAAAAACAATGCATCACCTATACAAACATGCATAGGCCCTAATGTGTGGATGGGTCAAGCATGTATGGATTATGCCTGATTGCTTAATAGTAGAACAAAAACGACCATCCCATTAAAATGTTAGACCCTTGTACCAATTCCATTAAAAATTATAGGTCTAGTCAGCAACTCTGCTCCCTTCTGCACGAAGTATGCGAGCCCTGGCTCTCATTGGCTGCTAATAATCACATGCTTATCCAATTTGGCCAATAGTTTTATATACGCATTTAGTTATATTATGGTTAGGCCCTCATTACTGTTATAATGATGGGGAAAAAACAAATACTTGTGGTACCCGAGCTCCCCCATTCCTACTCACTAGCAGCACGATTTAAACTACCGTACTAGGAATATTGAGCTGCAATGCCATCCAGTAGGCAGAAGGTGAAATGGGGAAAAAATTAAATGGGTCATTCTACAGAAACCCTGCAGTTTTGATGCAAGAATAATAAAAAACGAATTTATCAGATATGCCCTAAAAAAATATTTACAGTACTAGTTTTAAAGTACTCAACCTGTGGTTTAAGTGACGTAGGTCATCTCTTTTTGGATTTCTTTAAAAAAAATCTAAAAGAAATATGCTGTCCACGGAAGTGATTGCATGTCCACAGAAGTGACTTTTGGTTATAATAATGGACTTTTGTTATAAATTATGCTTGTGACACTATTTTTTCTAAAGGAAAAACAGATTTAGGTTTATTATTCAAGAAATTAATTTACTGCCACAGAGTAACCACTTGTATAACATACACAAGATGTCATAAAAAAAGATGTCACTAAAAAATAAAACAAAAACTTAGGGTTAAAATCAATCAGAAATAAAAACACTTGTTGCTCCACTTACATAATATTAGGCAGGACCGGTTTCAAGGAAGATCAGCTTCCTTATCCTCAGCTGGATGTCGACTGGTGTGGTGCTGGGAGATCCAGGTCTGTAGTTGGCGCTGTGCTGCCATCTGTCTTCCCCAGGATCAAACTAAAAATCTCGTCGGCCAATGGTATATCAAAATTCATTGCCCTGTCTTTATTTTTTAAAATGAAAATCTTCTCCCATGTCATTAATTCTAAAGGTCTTTTAACATGTTTTAACAATTTTATGTTGTTATTAATGTGATGGTCATATGTATATGCATGAAAAGCTATGGCCGATTTTTCCGTGTGCATCAATCTGACGTTGTTCAAATGTTCTTTCATTCTAGCTTCAAGGTTTCTTCTGGTTTGTCCGATATATATACTGTGGCAATCTTTACAGTCAACTTGGTAAATGCCTGATAATTTGAGTTTGGGAACACTATTTCTTAATGGGTGGTTAAGTAGGTTCCTAAGGTTGAATTTATTTTGTGGAGCCAGTTTTATATTCACGTCCTTGAATACTTTCTCAAACCTGTAAAATACTTTCGGGTGGAAGGTGAATTTCCTATATATCGGCTTCTCATTATCATTGTTTGCTAAGGTGCAATTGTCTCTGATCATTTGTTTTATTGAAAAACTTAGGGATTATTAAAGGTTTACAAAAAGATACAGGTCTCTCTCAAATACATAACATCCCCTAGTGTTCATGTTTGGAGTTTTCAATTTCTTTATAATGTTCTCTTTAGGAACCATATCTTTATCAGGCATGTCAGGAAACGAAAACAATTTGTCACTTTCAGTGAACAGTTATTGCAGTTAACGTCTGCTAGATTCATCTTATCACATCTTCTCTTATTTTTTCAGTTTCATTTTTCTCAAAGTTTGTCCATTTGACAGCGTAGTTCTCCATTGTGAGGTGACATAAAATAACCTTGGCACTGATATTTTTTAAAAAAATTTCCACATGTAATTAATTTCAATATTCTCTTTTCCTTTACAGATTTTTATTGTGTGTATTTTGACTTAATCTGTGATTGTAGCACTTCTGCATAAATTAGCTTTTTCCTCACAACTTGGGAAATTTTTTTACGCCACTTAAAAGCTTCTTTACCTGTCTTCCGCTTTTTTAAACAACGGTTCTGCTGCCAAAGCTTCACATTTATCCTTTCTGTAATTTCAAGTAATCTCTTGTCTTGTATTTTTACTATCTTCTCACCCCTTTCTCTTCTACTTGATCCTCATTTTTATAACTGGTGAATGTAAAGGGCTCTTATCGTGTGACTGAATGAAATCAGGAGTAGTAGTGGAGCCTGGCATCGGTTCTTGAATTTCTGAACTGGCAGGTGGAGTATGACTCTCAGTGAAATCAACTAGTATGATTATTTTGATCTTTCGACTGTCTGTAATTCGTTGAAATAATAAGTAACCTACCGTTCAAGATATAATATAGTAAGTAGCCTCCCCAAGCCATCCCATTAATTATGATGGGCAGGAGTAGACCTATATCAGGAGGCACTAAAGAGGCCTAATGTAGAATAGGCCTATTAATTAATAAAATGACAATTTAATGATAGTAACTCATTGAATAAGACTTAACTGTTTATGAAAGATAAAATGTTACAATACTGGTAAGGAACTAAAATATTAATAAATATTTTTTTTACTCAGCATGTTGTTATAAAATTTAATGTTAGTGGTCAACTGGATACATCACAGCAAGTGCGTAATTTTAAAAATAATGAATCAAATCACTTCTGTGGACAGTTATCACTTCCGTGGAATCCACATGTCCACAGAAGTGATGTCCATGGAAGTGATAAAAGGTTATGTTTCTTTGCAAACTGCCTTGCATTGTGAGGTCAGAAACAAAAGCTCTTCAGGTTATTGAGATTATCATGTTCTAAAAGTCATGTGTACTAAAAATTATTTTTTAACTTAAAAACTAAACTTTAATAAAGACCACAGAAGTGACTGGATGAGCTATGCCACATACAAAAAGTGAATAGAAACTTGATACATACATGAAAAAAATCCAATCCAGAAGAACAAAGACCACTCTGCAATATGGGTGTCTTTCTTCTTCAGCTGACTCTCAGAAAAAGGTAACTGGTGAATATTTTAGGCATTTTTTGAGTGTCCACAGAAGTGATGGCAAACCTTGTGACATGAACTCAGTCAGGTTGAAAAATATTGACAGTGGGGACAAAAAAAAATATATTTCATTCATCATTATTCTAAACTGAAGTATTTTCTGACTAGATACTATACTTTTTAAGTGAAAATGTTAAGAAGTACAGTATCTGTGATCTTTGGAAGTTCTCTACCTGAGGGTTGTGACAGTCCACGGAAGTGAGAAATCACCTTCTGTGGACAACTTTTTACAGCAAATTTTTTAAAAATTTCCCCAAAGTAAAGTACTAACTAATAGATAATATTGTATTTTAATATCTGATTTTGAAAAATTGCATATATTATAAAATCAGGTAAACTGATGTAAAAAAGTGCCAGTATGTTTTTTTTAATCAGTTATGACTGCAATTATGATATGCAGAATATGTTTTTTTAATTGATTTACAAGTTAAGCTCCAGATTTATTCATTAAGCAGGGCTTAGGGAAGAACAAAGGTCTAGTTTTCTTTTTAATCAGATTAAAATCTTCCAGCATCAGCTGAACTGTACAGATTTTTGATATCTTGACAATCGCACACTCACATAAAAATACGAAAAAGAAAGTGAAATTGGCTGGTTTCGGGATTTGAACCATGGAACTCCATAACGTGAGGCCAAAACGTTACCATCTCGGTCACCTGGGTCAGTTTAACGGTCTAGTTGTAAGTTATAAGCGCATGTAAAACAATAGTGTTTTTGGTCATAGCTACCTCTATTTTAATTTCCAAAGCCGTAAAATATCACAGTAAAACAATTGACTATGTTGTCATGATAAATGATTTGCTTTTTTTTTATATAAATTCTTTCGAATTCGTATATTATCATAAAATAGGCACCAAATTGAGCATTACTCCGAAACAGGTGAACCGATTTCATCCAGTATCAGTAGACCTCTTCCCATGAACACTATAAATGTGTATACCAAATTCCATAAAAATCCGGTAAAGCGTATTTGAGTTACCGTGTTTTTAAAATAGACACTAAATTGGGTTTTACTCCGGTACCGGACAACCGATTTGGTCCAATATCGGTAGACGTCTTCCCATGTACATTATAAATGGGTATACAAAGTTTCAGGAAAATCCAATAAAGCATATTTGAGTTATCGCGACTTCTCATATATTAACATAAAAGGCAATAAATTGGGCATTATTCCGGTACTGGCCAACCGATTTGGTTGAACATCAACAGACGTCTTTCCATGGATAGTATAAATGCGTATACGAAGTTTCATAAATATCCGATAAGGCGTATTTGAGCTATTGCGCCTTTAAAATATACACTAAATTGGGTTTTACTCCGGTACCGGTCAACAGATTAGGTTCAAATTTAACAGAGTACTTTTCATGGATGTCATAAATGCGTATACCAAGTTTAATGGAAATCCGATACAGCGTATTTGAATTATGGCGCCTTTATATTAGAAAGGCGCCATAATCTATTAAAATAGGCACTAAATTGGGCATTACTCCGGTACCGGTGAACCGATTTGGTTCAATATCAATAGGGTTCTTCCCATTGACATTATAAATGTGTTGTCCAAGTTTCATGAAAATCCGAAAAAGCGTATTTGAGTTAGAGCGCGTACAGACACACACAGACAGACAGACAGACGGACAGACATTTTTCGTCCCCCACACAATCTCATAAAGTACCATACTGGCACTTAATAACTAGTTTCCAATATATTGTCCTGTGACATTAAAATGCGGGTTTTCTGTGGAATGACCCAAATACAGTAATTTGGTAATCCAGTGACATCAGGGTCGTTTTCGCTGCATTAATTAAATCTTCTTGCAGTGCCATATATTTTTGATATGGTGCTATGGTCATTTACGTAATTCTATGACTTTTTATGTTCTTGTGTGGATATGATGAAATGTAGGCTACAGTAGTAAGCTGGAGTGTCAGTATTGAACAGGTTCTTAGCTGGGATAGGGGACGTAGGAGATGGCACGCTCAAGGCACGGTAGCCAGGGGAAGAGGGCGAGAGTGGACGGAGCTTCACATATTAAAAACAGGTCCTTTTTCCATTACGTCGTGAATCATAAAACACAGAAATTAAAACATTTATTGCAATGGATCACTCCGAAAAAGTTCTCATAACGTTTCAGCCCCACCACGGGGTCTTCCTCAGGAAGAAGGAACGTATGTCGTACTTGGACATCTATGATGACATTAATTTCTGCACAACATTCAAGAGGGAAACAAAATTATCTGCTATACGCCACGCCCCCAAAACAGTGACAAATCTAGTGACCATTTGTAGAACTACTAGGTAGAGACAGTGTGACGGAAAACTTTCTTTTGCTTTGGCAACGTTTACTTTTCACGTCCGGACGTAGCCAATAGACAGTCTTCCCCACACTGTTTCACACAATCGCTGTCAGATGACGTTGGATCTCTTATGAAAAATTTAAGGATCAGACAAGTAGTAGACAAAAACCAAGGTGACTAACTAGGCCTATGTGGTGAAACCCGAAAGGTTTACTATTTGAGATAATGGATTAATCATAGTTTTTATTATCCACGATAATGAGAAATTTTATCCGTGTTGGTGAACACAACCCTTAGACCTAATACAATCCACCGGCCCTAAATGATACACATTCTTTGATATCACAGTCTGGCTGAAACCGTATTTACTTCGCAGAACCGATAAGAAACTCATGATTGGACATTGGTGGTGTGACATCATGTTACAAAAAGGAAACGTTTCAGTATACGGTACCCTGCTAAACTAATATCACTGTTCATAACCTAACTGTCACTACTTACCTTAATGCACAAATTACAAGATGCATCGTTGGTCATCTTGTTTGGTTGAAAAACAAAAACTTCTCTTTAAGGCCCGGTTGCATAAAAGCTCCAGATATCTTCTAGACAGCTAATCGTTCTATACATTTATAGACTCGATAAACACCTTCCCATTTCCGAAAGCGAATTTGCTCAAGAAATAGCTAATGCCAGATAAATGAGTTGAGCACTTTGTCAATAGATGGAGACACGGTGCTTACTCTAATATCAAGTTGGCCGTGATTGAGTAGCAACCAATCGGAGCGCTTCTTGCTATTCTATTCAAAATGGCTGTATTATCTTTCTGCTTTTTCTTGTCTGCTGTTTCTCTGCTAAAATGAATGTAAAACATGAGAGAAATTTCGGCAATTTTGACTTCTACACCTGTGCATTAGCAAAAATGTCACCCATTACAATCTGACAACATACTGCATAAAACGTAACACATTAATTAAGTTATAGCTGATTTACCACTGAGAAAGGAATGCTGCGATTTGTTCTCATTTCTAATGATGGGCAATTTAACGCTGAAAAAGGCATGCTTGCAGTTGTTCCTTATTTAATATGATGGCCTATTTATCCATAGGTCATTGCTTAGACAGCCTGATTCTTTCCGAAACTCAATATCGTCAAAGATCTAATTCTTTCAGGGAATACTTTTTGCTTTACACATCTCTAGGCATAATTATTGCCTCAGGATGAAGATGACGAGAAAGATGATGATTATGTATTAATATTCGTGCTGTAAAAAGGCAATATTTTCTTCATAAAGTGTTGCATCAGAAAATAAAATTAATATACTTAAGCTACATTTTTTCTGAATCTGAATATCATCGTAGGCTACTTCTTGAAAGGATTGCTGTATTTCTTTCAGGGAATATTTACTTCTGTATAGACGTAGGCCTTATACGATCTGGCACTGAAGATGACCAGCAAGAAAATATGATGTGAATTAATATTCGCGATGTTTTCCTAAAAGTGTTACAACAGAAAATGAAATTAATACAAATAAACGATGGATACATTAATAGCCTAGGCTATAACAAAGTTCATCTAACCGATAATATACAATTTTTCTAGTTACACAGTATTATGAATTATTTCACACACAAATTAATAACCAATGCCAGCTTCATTACTACTTTTCAGTTTAATACCATAACAAGCTAGTAACATAATGTAAGATAAAATGCTAACATAATAAAGAAACATACATCAACATAAATGTCTCGCATTTCCGCCATGTTGCGTGTTTATCTACCGTTTCGCCAGATATCTAGTGATTTGTGGTGCGATAGTTTGTCGGGCATTTTATCGAACGATTAGCCGCCATCGAACGTTTCAGAAACGCTTACAGATTGAATAATGCCATCTAGTAGATATCTTACGTTTCGGAAACACGGCCTAAGTGGATCTGTTCGTGATGAAAGAGAATGTGTCCAACGGGCGTAGATGAATAAATTTTAATTATTGTGAGCAGAATTGTATGTCAACGATTCCTTCTGCAGGCACACTTTGTAACATATTCATCAGTTTGCAAATACACATGTCATTTGCCTGATGGGAAGTCTTCAACTTGCAAGTACAAATGCGATGGTGAAATCTTCCTGTTTTGTTTGCAATTCATTGTTTGCTGCTGTAGATTGCAATCGCATGACCTCCATCTATCTACCATAGGCAGATGGCAGGATTGGGAGCATGTGGTCAGCATGCTGACACCCACGGCTGTTAATGATGTTTTTCGTGACCGGAGCCGCTGCTTAATCAAGTTTGAATCACAAGGCTGTGTGCACCCCGTTCCAGACCTCCCCATCCAAGGGACGCTAATTACAAGGTCGTGTTTTCCTCGCTAGTAGCGAGGCAGGCTTCCCTGTTCTTTTCCTTGTATGCATTGTGAAGGCTGTTGCACTTCCACTGTCTGAGGCTTGTTATTAAGTCTAACCAACTCTAACAAGCGATTATTGTTCATTCTTCTGAAAAATCACCGAGTGATTAACACATTTAATTTAAGTACATTTCGATCAAATAAAAAACATCAGCCGTTATTTGGTAAAGTACCACGAACGAGCATATATAGAAGGCTGTGGCTATATGCCAGACATCCACCATATTCTTGTGTGCAAGTTCTTATAATATTAATAATGAATACATTCGCAAGGATTATGTTTATTCAAGGAGAATTTTTTTAAAGATTTTATTTTATAATACCGGTACTTGTAGTGCAAAATCGATAACTTTGGCTTAAGCGTATTTTCAAGCTTGGATGTTACAATCTCATCAGAATTATGTAGGCTATTCTCATCTGTTCGCGATAGCGTACTGGTCAAAACATCTGAATTGAACGTGTGGGGTCAGGGTTTGATCCTTAGTGGGATCTTATATATTTTTTTATTTTTATTTGTTTATTTTTTCACATGCAGCAATGACTGGAATGAAATAATAGGTTTGTTCGCAAAGCAAATCCGTGACTGCTTGAGAATTGGTTGTACTGCGCATGTCCAGTCTGTAACTTACCCGTGATTTGCACTTTGCGAATGGTTAGAAGAATTTGGAATCGATAGTTTCTGCGTTTAATCGATATGATATGCAAATAAAATATATATTTCCCTTTAACATGTTATACATGCATTATACATCGGCAATATAAACTATATTTTGGGAAACTTTTAATTATCTTCCATTATTCATACATATAAGTAGCCTATGCTTATAAATCTGGAGCAAGGATTTGGAGGGAGGAGTCGGGCGCGTGAAAATAGGTTAACAATTCATGGTAGACCCTGCAAATTTTTCTTATAGAACAGAAACTGCCCGTGAGAGCTTTGCGAACAGAAGATTGAAATCAGAATCACGGATTCTTGCTTTGCAAACGAGTGTGGAGAAAGAGCGCATGCGCGAACGATTTGTTCCTGGTTTCTGACTGCTTTGCGAACAAACCTAATGATTACTTCTAATGAATTATTGTTGGTGTCGAATTTTGGACACACACAAAAGAAAGCAAGAAAGAAAGTACGATTTTACAACAAATGTGTATCTGTGGCATAAAATAATAAGAAATGTACTGAAAATAGAAGATAACATAATGAAACATAATAACAAACTTAAATAAGCATAAGTAAAGGGGGGAGGGAAAAAAAAGAGCCACACGCTCAGTAGGAAGTCCGTGACAACACATTAAGTTGAATATCGTGTGTTGCGCTTTCCATGGTGTTCATTTTTCCCTGCCGTTGCATGGCCACATATCTTCCGAGAATGACCTGTATTTTATGTCTTTTATAGGAAACTAGTGCACTAAAACATTAAAACTTCAATTTTAACTGCATACAAGACCTGATGTTTTTTATTTGAGTTACTGTACAGTACAGTAAACAAATTCGGGATACTGTATGTACTTTAAGTCTATATGAACAGAGGTCACTTTACATTTTAATAAATAGTAGAGACTTTTTCCAACTTATTTTTTCTAAAAAAAAATTTCAGTGTGGTTTGTTTTGTAGGCCATCCCTTTAATGGCACACATTTCAAAGGATTCTAAAAAGTTTATTCGGCGAAATGGAACTTTGCGCCTCACGCTGCTCCCCTTTCCACTCGCCACTCGCCTGGCTGCTGCCTGTAGCCGCTGCTCAACGCCAGTAATCCATAATTGCAATTGACATGGCACCTAATATTTCACAATAAAAAAAGCCCCTTGCACTTCCACATAATATTTCACAATACGAAAAATACCCTTGTGCCTTACATAGTATTTCATAATTATAAAAAACACCGTATTATAACATAAAATGTGGCTTAAGAGTATCTCAAAATTATAAAAACCGATTCTTACGTTAAAACTCATGAAACCCCCCCCCCCTATCATAACTCATATATACGAAAGTTTCCTTAAGTGCTCAACATTCACTCGTGGTGTAATGGTTAAGACTCCTGGCTATAATGCTAGGGGTCCCGAGTTCAAATCCCGGTCGATCCAAATTTACTTTTAGGAATAGGTCTCAAATATGTAGGTAGGGTGAAGAGGAAGATTAGAGGAAGGAAACGGGGAAGGAAGAGACCACCGTCGCTGCTAGTAGTTCAAATGCCGCCGCTAGGGGAGGGAGTTAGAGAGTTGGAGTGAGAGACTCGCATGGGGCGTAAAGTTCTGTTTTCCCGTTTATTCAGATGCGAGACAGTGGCAAGTGCAATTCCCTCCCTGAGAAACAACTGCCAAACCACCAACTTTTAATAATAAGAAAGGAAAGCGCAAAAATCGTGCAAAAGTTATTGGTGACAGTTTGTGCAATAGTCGATTATTGAATTCACTCGCATTTCACAACGTAACACATGATAACGGTCACATAATTTGTCACAGAGTTTACATAGACAGTCCGGGCCTGGGTCATGGTAATATTTAGCCTTGCACACCTTGTGATGGTAGCCATGCACTGCCATAGAATTTACGAAGTGACGTAGTTCCTGGTTTGTATCCGTCCATGACCTATTTGTCATTGCCTCTGTAGAGTAAAAGTCGTTCCATATCTCCCTTCTTTTCCTCTCTCTGTCCTCTAACAGCTTCCTCCAATTTCTTGTTGAAGGCAGGTCACTTTTCCATCTCAGGTCTTCGATTAGGAAAGGTTCACGTGCAAGTTCGTATACTAACCTTGACTTTGTATACTTGGAGACTCCGAGGGCGGCCTTCAGGAAGCGGGCTTTGACTTTTTCCATGCGGAGGAGATCTGTGTAACTTAGTTTTTCCCATGTTACCTCCAGTCCATATGTGAGGATGGGGATTATCTTGGTCTCGAAGAGGGCCATGGCGGTTCTCAGAGAGAGTCTGGAGATTGTTTTGATGTCATATATAGCCTTGGTTGCGGCTGCTGCTCTTTGCATGGTGTGGGTTCTAAATGAGCGTGTTGTAGTCTGCAATGTTAGGCCCAGGTATTTAAAGTTATTTACAGTCCGTAATGGTTCTTGGTGAAGGTAAATTTTGTCCTTAGAGGAAGTGTGACCTCCCTTCCTGAAGACCATGTGTTCAGTCTTTTCTACGTTTATCTGCAGCTCGTTATTTTCTGCCCATTTACCAAGTGCATTTATCCCCTTCTGTAGCTCCTCAATGCTGTGTGATCCTACCACGATATCGTCTGCGTAGACGTAAACCCTAAGATCTTCTGCTTCCTCTCTTATTGCATGAACGACGTCATGTGTGGCTACATTGTACAACAGAGGGCTGAGGGGATCTCCCTGCAGCACACCGTTTGTCTGTGTTATTTCTTTGGATGTAGTTACACTGTCTGAGATTGTGACATAGTTGTTGGACAGAATATTGTAAGTCAGAACAGTGAGTTCCTTGTTTTCCTCTACCATCTGCTGTAACTTGTGACAGATGATATTCCTTTTCAGTCGGTCGAAAGCTTTGGAAAAGTCTATGAACACTGCATGGAATTTGCCGCGTGGGAATCTTAGCCTTTCTTCTATGTCTTCTATGAGATTTTTTATCGCCTGCATGGTGTTCCTGCCTCTTCTGAAGCCGAACTGCTCCTCTGGGATCTTGTTGTCAAGTTCTTGAGTTAACCTCCTAGTCATCAACCTCGTCAAAAGTTTGAACAGGTTGTTTTAGAGTGCAATCCCTCGATAGGAGTTGGGATCATGTGGATTGCCTTTCCCTTTGTATAGCATCTTTATTGTAGACCGCCTCCAAGCCGCGGGAATGTTTCCTGTGTGGAGGCATAGATTCATAATATCTGTAATGGCTGGGATTAGTATGTCAGGTGCTGCTTTAAGGTGTTCGTTGAAAATGTCATCCGGTCCTGATGCCTTCTTGTTTTTCAGTAAAGCTAGCGTGTCTCGAATTTCCTTCACTGTGAAGTTATTGACATTGATGTTGTACTGTCCGGTGGTTGCTTCATGTGCTACACTCGTTCTCTGTTGATTTAAGATATTTTCAAAGTGTTGTTCCCAGACATGCATCTCTATTTTGCCCATTGCCTGGGCCTTTCGTGGTTTTAGAGCAACGTAGGGGTTTTCTTTAGCTTCTTCTACCAGCCTATTTGCTTCAAATTCGATGAAATCCTTTCTTGTCTTCTTAATAAGGTTCTTATATTCTCTTCTGTGGTTTTAGAGCAACGTAGGGGTTTTCTTTAGCTTCTTCTACCAGCCTATTTGCTTCAAATTCGATGAAATCCTTTCTTGTCTTCTTAATAAGGTTCTTATATTCTCTTCTTAGCGTACTATAGTTGTTGAGGTCTTCATGATTGTGTGTGCTCTTGGCTTTGTGAAGGGCTTGCAGAACACGCTTCCTCTCCTGATAACATGTTTTGTTAAACTTGTTTTGACTTCTGGAAGTCAGTGCTCAACATTTCTGTGGTCAGGCTGTAGATGTATTGAGTTGTGTTTGAGCGTAGTCTTGTGCATGTGCTAGGGAATACAGAGATATTACATTTTTAGCATGGAATGATTGAATGCACGTCAACGCCGGATTTTTAATTTTAGCTTTTGTTAGTGAGTTTTGAGCAAAAAATGGCAGAAAACATGATTTTTTGCTGTGCGAGGTACCAGTTTTCGCTGCTGGAAAAGAACATTTCAACATATCACATCAATTTATCAGTTGCTTTGATTCTTTAGCCTGCTATGTTTGATTCATTTGTTTACAATGTGAATTCGAGCGAGGAGAAGCCATGTCAGCCATATGTCATAGGAGTTTTGAGATTTTTTTTTTTTAATGAAATTTTGAGAAAGTTTACATGGAAATCCTGTAATATTTTAGGTATAGAAACCAAATTGTAGGTGGTCTAACAAATAGCAAGTAAATACCTATTCAGTGAACCACCACAAGTCTACCTAGAGATCTAGACAAGTTTTGCATCATTTATGAATTGGTGAGGACGGTGCCCTGTGAAATTGGCACTAGTTACTGTTAATATTAATGTTTATTTGTTTTCTTGTTTACAGGTGTTGAACAAGATGACGATCACCCGTATGCACGACATTACTCGGAACAAGGTAAATAACCAGTAGACAACTAATCCTTTGGTAATACAGTCAGTTATAGCACTGACTTTGATCTTTGCTTGCGAGGCTTCACCACACACCGTAGTCTGGCTTTTTGGAGACACCAGGTCTCTCTTCGTAACTGTCAACCCTGCTTATCTGAATGTTAACCAAAACAAATTTCTATCTTGAATGATGAAGTTCTTAAATCCTCCAGAACAGATGCAGTTTCTTGCATGGGCTTTAATGGATTATCCAAATCATCCTCGCACCAATCACAGTTTGATTTAAACAACCTGAGATGTTGGAGGGTTATATGCTAAACAACTGACACAAGTAATACAACGCAACTCTGCCACTTCTCCTCTTTGTGGAAACTGTTACGAGTCGCAGGTTGTTTAAATCAGACTGTAATAATGCTTTATAATTAAATGTGCAATACAAATTATTTAACAAAAATGATTTAGACCCAAAGAGCAGAATGCAGTTCATTTCCATTAATTATCAGTTTTATAAACAATATCTATTGCAAAATATAAAAGAGAGCTAAAAATGAAACACCAAAAAATTTGTTTTACATCAGAGTTTATTAGATGATTGCACTTTTCTTGATATAGATCTTTTCCTCTTTCATTGTGTAGTATTTTCCAGTGTATAAGATGCACCCCATAACTTGCACTTTCATAACAAAATGCAAGTTGTATGTGAATGGTCTACGTATAGGACACAGGAAATTGTAATTCAATAGAGTCCTGCAGCAACCACAACGGGAGTATCAAACAGTTTTTTGGCAAGAAATGCGGTAAACTGTTTTATTGTATCCTAGTATATTAAATAATTAAGTAATCGCGCACAATGTGCATTATCTTAACCTACTTACAAACACCCAGTCCTGAACCGGGGAAAGGGATTTTTCACTACTGAAAAAATCCCCGACCCGGCCGGGAATCGGACCCGGGCCGCCGGAGTGGAAGGCAGGAGCGCTACCGACTCACCCTAGTATATTAACACAGAGAAATGTGGGAAGTCTTTCTGATGCCTGCAGGAATGTCAAATTGGAAATAAATACAGAAAAAACTAAGTTATGGTCATGGAACGTCAAAATAATGTGCTACAAAATAATAGAATAGCTGGTAAATCGTTCGAACAAGTGGAGAAATTTAAATATCTGGGAGCGATAATTACATAAATAAATAATATTAAGGCCAAAAGTTAAGCGTATACTCAAATCAGGAAATCCTTGTTTTTATGCAGTTCAGAAACTCTTATCTTCCTGTCTTCTATCCATAAAGACAATTATCCTATCGGTTGTATTATATGGATGTTAGTGTTCGAAAACAGAGAGCTTAAGAAAATATTCAGACCTAAGAGAGATGAAAACTGCATATCATAACCTGTACTCTTCACCGGATATAGTAATGGTAATAAAATCACGGAGGATGAAATGGGGGAGGAAAGACATATCTCGAAAGTATTGACTGGAGACCCGAAGGGAAGAGATCACGTGGAAGACCTAGATGTAGGTGGGAGGGCAATATTAGGATAGATTTAAGGCAATAATAAGGTGGCAAAGAATAAAATTATTGTTGCTAATTGTATAAATGATTGCGAAGAATTATAGATTCTTGCAGAGCCGCGATATCGATGTTCTTCATAGCATCGTTTCCGCACAGAAACAAAATGTTGTGGAATTGTACCATCAAGCTAACTGCTTCAATCTCTTTTCTTTCAAGTCTGGGATGTTTTGCAGTTTTGCAGGTTGCCCTTCTGTGTTTCTCAAACCAAGCGTTGGAACTATGATGTATCCCTTGTTACTAGCAATCATATCAATTTTCTTGATGGTGCCTTCGGATGCCAGGCCGTGAACTTCCTCATAGAACTGGATCGAATCCAGCAATAACAGATGTTACTGGTTAATATCAGCACAGCCCCATTAGCATTTTAATGTCATTGTGCGTGGCATTGGTAGTACTCTCGTCTGAATTTAAGAATTTATTGTAAGAAAACTGTCTGCTTTATTAAGTGCCAGTATGGTACTTTATGAGATTGTGGGGGACGAAAAAATGTCTATCCATCCGTCCGTCCGTCCGTGTTCTGTACGCGCCATAAGTCAAATACGCTTTTTTGAATTTTCATGAAACTTGGAAAACACATTTATAATGTCCATGGGAAGAACCCTATTGATATTGAACCAGATCGGTTCACCAGTACCGGAGTAATGCCCAATTTAGTGCCTATTTTAATAGATTATATTAGAAAGGCGCGATGACTCAAATACGCTATATCGGATTTCCATGAAACTTGGTATACCCAAAAATGACGCCCATGAAAAGTACCCTATTGAATTTGAACCTAATCTGTTGACTGGTACTGGAGTAAACCCCAATTTAGTGTCTATTTTAAAGGCGCAATAACTCATATACTCTTTATCGGATTTTTATGAAACTTGGCACATTTATAATGTCCATGGGAAGACGTCTATTGATATTGGATAAAATCAGTTGACCTATTTCGGAGTAATGCTCAATTTAGTGCCTATTTTATGGTAATATACGTATTCGAAAGAATTTATGAAATGCACATCAGTTATCATGACAACATAGTCAATTGTTTTACTGTGATCTTATAAGGCTTTGGAAGTTAAAATACAGTTAGCTATGACAAATAACACTATTGCTTTACATGCGCATACCCAACCAGACCGTAAAACTGACCCAGATGGCCGATATGGTAACATCTTGGCCTCTCACATTCTGGTGTTCCATGGTTCAAATCCCCAAACCGGCCAATTTGACTTTTTTTAAAATTAATTAATTTATTTATTTATTTATTCTGCATATCATAATTGCAGTCATAACCGATTAAACAAAAACATACTGGCACTTTGTTACATCAGTTTACCTGATTTTATTGATATGGAAGTTGTGGCATTCGAAAGATCATCTCTTATAGTTTAGAGGGCTGTAGGATAGCAGGTGTTGTACCACCTACGAGAAAGCACTGTAATGACTAGACCTGGGATTTTAAGGCAAATGCCTATTTTGTTCCTTATGAAATAACATGAAAATTTTTAAATGTGTGGACATTTCATGATAAATCGCTTACATTTATAGAGTTTTATAGTGCCCTAAAATGCCTATTTGGACCTTTAGAGCCTATTTTACTAGTTTAGTGCCTAAAATGCCTATTTTGTACATTTAAAGTAAAATTCAACTTCTGTAATTTTTACAATCTTATAATGGACATCCCTCAATTAAAAGCTGAACAGCAGAAGGTGAGTTTTTCGTAGAAACTTGATTATTCAAAACAATTGTCGCTAAGCAATGCTGATTGATGGGGGAGGGGGAGGATTAAGGGGGAAGGACTACTGTGTCAAGTCACCAGTGAAAGAACATCTGTTTAAGTGAATATAGTTCGTGATGCCTAATTTTGCAGTTAATTCTGTTAGGAATATGTATACCACGTTTCTTGCAGTAAAAAAAAAAGACCATGTTACAGTTTAAGTGTAGCCTATATTGTAATATTTTAAAGTTCATTTTCTATCTGTTTACACATTTTTAAAGCATATTTTACGTGTGTTTTGAAAAACATAGTATAGTGCTTCACTGTTAAAAAGTTCCACCAAGATACTGTTTATTAATTCATATTTTACGTGCCTATTTTCTATTTTAAAATCCTATTTACTTGTTTTAAAACCCTATTTTAGGTGCCTTAAACTAATTTTTTTAGAGCCTAGAATCCCAGGTCTAGTTATGTTACATTGATCATTACTTCCTCGATTTGGGACACTATCACGATTTTCATATTTGTATGCTGGAGGCATGTGTTCAATGTCATGGCTTGCTTGGAAATGATCTTCAGTAATACGTTTGCAACTTTCCTTAAAATCATAATTAAACAACAGATGCCCTCAAACTGTATAACTCCCGTTGAGCAATATTTTTCATGGTCCTGGCAATTTTCCTATCTTAACACTATAAAAATATTTATAATTTGCACCCTTTTAAAACGATAAGTATTTTGAAGTAAATTTGTTATTCTGAACTGGTACCTTAGCCCTGTAGCAAATTAATGTCCTTCCTGTTCTAGTTTATCATCTTTGTCACTGACAGTGCTTGCTACTGTCCACATGAGGTGGTGTGTCCATTAGAGAGCGTGTCTACTTAAATATCGCATGAGTTTTCGTTTGCATTTTCTGACAAGGTAGACGAACAATAATGTATTATTCGATGTTAATATTAATGTAAACACATTATGAGAGCTTGCTGAATGCTTTTAAGTGGATCAATTCATTCAATTATTATGCGTTTAGAAGAATTTAATATTGTCAGTATATTTTCAGAACATCATGAAGTATTAGTGAATTCGGTAGGGCCAAAAATTAACAAGAAAGACAGGGAGATGTGATATGAAATTCCTGCTAAATATTAAATAATGTTAACTCTGTGCTTTTCTGGCATTAATCGTCATGTGGTTTTTTAATTCATAGCAATCTAAACTCTGTGCATCTACAAGGATGGATTGGTCTACTATTTACCCTCTGCGTCAATGAAAACCAAGAGCCAACAAATACTCCTTGTTCGTTGGTCCTTTACCACTAGAGCAAAAGCATTTTGTGCGTCGCTGTTACACGTCTCTACTTTTATACACAATAGACTCAGAAGGGTACAAAGACAATCACCAAGACTGATTACAGGTGCTCTGTTTTTAAACTCCGTAACAGAATATGTGGAATCCTATGTAGTCTGCACCAATATTGTGTTTGTTTATATGATTATTAACAACTTAGGCCTATGGCCATCTCCACTGTCCCGGAATGTTGTTCTGCATACATGAGGGTTACTGCCTTCTCCACCTCAGAATATTCTGCAGAGGAATCGATGATTGCCCGTACTGAGCCACAGAGATTATCAGTGTTTCATTATTTTTAATAAATGAATGTAATATTGTTCAGCTATTCCCTCATAAGCTTACTACATTAAACAGTATTTTAATCCATTACCATTGAGTATTATTAGTTTTAGATTTTAAAATACAGTCTCAAATAAAAAACGTCGGGACTCGTATGCTGTTAAAATTAAAGTTTTGACGCAATAGTTCACAAGTTTCCTATAAAAAACACAAAATACAGGTCATTTTCGGAACATATGAGGCCATGCGGCAGGAGGGAAAATATGAACAAGGAGGGAAAAAATGAAAATCGAGGAAAGCGCAACACACGATATTCAACTTAATGCATTGTCATAATTCATTTTGCTTTGTGTCATCGCCTCATACAAATGCTAACGTGAGAGAAAGTGTGGTTAGGGCTGTAATTGACCTGCATTTTTCGGTCTCTGAAGCAGCGAGAAGGTTCCATATTTATGAAAAGAAGCTCAGAGGTGGGAACTTTACTATAATGCGACCAGAAGTTTTCATAGTAAACGTTGATCTGGCCGGACGCGTATTTCGATGCTAAGATTGGTTGCAGATGCTGAGCGTAAGTAATTGATTTTGCACTAGAAGTACCGGTATTATAAAATAGAATCTTAAAAAAATGCTCCTTGAATAAACATATTCCTCGCGAATCTATTAATTAATAATATTATAAAAATTTGCAACCAAGAATATGGCGGATTTGAGGCATATAGCCACAGCCTTCTATACATGTTTGTTTTGGAACAAAACTGACTAAATAATCAAGAAAATACATGGATAGACAAGAGGCGTGTGTGAACCTAACCTTAAGTCTTCCTGTACATGCGCATATGCTCGTTCGTGATACTTAATCAAATACCGCCCGACGTTTTTTATTTGACCGACTGTACACCATAAACGAATATTGAAGGAAAATTAAATTCCTGGATATTTTGGGCCTATGTATAGGTTAATCACTGCCTTCTGTATTTCTTACAAGCCATGCTGCTTGAAATGTGGCAACACAGGAGGTTGTCCTGTCTGTGGGAAGCATTTGAATACGTTTTTAATGCAGATAATTTTATTCATCACAAATACTGACTCTATTTAGGCCAAATCAGTAGGCCTATATTACACAGCCTATACTTGTGATGTGCATAATAACGTAACGTGCGGTGATTCCACATATCTGAAGGAATTCGTAGTTTTCAGTGTCTCCTCATTATACGCTTTGATGTCGCGTTTTTCTTATTTTATTGGTAATAACCTCACTTATCCTGTTAGGCCTAAGAGCTCTGTTATTTGACCTACAACAGAGCCATCTTTTATTAAGCTGCTACACTTCTCTGGGTCATTTTGTACCACCACGGAGCTAGTTGTCCCAGATTTAATATAACCTAGAACGCTGATATCTCTCTTCTTATCACATGCACTTTGTGGAAAACTACCCCCATGACTGTCACTGAAAAGAATAACTTTGCCTAATTCCTTGGGAACACTCAGCTTCCCGTTATTTGCTGTCTAAAAGTCATTCATTCGTTCATCCTTGACTCTGGTGGTGAACTGTGTTGATTCGCCAGCACTTTTGAGGTTAAGGTTTGAATCCCATTCATTACCTTCACGAAACTGTAAAAAAATACTGAATCGATTTTCGAGTAGTAATATTGGGAGGATAGGAGATTACATATACTATGATTTGGCGTTTTGAATTAGGCCTACTGTGAGCAGCTTGATAAAAGTTTGTACCAGTAAAAGTGACTGTACTTCTCTTCAATTCTTCTTTAATATCAGCCAATTCTTCCTGAAGGACACTAGTATCATACCGTACCTCTTTCTTCTATTCGTTTGTAGATGGTAATAGCTGATGAACCCAGTAAATCTTCTATGAAACTCATAAGAGGCGAAGACGTACATAACTCTCTCTTTATGTACACAGTTTTTATCTTTTCTATGCTCTCCGTTGCTCTTCAGGTGTGTCCAGATGTTCTCTAAACCATAGGCGATGACTGGGATTACTTTAAGCTGAAATATGCTTAATTTGCGATGATTCTGATGGAGTTCATTTCTTTATTTATGGCATGTTGATAGCCGTTAGGACTACCCATGTGATGTTGCCAGATTTAACAGCATGGCTTGTAAGACAAAAAGAAGGCAGTGGGTTAATCCATTTTAAAAGTCAATCAATATTTAATGATTGCTGTATAAATATATAAAATTATATAGATATAATAAATTTAATATTACATATCATGTATAGGCCCTAAAATAGCATACGTTACAGTTTACATTTCTGCATTAAAAGAAAGTGACAGAAGGAAATGATTAAGTGAATAACTTTCTTCCCATGGAGGTTATGAATATAGAACCATTGTCAGACCAAGATTAGAATATTACTTCCTCTGCCCGTACCATAGGTACTATAGGTAGAGGAAGTATTGTTTTCGACCCCAAAATTCGAAGTTGAGTTTTTAGCATATATACACGTTTCAAGGCCCCTTGAATCCAAAAATACTATTTTTGGAAACATGTCTGTGTGTCAGTGTGTGTGTGTGTCTGTGTCTGTGTCTGTGTCTCTGTCTCTGTCTCTGTCTGTCTGTCTGTCTGTCCGTGTGGAAGTTTGTGAACAGGCTAGCTCCGAAACGGAGAATCGTATGAAAACAAAATTTCGTATTTGGGTCAGGTACCTTCTGAAGATGTGATTCGTAGATTGGCGACAAATTTCCCTTGTTTTTAAGGGTACTTTACATGAAGAAATTTTCGTTTTTCGCGATTTTCTCGAAAACGGCTCTAACGATTTTCTTTAAATTTTGCACATGGGTTGCTTATACTAAGAGCTAAAACTTTTATTTGAAACATTTTTTCGAGAAAATTCTCTGAGGGTAGTTACAAGCCACCCACTGTTCACCCACTGTTTGTAGAAAGTTTGTCTTACGTGGTGAACAACTGAATTCGCGCTCTTTCACGGCCTCTTATTCTATATAAGAATGTGAAGTGAGAAAGATGTGTTGTTGGCCATGCATAGAGTAAAGATGTATTTGAGGGAAATATTCGATAAATTTCGGAAATTATATTTTACGGCAGAAAGTTCAATAAACGTCTGCAGTCATTTGTTCTTTTTTTTTTAAGTTTGTTATATAGACTGCGCTTTTAGTCGCATCATTGAAAGAAGAGGTATTTATAGGATAATCAGCGTAAAATTGTGTCTTGCGATTCTGTACAAGGATATGTGAATACTGCTAACTTTTATTTGGGCAGAGGAAGTTATGTGACTTTCACATCAGATTTTTTTCATTAATTTGGAATACAGTAAACTAATAGAGTCCATTCAAAATAAATTTCTAAAATATACGAATTGTAAACAGTTTAACTATTCCCTAAATTTGAATCATATTTAATTATGTTATGTAGTATTTCAATATCCCTGAATTATCCCACAGACGAAATTGTCATGCATTGATGTTTCCATACAAATTACTTAATAACAGAATAGATTATATTCTTGAAGAAATATAGTTTTATGTTCCACGTTATAGATTTTATAAATTGCATAACCTTTTTTTCATCTCAAAAGCAAACACTGACTCTCATAATAGTTCTGCACTTTATAATGTGCTCCGTTTATACAATCAGTCACACAAAATGGGCAATAAGGTATAGGCTATTTAATAATAATAATAATAATAATAATAATAATAATAAGCGGTTTAAAAGTACCTGTGATGAGATTTAGAATATTTAAAAGAGTGATAATCTAAAATAAATGGTGCAAAAATACGTTGCACAAACTTTCTCGCATATACGTGTTAAAGGCTAGCACAGAAAAAATTAAATTAAAGAGACAATTAAATTTTATTTATTACATTTTCATAAAACTAAGAAGTATCTAGAACGGAAACCATCAGAGTCGATCTTCATGTTTAATGCTTTTACCGTGAAATAATAATAATAATAATGAATGACAGTAAAACTGCATATTATTAGTACTACTAGTATTACTAAGGGGAAAATTAAAATATAAGTCGCACCTTGGGATAAATCGGCACCACCCAACCCACCCACCAATACAAGGACAGTTGGTCACTCTGCTTCGCTCAGAAACAAAATACATCACACAGTAAATGCAAATGTGAATATCGAATGGACGGAGCTTAAGGGGCGACTTATATTTGAATTTCGCTATACTAAAACTAAAACTAAACTCCGTGGCACTACATTCCTTTAGGGATTTGGTCTACCAACCGACCGGTGTGTCATCTACCACAGGCAGATGGCAGGGTTGGGGCATGTGGTCAGCATGCCGACCCCCACGACCGTTAATGGTGGTTTCCATGACCGGAGCCGCTACTTCTCTATCAAGTAGCTCCTCAATTTGAATCACGAGGAAGTGTACCCCTACCAGACCCCTCAACCTCAGAAAAATCCAAGGATGTACCGGGGATCGAACCCGGACCGACGGATCTGACGCTAACCACAAGACCACGCCGGCGGTCCTACTGCTACTGGGTCATTCCATGTCAAGTGAACCAATGGAAAAACGTGACCACCTCCGATTTTAGTCATACTTGGTTGTCATGAAGTACCACCTGAGATATGTTGAAGTACAAAATATCAGATTTTTATGTGTTGTAGTTTTCCAGTTATACCCTTCTGAAATATGGAAAAAAACCAAATTTTCTGCATAAGTGCAATCACAAAATGACGCATAAATCAAGCTGGAATTGACATAGATGAGTGGGAAAAGTATCAAAATGTAGCTTATATTGTGAGCTTTAATTTGATACGTCACACGACTACTTTCGAAAAAAAATATTTTCAAGGTTACCCAAAAAAAATTTGAAAACTGAATTTTTCAAAAACCTATATTTTGAAAATTTTGAAACAATTCTCATAGAAACATACATATTTCAGCATCATGTCCTACAAGTTTTGATAAGGGATCGCAATGGGATCATATTTTTTTACATTTATAACAAATACTATGCACGCTGGGTAAGAATATATGACACAGGAATATTGCACTTAATTCTAAAATCCATTCCTTTGTCCAGGGAGTTGTTTACCTGCAGCATATACCAACTTGTGCAAGTGGTCAAATGGGTATGAGTAAACACAGTCTGCAAGCATGTGAGTCAGCCAGGGAATGCAAGTTGTAACCTGTTGGACCTGGCTTCAGTTGTGCCTTGACTCTCATGCAGTGTGCTTCCTTTCTTCAAAGGCTGTACAAAGACTGTATTGCTGCATGTAAAGTAGTGGGTTCAGTGATTAAAATAGGCATTGTGTATTTCCCCAGTATGGCTGAAAAAGTAAGTGAAACAGCAAAGATTTTCTGCTGCAACCCTTTCAAGAAAGACAGACATCAGGGTGTGAAAAGAAGTGTGAGGCCTGTTACTGACTGGATGTGTGACATGTTTGACACCATTGTGGTAGGTATGAAAATTTGTGACAGTTGTAGGAAAGAACTATCAAAGCAGAAACAGGTTACAGATACAACAGATGACTGTTTAGTACCAGTAGCCAATACCACTAGGCCTACTAATGTTGATGAATCATTTGTAGCTTTAGATGTTACCTTAGAGTACCTTAATAAGTCTCTAAGCTCTCTAGAGGAGTCACCTGTTGCTAAGAGGAAGTTGCAAATGAAATCATACTGTGATAAAAAATACAGTAAAATAAAAAAATGTTTGACAGAAAAGGTACTAACAGCAGCAAGTACAAATACAGAGAAAACTGTTGACCATAAATCAGAATCATGTGAAGTCATTTGTCAGCTAAAAGAAAAGTTTCAAGAAGAAAATATAAGTGTTAGTGAAAAATTGCAAATTTTAACAGTACTACCTAAAAGCTGGTCATGCAGTGAAATACAAAATGAATTTCAGGTTAGCAACAGAATGGCAAGAAAAGCTAAAGCATTGGTGAAAGCGAAGGGTATTCTGGCAACACCAAATCCTAAACCAGGAAAGGTTTTAAATGAATCTGTGATTGAGAAGGTAATAGGGTTCTACAACAGTGATGATGTCAGCCGTCTTATGCCTGGAAAAAAAGATTTTGTTTCTGTGAAAACGGGTGACAGTAGTAGAATTCATGTACAGAAGGGGCTAGTGATGGGCAACTTGAAGGAAGTGTACGAGCTGTTCAAAAACAAAAATCCTACTGATAAGATTGGATTTTCGAAATTTGCTGATTTACGACCTAAACATTGCGTCTTGGCTGGAGGAAGTGGTACCCACACAGTATGCGTTTGTACAGTGCATCAGAATGTTAAATTAATGCTACAAGTGTTGAAATCCAAACAAATTACACTGAATGATGGCACAGATATAAGTAATTATAATTCCTGTTTAGCGAAGTTAATGTGTGAAGAGCCAGGCACAGCATGCCACCTTAATGAATGTCCTTCATGTCCAGGTGTAGATAATTTGAAAGATGAGTTACAGTTGCTGCTAGATAATGAACTGGTGGACAACATTACATACAAGCAGTGGGTTTCTGTTGACAGATGTAATTTAGTAACCTTCATCAAAACTGCAGATGAGTTTATAGAAACTTTGTGTGAACAGTTGTTGATTTTGAAGAGACATTCTTTTATTGCAAGAAGACAGGCAGAATATTATAATCACTTGAAGCAGAATATTGGAGTAAATGAAGCTGTGGTATGTATGGACTTTGCAGAAAATTATTCGTTTGTACTACAGGATGAAGCCCAGTCTTTTCATTGGAACAATGATCAAGCAACTATTTTTCCTATAGCAGTCTACTACAATGAT
The DNA here is from genome assembly GCA_964059195.1 of Ectobius pallidus. NCBI lineage: Eukaryota > Metazoa > Arthropoda > Insecta > Blattodea > Ectobiidae > Ectobius > Ectobius pallidus. The sequence goes on along the minus strand of CAXKWD010000005.1, from coordinate 184,560,668 downwards.
CATAATATACACTACAAAAGTATTGTATGTATCTCTGAATGTCTACAGCATGACACCACTGCTGTTCATTTATTCCAGAAAAGGCTTATCTCTCATTTGAAGTTGGAAGTAATTAGAGATTTGAAAAAAATTTACTACTTCTCAGATGGTGCAGCTGCGCAATTTAAAAACAGAAAAAACTTTTCAAACTTATGCCACCATGTTCATGATTTTGGAATTGAGGCAGAGTGGCATTTCTATGCAACAGCCCATGGGAAAGGAGTATGTGACGGTCTGGGTGGTACTGTGAAAAGACTTGCAGGAAAGGCAAGCCTACAGCGGCCATACGAGCATCAAATCATGACACCAGCACAGCTGTTTACATGGAGTGAGGAAAACATCGACTCCATGCAGTTCTTCTTCTTCAATGAAGCACAATACAACAAAGAGGAAAAAATACTTGCAGACAGATTTCTGTCTACAAAAGCAATACCAGGCACACAGAAGTTCCACAGTTTCATCCCATTGTCAGATAAAGTGTTGTTGACAAAGGTATTTTCAAGAAGTGAACAGTCATCCACTTTTTCAGTGTTAGGACCACGTGTGCAACAGAGGCTGAAGCTAGCAGAAGTAAAAGGATATGTTACATGTGAGAACAACAATCATTGGTGGCTTGGTGTAGTTGTGGACAAAAATGAGACAGCACAGATAGTGGAACTGATGTTTCTGCACCCTGCAGGTCCTTCTCCATCATTTACTTTCAAAAGTGACTGTCCAAATAAACTGACTGTGCCTCTCTCTCAGATCCTCACCCTTGTGCAACCTACATGTCCCACTGGCCGTAGTTATTACCTCTCGAAGGAAGAGATGGATGCGGCAACCATGGCTCTAGAAAATTACTGTAGACAATAAATTCACGTTTTTGTCATTGAAGAAGGGAAGGTAACATGTTTTCTGTAAGTTTTTCTTTTTGATTGTAATGAAATTTTAGAATTAAGTGCAAGATTACGGTGCCATATATTCTTACCCAGCGTGCATAGTATTTGTTATAAATGTAAAAAAATATGATCCCATTGCGATCCCTTATCAAAACTTGTAGGACATGATGCTGAAATATGTATGTTTCTATGAGAATTGTTTCAAAATTTTCAAAATATAGGTTTTTGAAAAATTCAGTTTTCAAATTTTTTTTGGGTAACCTTGAAAATATTTTTTTTCGAAAGTACTCGTGTGACGTATCAAATTAAAGCTCATAATATAAGCTACATTTTGATACTTTTCCCACTCATCTATGTCAATTCCAGCTTGATTTATGCGTCATTTTGTGATTGCACTTATGCAGAAAATTTGGTTTTTTTCCATATTTCAGAAGGGTATAACTGGAAAACTACAACACATAAAAATCTGATATTTTGCACTTTAACATATCTCAGGTGGTACTTCATGACAACCAAGTATGACTAAAATCGGAGATGGTCATGTTCAAAATTGACAAAAAATTGGTTCACTTGACATGGAATGACCCTACTACTACTACTTAGGTTATATTGCACGCTTTAACTGCATTGTAGGTCATGTAATGTGTTTAGTATGTTTGCGTGAACTATTAGTCTATTGTAACAACTCATTCGCGTCATCTGTTTCTATTGTTTAGTGATGTCTTCGTATGTGGCATTCAGTTTAAACGATTATAATATCCAGTGACGTAGCGGCGATGAGTTATGGAAAATAAGCAAGTCCTATAAACCCGGCGTTTGCTTTTGCGAGGTAACCATGAAAAACCCAAGTCAATTTGGGCGGCCACGAGGTTTGATTTGAACTCAGGACCTCTTCCCTGTTAGCCCATAGGCCTACCACATCGCTGTAATTGGTTTAGTGTGTTCAATGCGACTGAGCTAAACTGATTGCATTTCACAACAATAAGTACATTAGGCCTATAGTTTTCTTGTTGCTAGTGGCAACAAAATGCCATTCATATTTTAATTGATATGTATGTTCTGAAATTCGCATTTAAGCTGTACTTATTTCGTTTTTATCTTGATATCTATTAATTGTATAAAGAAATGTTTTAAACAAAAAATGTCCATTTTAATTTTCTCTACAACTTTACTGTGGTAGGTTTTCATGTATCACTTACTGTAATGGATATAATCTAGAAAAACTGAAAATGGATACGAGTAAAGTGCCCCTTAAGTCATTTTTGCGGAAATACGGATATAGCCATTTTATTAGTCACAGATAAGACTTTACAATTCTAAATTTTTATTAAAATCGTTAGAGCCATTTTTTCAAAAAACAATTTTTTTTAAAAAGTTTTCATGAAAAGTCCCCTTAATATTTCAGTTGTAAAACTAAATTTCTGGGCGGTTCGACAAAATTTCGAAAAAGTTCTTAATTCAAAAAATGAAGTAAATACAACGAGCCGTTTACCCGCTGTGCTTGTCCACGGACAGACGGACAGACGGACAGACGTCATTCCAAAAATACTTTTTTCGGTTTCTAGGCTTCATGAAACGTGCTCTCCCGGTGTTAACTCAACTTCGATTTTTTGTCACGATCACAATACTTTCTCTATACTCCGTATAAGCGAGAAAGTAAAAGGAACATTGGTTGTATAAATTCTGTAGGCTAAATAGTAATTAAAAATGCTCCTTGTCATTTTCTTTCTTTATATATATATACATCTTTCTCCTAAACTATTGTATTACAGTATTTATGTTTTATTTTGTAATTCTCATATTGTGTATCTTTCTTGTTTTTCTTTTTTCTGTTTTTAGTTTTAGTATTACTTTAAATGTTTGATACTAGTAGCGGTGTGTTCATATAAGAGAATAATTGGGCATATTCTGGACATAATAAAATTCATGAAATTCTGGTAAAACGTATTCGAGCTGTCAGGTGTACAGGTACACAGCAAGTAATCTGTTATTGTACAGTCGGTCAAATAAAAAACGTCGGGACTCGTATGCAGTTAAAATTAAAGTTTTAACGCATTGGTTCACAAGTTTCCTATAAAAAACATAAAATACAGAACATTCTCGGAACATATGAGGCCATGCGACAGGAGGGGAAAAAATGAACAACGAGGGAAAAAATGAACTACGCGGAAAGCGCAACACACGATATTCAACTTAATGTATTGTCATAATTCATTTTGCTGTGTGTCATTGCGCCACATAGGCCTACAAATGCTAGCTTGAAAGAAAGTGTAGTTAGGGCTGTAACTGACCTGCATTTTTCGGCCTCTGAAGCATCGAGAAGGTTCCATATTTCTTAATGCGACCGGAAGTTTTCATAGGAATCGTGGATCTGGCCGGCTGCGTATTTCGATGCTAGATTGGTTGCAGAAGTTGAACGTAAGTTATTGGGTTTGCACTACAAGTACCGGTATTATAAAATAAAATCTTTAAAAAACGCTCCTTGAATAATCATATTCCTTGCAAATTTATTAATTATTAATATTATAAGAATTTGCAACCAAGAATATGGTGATTTGAGGCATATAGCCACAGCCTTCTATACATGTTTGTTTTGGAACAAAACTGACTAAATAATCAAGAAAATACATGGATAGACAAGAGGCGTGTGTGAACCTAACCTTAAGTCTTCCTGTACATGCGCATATGCTCGTTCGTGATACTTAATCAAATACCGCCCGACGTTTTTTATTTGACTGACTGTACAGTGTTTGTAGTTTTCTTAAGATGCCCCTCAGTATTAGAATATTATTTATAGCAGATCATTAGGATCAAGGTATATGTTAAATGTGTGGAATGAATCTGACATTTCCTGTGTTCACATTGCATAATCCAATAAAATCAGGTATACTATGCCAGATGCGTTAATAGGCCATATTTCAGAAGCTATTGAGTTTTAACTAATGGTTTCTTGAGAAAGTTTGATCAGTGTAAGTGAAGGAATAAGTGGGATAAGAACTAGAATATTAACAAATTCATCACGTCAACAATATACCTTCGTTGTCAGTAGGCCTACATCTGAAACCTTTCAATTTTTTTTAGGATAAAAAATTAGAACTTTCTGGAATTTTCCCATAGGCTGTAGGCCAAAGCCATAAGTTTGCCAACTTTTAAGTTTGTAACTCGCATGGAAGTAGGTCACCATCAATGTTGAAGAGTGAATGATCGAACTAGATGTGAATGTCGTCAGTTTTTCCTTGCTTGTAGCAATATTCCTGCCAAATTTTATGATTCTAGCTGTCCTCTAACTGTGTCACAGTTACATAATGTGAGGGAAATATACAAAATTAATTAGAATAAAAGAAAATGTAACTCTGTCTAAAGTATACCCCATGGAGATACAACAAAAAGTCATAGGAGCAAACTTGTAGATCTCCCTAAAGCTTCAGAGACTTTTGAGTTGCATCTGCCATTTTGAATTTTTTCAAGGTAAGAGATTAAAAATCGGATAATTATGGAATATTTCCGTTGGTTACAGGTTATAAGCATGCCAAATTTCAAGTTTTTGGCTCATCTGGATGAGGCAAACAGTGTTAGTCACACGGCTTTGTTGTGTACTGATTATTTGCTATTTTTAAACCGTTAATTGGTTCAATTACTCCGGTACTAGTCAACCAATTTTGTGCAAAGTCAATAGCATCCTTCCTATGGACATTATAAGTGTGCATACTAAGTTACCTGAAAAACTGATAAAGCATGCGTCCAGACACACAAACAGACAAACTATTTTTCATCCACCATTCTGGCAAAGACCTCACTGGTTTCCTTGTGCTATATATATATATATATTTGTTCTCTTGTTTACAGGACTCGATGAAGATGGTCATATGTATATAGGACACAACGTCTCTGAAGACGGTGCTGTTACAGAAGGTAAGAAATTGTTTAGCAGTCAGTTATTATAGTCTGTTTTTTGTTACCTCCACACCTGTTGCCTAGCTCCATCCCTTCATTGGTTGCTGGCATTTGTAAATATTAACAACAGAGTAATCATTAACGGCTCCGCTCACAGAAATCATATTAACAGTGCGTGTCGGCATGTTGACCATCTTCCTATGGTAGAAGACGCAGCAATCAGATTGTAGGCCTAGTCTCACAAGGGATGTAGCGTCACAGAGATTAGTTTCTTTTTATCTCTATAATAAGAAGAAGAGTTTGTCCGCCCGTCTGTTTTCTGTTTTTTATGGGTGATTTCCAGCCAAACCTGTGGCATGCAAAGATCTGAAATTTTTAACATGGATGGGTATCCAAAAGCACATCAAAGCTGGAGTTTTAATTTTTGCTTTCATTTGCGAGTTATGAGCGCAGAAAACATGATTCTTTTGTAGAGTAGGCCCTACTATCAAATTACCAGTTTTGGCTAATTGTAAAATTAATTTTAGATGGCCTTGCTCTGCTGCTTTACTTGATTCATTTGTTTATAAGCAGAGGTGGACAGGAGGGATCATGAGTGCATGCCAAAATGAGAAAACATTGAATGGTTTTGGACAAAACTCATTATGCGAGTTTTATTTGTGGCCACACTACTTGACTCTGAGGTGTTTCGCACTTTATTCATGAAATGCACCTCGATACCGGATTAGTTTTGTTTATGCATGATTTGTGTGTAAGGGAAATTATTCAGATAAAACATATAGCGAAGCCACGAGCACCTGCTGATAATATAATGTGTAGGAATGACCGCTATGGCTATGTTTCCACCAATACTGGACATAAGTACGTTATCTTATCAGCATTTGAATGTGTTTATGTCACTGGAACCCAAGGAACCACTCACCCGCTGTGATGACATGGCTAGTCCCACAGTTCCAGCCAATTCAGACCTTATAGCTTACCTCATCTACAGTTTTGACTGTTATCGTTTTCATGGGTGCCCATACCCGGGGGCAGAGGGGGGGGACTGCGGCCCCCTGGCTCTCAGGAAAAGAAAAAATATATATATTAATAATTATAGTCCGATGTCTTTCTTTTAAGACACATTGAGTAAGCCTGTTATTTGCACTGTTTCATGTGATATTTAATTTTTCTTATAAATACTAATAAGTGTTGTAACTTACTATGCCACCAAGTTAAATCTGCACGACGATAGGGGAAGTGTTTTAGCGCTAGTGTCGTCCAGCTACCACTATACGGAAGGGATGTAGGGGAAGCAGGTGGCGAAAGATCATAACATTATTGCCAGATTATTCATTTGGACATTGACTGTCGAAGGTGTTAGGTCATTTAAAAACACAGTAATTCTCAGCGGTCCTCTTCCAGCCAAATAACCCAACACAGTGGACAGGAAGTGGCAGCGTGGTGGCGGGGGTGAAAGAAGGGACAGCTCATTTTCTCCAGTAGGGACATGGTTGCCAGATTATTCATTTTCGACGGCGATTGCCGAAGGTGAGAGGTCATTTAAAAGCACAGTAATTCTCAGCACCCCTCTTGTAGCCAAATCACTTAACTCAGTGAATAGGAAGTGGCAACGTCAAAGGAGGGAGATCAAGACGGAAGGCACATTCCTAACATATTTTCTGCATGCAGAGATAACTTGGTGGCGTAGTAGGTAACGATTTCTTATTTAAGTTTACATGTCTTAGAGTAAAGAAAAAAATTGCTAAATAGTTTTTCAGTGGCAAAGTAGCATGAAATATGATTTTCATTAGTTCAATTACTAAAAATTTTCCTGGGGTGGATCCCAGGCCCTCTTTTTTTGGGGGCGGGGTATGGATTATTTCTTTATTTAACCACTTGTAGGGGTTTTAAGTGAGTGGATGACGCCGGGTTTTTTTTTGGACGCTCAGGTATTTTTACATACCTGTGTATTCCCCTTATTACCTTGACTTCTTGCTGCAGTGATGAGCTGGGTCGTCTTCCTCAGGATAGTGATGGGCTAATTTGTCCAGAAATCAATTATGTGCACAGTTTTAAATTTTACTGGAGTTTATTGGAGACGTTGCTTAATACACTTGTGGACACTTATAACACTGATTTGTAATATACAACTAAACTTCACTTTTGGTTGACGGGTCAATCCATATCAAATCAACCAATGGGTGTTGATGACATATTTTATTTTATTTTTAAGTATATATTTTCTGTTTCTATGTGTATCTGGGAGTACAAAACAATTTTTTTCACATTTTTATGACTAACGCTTTGGCAACTAGTGACCATTTTGCTTAGAAGGATTTGGCATTTTTGCCATTTTCAAAGTTTAGCGGTAAGTTAAATAACTATTTTATTTATGAAGGTATCAACTTGAAGTAAAAACCATCTGAATCTACAAGAAACAGTCTACAACTCATGTTATGACCAAAAATTTGTTAGGTCTTACGGAAGTATTCTAAAACTTTATTAGAAAATGCAGTTCCGATTAGAAAAAATTAACATCTTTATAAAACTTTTTTTCAAAGAAGGGATAAAAACACTTGTTTCATATTTTCCCCCCACAAAGATATAGTAGATCACTAGATGCTAGTAATATTTGAGATCATTTATGTAAATCCTTTAGATTTTATGAGTCTTCAAATATCGAGATTTTGCAAAATTGCTGATTTTCAAATTAAAATATCTCAAATGGGACTAAACAGAAAAATCTGAAATTTTCTCAAAATATTCTTCTAGTGCCTAGTAATCAACATATAAAATTTCATTACTGTGTTCTGACCAGAAGTATTTTATATGTCAACCAAAAGTGAAGTTTAGTATGTATATTACAAACCCTGACACTTTTTAAACTCTGTAAAGGCTATTCGTCCCTACATGGTATGAAGAAAATTTTAACGCGTGCAACTTCCAGGAAATCAAAAAGAGACTGTCCCCCGTGCTTGCTCGAAAATTCAGATTTACTTAATTTTTGTGGTAGGCACTTCCCTTTTACTTGGTCTTTGGTTGGCTAAAACGTAGTCTTAATTTACACCTCAACCAATCAAATGATACCTTGCATTTAGTACATATTTTTCCAGTAGTTTCCCATGAATTCCAAACTCCCTTCTTCCCACATATCCAGACGTCTGAGTATGCAAGTACTTAACATTCTTGTTCAAGTGTTTTGGAGCCTTCACTAGCAATTCCCACAGAGTATTATAATAATATGTAATATGATTAAAGTAAAATGTATACATAATATGTAATATTGTTACATTATGAATAAAGTAAAAAAAAATGTATTTACTATTACTCTCAGGTCAATTTTTAAAGAACTTTCCCATGTCATAAAATTTGCTTTATACTTTCGAAGTCAATTGAAACTGCATCATCAGAAAGTAAGTTGAAAGCAAACTATCGATGATTTATTTCAACTTACAATGTCACACTTGTTTGACCCCCCCCCCCTCTAGAAAATATCAAATATCAAAAATAATTTTGAAACTAACTTCTATCAAATTATAAATGTACATACATCTGAAACATTGTCATACTGTTACATTTGAGTTGCCTGATGCCAAGGCAATGTATGAATAAAACAATGTATTTTACGAACATTCTGTATTGTACATTATTTCCAAATGACAGTAAAGGCAACATTGTAAATTACCATGCAAGATTTAAAAAAAAGTTACAATATATTTTAAAATACAGTTTGTTATATATGTAGTATTTTTGCAGTCTTGTAGTTACTTGTATCTATAAAAAAGGAATTCCGTCATTCCTTCTTCAGCATGAGTTAATTAGTAATCCATCACATTTTATGATCTCCAAATCTGATATTTGGCCGAGTGCACCAATCTCGGTATTCAGAATACCACGGTAAAGTTGCTTAGTTTACCCTGGTAAAGTCCTATTTTCGTTGCATCGTGCTCGGTTTCGACTTTTACCGCGGTAAGATGCAAACCGGCCGTGAAGGAGCTGTAAAGTGAGAAAACCGCTGTTTTCTTTCCAAGATGGAGATCAGCGTAATGTATCATATTTATGATATCTAGGCCAAAAGCTAATTGAACATAAAGAATAATGAGAGACAGGTGGGGTCTATTTCAAGAATGAACGATGGTACATATATTTGCAAATGTTGTATGTAACATCGATTCAAATGACCTCAACTAAGCCAGGTCCATCGAGTAGGCTAGTGGGCGTAACCACGATTAGTACGATTAGTACAGTATTTATGGTGTTTGAATTCAAACTTTGAATTCAGATGACATAGGTACGCAATATAATAATCCATTTTATCCTTATGAACATTTATTACTAAACAAGAAGACAACAAATAAATGAAATATGGAAAACCCGTGAGCCTAGGCCAACTTTGCAGTGAATGGCTACATGCATCACGATATAGCCTATGTACCGGTATATAGTGTATGCAATCAATTTTTAATACTTGCACACACGCACGAACATAATTATAACAGCCCTTTCATGGCTATGTAGATGACTTTGAACCTAAAATTTCCACTAGTCGAACGGGGATAAAAGTGAAGCTATGTCGAACTCAGAACAGAGATTTCATGGTGTTGCTTTGCCTTAGATTGCACAGGTGTGAGAATTATTCTTTAAAACATAAATGTTATTTTATTGAAATGTACAGACAGGTGGGATCTATTTCAAGAATGAACGATGGTACATATATTTGCAAATGTTGTATGTAACATCGATTCAAATGACCTCATCCAAACCAGGTCCATCAAGTAGGCGTAATCAACTGATTTTCACGATCGTTACAGTATCTATGGTGTTTGAATTCAAAGTCAGACATATATACCCAATATAATATTCCATTTTATCCTTACGAACTTTTATTATTGAACAATAAGGCCAAAAATAAATGAAATTGGGCCTAGCTGAGTCACCGTGACTGGAAGACGTGCAGAGAGAGAGCGAACCTAGCGGCCATGGAAGAAACCAACACAAATCAACACAAACCAACACAAAATTTCTCCATGGGATTGGCTTCATAGCAGAGTACCACGATATTTCCAAGCATTAGCAAACCGCAATATTTTAGCAATAGTGCACAGAGATTTTGAGAATACCCCGGTATTACGTTTACCGCGGTAACGAAACGGCTGAGAAAACCGGAGAATGGTGCACTCGGGCAATGTTTTTTGTCCAATTGAATTACAGTATGTTTTTTCTTCCTTAGATAAAAGAAAATACATTTTTCAAAATTTTGGAGTTGGAAGTACAGTATATTATATTGTAGGTAGCAATAAAAATGCAGTTACTCTAATGTGGTTAATATGTTGTTATCAGGGCGCGGATTCTAATGACATGTCATCTTTTTACTGATGCTGCATAGACATTGCCAACTTGTGGATAAATCCTAATCATGGCTCCCAGATTATAGAAATACATTTTTATTAGGTAATTTTATACAATTTTATATTTTTAGGGCATTTATTTCAATTTTAGGTCATTATTTTGTCATTTTCGTGTCATTTGCTTCTTTATTTAGTCATTTTCATGTATTTATTGAGTGTATTAACTTTTTTCGTTGCTAGCGGTGCTGTCTTTGAAGTGTTGTTTGTTTAATGCAAGAAGGAAAAATCCGGCATTAAGTGTTGTCATGTCTCAGTCGGAAGTGAGAATCAAAGAAACGCCAAAATTTTGTATTATATTATTATTGTTATTAGATTGACTTGGCCACCCGCTTGGATTTGAGAGTGCAAACTACTGTTTACCCTCAATAAACAACAATATTATCCGGCAAACCTCAAAAGGAAATGCCGAAGTTCGACTCGCCAGTGCCTCAGTGCCAGTATAAATTTCCGTGAGGAAAGAACATTCACAACATTACAGTTAATTACAGATTTTACAGTTGTGTACAAACTAGTCTATAACTTTGTGTGTACAATTACAATTTTTTTAAAAATAAAATATAAGTTTTTAGGTCATTTTTTATAATTAATAAGTCATTTTCTTTAACTTTTAGGGTCATTTTATAGGTCATTTTTCAAACAATTCTAGGTCATCAGAATCCGGGCCCTGGTTATTATGTTATCCCCACAAGCAGTTGTAGAAGTGAAGTTAAGTCATTGGCAATAGTGTAGGTTGGAGACACAACGGCACTGACGATCTGATGTAGTGGGATATTTGCCATACAGTCTAGGAGGCCCAGAAGAGTGGAGGCAGCTTGGAGTGCTTTAGTAGTGCCTTTGTACGTCTCTCGATCTTGGGGTGGGTTCCTTACTGATGATTTTGTTGGACTTGTCAATACGTAGTACTATTAGGTCTTGGTCTTCTCTTAGAGCTCTGCGGTTGGGCTTGGGCCAATTAAGCTTCTCTGCATATTTCTTCAGCTGTGTCAGGCACCACAGGTGATGTCTTTAACTAGAATGTTTCTAGGCATAGGGGCAAAACTGAGACTGTTTTGGTGGACAGACGGGCTGCGCTGTAGAGGAAAGATGCAATGAACATCGCAGATGCCTCAAACTGTATTACCCAGACAAGTCCGCAATAGTCCGAGGCGACTATAATTGTAGAAGTAGTCAATAAAGTGCATGTCAGATTACGAGATTGCATAACAATAGGCCTTAAAGACAAACAACATTATCTCCATAGGATGTCCATTGAAGATAGCGTTGTTTGACGTTAAGACCTTGATATTATTCATTTCCAAAAAAGAAAAATATGAATTTCATCTATTTCTCAGTTCCAAAGCCTGTGTATTAGCGTCGTATAGCTATGTCGCAATTCCACCTGTTCTTAATAAATACAGTGTTGGTAAAATGGAGCCATGTTGTAATTTGGGAAAAGTCATGGTTGTGTAGTTATTATTTTTAATTTGAGCTTAAATTTCACTGAAGATGGTCACTAGCTGCGTTTATATTATTAAATGTTAGGACTAAGTTAGGATTAAATGTTATGTTATGTAAAATCTATGACGAAGCCAATTGTATCAAACATACCTAACGGCTAATAAAGATTCTTATTCTTATTCTTATTCTTTTACTCAGGGAAGGTTAATAATTTTCAGGGGGAGGGGGCACGTCCACCTCATCTGATTTTGTGCCACGTTTTACTTTGCATTGTTATTTTGCTGTGGTAGTGTTGTGAAATAAAGGGAGAAATAAATATACGCTAAGAAATATGACACATAAATAACGAGCGTACGCAAGCATAAAAATACAAATACTTACTGGATATTGAAATACTAACTTTGAGTCTTTCCCTTCAAGTCTTCAGAATTAAAAGTTGCCTGGTCCTTGATAAGCCATGCATAACTCTACAAAAACCTTTGTTTTATATACTGTACAGTAAAAAAAATATATGTATATACGAGTAGATATATTAACTAATGTAGAGAATTAATAGTTAATTTCAGTGAGTCAGTAGAATTGATTTTTGTCCGTTACTTTTTTTAGGTTTAGAAGAGTTAATTACCTGTGACACTTCGCGGTCACCAAATATGGATATCCAGGTCATGGAAGAAATTGTCCATGACACTTGTCAAATACCAAACATGGATATCCAGATCATGGAAGTAGTTAGCCAGAACACTTCTGAAACATCGAACATGGATATCCAGATCGAGGAAGAAATTACCCATGACGCTCCTGAAACATCAGACATGGATATCCAGATCGTGGAAGTAATTAGCCAGAACACTTCTGATATATCAAACGTGGATAACCAGGTCGTGAAAGAAATTTCCCCTGACACTTCTGAAACATCAAAAAAGGATAACCAGCTCGTGGAAGTGATGGAAGTAGAATACAAGTGCTGGAGTAATAAGGGCACAAAGATTTTGATTGACCTTTATAAGAATTATCGGGGAAAAGTCGGTTCATTTGAATTGAAGAATAAGAAGAAGCTGTGGGAAAGAATCGCTAAAGATATGAAAGAAAAGTATAATGTAAATGTTACACCTTCAAACTGTGAAAATAGGTGGGCAGTTGTGTTAAGAAATTATAAAAAATTCATCAACAATAACAAACCTGGAAAGGGCAGAAGGTTCTTTGAATACACTAATGAAATGAATGACATTTTCCAAAAGAAGAAGCATATGCAGCCAGTGTTCTTGTTGTTAAAACGTATAGATAATCCTGGAGTTTCTGGAGTCAGTGTTTCTGAACCTGCCAATCTACCAGGTCCTTCAGTCGACGTGGGAATCAGTAGTTCAGACGCGCCTGATACTTCAGCCTCACTTAACCTGAACTCAAGCAGAACAGGCAAGGGGAAACTAGATGTACTAGAGCACATACGGATAGACAGAACAAAATACCACAGAAATATTCTGGATTTACAAAGGCTACAGTTTGAAAAATTAATGGAATTAGAGGAGCAGCAGTTGACAGAAATGGAAAGGAAGAACAATTTGACTGAAAAGAGGAATGAATTGCTGTGAATCGGTTAACATCTGAGTTATTTTAAAACAAGGTAGACATTAATGTAGAGCCTAGTATAGAACCTTGAGGCACTTGTACATACTTTGTACAGTGTTGACTAATTTCATGATATAAAGCATAACATGCACATTGTACTGCAATCCAGTCATATGACACTCTGCGTGTGGTGATGTTCTGAAGAGCACGGTGTAATTAGATTGAAGAAGGTGGTGGCATATTGGAAGCATGAGCTTGCTTACCAGACTGCTGTAAGAAAACACTTTCACAATAGAAGAACAATGAAGAAGATGAATTCGACTGCAAACAACATGTTGGATTCACATTATAAGTGCCAGGGAAACACAACCATGTTGCCATGTGACAGTAGAAATCACCTGTCACATAAACATTAAGACGGCATTGCCAACCGTAGTATTTTCAGTTTGAAAAGAGTTCTGTAGAAACTTAACATGGTCCCTAATGTTTTTTTATGAGAGAAACATTTGCTATGCTGCGGTAATGTTAGTGTTGAGTATTGTGAAACCGATGTTTAAAACATGGAAAGCTTTAATTATTAATTATTACAGGAAGTTAGTAACAGTGAAGTTTTTCTAATATAGTAATATAAGAATTGAGTCAATTTTTGTGACACTTACTTCACTTGAGTTCTCTATTTGGGGACTAGTTTCGGGAAACATTTCTTCCCATATCCATTCCAAGTTGATTGCTACTTGTTGCTGTTGCTACTAGACTGAATTGATCAACAAATTCATCTTAAGAAAACCAGAGGGCAGTCAAGTAGCAACAGCAACAAGCAGCAGTCAAAATGGAATGAATATGGGAGAAAAAATTTCCCGAAACTAGTCTCCAAATAGAGAACTCGAGGGAAGTAAGTGTCACAAAAATTGACTCAATTCTTATATTACTATAATGGAAAGCTTCCTTATCTTTGAGAAATAAATTTCGTGCTACAGGTATAATTTCTTTTTTAGAATGCTCAGAATTTTGTGCTGAAGTTGAATCCATTGAAATCAGAACAGTACATTAAGGCACGAGCAACTGTTAACGAGTCCTTCTTGTCATGTAACTGTTACAATATTCACGTGAAGTGCAGCAACTGTGAAATGTTGTTGTGCTTCTGTTGATATTGTTCAAACAGAGTCAGGAGAAATGCAAAAAATGGCAGGTCATTACCAGATCAGTCTTCTCACTTAGCATACGTGGTTTTTTTCCACATAGAATCTATTTCCTTAAACTTAATTACAATTCTTAGTTACAATTTTGCTGAATGAAGGGACCGCAGATGTTAACACTCGGCAACATTAAACAAATTCATTCCAACTACACACCCATTGTCGTTGCAGAGTTCCGTCATCCTTCTGATCATGGGCGTACGGTGGGGTTGAGGGGGTTGAAACCCCTCCCGAAATATCTGCAATTTTTAGGATTATAACATCATGTTCAATAATTAAAAAAAACATTGGTTTGGTTGTTTTATTATATTTTCTTACATAACACAGCATTATTAAAAACTCTTGTAAATTTCAATTTCTCATGAATGAACCTACACTCTTGTAATTTATGTACTAATAACGCACATACTTAATCTCAATGGGCAAATGATCTGAAATAATTTCTACTGTACAGGAAAGCATATGCCTATTGTTGTTAAATAGTTTATTAATACTGGTGGGTTTTAATTTTATACTTCTTATAACAGTGACTCATTAATGATAAACAAAATTTCCTTCGGAATTTCTCATAAATGATTCAATAACCTGGAAATTTATGTGGTATGATCGGTTGGATCTCAGGAGTCCAGTGAATATCAGCTTTCAAAACATAAAAGTTCCGATTAAAAAAACCACAGAATATAGATACAATGATCCATAGTGCGTGGATTATAGCGCATAATGACTATGATAATTTCTCAAAAGAAAGGTTTTATTTATAAACTATTTGAAACAAGAAATGGACAGATACCTAAGGAAAACAGTTTGAAATACTGTGCTGCATAACTAACATATTATTTATAATGTAATAATGATCACAATACAATTCTTTAGTTACTAAAAATAGTCTATTAAGTTACATGGAGCTGAGACAACATTCTTTCAACCCCCTCCGAACAGAATTTCACCGTACGCCCATGCTCTGGTAGAAGTCACCAAGTCCACAATGTTAGGTTTGAGATAAATCCTTGCTTATATGGACTTTGTACAGGGTCTTTATTATAAGTTGAGACCGGGCGACCGGTGTTTTCACTCTCCGCTACGGAGTCCGCATTAGCCGCCGGTGACGCGCGTGCGGCTTCCCTGCTTAAAGTGTAGGCTATATAAAGTATTACATATCTTACCTATTAATTAAATGGAAGGAAAGGAAATAGACATTAAATCCATGTCTGGGATATTAATACAAGTAAGAATCAGCTTGAAAAATTTCATGTCATAACCGGGATTTGAACACGGATCTTCAGCTTAACGCGCTGATGCTCTACCATTGAGCTACCATGACAACATGCCAGTCTGACACCAAATTCCTCAACTGATTCAGAAGACAAGGCAAACCACAGGAGGTTTCTCTCCATTGAGAACACACATCCAAATGGCGTCCTACCCTTGTAGGTACTTTGAAGCCTAGTTATTATTTATATACTATTAATTAAATGGAAGGAAAGGAAATAGACATTAAATCCATGTCTGGGATATTAATACAAGTAAGAATCAGCTTGAAAAAACTAGGCTTCAAAGTACCTACAAGGGTAGGACGCCATTTGGATGTGTGTTCTCAATGGAGAGAAACCTCCTGTGGTTTGCCTTGTCTTCTGAATCAGTTGAGGAATTTGGTGTCAGACTGGCATGTTGTCATGGTAGCTCAATGGTAGAGCATCAGCGCGTTAAGCTGAAGATCCGTGTTCAAATCCCGGTTATGACATGAAATTTTTCAAGCTGATTCTTACTTGTATATCTTACCTTATAACATATGTTGGAAGTGTCGGCCTTCCTGTGTTATACAGGCATTGTATCTGGAAACCACATTCTGGCTGACGCGAGTGAGTTCTTCCACTGTAATGCCCCTAATTTCATTCGTAATGTTTTCTTTCAGCTCCTCCAATGTGTGAGGATTT
Source organism: Ectobius pallidus (assembly GCA_964059195.1). NCBI lineage: Eukaryota > Metazoa > Arthropoda > Insecta > Blattodea > Ectobiidae > Ectobius > Ectobius pallidus. The sequence continues at coordinate 184,544,334 of CAXKWD010000005.1, read as the reverse complement.
GTTCAATAAATCTTATCTTCATCACGTACACGTCCAGCAGACTCGTACTTAAAATAATGTTTACACACAAAAATACGATGCTGCAGCGAAATGGGTCTCACCATGTTGACACTTTAACAATAACTGCACGTGCCGATGTTGCATCAAGGTCAGACCGGCTGCGCGTGCCTTCCGTCGCCTGGTCTCAACATATAATAAAGACCCTGTATTAGTTACTTGGATATCCATTAGTGAGTTCTACCTGAAGTAAAGCATCCTTTCATCAATATAGTAGCATATACCTTACAACTCAAAGGGGCCATTTTTTGGGAGAAAAAGGTATTTTATGCCGCACACGAGTCCCCCACTCCCACTCCTATAATTGTGAAATGTGATTTTGTGCAAGGGTCTTTTTTTTTTTGTATTTATGAAATATTTTGTTGTTTATAGTTGTGACATATTATGTCTCTTATTATTCAATGGTTCAGGAAAACCTGTGCACAGCATAAATTACCGTTTGGAGTTGGTAACTTCTGCCATAATGATGACTATATATTTTTAATACTTTGATTAGCATGAAAAATTATGACAGACTTCTAATAGATCTGTGGAACTGGAAAGATTGTTGTAGTGGCAGTACCGGTATGATACAGTCAAGTGGGATTTGGGTTGCCAGTTCTTAATGTTTTTTCATACCTGTATATCTTATCTCTTATGTTTTTCTTTTGCCTTTAAGACTATTTCTTCCTTTTTTCTCTGATCCACCAATATCTACAAATTGTATTTCAAAACACTTCAAATGTTGTAATTACGTTGATGAAATTGTTCCATTTTAACAGCTTTGTTATTTTTTTTTGTGTTTTAATGTTGGCCTACTTATTCATAGTTTTTTTTTTAAATTGCAAAAACCATCCTGAGCTGATCAAAGCAGAACTACAAATTATACAAAATTTGTCGTTTGCATGGTGGACATGGAAAACAATATAACTGCCAGAAAAATTTGTTTGTTTTTTTGTGGAAATTGGTGTTTGTGCCATTGCCAGCAACCCAGTAAAGGATATAAAAAGCATTGGCAAATACACCAATTTCCACGAAAAAACAAACAAAAATTTTTCTGTCACTTATATTGTTTTCCACGGACACTCCAGAATAAACAGTTTTTACCAATTTGCAAAACAATTGTAAGAGCTGCAAGTTCTAAAAGAAGTGCCAGGAGGAGTAAATTAAATGTAGTTTATGTGGAAATAAGATGGAAACCTGGCAACCCTATTTCCGATGCTTCTGCTTTCTTCTAGTGTATTTCTTTATTTAAAGTTGGCATTGAATCTCCAAACACATGCATTGGCCCAGGTCTAGGCGAGGACTGGAGAGTGTCACTCGTATTGGTCGGTGGGAGTGGGCCATGCACTTGTCTGTATTTGGGTATGACCAATTCAATTGAAAATAATTTATGGTCCTATTCTTTCCACTATACTTTTATTAAAACAAAATATAATATAAACAATGACACTTATTTATAATAGCTGATAAAACAATCTTTTTACAACACAAAACGTTTCAACCTGCCCTCCAGGCCTTTCTCAAGTGTACTGAATTGAATACATCGTAAACATCCTGCCGTTACTATGTAGCACGGTCCTTCCCACACTGTTGTTGATGTTGATCGCCGCTATCTTTACTGTTTTCTGCCTCCTGCCTGCTAAACGTGTTGTCTTTGTAATGCTCATTTATCCATTCCTTTGGGATATCAAAATTATTATCATAAATTGATCTTGGACAGGAAAATATTGGAACTTTATATGTTCTATTTAAGTTTTAATCACACTAATCCATTGTTCCCCTTTGTAAGTCTCCCTCATAATTATTTAAGCAATTATCCCTCCTGCCAATGAACTGCCACAGCCATTGTTAAATTCATTTATTTATTTATTTAATAATATTTAATTATTTTCCACTCATTCATACAGGAAAGATTGGTTGGTTGAGTTATATCAGGTCTCAGTGTTAACAGGGTTATTATTCTGACTACTGATGCATGTGAAACATTCTTAAGATTGGTGATTAAACAGATGAGTTTGAAGCAGGATGCAGTGTTTATAGTTTAAAGCCCATGTCCCGCAATCCAATTTTGTTCCAAATTGCTACAAACCTCCAGTTAGGATTGCATGACTGCCATTGTATTGCATGACTAAACAGCTGAATTTACATTACATTATTACAGCTGATATAAACGCTGAGGCGAGTGTCATCTCTAAAGGCTTGTTTACTTGATAAAATTAGTTTTGTAACTAAGTTATGCACATTGAGTTATGACACTGGTAGTAATATGCATGAAGTGGGAAGGTTGGCAGCTCCTACATTCCATGGCAAGGACACGGAGAAGGGAAACTACAAGAATTCCTACAGCGTCTGAATGGAATAAACACAATATCTAGCTCACGATAGAAATAGGAAAGATCGGACAGTCCCCTTCCATAGGACTTTTCCATAGGACTTTTGACATTTCGGACTGCAACAATTTACCGGAGGAATTAAAACATTCTGCCAGAACAAGGCCAATGAAATTAGAGAAAGATCCATGTGCAGCAGTGGAAGCATGAAAGACGATGTGTGGCATGGATTCTTATCATGCATGCACCATATCCTCTCAAAGTTAGACATGAAAATAATCCATTTACCACCTCCCAAGATAAAGCAGCTAATCTGGTCTGGCACTGAAGACAGCAGGTTGGACATCCGCCTGAATTATCCAGTAGCCGTACATGCCATAACCACATTGTGTTTGGCAAAACCAGCTCTTCTTGCTTGGTCTTCAAGTTTCTGGGAGACAAGCTTTGCCAACCACACACTTCCAAGGCAGATCCTAACTTCACTTGATTCAGTCCCAGCATTTCATTCTCTTTGACATTGGCCACAGTATGATGTGCATGCTGCACAAGACAAGGCATCTAACAAGTATAAAGACGTGACTCTTGTTTGGCAATGATGGCTGCCCTCACAAGTTTTCATGTTTGTAATTGTGCCGATAGCCCTGCAACACATGTTTTCTAAGAGACGTTATGAATAATTTCATTTAATGTAATTCTTAAATGTTTAACATTTGTTTCTTCAAAATAGCTTATCTCCCATTTACTAAACTTAGGAAAAATTTGAAGTATTTTCATTATATCTTAGATTCTTCATTATGAAAATGCCCAGTAATACTTGATGCTACTTATGGGGTGTTGGACGAAAACTGAGAAGCGAGAATAACGAATGAAGACATCTCATGAGAGACGAAGAGGACTTGTTATAATTGTGCATGTTGTTGGTCTGTTGCAGAATGTATCCGGTACCCAGCGTGTGCTCCAGATGCGGAAGAAGAAACTGCGCTCTTTAAACAATATTTTCCTGGTATGTATACCTAACCTGCCTTTTTAAATCTTTTGTGAAACTAGCACAACTTCCTCTGCCCAAATAAAAGTTAGCCTCTTAGTATAGTATAATTATTATGTATCACATTCTCTTCAAATAAATTGGTTGTAAAAATGAAGAGAACGTCGCTACCACATCACATCGCATCCCCGAAGGATACATAACCAAAATAAACTCCAATTAATGCAGTCACGTAACTTTCTGCATGGCCAATAAGTTACATTTTTCTCACTTGACGTTCTCTTATCTAATATATAAAGTCGAATGTGTGTTTGTGGGTATGTATGTATGTATGTATGTTTGTTCCTTATACAAATCTACATTTCTTTACCAATTTACACGGAATTTTGCACACATACCCAGTTAAGCCCGGGAAGTATAGCGGTCAACATTAAAATTCAAACAAAATACTCCTTCCCTTGAAAATTATATAATTTCTGAGAATTTTATACTGAAAAAAAGAAATGCTGTTCAGTTCACATGACAACCGTGTATTGTTTACTTTGATAACATTGGGCCTTGGCAACTGGATGTTAACGAATTATGATTGAATCGATGCAATATATTGGCGAAAATAATTACTGAAAAATGAATTACACGAAAATAAAGCAAAGTGTGATGCAGTCACACAACTTTCTCTACCCTAGACATAAGAAATATTTTCTCACTTCACATTTTGATGTAGAATAAGAGGTCGTATTGCAGGTACAACTTAAGTGTGTGAGTATGTTATATCAGAAGTCGGTAAATAGTCAGTTATCCATAGCTGTAGGCTTTGTATTAGTTGAGATTTATCATAGGCCCTAAGCATGGGATGGAACATTTTGAGTCCTATACTCGCAGTATATTATGTCCCGGGTTTTAGGGGAGGAAAGGGTTGTAACATGAGAATGAGAAATAAAATTTTCTGTCAAGTCAATACAATCTTATGTAATTTATGTTTCTTCTTATTTCAACCCCTCCCAGGCATGATGTGTAGAAGCAACGGAATGCAGCATTCGACATCCTCTATGAGCCATAAAAAGCTATATCTAGCGTTTTCTGATGGAATAGTTTGATAAATCTTTTTCTTCATTTCAAGTTTTACATACATATTATAGGCTATAAGGACCTAGAGTTTCAAAATCGAAAGTCCTCCATAAGTTAATTTCAAATTACAAAATACAAAGCCCGGGCGACGCCGGGCCTTTTCAGCTAGTATTATATAAAAAACAAACTTCGCATCTCATCTATGCACAGCCAACACCACCTATTAACAAGACAGTATTCAATTTTCAGATTAATTGCCTTAGCAACCGGTAAAAAAAAAGAGCATTGAATGACTTGCAGGGGTTTTGTTGGACTAGGGAACTCAAATGTGAGATCTTTTTTTCTCCCTGGGCATCACACTTTAATCGTGAAAAGTACTTGAAAACCAGGATTTTAGTTTTTTAATTACCAATTGTTTTAATTGTTTATGCATGATTTCAGTAAGGTTCATGAGTTTGTTTTACGTTTTTATCTTCCGTATGCCCTTATGGAATTGTTTATTTTTGTTATGGAAAGCCAGTATACTTAAGATAAAGTTATGTAATTCATGCAATTTATGTAAAATCAATGTAAGTGTTAATAAACATAATCTATAATGTTTTTTTCTGTTAAATAAATTATTTGTTGAGTAAATAATCGTGGGTGGACATGCTTGTATAGAATAAGAGGCAGTATTGCTAAGAGTGTGTATTCAGTTGTTTCAACCTGATGCAAAGCTTTATTGTTCACCAGGCAGGACAAACAGTGGATGGCTTAAAACTACCCTTCAGAGAATTTTTTTGGAGAAAATGTTTCAAATAAAAGTTTTAGCTCTTTCTATAATCACCTCTCTAAAACTTGTATTGCATTTTAAGGCAAATTCTGTCCCATCTAGTCTAAGACAATGTTTGTTGTGTGTGCAGATACAGAATCGTTGTTCAAGCGGGTGCCATATTACCGGCTGCACTGCACCACTTGCGACGCCCACATTGGCTGCGGCGAGAGCGCCAGCTTCAACATGCATTTCCACAGAGTCCTGCGAGTGCTCGTGTGCCAGGAGTGCGACAGCTTCTACGGCTCTGGTGACTTCACTGTTGGCGAGGACGGCAGCGAATGTTTCTGTCGCTGGTGTGGGCAGGGGGGACAGGTTTACTGCTGCAGCAACTGCGCTTGCGTCTTCTGCAAGGTAAGGTACCCACATGACCTGTTACTTGACTACTTTTGATTCGGAGCAGTCATAAACTTACCTCATCTCCGTGCGAACTGATTTTTCACAAGAACTACCAACCTCATAGAGCTGAAATGCTGCATGAACATAGTTCATAGGATTATAGTTGTTGGCTCACCCCCGCTATTTAACCTAATATTACAGTAATTAAAATTCAGTATCAAATAACATGAACATTTGCCATTACAGAATAACAGTATAAACATGCTACTAAATTTGCTGTTTGTTTTCCATTGTTGTGAAATTTTAATAAAGGAAACAGTTTTTTTTTTTCTGTTTAGTGACTTTTTCTGTTTTGCTACATTTCTGTTTGGGTTCTGTGTTTTATAATATAATATGTTTTGTATTCTGGACCCTCTTGGTCAGCTGTAGTTGTCAATCAGATGTCCTTGTTACTAGAAATCACCGCCGTCTCGAGAATTACACTGCCTGTCCTATGCTTTATTTTAACATGGAGTTCAGAGTATTGTTAAATTGCCTAATTTATCCAGTAGAGGCGACACAATTCACACCCAGATTGCAGCAATCACTAATCAAAATAAGCATTAAACAGACACAGATACTTGTGTTATTTGTTTAGAACGTAATATTATTCCAGTATATGACACTTACCTTGAAATGGAATTTTGGAGCAATAATTAAAATAAATGTAAATTAATTAGACGCATTGATAGACTATATTATGAGCACCGCCGTTTCGAGGAGTAATACAGTTTAGAAGGCAGTGATTATGAGACGGCGGTGACAGCACTACATAATCAACAATGTCGTAGCAATAAACAAGAAGCAATCTGGGTGTGAATGGTGCTGCTATCTGTAATGTCGCCGAGTACGCAAAATTAGCCGTATTGGACAGGCAGTGTATACACGAGTAAACACGAGTGATACAGTCTAGAAGGCAGTGCTAGAAATATATATACAACCACAACAGTGCTGTATATATCTGATAACAAAAGAGATGCTAACATACCAGTGTTGTGTTCCAACAGTTGGCATTGTTATGATTCAGGAAAAAAACACTATCACAAAGCACAACAAAGAAAAGAACTAAAATATTCATTATTATACCATTTTGTTTGGTTAAAAAAGTGTTGTGTGTGTAAACATAGTTTGATACAAGAGAATGTTCATGTAAGCATTACATTTCCAATACATTATACATTATATTCCATAATATTTGAGATTACTGTTCAAGAATTGCCCATAATGGGAGTAAGGAAGTAGTATCCATAAACAGCAATAGCAACCCATGTGATATTCTTCTGTGATTGTGTCATAACTAGAAATCTGAGAAATTGGTTTTACTTTTCAAATTGAGATAACACCGGGAAAGCATGTTTCACGATGCCTAGAAACCGAAAAAAGTCTTTTTGGAATGATGTCTGTCTGTGGACAAGCACATTGGATAAATGGTCCATTGTATTTACTTCATTTTTTTTAATCAAGGACTTTTTCGAAATTTTACCGAACCGCCCAGAATTTGGGTTTTATAACTGAAATATTAAGGGGTCTTTTCATGAAAACTTTTTTAAAAATTTTGATCTTTGAAAAATTGGCTCTAACGATTTCAATACAAATGTGAAATTAGAAACTCTTGTCTGTGACTAATAAAATGGCTATATCCATTTCTCTGCAAAATTAAGGCCTTTGCTAAGAACTGATATTTCATTTCCATCCAATGTCTTGATATTGCTTGATATATTTATCACAGTTTTAGACTTATCTAGTCAGGCTGTTGTGGTTTTTGTTGTTCAACCAGATTTGCAAACTTAGATACATGTGACCTCGAATTCTCTCTCTCGCCATTGATAAGTAACTCGCTTCAAAGCTTCCACTAATAAATTCTGTACCCCCAAAATTTCCTGCATGAATTAATTTGTGGAGCAAATGGTGTTGAGCAAATCATGACAGTTTGAACATTCAAGGTTGAAACGATTCTGGCGTAGCAGTTTGTTCCTAAATTCTGTCCTCTTTGGCTGCTCCTCTCAAGCAGTTGGCTGCACTGCTGTCCTGATACAATTTTCGTTATATATTTCATCCAGACAAAAATATAAGTTATGAAAATATTAAAACAATACATTTATGTTAAAATTTCCTCCAAACATTTTTGTTCAAATTCATTTAAAAACCTGGAAAAATTATTTTTTGCGTTATGTTGATGATTTTTGCATTATTTCACGATAAAAAAAGTTTTTTGGGAATTAGGGGTTGATGTTTATGAAAATACTGAACAAATTTTTGGAAAAAATAACAATTCGCGTTACCGCGTCTCACGAAATTCACGGATCTCTAGTCATAACCTACAATAAATGTGAATTGTGATTTTATTTTACTCCATAAGTAACGAGGAATGCTTGGCCCGTAATCTTGTTAAAATCCTTTTTTGTTTTGTACTGTTTATTATTGTGTGAAAGTGTATTGTTAATTTCTATTATTACACTTTATTGCTTTGTTTTCTACATATTTAATAATCTGAACTGTACTCTAAGTTTCGTCTTCCCAGAAAACAATGACAGCTCAAAAATTCTTTTACCATGAAGAACAAAGAGACAAATGCATCTTATAAGTAGACACCATGGGTTTATAGCCTATTTGTATGATTGCCTTGGGATTAACTTTAACATTTTCATTATGACTTTCGTCTTTTTCAGAAATGTATTCGACGGAACTTTGGAAAGAAGAAAATGCTGGAAATAGAAAATGGCGAAGACTGGACCTGCTACGTGTGTGATGTAAAGCCGCTCTGGGAACAGCGCGCCTTGTGCAACGCTCTCAACAAGTTCCTCGAGGAGTACAGGTGTGTGTCTTTCTGTATTACGAGGCGTGTCCGTAAAATAAGGTCTCCAAGGCGCTGGAACAGTTGGGAACACTTTTACGCGAGATCCGGCAACACTGGCGTGTAGCTTGGCTCCTCCCTTCAAATTTCCAACAATCCGAGCCCGCTGCAACGCTCATTGTTGACTGGGCAGCCGTTCTCGATGGAGCTTCCCATTGCTTCTCCCGCCAGGTGCGAGTTGCATTCAGTGATCCGTTTTTTGAGTGCCAATGGCGCTAACCCCATTGACATTCATCGTCAGTTATGCGAAGTCTATGGGCCACAATGTATGGACGTCAAAAATGTGCGAAAGTGGGTCAGAGAGTTCAAGGACGGACGCACAGATGTCCATGATGAACAGCGTTCTGGTCGGCCTTCAGTTTCGGCCGAAACAATTGCAAAAATGGAAGAAGAAATGCTTGAAGATCGGCGTGTGACAGTTCGAGAGCTGTGCGAACGGATCCCTGAAGTCAGTAAGAGTACTATTGATAAGATTTTGGTCGAACATTTGCATTATCACAAGGTGTGTGCGAGGTGGGTCCCGAAAATGCTCACTGAAGACCATAAACGGCAACGTGTTGAAGCGGCCCGCGAATTCCTGGAGTGCTATGCAGAACAGGGTGAGGAATTTTTGGATTCAATTGTCACTGGCGACGAAACCTGGGTACACTATGCAACACCTGAAACTAAGGAAAAGTCTCGTCAGTGGCGGCATTCGAATTCGCCGAAGCCGCGCAAGTTCAAGCAAACATTGTCTGCCAGCAAAGTGATGGCCAGTGTGTTCTGGGACAGAAAACGTGTATTGTTGTGCGAGTTTATGCCTACCGGCACAACAATAAACGCTGATCGTTATTGTAAGACCTTAAGAAAACTGCATCGAGCCATTCAAAATCGGAGAAAGGGAATGCTGACAAAGGGAGTGTGTTTTGATCACGACAACACTCGTCCCCATACTGCCCATCTAACGGACGATCTCCTGGCCCAATTCGGATGGGACATCATTACCCATCCCCCCTACAGACCAGACTTAGCACCTAGTGACTTCCATTGTTTCCTGAGTTGAAGTCCCACCTGGGTGGAACACATTTCCAGACCGACGACGAGTTGAAAACCGAGGTCGAGCGCTACCTACGCTACGTGGCGGGAGAGTACTTTGACAAGGGTATACGAAAAATGCCACAGCGCATGCAAATGTGCATCGAGCGCAACGGCGATTACGTTGAAAAATGACTAAAAGTCCAGCCTTTCCATCGATGTAACATCCATTGCCAATAAACGTGTTATCTATATGAAAAAATATTGGAGACCTTATTTTACGGACACGCCTCGTACAATGCATGACAGCAATAAATCACCTCCAGTTCCATTATTATCAGTCAATAGATATGATAGCCTGTGCTAAGGTGATGTCCTTAAAAAGGATTTTAAACATTTTAGTTATGCAAGCGCCTTAAGTAAAGCTATCTGTTAGATGCACTTTGTCTCACAATGGATAAAACTTACTTTGTGGTTCTAACGACATTTCGGCTCTACCTTTGAGCCTTCCTCAGGTGATTGGCTGCTAGGAAGAAGAATTCTATTGGTTGTTTAGAAACGCACATGAACAGAGTGTTTCTTGAATGTTCCCTTTTCCACCCCCTTGGGTACATCCTCCAAACATTTTGTAGAAGGGGGGAATGTTACCATGTCCATTTCAACAATGTGATGCTTCTTTTCTACTGTATGCTGACTGAGTCCAGTAGACATGTTATATCCCTCTTGTGCTCGCACAATCTAGTTTTAAAACTTCTTCCTGTCTCTCCTTCATACGATTCATCACCGTTTTCACATTTGATGGAGTAAACTCCTTGAAATTCCATTTTTTCTTTCTTCAAACCACGTTTGTATTATGAAATAACCAATACTCCATACACAGTTACGGGTTACGAGTGTTTTTGGAAGTGTATACTGATCTGTGGTGAACACCGCGTAGCAAAACATCTAACACCTGTCTGTTCAGATCTATTCATTTTACAGTAGCCGTCACTTCATGTCAACACTGTTATCTTCATAAATCAAAAGCTGAAAACATGTTTTTTTGCTTAAAAGAGAAAGTTAGGTAATGCCATCCCCTCAAACTGGTCAGCCTGTGAGCTGGGAACAGTATTGCCAGTACAACACATTACACTTTAGTTAGAAATGAAACTCTTAAAAACGAAATTTTGAATAACGTACAGTACTTGGAAATAAAGCCGCTAAAAGGAAAATGTGATAACATAAACCGAATCTTTGATCACAATAAACAGCATTTTTGAAGTGTTTCAGTATTAATCCGTACGGGACTTCATGAAAGTGATAACTAGGGTTCAGATGTTCATGACGTGTCATATTTTTATCCTGACCTCCATTCTCGCCACAAACACAAATTAAACATGAATGCACATTTGTTATCCTAATCGGGCCGTTTTTATTAAGTGCCAGTATGGTGCTTTATGAGATTGTGTGTGGGGACGAAAAATGTCTGTCTGTCCGTCCGTCCGTCCGTGTGTCTGTACGCGCCATAACTCAAATACGCTTTTTCGGATTTTCATGAGACTTGGAAAACCCATTTGTAATGTCCATGGGAAGAACCCTATTGATATTGAACCAAATCGGTTCACCGGTACCGGAGTAAGACCAATTTAGTGCCTATTTCAATAGATTATGGTGCCTTTCTAATAGCAAGGCGCCATAACTCAAATACGCTGTATCGAATTTCCATGAAACTTGGTATACTCATTTATGACGTTCATGAGAAGTGCCCTATTGAATTTGAACCTAATCTGTTGACCGGTACCAGAGTAAACCCCAATTTAGTGTCTACTTTAAAGGCGCAATAACTCAGATACGCTTTATCGTATATTTATGAAACTTCGTATACGCATTTATAATGTCCATGGGAAAACGTCTATTTATAATGGATAAAATCGGTTGACCTGTTTCGGAGTAATGCTCAATTTAGTGCCTATTTTATGGTAATATACGTATTCGAAAGAATTTATTTAAAAAAAAATGAAAATCAGTTATCTTGACAACACTGCCTATTGTTTTACTGTGATCTTATAAGGCCTTGGAAATTAAAATACAGGTAGCTATGACAAAAAACACTATTGATTTACATGCGCTTATCCAACTAGACCGTTAAAATGACCCCGGTGGCCGAGATGGTAACGCTTTGGCCTCACATTCTGGAGTCCATGGTTCAAAATCCGAAACCGGCCAATTTGAATTTTTTTTTTGTATTTTTATGTGAGAGTGCGATTTTCATGATATCACAGATCTGTACAGTTCAGGTGATGCTGGAAGATTTTAATCTCATTAAAAAAAACTAGACCTTTGTTCTTCCGTAAGCCCTGCTTAGTGAATAAATCTGGAGCTTAACTTGGAAATCAATTTAAAAAAAACATATTCTGCATATCATAATTGCAGTCATAACTGATTAAACAAAAACATACTGGCACTTTGTTACATCAGTTTACCTGATTTTATTTTGCATGTAAAGTCATATTTTGGTAATTTTTATGATTTGGTCATATTTTGATCATATTTCAGTTATAAATTCGGTAAAAGATCACAGTTATACAATGTATGTACTACATGGTCGAGTTAAATTTGAAAGTTATGTCATTACGGTAATTTAATGTTTATGCCCAATTAATAGGTGACTTAATTTTAAAATTAATATAATTGTTCATGTTTTATAGGGACAAGGTTGATCTACAGAATATTTGGTGCTGATGAAATGAGCAAAAATAAGTAAATCCTTTCAAATTATAAGTCCATTACAAGTAAAACTGTAAATCACCTGTAAAATTGTTAAAAAGTGATTATCTTATTGAATTCATGTGATGTAAGAATTTAGTGTAATTAAAATGTTTTAAATTAGAACATTTATTTCTAGAAAAATGTCTTTTATTAGGTCATTTGTAGGATTTTTTAGTCATAATTATTCATTTTTAAGGGCATATTTGCAGTCATATTTTCCACTTTTTTTTAGGTCATAAACATCCGAACCCTAGTGATAACATTACCCGACTGATAACATTAACCACGATTATATTAACCAGCGTTCACTGTACATGAACTATTCTGACATAACTCAGCATGACTTCTTACTGTGTTTTGCAGCAAAGAAGAGAACAAATTCCCAAAAGAGAAAACTGAGAGGATGCCTGGATTCAATGCCGAGTTGTGCTGCCAGGGCGATAAACCTCCATACTACCGACACGGGCAGCCATTGCGACTCCTGCACGTCCCGCCCACTCCTGAAGAAGAGGCGAAAGCAAGAGAGTTGAAAGAAGCTGTGAAAGCAAAAGAGTTGAAAGAAGCTGCTAAGTTGTTGTGTCAGAAATCCTCGACTCCTAACAGCTTTCTCAAGGTCAATACCAGTACCTTAGGGTACACCATTGTACCCAAACATAACTCTGGCTTCAATGTAGCCACTAGCAGTGCTACCACTCCCGTCAGCAGTAATGGGTACACAATAGTACCTGTGGACACGAGGCGTCTCTTGAAACCTCCCTCCGTGCCCATGCCCTCGCCTATGCCTACGTTTACGACTAACAGTTCGGCTATTCGCGTTGTACATAGACCTCTGATGGCAGGAGGGGGGCAGACCCTCTTGCGGTCACCACCTGAGCAGGCTGCGTTGCCGAGGCCCATGCCTCCAGTGCCTCGGTTTGCGCAAGTGTGCATGGACAGCCCTCCTCCGTTATCGACTCTTTACAGTGCTCTAACATCGAGTGTTCCTGGGCAAGTCCTCAGAATATCTCCTCCTGGCTCGGCCACTAGCTCGTATATTAGACTGCCCCCTATGACAACTAACAATGTCCACCCTGCAATTGGCAAACTCGTTCTCAGCTCGGCGCTGTCTTCAGGAGGACGGGTGATGTGCAGTTCTTCAGGCAGCATTGCCAATAACAACCGCATCATATACAGCTCGTCTGGCACACCAATAGGCATCCACACTGTGCGAGCAACCCCAAACACTACAAGCAGCGCTGTCTCTCAGCCTGCACCAGCCAGGTATTATCTGATCAGCAACAATCCTAACGAACCTCCAGAACTAGTTCCGATAGCCAATAATCCCATAAGTACAGTGAGACAAGTGCAAACAGTCACTCCTCCGAGCACGAGCAGAACCTCAGGGGTGCAAGAAGTGGTCATTGATGATGATGAAGAAGACGTAGTCGAAGTGTGTAGTGATGAATCTCAAAATAAACTGCAATGCGATTGGATGTTCAAAACTTTTGAAGAGCTGGAGGAAACAGCCAGAATACTGGCTTGCTACAACGAGGTGTTCAAAAGAAGAATGACGTCTGAATGTAGTCGCAAAGGAGTCACTGCAAAGTTTGTTAGAAATTATGCGTCAAAACTCTGCCGACTTATTCATAAAGCAACACAAAAGTTGAACAGCAAGAGAGAAGCGATCATGAAAGAGTATTCTGACTGGGTCGTAGCTGAGAGAGAGAAATACGGCATTGGTTTGAAAACCGATGAGAAGGAAAATGAGAACGCTGAAGATGAAGAAGCTCAGCCCGAGCAGGTGAAGGAGCACGGACTCCTGCTCGACATGGACTGTGAGTCCGAACCCGAAGATGAACCTGTTCCGGAGGAAAAAGAAACGGATGCAAACGAGCAGATAAAGAAGGACCTCTTAGACGTCGGTGATACATTAAGTGACACCGAAGGAGATTATGATCCTTTCACTAGTTCTGACGTTTATGACAACCATCGAAAACTCCCAGCATTCAAACCGTTTTATTCACGCAACGTTAAGGATCTTCTGAGGGATAAGTACACCTGCAAAATGCTGCTGAAGCTCATTGCAGACCAGTCTTCGAAAGCTGAGGAGGAAGAGAAGGGAGGGAAGGAAAACGAATGTTCCACACCTTGTCGTACTGAAAATGTTCCAGGAAATTCCACGTCTGAACGTACTGAAAATGTTCCAGAAAATTCCAAATCAGAACATACTGAAAATGTTCCCAAAAATTCCACATCTGAATGCACTGAACAAAATTCAACAAGAAAACAATGCCATGATGTATCCATACAAACAGATGTACCAGAGGAACCAAAGCCAAAAGGAGGGTGGTCAGGGGCTTTTGCTGACTTTCTATCGTGCAAAGCCCCTGTGTCTGTGGATGAGAATGTCGTCAATGCCGGGGCAGTCAAAGAGAAGGAACCCGACAAACCTTCCCTGAACGGCTACGTCATGACCGCCGACAGAAAGAGAAGGCGAGATTCAGAGAGCGATGACAGCGATATTTCACCTGGAGTCAATCAGCTCACAAAGCGAATGAGAAGAACTTACGTAAATAATGCGAGAATTCGCTTTGGGAAAAAATTTACAAGCTCGTCTTCTGTAATTTCAACCGTGAAACTTGATTACACGGATTTGAACTCGAAACCGTCAACCTCTCGTCATTCACCAACTATAGTGCTGAAGAAAAATGCGAAACCTTCAACTTATCAAAACTCAACTCTAAAACTGAAGAAAACTGTAAACTCAAATCGTGTTCCACCGCCGTCATTTTTGCCGAGTGTAAAGCTAGAACGAATAGATGTTGACTTGGTTAAGACGGCTCTGAAGAGCAATCTCATCAAACCGTGCAGCGTAGCAATTCCTAAGTTAAACAAGACAGAACTTTCTGCTAAGCAGACCTAACATGCATTTTACAGGAAGTGTTTTTATTAAGTGTACATAGCTGCGTGTCACAAGGCAAATAAGAGTTCGCTATAACAAACCTGTTGTTTTCCAACCAGTCGAGTACAGGGCTGCCATCTTCTGGGAGGCAACCATTATCTCTGATAGAGCAGTCTTCAACCAAAACAATTGGGTTGTAGATAAACATTCTGATATAAGCAACTTAGAGGCAAAATGCAATGCAATAGGGTCTGCACGCCACTGACCACTGAAAACAGAAGACGTTGTATTAGTAATATGCTAAACGTGTAAATTACACTACAATAATACATTTTTTTCCTGTACAAGAGACATGTTACGAGATACCATGGCAACTATAGTGCTGAAAAAACTTGCTGTGTGAAGCCTATGTTACTAATGGCTGCGTTCTGAATTTAAACCTAAGGTACAAAACCATAATTTGTTATTAGTAATTTAACTGAAAGCTAAACTTACCAACAGTCACAATAATTTGTTAAGAAAACTGTGTGTACAATATATAAAAAATATGAACTAGATCTTAAAGTTTTTTTTTATCTAACAAGGAACATGCATTGCATTAAGCTTCAGGACCATACAATGCCTTAATGGCAGTCAGCAATGTCAGTGGTGTGCATACTCCCGCAGAAACTCATTAAGACCGTGCTTTTCAAAGTGAGTTCAGAAAGTATTTCCCATGAGACAGTGTCAGTGGAACAATCCTACGTATTCCTTAAAGATTTATCAGTAAATATATCGTCTGCCAGGAAAGCATCACAGCTCAGTTCGTGATGTCAAAATGTTTGTCCAAGTACACTACCATCCCCCCAATTTTTCTGGTTGAATTCTGGGACATCCTGTATAGAAAAAGCTAACAAAGGCTCCCAGAAGATGGCAGTGAAGCAAGCAGCCGAAAGCTCGGAAACAATTTTCCAACTGGAAGCCTGATGATTCTCAAGACACATATAAACAAATTTGTTTAACTCAAAGCATTTATTTGGAATCTCACTGGGTTTAATCTAAATCGTATTTGCTCGACTATTCATCATTCGAAAAACACGAGTTAAGCTTTGTTGGTTGAGATCACTGTATAATAACGTAGAACTAAAGAATGAAGTACTTCTGTTATGCACTGCTTCCAATGCAAAAATATTCTATTCCTGGACATAAATGATTAATTTGGTAACCAACCATAATTGTTATGCAATAATAATTATATATGTTCAAACGTAGGTTGGGATGGGCTAGCATTGCCGTCTTATTGTTTAGTAATTTATTATCAAAACGTAAAATCATATTATAATTATGTATCTTCCTTAACATAGAATTAAAATGCATTTTATTTATTTAACATGATTTTTTAATATGTGGAGAATGCAACCGGAGAAGGCGGAAGTTGTGAAATGCTCAAGATCCAATCACAGCAATGGAAATAAGAAAAGAGATCCTATTTAATTAATGAAGGAAGTTTACACAGTGAAGTTATTAAATATGTAAGCATATGAGTGGAGACTTAATACACTGAACTTCACTAAATATTTGTACTAACCTGGACCGGTTTCGGGATTACAACTTTACCCCATTTTCAACGTACTCCGACTGATGTTTGTATTGTATGGGCACCTTCCCGCGGACGTCCTATGAACTTCCTGACCAGGTCATCTTCCGTTGGTATTTCAAAGTTCATTAGGTTATCTGCATTCTTCTGGATAAATATCTTCTCCCAGACTGTCAGTTCACTATGTCCGTGGGCGCACTTAACCAACTTAGGTTCTTGTTCAATTTCATGGTTCATGTTCCAGACATGGGCTGCTACTGCGAACTTTTCAATTTGTGCATATTTGACGTGTCTTTGGTGTTCCTTCATCCTGGTCTCTATATTTCTTTTTGTTTTGCCTATGTATTTTTGTGGACAGTTTTTGCAAAATCTGAAAAAATCAGGCATCTACCAGTTTAGTTGCAAAAACTGTCCACAAAAATACATAGGCAAAACAAAAAGAAATATAGAGACCAGGATGAAGGAACACCAAAGACACGTCAAATATGCACAAATTGAAAAGTTCGCAGTAGCAGCCCATGTCTGGAACATGAACCATGAAATTGAACAAGAACCTAAGTTGGTTAAGGTCGCCCACGGACATAGTGAACTGACAGTCTGGGAGAAGATATTTATCCAGAAGAATGCAGATAACCTAATGAACTTTGAAATACCAACGGAAGATGACCTGGTCAGGAAGTTCATAGGACGTCCGCGGGAGGGTGCCCATACAACACAAACATCAGTCGGAGTACGTTGAAAATGGGGTAAAGTTGTAATCCCGAAACCGGTCCAGGTTAGTACAAATATTTAGTGAAGTTCAGTGTATTAAGTCTCCACTCATATGCTTACATAAAGAGATCCTACTTCATTCTTTAGTTGGATAGCATATAGTCTCTGTTATATTTATGTTAGCGTATGAATTTTGTTACAGTAAGAACTACAAAAATCTAAACAAAATGAATTTTAGCACGTGATTAAGATTTGATTAAATTAATCGGGAAAACATTGTGAAGTGTATATTATGTATAATCAATGAGATTATTTGTCTTGACACATTTTTTGTAAGTAAAAACTTACCATAGGACAATCGTTTCGATGAGAGACTTCTCACCATCATCAGCTGTTCTCAACTGACGCATTTTCTTCTTTATCCACCAGATGTCCTCTAATAGTTGAAATTTAGAAATGAGGTCCTTGTCCTTTCTGTCTCTATTTTTCTGAATGTACTTTTCAGTAATTTTGCCTCACAATTGAAATTATGACCTGTAGACCAGAAATGATGAGCCACTGCAGATTTTTCTATCTGTTGGTATTTAATGTTTCTCATATGTTCCTTGTACCTTTTTGTTTAGACAACATATACTTTTTCACATGTATTACAGTCAATTTCATAAATGCCTGATTTCTTACTCTAATTAATTTCATCTTTCATGTGTGATCTTAAGAGATTTTTAATATTGTACTTGTTGATAGGTGCCAATGTGATGTTCAGTCCTTTGACATTTTTTTTGGAACTTATGATGGATGGAAAGTGAATTTCTTGAAAGCTCTTGCATAGGGTGGTCTTTACTTAACTTGCTTTTGGTTTTCAAATTTCTTGATTTTCTTGTTGGCTGTGTTTTCTGTAAATCCATTAATTTTCGCTGTTTCTAAAATATGCTGGTATTCCAATTTATATTCTTCGTTGCTCATATGTAAGTTGACCATATGCACCATATGCAGCGAATCACAATCAACTTGTTCTCAATGTTGCCAACTCTTGTCCAAACAAAACTCTTAGGAGTTAAGAATTCGGACTAACATACCGTTCCCGTAAACTCTTTGTTTATTTAATTTGCTAACTTTTTACCCCATTTTGGCCACTGGAAATAAGGGTGCAGAGATTATGCGGACTTTTAAAAAAGAAGTCAAAGTTCAAAGTAACTCTTTAAAAATTAGGGTGTACAAACTACCATAATCTATTTATAAGCATATATTGACTTTCTTTGGTGATTCTTAGGATATAAAAATGTCAATGTAGTTTTCACTAGTTAGAATTTGTTAAAAATAAGAAACTTCTCGAGAATCTTCTTCAGAATAGTCGGGTAAATACGGTGTATTGATTACCGCTGTTGGGTTCATTATAGTACAACCCTGTGATCGTCATATTTCCTTTTCTCCTACATACCCACACCCTAGAGGATGTTGATATTTCCTCGCTCTTGATCCTCTATCAATTCTGTCCATTTCCAACCTAGCTCACTTCTTCCCAATTGGAATTCCAAATAGCTGTCAAACAGTGGGAAATGCGAAACATCTTAAGGAAAAAACAAATTAAAACGAAGTAATGTAAACAGTGGGGCAAATTAAACTAAGATAGTTGAAATATAAAAACACTTTGTGCTCCACTTACGTCTGGAATTAGAATCACAGGACTAGTTTCGGGAGGGGTAACTCCCGAAACTAGTCCTGTGATTCTAATTCCAGACGTAAGTGGAGCACAAAGTGTTTTTATATTTCAACTATCTTAGTAATCTTGAAGAAAATTTACAAATTTGACTTAAAATGTGGAAATAATTCACTTTTAAGCAAAATTGTGAAATGATTATTGATATTGTGTGAAAGATGGCAGTGACTGCAATTTGGCCATCAAAGACGAATTGTGGCATTAAAAAACAATAACTGATGTTCAGTTGATTCATGACAGATCGATATAAACTAAAAGAAACAAAAAATAATTAGTATTTTGAAAAAGAAAGCAAGCTGCTTAAATTGAAATTAGTGTTTGCTGAAGCTTTCATTCCCTAAATATTTTAACAAAACACTGTCAAATGACTATATTAGTTATTTATGATCCAAGTGTTAAAAACAGGATTTTGTTTTGTGAGTAAAATCATTTTACCATTGTATCGTACACTATTTTTTGGTTACATAATAAATGTTAAATTTATTGTAATGAATTACTCACCATGGACCCAGCTTTTATACATTTTCTGGTACAGGCAGTGCTTTCTTCTTCTGAGGGTACGGGGGTTATACATACCCCTTTAAGATTTTTCCAGTTACATATACTAGAAAATCATTAATTTCCACAATTTTGAAATCGGGAGAAATTTGTGCCAAACAAAATAACGAAAGTGATTATATGAATCGTTTCCATTAACATAGCTATTTGTAGTGTTACGTTCATTATCTATACCATGATTTTCGAGAGGTGGGGCCTGACATTAGTGCTGCAATCAGGAAAACAAACGAACGCTGCAGTGGCTATGATTCAACATTAGCACGTGCTCAAGAGTTTGTTTTGCACTAACGCTGCTTATTCTGCCCTTGTGAAAATGGCTCCACTTTTAGTACCACTTAAATTTTTCATAGAAAGAAATCACTGGGTACAGGGCTGGCAACTTAAGGACAATCCTGTTCACCCACCAAGTGTGATTTTTGCAAACACAGGGAAAAATTTGCATTTAAGAAGCTGCAGTCAATTTTTATCAAACTGCGTGTATTTCATGATGATATAAACTAAAGAGTATTTTCCATATGAAGCAATCAAAGTTATAATAATTATATATGAGTTAAAACTTTTACACTAGACTTCACTTCTGGTATAGTTTTACCTGTACATGTTTCGGCGCCTTTGCAACCATTTTCAACAGTCATACTTCAACTGCCGTGCTACCCTCTCGTGGCCGACGGCCACATGTACAGGTAAAACTATACCAGAAGTGAAGTCTACACCTTTTCAACCTCAATTTCGGAAAAAGTAATTTCTATTTCGGAAAAAGTAATTTCAATTTCGGAAAAGGTAATTTCAAATTCAGAAAAAGTAACTTCAATTTCGGAAATACGAGGGCTATGAAGAGGGTATAGTAAAGTTGGTACCACGCTGGGACAAATGACTCAATCGGAGCGAGATTATGTAGAGAAGTAGCTAGAAGGTGTACCTAAATGTTCCAAATAAAACAGTTTTGATTTTCACTGTGGTTTTCATTTTATGCCCCATCGAATGTTTTAAAAAATAACCCTCGTATTTCCGAAATTGAAGTTACTATTTCCGAAATTGAGATTACTTTTTCCGAAATTGAAATTACCTTTTCCGAATTTGAAATTACTTTTTCCAAAATTGAAATTACTTTTTCCGAAATTGAGGTTGAAATGGTGTAGTGTAAAAGTTTCAACTCATATATAATTATTATGTTATATAACTTCACTGTGTTACTTCCAATACAAGTTAATTATCAATCAAAGTTAGTTTCCCCGGAGTGTGATTAATTATCATCATCTTACCATTGCTTGTTTTTCTTCAACGGTCTAAAAGAAAAAGAAAGAAAAAAAAAATAGTGTGAAAAGACCTGTACATGTGATCAAAGGGAAAGCCAAACAAATGACAATAGTATAAGAAAGCATTGCCAGTTCCATTCCTAGGTATAGCAGAACTTAAATTATCTGAACGACCCTATCACGCCTCTCTCTCCTTTGCGGCCTCGCCTGCTGCTTCCTATGAACAGTCAAACACCACGCCACTGAACGGTTACGTACAAGGTATCTTTTTCATGGCTACATCGTACAAGCATAAAGAAAGAATTAAAGAAAAACGTTATTGATAGTATCGAGTGGAATAGGTGGTGCTCCACTTCGACAGTGCCTACAAACTGACCTTTTGTATATTTTTTAATGAATTATTTTTACAATTACTGGTTCCAGTTATAACAGTAACCTGCTTAGTACTGTATGTCAGTATAAGTGAGGATTCACACCGAAGTAGCATAGCATGTGAATCGCACTACCTGGATGCAGGCTCCATACTATCAATAACATTTTTCTTTAATTCTTTCTTTATACTTGTGCGATGTAGCCATGAAAAAGATACCTTGTACGTAACTGAACTTGTATATTTTCTAATAAATTATTTATTACTGGATCCAGTTATGACAGTAACCTATTTAGAACTGTATGTCATTGTAACATGGACTAGAGGAAAATTCCTGATGTTGGTGTGGATTTCAAAGAGAAGCAACATTCTGTTTTTCGAGAAAGTGACAAGTGTAGTTTATTAAATTATTGCTTCTCGGGTGAGTTTGGATCCCAGCTGCCATCTTGTGGGAGAAGTGAGCTGGATTGGAAAATATCTGCTTCGTATATAGGAAAGACAGGATTATGCTAGAACGGGAAAGTCTCAAGTTATTTTGTACATTTGCATTTTTGATAATTCCAACTACACTCAGTCCAATTAGTTCGGATGACTGATGTTCTCTAGGTTCTGATACCACGAACTGGCTTTTATTACAATTATTGAAAAGCTTAATAGCAGTAACTTTGATGGAGAAATAGTAGCCATCCTCCTGAATAAGGTGCCATGAACGTCTTTACTTTTAAACCACTTGTGCCAGTTAAATATAAGTCATGTATGTAAATTGATTTGTGGGTTTGATACATGAGGAAATGACAGCAACTTGCTGTCTTGGTCTCTTTCAAATAAGGTTATTTTGATGTGTAATATTGGGCTGTGTTGTGAAGACTGCACCAATTCATATTATCAACCTCCGTATCTAACAACTCAACTATTTTGCCGGGTAATATGGTCTTGTGGTCTTTTGGGTCGTAGTCTTAGGTTTCCTCAACCTGATGTATTTCCCTGCTTCTTATTGGCTGACATGAAATGCCTAGACACCTGCGAAACGCCATGGCCCAACAGCCCAGAGACCATGTTAACCTGCAAGAATCCAGCCGTTACGTATAGCTGAGCTGTTTGGTTCAATCAGTCAGGATAATATTGTGAAGTTTCAATGTTTAATTCAACTTCACATCAGCTGATGATAAAGGGGTAATGCAAATAATTATTGATTATTATATTTTTCAATTTACATTATGTTCAAATTTGGTAAGCTTTTACTTGCAATAAAATCAGGTAAACTGATATAACAAAGTGCCAGAATGCTTTTGTTTAATCGGTGATAATTGCAATTATGATATGCGGAAAAAGAAAGTTATTTTTTGTAATCTCAGAGTTAAGCTCCAGATCGATTCATTAAGCAAGGCTTACGGAAGAACAAAGGTCTATTTTGACAAGCACATGTGAAGGAATATGTGGGTAGTGTTATTTGTCACCTTCCAAACAATTTTCTGGGAGAACTGATTTGCATTTGATAATTTCTTTCTAATATATTACCATAAAATAGGCACTTTATTGGTCATTATTCCGGTACCGGTCGACCGATTTGGTCCAATATCAATAGGTTTCTTCACATGGATGTTATAAATGCGTATACAAAGTTTCATGAAAATCCAATAAAGAGCATTTGAGCTGTCGCGCGTACAGTCACATGGACATACATTTTCCCCTCCCCCACACCATTCTGGCACTTGGAAAGTTAAATGTATAAAACTGAACTGTCGTCTGAAATGCCTAATTAATTGGACCATGACACGTAATTATATAAGTAGTGTTATATGGCTTGCAGGTAATCGCGAGTTTGCTTTAGGTTATGGTTACAACTGAGCTTCAAGAAAACTGGCGTCATTAACGACCAAGGTGGTTAGACCTTATCTTAGCTCTCATTCATATTTTGTTTCATATTGGTGACATATTCCCTGTACTACTACCTCCTGATAGCTTAGCTGAAAGAATGGAGTAAAAGTTTGTAATTTGGATAGTAGTACCGTGACCTCCGATTGCAATGTACTTTTCTATTTGTACAATTATATAGTCTAAGCACATTAGTAAATTGTGCAATTCTACATGACTCAAATGTGAGCCTAAATCGGCATTATTGTATAAGTTCATCAGGAGGTGGTGGTACAGGACATGAATGATTATCGTGGCATTATTGTTGACTGATTTTAGAGTTACCAGATGACAGAAATGTCAAATATTTGTTTGTGTTTTATTTAAGACAATGCTGTGATGGAAATGTGTCATACTATGTTAATTGTTGAATGCACAATTAGTAGAAATGTAAAAGGGTCTGTACTGCAACCACTAGGTAATCGCTTGTTATGAGGGTCTCCCCACTACTCTCACTGATTAGCGCTGATGCTTGGCCCTGGCACATCCTGTGGCAAGGCTATGGACTCGCTTACACCTTTATTAGCCATTGGTCGGATTACTGAGAAATTTGTGCAGGAATAATCTGCACATGGTTAAAACAGAGCCTTAGAAAAGCAGACACAAATGCTTTTATTTCATTTACACAAAATTCATGGAGGGTGAAGCAAATTTCACTTTGCAACAGTTTTTTTTTTTTTTTCCCCCTTTTTTTTTCCCCCCTTTTTTTCATTTTTTGACTCAAACTTCAAGCAAGAAAGTTTTAGTGAAATATTTTAATTTTGTCACAAATGAAGTACCACCTTTACATCTTGAACGGTTTACCAAATGCATTATTAGTACATATTCTATTATGCTTTTTTTACGTTTTAATATAATTTTACAACATAAAAACTTATAGTGAGCATGTTTATTGGTAGAATGTTTAAAAGAAATTAGGAAGCTATAAAGTAAATGTATTTCAGTGAATTATTAGATTCCATCTGATGCTGGCCAGCTCAGTTGGTAGAGCATTGGCATTGGTTTGAATCCAGGTAAACTATTTTTTTTTTTCAGTTAAATTTTTCGAGATGAAATTTCGAATTCAAGTGGCTAAGAGCTCTGCCAAGACATGAATGTTATCTAGAGGTCCTAGTACAGCCCTTATCTTCACTTCATATTTATCTGTGTTATAAAACATGTATTGAATACAGGTCCCCCTCTGAGTTACTGACATTCTCATTACTATAATAATAACATACGAGTAATACAACAGATACGTTTTGTAGTTGATTCTTTTCTGTTTGACTTTTCATAACTAGAGGAGACGATATATCAAAAGTTTGTGTGGCAGACTCATTTCTTTATAAAACTAACAGTTACTGAAGTAGAAGCGAAAGAATGCACAATATCAACGCTGTGAGGTCATGGTAACAAGAAATGTATCTGTAATATATTGTTGTCGAATGTAAATATTCCCATGTCGTAATGTAGGCCTAAGTATAGAAAATATATTTTCTCAAATAAATTTGAATGTCAATGCAGCTTCAAGCAGTTAAAGCAGTGTGTTGAATTCTGACCTCGGAAATCTACAACAATAAGCTGTTTAATTATGTTTTATCCGTTTATTTTGTATATAAAGTCTTAAAATATATTCGAAACTATGATTTTATATTAATTTCAAGAAAGCGTCTTGAGACACGCTGTAAACTAACGATTATCCACATGCAGATTATCTTTCTCTCTTTGAGGGATGATTTTGGAGGTGAGAGAGGTTTTAATGCAAAAATACAAGAACAGTTGAACACTTTTTTCATGAAAAGGTAAACCACAAACTTGTAAATGCAGAAACTGTAATTTACTAAGATCTAATTGTATGTGTGGACTTCCTACAGTATTGATTTCTGTATTTTTCCTATCATTTTGTGGGTTATGCGAGTTTTCTATTGACCACAGATTTTCTGCCCCAATTATCACAGATAATCAATTGTATTATTAGAGGGATACTTGTATAAAATTGTTAAGACTTACGAGGTAATAAAGTAAACTCAGCAGCAAAATTATCCAATCAGGAATAATCACAAAATTAAAGTTATTTATCCCATTGGAGTTGGACACAGTACAAAACTTTGTGAATGCAGTCGATGTAGCGAAGCCTGGACCTAAATCCTACATGTCACAATATTATTATTATATATGTACAGTAAAACCTCGTTAACAAGAACTCGCTTACGACGAACACTCTGTTAACAAGAACAAAGATTTGGTCCTGGCAAAGATGTATTGTTTCTTATGAAAGTTTTGTCGGTTAACACGAACTGCGAACTGTTTTTCTGTCCCTTGAATCTTGAAATGTCATTTAACACAAACTTCCAAAGCTTTTAAAATGGTTATTTCCTGTTCTTCCTTCGGTAGGTATGCAAGAAATGAAATTAAACGTAAACATTTATTAAATTCCCGGTTACTTATGTGAATGGCTACAAGTAATTGGATTAACATCAACGCTGGCTGGTGCAATCGGTCGACAATCGGGAGTTGTTATTGTTATGCTATGCCGGTACAGCTGGTCTACAGGATTGCTAAATAAATAAATAAAGCATCGTGCCGCCAACAATCGGGTTATAACGTTTCTTATTTTATGTTTCTGTTCATTCAATCATAACCAGTACGATTTCATCATACGTTGCATTAAAACTTGTAACCCACCTGCCAGGAAGTGTTTGCCGCCATAGCCACTTTATAGAACGTTTGGGATTTGCTGCAACATCCGAATCATCTGCTGGGTTTACTGAAGCTGTGAATACAATTGGCCGTGAAGTTTCCAGGCACTTTCATTCCCATCAGTGACAGCGCAACTTACTTGAATTTTTCATCAGGAAATGATCTTTTTTAAAAGGTAGGCCTAATTACATAGCCTACTTTTGCATGTAACAGTATTTTCTACAATAGCGTATACCGTAATTGGTTCATAAAAAAAAAAATTAGTCCCCAGTTAGCACGAATTTTTTTAACACGAACCCCTCATTTTTCGGTCCCTTGGAATTCGTGTTAACGAGGTTTTACTGTATTACATTTTTCGAACGATAAGATACACTTTTTTACTTGAAAACAGTCTTGAAAGTTGGGTGCGTCTAATAATTTGAAGTAAACTAAAAAAATTGAGACTGGTGAATATTGCCGATAATATTATAATCATAAACAAGTGAAATAAATGCGTTGCAATTGTGGTACAGACTGTACATCTGTAAACTGAGGTCAGGTATACAACGCGAAGAGAAAGGAATGTTGGTCTGTTTTGAGGGTGTAAACGATTTTCAGTCTTTCATATAGCATGAAAAAGATATAAAAAGGAGAGGAAGGTGCCAGAGAACTTACCAATTGGCAGGAGAAGCTGGTCTTCAATTGGTGCTGGCTCTGGTATCGTAGAAACACATAAAAAGAAAGAACAATAAAAACGAAAATTTTCGGACAAACTTTGCCTTTTGTCAATCACTTAGAGAATGGAGCTTGAAGCTTGCAAGCTTCAAGCTCCATTCTCTAAGTGATTGACAAAAGGCAAAGTTTGTCCGAAAATTTTCGTTTTTATTGTTCTTTCTTTTTATGTGTTTCTACGATACCAGAGCCAGCACCAATTGAAGACCAGCTTCTCCTGCCAATTGGTAAGTTCTCTGGCACCTTCCTCTCCTTTTTATATCTTTTTCATGCTTAATGGCCTAGAGCCACCTAACCTAAACCAGTCTTTCATATAGTAAGTTGTGATTATCGCTGATGATATTGCTGCTGAGTTTGTGTGGGATGTCACTTCTGTCTTGTTCCCGGTGCTGCAGAGCGATTGTAAGAGCTAAAAATAATATTACCTTGGTCAACATTAAAAAAAGGTTTTGCTGCACTTACACCAGTTTCAAGGGACACCCCTCCCCATCCTCAGCATGCACTTTCATTCGCTGGTGAATGGGATTCGCTACAGTCGGCTATTAAAAATACAGCTGTCATATTGTTTAGTAACTTTGACTACAGATGGTGTTGAAAACAAATGTCCATTTACTGGAACACACTCTGGACATCTCAGAAAGAAATTGGCATTTAAGCGTGCAAGTTTGTCTACTGTAATTCTCCCAATTTCTAGCAACGATATTGTCTTTTAAGTCATGGATTGTCTTTGCATACCTTATTTTTTAGATGTCCCCTTAAATAGAAATCACAGGTGGACAAATCAGGGACCTAGGTGGCCTTAATCCTCTACTAATAATTCTGTCCTTCCTTTATGAAATTCAATGTTCAGATTGTATTTTGAATACCTAACTGTAGTGAGTCTACACCATTTCAACCTCAATTTCGGAAAAAGTAATTTCAATTTCGGAAAAAGTAATTTCAAATTCGGAAAAAGTAATTTCAATTTCGGAAAAAGTCATCTCAATTTCGGAAAAAGTAACTTCAATTTCGGAAATACGAGGGCTATTTTTTAAAGCATTCGATGGGGCATAAAATGAAAACCACAGTGAAAATCAAAACTGTTTTATTTGGAACATTTAGGTACACCTTCTAGCTACTTCTCTACATAATCTCGCTCCGATTGAGTCATTTGTCCTAGCGTGGTACCAACTTTACTATGCCCTCTTCATAGCCCTCGCATTTCCGAAATTGAAGTTACTTTTTCCGAAATTGAAATTACCTTTTCCGAAATTGAAGTTACTTTTTCCGAAATTGGAATTACTTTTTCCGAAATTGAAATTACTTTTTCTGAAATTGAGGTTGAAAAGGTGTAGTAATGTCAGCAATCTTGAAAATCGTTTCCCAAGGTTTTAAGGAGCATTGGCTGTTCAGAAAGGTTAAAATAAAAATAATAAATTGGAAGGTCTTTATAATAGACATAGCACTTGCTCTAAACAAGGATTTCATAGTCTAGCTTCCCTTGCTTAGAGCTGGTTTTATGTGCTGAGAGCACAGGTTGCGAGGCAGTAGGATTTTTTTTTTCTGCTAAGTGTAAATTTGAGGAGATTTGGAAGGGTGAAGGAATTGAACCAGTTGTAATGCAAGGAAGCAGTACATTTCAGTTCTCTGGGGCAGTGGTTACCAAACTATGGGTCGCGGGAGTAATTTCGGTGGGTTGTGAAAAGGGCAAGAAAAATTAAACTTGTTTTCAATGTAAGGAATAAAAGGCATTTCAACACAATAAAACTATTGAAAGGCATATGAAAAAATGTGCTGTATTTTATATAGCCTATATTGGTTATTGTTATGTAGTAGTGGGTAGCAAAAAAAAAATTCTAGGTGAAGGTGGGTCCCAGGACAAGAAAGTTTGGGAACCGCTGCTCTGGGGAATTATCAATATTTATGCCTGCTGTGTTCCATAAGCCTAACAATTATACCTTCTATTGGCAACATCTTAACAGTTAGATTGGCTGAGAGATTTTTTTATCAGTAACAGTTTTGCAGGTTACAAGCAGAGTCAAGCTTTCGGCCACTGCCATCCTCAGGGAACCGAGTGTCAAGTAAGAGACAAGAGGATTTATATCTGATGCGGGAGCGAGAGGAAATTTCGGGATTGCTGAGCATCAACCATTCAGGATGGAGAATTTAGAATCGGCAGGAAAATAAATATAAATGCAGACTGTAGGAATGAGCTTATGTTTGTTTTAGTGGAATATGTTGTAAGGTAAGTTCATGTGATACAATGAGTGGTTCTGTATTCCAAAGCAGAGAACTTCTCTGTGAGGAATGTGACGAGTCAGAACCATGTTGTGCTATTATTAAAATTACAGAACATGCTGTTATGAAAACGTTCTCCTTACTCCAGCTTTCCGAATCACTGTCGTACTTAAAAATACCATCACTGTCACACATAAGAGTCTGGTAACCGACGTGTCTTGATGATCTCCCCAAACATTCGAGCTGACAGCTTCGCCGTCCTCTTCCTCTTCGGGTCCTGGAAGTCCACGTGGTACAGGCCATACTTTATTCTGCAACATAACATAAGACTTATAAGTATGTAAACAAGTGGAAACGTAAGCTTGTGGTGTTGTGTTTAAAATACTGACGTGTAACCGAATCGCCACTCGAAGTTGTCCATGAGACTCCAGGCAGTGAAGGCCGAGACTCGAACCCCGTCCACGTGCATGGCCTTGAGGAGTTCCCTGAGGTACTCCAAGTAGTACTGCGCTCTCCCCACGTCATGGAGGGGCTCATTGTCAGGGACTCCGCTCTCTGTTATCAAGATGACTGGGTTGTCATACTCCCTGGCGATCCAGTTGAGAGCCTTGCGGAACCCCCACGGCACAACCTGAGCAGTTAAACAGTGTTACCATTTGATATGAATTTTTTACCTCTAAATCATATATGGGCAACGCCCGGCCCGCGGGCCGGATGTGGCCCTCCCCGACTTTTGATCCGGCCCGCGGAACATTTTAAAATTGCACACGAAAAAATAAATATTTTTGGTTCACGGATTGATGCCAACATTGATTATCTTGTTTCTCAAATTCAAGCTCATGCTTATCATTAATTTCTGCTGATTATAAGTAAATACCTAATCAGTTCGATATTGTTCTAATTCATGTAACTTCAGCATTATACTTTATAAATATAAAAAACCGCATCATGATTATTTTTTCCCAATTACCTATTATCTCCGGCCCGCAACTTCATAAATATCGTAAAGTTTAGCTCTTATCTTTCCAAAGGTTGCCCATACCTGCTCTAAATGAATTTTGAGATTTTGTGCACAGCTATAAGATACAAACCGCTATGGTGGGGTCTGCACTTTTGGGCCAGGTTGGTTCCAGACTGAACGTGACGCCCACATCTCTCCTATAGGATGGGTTAGGCGTCCCTTCAGCTCCCGATGTTACCAGATTTGTCGTGTAGTGATTGAGAGCGAAGAAGTCAGAGCTGCCTCTGATGAGCTCTATTTCCTTGCTGGTGAAGCTCGGCAGTCTGGATCTGTAGAGTCCCAGTTCGCGACTGTTTACAGCAATTCTCTTCTTCATGACTGTGGGGTAGTCGCCCGTCCTGCTGAAGATGGGGTGTGCAAACCACCCTAGCTACAATGCAAATGGAAAAAAAATGAATATCCCACGTGCTGGCCACATCACTCGGCTTGGCGTGCACTGCTCACGGGACTCACCATGAACTGTCTGGCAGTTTCAGCAGCAATCTCATCCTCCATGCTGTTGGTCAGGGGTTCGAACCATGCGAAGTTCAACACAATTCCAATTTTCCCTGTTAAAACCCAGATACCAATGGTAATGTACAAATGTTTGTTGAACAATTCTTTTTTGTGTTTTTGTCTGTTAGAAGCATTTTTTTTTTAAATTAATTTTGTCATTTTTAGTTCAAATTTATGCAAGTTCTTCTGTTAGGTCATCAGCAAAAATTAATTGTGGTTGCTTTTGTGGTCCATATAACTCTTTCTGGTACTACGGTATCAGACGTCAGTAATGTGACAGAGAATCAATTATCATCATCATCATTATTATTATTATTATTATCATCATCATATTTACATAAAGTACAATTTTGTCTTTTTATTTTTATAAAAACAAGAAATGTATAGATTCTTGCATGTTTTCCATGGTAGTAACACAAACGTATTCCTCACCTTGTTGTGCGTTTCTGAACTCCTTGTCGTACAGGTGATAGACCCTGGCGTGAGCCAGCAGCAGGACGTGACCCATGAGGTACTCCAGGAAGCCAGGGTCTCCCATGTCCTGTGCGTGTCCTGTCGCCATGGAAAACGGCTCGTTCAGAGTGTACCAATACTTCACCTGTTCAACACAACGAGGAAGACTAATCAGCGGCTGACTGCCATAATGTGGTAAGCGAATTACGTTTTTCAAACTGAATTATGTGTGAGGAATAAATCAAAAGATTTTTTGCTCAAGTTTGACTAATTTGCATGTCGTTGAGTTAAAATAATTATTTTGGCTACATTAATAAAATCAGTGTGTTTTATTTTAAAGTCGAACAGAATGTTTTGTATTGATATCTCGATCCAAAGCCCCGAAGGCAATTCATGCAAAGAACAGTTCATAACAATAAAACAAATGATCTACTGCGAAGCTGAAACTACACATTTGCACACATGCACATCCCTGTGCATGCATCTTCATTATGATACAAAATTCCATTACAACGCTGTCATGACATTGATTCAAACTGTATTTAAAGTCAATTCTGTTAAAATTAATTTAAATTCTGTTGAGTGCATTTCTAGTGTTTTAATGTGTGTCCACTCAGGGCCGTGGAGAGAAAGCAAGGGCCCCCGTCAAATATTAAATTCACCACTGAAATCCAACCTCGTCCTTTTTAATGTAAGTAAGAAAAAGATTATGTAAATATATTATATATGTAATTTTATGTAAGTAACTTATTACTTGAAGACATATTTTTATTAGTTATTATAGAAGTTAGTAATATTTTACAAAAAAAAAACATAAGGTTAAAAGCTTTACAGTTGTGCTCATAAATGGTAATAATAATTTTTTTATAAATACATTTTTTTATAATCATAAAAACTAATCACTGTACAACTTATGTCTTTGACTTTTCAACTAAAAATAAAAACATTAAATTAGAGATCCAAGTATGTAAAAATAGCAAAACAAAAGGAATCCCGGGGATAACTTTGCACCGGTATGTACCAATTTTATCTTTACCTAGGTATGTACCAGTTTAACCTATATGTACCAAAATTAATCTTTTGAAAATTTTTATTTTAAATGCCAAACATTAGTGAGGCCTACTGTTCAGTCCAAAAGGATTTCTGCTTCTACTTTTCAAAAATATCAATTTTTCTTCTAGAATAATCCATTTCAGATTAACTGATTAATTCCGTGTCACCATTATATGACAGGACAATGCAAATAAAAATAAGCATATGAAACATAACTTGATCTGTTTATTGACTTATAATCCATTTTTATGTTAGAGTAAATTTAGAAGGTAAAACATAAAACCAGGTCGGCCAGGCCCCCCCCCCCTCCCATCTCGTCGGGCCTGTGTCCACTTGCCATGTATTGCAAAAGACAAGATCTTATTTAGCAGTTGATCGCTGAGGCAGAGAGAATCGTTTGTGTGGTGGATTGCAAGATATTCGTACTGAGTTCTGTGATTAATGTGATAAAGTGTATGATGATGGTTAAGTGTTATTTTATTATTCCTTTTAATCTGATTTTGTCACATGTCGCTAAGTTTCCTTTTTGGTTTTTTGCTTCTCTCGCTTCAGTTCTGTCGAACCCAAGCTAATATTTGAAGTTAAATAAACGAACAAGGAAGAGTGAGATGGAATGTCTTACTCGGTCGCCATAGAGAGTGAAGACAAGGCGTGCGTAGTCCTCAAAGAAGTCCACCATGTAAGTGCTGAGAAATCCACCAGCGTAGAGCGAGTCCAGTCTATGAGGCATGTCCCAGTGGAACAGCGTCACCTAGGAACATTGTACATGCGTCTTAACTGTACTGGATTTCACAACAGAGTGAGGCAGAAGTGCCTGTATTAGTATTAGTCAGGCGACAATAAGTTTTATTTAACTATTTACCAATACCAGGCTAGAGAACTTGAAATTCCATGCTTAATCAAATGGTAAAAATATGGAATAATTGAGGTGGAAATTTGGGGGGAGGAGGATATTTCTTGCGTGTAGCACCAAAATACCTAGAGCCGATGCTGGATCTAATTGGACTCCATCTGATAATTCGGAGGTGTCATTGGCCATATTAGACGGCTGAACCCCTTCAAGCAGAGAGTAAAAGTAACTGCCTCAGACTGTTAGAAATTGTAATACAGTGAAGTAATGATGAATATAATACAGACTTTATCTCAAATATTACCAGGATTTGTTTACAAATATAATCACAGTGTTTGCTTTCAGCCACATCTGGTGGTATTATTGTCTCCATTTAATGTTACTCACCATAGGCTGGATACCATTGGCCAGCAGCTCGTTGATGAGATTGTTGTAGTAGTCGACACCGGTCTGGTTGACTTGGTGCAGGCGTCCCTGTGGCAAAAGACGTGCCCACGAGATGGAGAAGCGGTAGAACTGGACACCCAGCTCCCTGAGCATGCGCACGTCCTCTCTGTACGCATGATACGAGTCACAAGCCACGTCACCTGTCGAACCATCTACAATTCTATTGTTACTGTCGTGAGTGAGGAAGTCCCAGTTGCTGATCCCCTTCCCTGTCGAGTTATACAATGTACATAATGTATTTCAGATCGACTACATTTCATTAACCTTCCACACCCCACATGTTGGCAGTGTTGCAAGTGTGTATATACTAAGATCAAAACAATGAATATATTGCAAAGTGCTGAAAGTGTAAAAAAATTTTAAAATGTTATTTTATAAGGTCATAAATTTTGAAAATTACAGTTTTAAAACCTGTTACGTATCAGACTGGAATTAATATATAGACCTACAGATACAAAGTTTTTAGGTCTAAAGTCAAGTGTTTCTTTAAAATATACCTAATATAGTGGGAGGCAGGGTTGCCAACAGGAAACTCTTGTAATTACTTAAGAATCGATAAATCTGTCTTGTTGGTCCTGATTTCCACCGTTTAATATAGTCAAGAATAAAATTAAATTGCATTCGGTGGATCATGTGCATTTGTCCTTTCTACAATCTTCGCGACGTCTTATCCTTCAGACCTTCCTTAGGTGACTCAGGTCTGAAGGATAAGACCGAAACGTTGTGAACATTGTAGAAAGGACAAATACACATGGTCCACCGAAAACAATTTTATTTTATTCTTGACTACTTAAGAATCCTTTATTGAATTGTGTAAGTTAGAACCGATCGTTTGCTGAAATAACTCACCCCCTTCGTTCCAGCCGCCCTCTATCTGATAGGCGGACGTTGCGGTGCCAAACATGAAGTCATCAGGGAACCTCAACTCCATGGCGACCTGCTTCACACTGAGAAGCACTTAGCTTAACGAGGCTTTATCTAGTGTGATAACGCTCAGCAGGGCGCAGCGTGTCACATGTAAGAATAGCGTACTCATATATCATGCACTAGAGCTCATCCAAAGTCATAACTCCTAATTTTAAAGACTATTTAGCCGATGAATCCAATCGCAAGCATCTATCATGATAATTTTATTGCTTTATTTTATCACTAAAATTTTATCGCACCTACATGCACTTGTTTTTATGTAAGTTCAGAAGGACTGAACACTGAAACATCTTCATACCTGTAGCTTCTTTGATTAAAAAACAATCATTCAACACAGAGATTGTGTATACAGGGTGTTAATGAAGAACACCGAAATATTTTACCTGTGTATAGAGGAGACATTGACAAGCAGCTTTTATTAGATTTTTTCTCTGTGCATTCAATTTTTTCTCCTACAGCATAAAATCTCCCAGGGCATGGCCGCCACTGACTTCTAACATTTAAAAAAAATGCAAAACAAAGGAACTTCCTTGTTAACACTGGAGTTATGAATAAAAAAGCTAATGCAGTGGCGGCCAGTCATGTGATTAGTCTGTAAATTTTGTAGATTATGAAAACTCTAAATTATGATATAGCTGTTGATCAATGATTAAGAATAATTAGAATAAGAAATAGGTTTTTGTCAATCACTAAGAAGGCATAAAGTCAATTTAATGAAAATTTTAACCCTATTTCGCTTCATTATTGAGTAATGAACACCAAATTGTAACAATTGTAATGCCCTGTAGCATACACATTTTACGTCAGAGCAAAAACTCCTAATAAAAGTTGCTAGTCTATGCCCCCTCTATACACAGGTCAAATATTTCGGTTTTATTCATTAACACCCTGTATATAAGATGCATATGAGATATGGAAATAATGTATAGTTATTTATATGTGTGTTGAAGCTTTTAATGCCTCGTATAGTAATAAATTCAATATTAATAACACGATATTATTGTAGCAATGAGGTTAATGTAAAACATAAATCTGCTGATGAAAAGCTGCTCCAAGCGTGATTTTCACTAATTGTGAGGTAATTGATATAATAACCATTCTCCTGATTTTAACTGTTCAGTACATGTTTAATTCTGTGAGTGCTCGCTAAATAATCACAATAAATTATCCAGATTCTCTCAGAATCATTAAATTACTTATGACAAAAAAGTTAATTTTAACTGTTTATAACTTTACTGTCAACTAAAGTTGAAGTTGTTAAAAACCGTAATTTTTGTAGAAAATTAAAATTAAAATAATAATAATAATAATAATAATAATAATTATTATTATTATTATTATTAATCTCAGTAACCAGTAAATCGTGAAGCAACAAGCAATTTCATCTCAATATGTGACCTGAAGAACTGTGTTCAGGATTGATCTCTTCTCATTTAATTTTGTTTTATTTTATGTCAGAATTTTCCTGGTCCTTGTTCTTCATTACAATCGGCCGGGCTGTTGTGTAACTTTTGCACTGACGCGCGCCCACTGGGGTGCCGCTTGATGTATGCCACTGTCACCCCACTAAGGTCACTCAAATTAATAGCTTACTTGCATACAACAAATCAAAAATAGCCGCATCTTTCCGCTTTTCCAACTAAAATAAAATAGAAATCCAAACGACTTCAGAAGAAAACCATATTATTTTGTAAATCATATGTTGAATGTGAATGGTATAACGAATCTTATGTTAATTAATGTTCATGTTTCGTGAAGAGAATGTTATGTTAATAACATGTTCGTTTTTCTTATAGAGAATCTTATGTTAATAACATGTTCGTATTTCGTATAGAGAATCTTATGTTAAATACATGTTCATATTTCGTGTAGAGAATCTTATGTTAATAACATGTTCGTATTTTGTATAGAGAATCTTATGTTAATAACTTGCTCGTGTTTCGTATAGAGAACCTTATGTTAATAACATGTTCGTGTTTCGTATAGAGAATCTTATGTTAATAACATGTTTGTATATCGTATAGAGAATCTCGTCTAGAGAATCTTATGTTAATAACATGTTTGTATTTCGTATAGAGAATTATGTTAATAACATGCTCGTATTTCGTATAGAGAACCTTATGTTAATAACATGTTCGTGTTTCGTATAGAGAATCTTATGTTAATAACATGTTTGTATTTCGTATAGAGAATCTCGTCTAGAGAATCTTATGTTAATAACATGTTTGTATTTCGAAAAAGAGAATTATGTTAATAACATTTTCGTATAGAGAATCTTATGTCAATAACTTGCTCGTGTTTCGTATAGAGAACCTTATGTTAATAACATGTTCGTGTTTCGTATAGAGAATCTTATGTTAATAACATGTTTGTATATCGTATAGAGAATCTCGTCTAGAGAATCTTATGTTAATAACATGTTTGTATTTCGTATAGAGAATTATGTTAATAACATGCTCGTATTTCGTATAGAGAATCTTATGTTAATAACATGTTAGTATATCGTATAGAGAATCTTATGTTAATAACATGTTTGTATTCCGTATAGAGAATCTTACGTTAATAACATGTTTGTATTTCGTATAGAGAATCTCGTTTAGAGAATCTTATGTTAATAACATGTTTGAATTTCGTATAGAGAATCTTACGTTAATAACATGTTTGTATTTCGTATAGAGAATCTCGTCTAGAGAATCTTATGTTAATAACATGTTTGTATTTCGTATAGAGAATCTTACGTTAATAACATGTTTGTATTTCGTATAGAGAATCTCGTCTAGAGAATCTTATGTTAATAACATGTTTGTATTTCGTATAGAGAATTATGTTAATAACATGTTCGTATTTCGTATAGAGAATCATATGTTAATAACATGTTTGTATTTCGTATAGAGAATTATGTTAATAACATGTTCGTATTTCGTATAGAGAATCTTATATTAATAACATGTTTGTATTTGTATAGAGAATCTCGTCTAGAGAATGTTATGTTAATAACATGTTCGTGTGAATGGTAAGAGCGAATCCTATGTTTGCGTTCCGATGCTAGCGCATCTTGTGGCAGTTATCTCTGTATACATTGAGATAATGGATGAATAAAAGAACAGATTAAGTCAAGGTCACGGGGTGACCTCAGTTTGAGTGAGACCTTAGACATGACAATACATTACATCTTCCCTCAGGACTTCAAGTTCGGCATCGCGACCTCCGCTTACCAGATCGAGGGCGGCTGGAATGCCGACGGTAAATCACATAACTTTCTCTGAGTAGGCATACAAAATCGTTAGAGCTGTTTTCGATAAAATCGCAAATACCGTAAATACTCATTACTATAAAGTGCACCATGACCTTACGGTCACATGGTATTAAAATGTTGTCATGTAAAGTGGCATTAAAAGTATGAGAAACTCGTCGCTAATCTTCAGGTCATACCCAATTTTTTTGTCATGCGATTTTTCGGTTTCTAGCAATGTACTGTTCACACAGACAGACATGTTTCTGAAAATAATATTATTGTATTCAGGGGACCTCAAAATCTGTATTTATGTTGAAAACTGAATATGGAATTTCAGATGGAACACAATACTCCCTCTGCCTATAGTATGGTAGACAAATTTTGGGGGAAAAAATCGTTTTATTGATGTAATATCCAACAGAGACAATAATTTGTGGTTCATGAATACTTACATATATCTAGTCATTTTATTGTTGTGAAAAGTGTTTCTAAGGATTTGGTTTGTTATTGTTATTAGCCTATTATTATCATTATTAATAATTAGCTTATTTTGCATACTTTAACTGCATGTAAGTCCTATTATGTTTAGGTTTACCAGTAGGCTCTTGTAATAATTTATTCTTGTGCATCGCTTTCTTTTGTTTGGTGATTTCTTCTTAACTGATATTCGGTTTAAATGATTATAATATTGGGTGACGAGTTACGGAAAGTAAACAAGTCCTACAAGCCACGAGGTCACTCTTGTTACATTCGTATTAATATTAAGTTATGTTGATTCAAGACTAACTAACTAACTAAAAGATAAATGTTGTCATAAAAAACAACGGACTGCTAACATGCAGGAATTTTGTTTGAACTTATAGAAAACAGATTTGCTTGAGAATGTTAGCTTAGTGATACAGTCGCAGAGGCAAGTGCAGAATTGGAAGTTTACTTACTGTGATTTGTCCTGTATCGTATCCATTGCATGGCCTACAGAACCTGACTCCTGATATGACCTCGGTGTTGACACAGGTAAAGGTGAGAACATCTGGGACAGACTCACGCACGAGCATCCAGAGTGCATTGCAGACAGAGGCAATGGAGACGTTGCTGCCGACTCGTATCACCTTTACAAGGAAGACGTACGACTGCTCAAGGAACTGGGGGTGAGACATGACAAGCATTTTGCTCCTGTCAAGTGTTGTTTGAAGTTTTCAACCACTTCTTGACTTATATGATATTTTCCCGGGCTACTAACCAGGTGGTGAATTGGATTAATTCCGACGTTGGCCCTTATTTGGACCGATTCTACTTCTCTAATTTTCCCTCCTGTTCTTACAGCACCCATCTGTTTCCTGATTGGTTGGTCTTCAACAAATCCTTTCTCCAATCCGGATGTCCCCATTCACAGCAGTCCTATAAATACATGCCATCTAATCCCGGCATTTCATTCTCCTTGACAATGAAGCCTCAGTTTGGCTTCGAAACGTCGGAATTAATCCAATTCACCACCTGGTTAGTAGCCTGGGAAAATATCATATATTACCAGCACCAGGAAAAGTTCAAAGCACATTTTACTTCTTGACTTGTAATTATCTTGTGAATTCTGTCTTTAGCTCTTGCAGTTTGGTAGCATATCTAAAACTATAACATAGACTATTAATGAATTTCATTCCACTAGTGCTGATTTAATTAAAGTGGAGAAAAAATTCATATAGTGCTTTCAGGCTGAATTTTTTCTCCACTTAAATAACATAGACTATTTTTTTAGGTTCACTTCTACCGCTTCTCCATCTCGTGGAGTCGAGTGCTGCCCACAGGCCATGTAAACATGGTGAACGAGGCTGGCATCGAGTACTACAACAACCTCATCAATGAGCTAGTGGCTAACGACATCGAGCCCCTGGTCAGTAAAACCAAAAACCTAGTCTTACTTTTTTGTATTTTTGTTTGTTATAATTAAGGCCTGAATGTGCAATAAAAATAGCTAAAAATACACAAAAAAGACCATTGTGACACCCAAATCATCTCCTCCCTAATAACAAAAAAGTAAATAATTTTTTCCTCCAAGTTGATGTTTCGTGAAGTTTTTAATTTTTTTATTTAGCTTTGTTTACTTTAATGAGAAGAGTGTTAGCAGAGTTGGACAGTTTGGAAGACAGTGCAGTTTCAACGCTTCCTAGGAATTACTGAGAATACAGACAAAATATAAAAAAAATATGAGCCAATTAACTCCTCTGAATATGACGAGTAAAATACATTTAAAAGTAATCGGGAATGTTCAGTTCTTGTTAAATCAATTGTGTGACTAAACTAAAGTGTACCTAGGTGTAATGTGATTATTGTAGGTGACCATGTACCACTGGGACCTTCCCCAGTCGCTGCAGGACCTCGGAGGCTGGACCAATCAGGTGATGGCTGAATACTTTGAAGACTACGCCAGGGTTCTCTTCAGTCACTTTGGAGACAGGGTGAGAGCCTTACCAGTAATACCTTAAGTCACCTCCCCGAGCTGGTCAGTAGTTTCATTTCATCTCTGTTCAACCCCTAAGAGAATCATCTGTTATGGCAAAACATTTAATGGTTCAATTGATTTAGGACATCAATAACTTACACATGCTGATCATTCCCTTTGGTGTGCAAATGGAGTAAGTGTTTAGAGTTTCTAATGGAGGAAAAATTTGTTGGTTTATTAAGTGCCAGTATGGTACTTTATGAGATTGTGTGGTGGACGAAAAAATGTCTGTCCGTCTGTCCGTGTGTCTGTACGCACCATAACTCAAATACGCTTTTTCGGATTTTCATGAAACTTGGAAAACACATTTATAATGTCCATGGGAAGAACCCTATTGATATTGAACCACCGGTACCGGAGTAATGCCCAATTTAGTGCCTAGCTGTATCGGATTTCCATGAAACTTGGTATACCCATTTATGACGTCCATGAGAAGTGCCCTATTGAATTTGAACCTAATCTGTTGACCGGTACCGGAGTAAAACCCAATTTAGTGTCTACTTTAAAGGCGCAATAACTCAAATACACTTTATCGGATATTTATGAAACTTCGTATACGTATTTATAATGTCCATGGGAAGACGTTTATTGATATTGGACCAAATCGGTTGGCCAGTACCGGAATAATGCTCAATTTAGTGCCTATTTTATGGTAATATACGTATTCGAAAGAATTTATGAAAAAAAATGAAAATCCGTTATCTTGACAACATAGCCTATTGTTTTACTGTGATCTTATAAGGCCCTGGAAATTAAAATACAGGTAGCTATGACAAAAACACTATTGTTTTACATGCGCTTATCCAACTAGACCGTTAAAATGACCCAGGTGGCCGAGATGGTAGACCTTTCTTCTTCCGTAAGCCCTGCTTAATGAATAAATCTGGAGCTTAACTTGGAAATCAATTTAAAAAAAAAAAACATATTCTGCATATCATAATTGCAGTCATAACTGATTAAACAAAAACATACTGGCACTTTGTTACATCAGTTTACCTGATTTTATTAAGTGTCAGAATAGTACTATATGAAATCGTGAGCTGGATGGGAAAATGTCAGTCTGTCTGTCTGTCTGTACACGGGATAATTCAAATACACTTTATCAGATTTTCATGAAACTTGGTATACACATGTATATCGTCCATGGGAAGAAGCATATTGATATTGGACCAAATCGGTTGACCGGTACTGGAGGAATGTCCAATTTAGCACCTATTTTATGGTGATAATTAGAAAAAAGTATTAAATGCAAATCAGTTCTCATGATAACATATTGTTTACAGTGTTCATACATGGCTTTGGAAGTTGCAATACAGTTAGGTTTGAC
This sequence comes from Ectobius pallidus, assembly GCA_964059195.1. NCBI lineage: Eukaryota > Metazoa > Arthropoda > Insecta > Blattodea > Ectobiidae > Ectobius > Ectobius pallidus. The sequence goes on along the minus strand of CAXKWD010000005.1, from coordinate 184,503,212 downwards.
AAATAACACTACCTACATATTCCTTCACATATGCTCATGAAACTAGACCTTTATTCTTCCATAAGCCCTGCTTAACAAATCATTCTGGAGCTTAAGTCGAAAATTAATTACAAAAATAACTTATTTTCTGCATAATTATCCTAATTTCAATTATGTGGCTTGATGCTTGCAGGTGAAGAAGTGGATCACAATAAACGAGCCCACGTCCATAGTGTTTGGTTACTCGCTGCCTCTAGGGATGGCGCCTAACATCCTCACTCCAGGGCACGGGCAATACCTGGCCATGCACACCATTCTGCTGTCCCACGCCAGAGCCTACAGACTTTACGAGCGGGAGTTCAGAGAAGTTCAGCAAGGTGAGTCACAGTAATTCAAGATTTATTTGTTTTGACGACTCATTTGCAGTCGGTTTAAACACTAGATGCATCACCACAGTTGCATCCTATAACAGTTATAATGAATAGAAACACAATGTTTTGGTGGATTGTGAAATTTGTTAACATTGTCTAACAAAAATGTATCAGCATAATTATATATTGATTAGTATCTTTACCTCAGTTCGCAAAATGAATGCTTATTTATGATTTAATTCATTGCAATATCCATGTGAAACTTATTTCAAGTCTCATCTTGCATAATTTAGAGACTAATAAACCTACTGATTACTATAAACACGTGGAGAGCTTTATTTTAAAACAAGAAACTGTTAATAAGTGTGATAGTCTGTTAAATGATAGAATGAAAAAGTTGAGATAAAACGATAAATGATGTTGGCAAGGCATCCAGGATACGAAGCAACGTAGAGGAATAACTGAATTAGTTAAATATTATATTAACACTTAATGCTTCACTTACGTCGCTGTTTATGAGCAGGACATGTTTCGGGATTCTTATCCCATCTTCGGCTGCTGGTCAACTGGCAATTGGCGATCATGGTTAGTGGTCTTTAGTGCCCTCTATCAGAGGGCAGCACTGGACAAACCATAAAGACCACTAACCATGATCGCCAATTGCCAGTTGACCAGCAGCCGAAGATGGGATAAGAATCCCGAAACATGTCCTGCTCATAAACAGCGACGTAAGTGAAGCATTAAGTGTTAATATAATATTTAACTAGTTCAGTTATTCATGTGCTCCACTGTGTATATTACTTCGTTTTAATTATTATTATAACGTAGAGGAAGTTGTACCCAAGTATCCAATGCTCGGTATAAAGTGTCTTCAGTCGATGCACATTTCAATTTTAAAGGTTGATTGTGACAGAGCAGAAACATTTTACTTGTTATTTTCATGATCAGCTAAATAAAGCATTTTGAGCCTACTTTTCATACCGATATCACCACATGCAGACTGGGAAAGCAGCTTCGTTGTAGTCAGTGTTATTGAACATTATAAAGACAGGACCAAAGAAAACTATTGTTAAGTATGGGTTTATCGTTATATCGCTCTTCATTATACAGAAGTTTGACTGTGAATTGATTGTAGAGCAATAAGTCTTGTGTTTGTTGTGTTAAAGGAGAGATAGCCATCGCTCCGTCTCTCACTTGGATGTCGCCCAAGACAAACACCGAGGAAGACATCGATGCAGCGGAGAGAGCGCTGCAGTTCAGTGTAAGTGACTTGTGTATTGCTTTGTCTTCTCGCTTGTGAGCCATGAGGTGACGGGATTGTTGTGTTTGCAGATCGGCTGGATCCTGCATCCCATCTACAGCAAAAGTGGCGACTACCCTCCCCTGCTCAAGGAGTGGGTCGCCAAGAAGAGCAGGGAGGAGGGCTACCAGCGATCTCGACTGCCCAGCTTCTCTCAGGAGCAGATAGAAATGCTGAGGGGTATGTGCATGGTAACACAACTTGTCTCATTTCCTGAGGTGTTACTGTAATATTACTGGGCATCTTATCTTGCACTTCAGGCTCCGTCGACTTCCTCGGCATCAACCACTTCACTACGTTCCAAGTGTCTGACACATTTGAAGGGAAGAACATGCCGTACCTGCGTGATGCTGATGTCGAACTGTCGCAGAACCCAGCCTGGCCGTCTGGTGCTGCCACCTGGAACAAGGTACGTTGCTAGGTGGAGTGGGAAGTGAAACACGTAGACAGAGACCCATACAAACTCAAATACTGTATTCTTTTCATGTTTAAACATATTTAAGTTATTTGGAATCATAAATTTTGTTTAAGAGAACTCTCTCCATCTATTAAAGTTTCAGTTTATAGGCTAAGTGTAAAGAAAAGGTTCTTGAGGATATCACCAAATTACTACACCAAATATCTCTTTCGTACAAATTAATAATTATCAATGTCCTTCATTTTAACTGCTACAAATACTACTATTATCATGCATTTATTAATCATTTACAATTTAAAATAACATAAAACGTTGTACAATGTTCAACCGTTATAAAGAACAAAAGATACTCACATGAATAACAAATCTTGCTCATGCTCGTTTTGTTAACTTCTATGCTCGCATGTTAAGTTCTAACCAGTCTTACATTGTAAATAATTATTAAATTCTGTCTTTTATTATTATTATTATTATTTATTTATTTATACTTGTTGTTGCACTGCAAGTGGGCCAACTACTGACAGTTCTGAGATCTGTTTCATTTGTCACAAGTACTGAACTGCATTTACACCCTCAACTTGAAACTGGGTTCCCTAATTTATATGTGGCATAGAAACAACATTTTTGCATAGCAAGTTAGCCACTCAAACACATAAAGAAACTTACCTGTGATGTAGTTTCTTGTTTGTTTAATGTCAATATAAAATGTTTCAACTTTCCAATTAAATGTAATTTTTATTTAATTCGCATACTGTCTGCATGTCTTCATAAATACCTAAAGCCTTTCTCAAATTAGGATAATTCAAATCAGTTTTATTGAACTATTTACCAATATCAGGCAAGAAAATGTGGAATATTATGTTATGAGTAAAAATATGCATGCATTCATGCACTATCGTATCTCCAAATATGCACAATGAAGGGCGAAACATGCACTATCAAAAATCCGCACTGTACTGCAATATATTTCAATTTCTCTTAAAACAATATACAACGAGTTTTTCCAAATTCTCCTCACTTAAACTCGTGCGTTTATCAGTTAGGACATTCTTGAACACAGATAAGGATCTTTCAACTTCACAAGAAGTAACAGGGAAGAAGTTTAGTTAAGGAACAGTTAAGGGAAGAAATTTGACTGAGGGTGAGATCGAATTCCATATATTTTACACTTTTTTCACACAATACGTCCTTCACTGTTTTCAGAAGTTTAAGATCAGGATTCCTCTACTTAAGTTTTTCCCTACTTAACTGTCACACCCATTTCTCCACAACACGATTATAAAGTTAATTATTCAAAGTCTTCAACAATGGCTAGTGACTGACAAATTCAAGCAGTGAACATTCTGATTAGCAGTTTTCTTTCAATGGAAGGTGGTGGGGGTCGGCGAATTGGCATTTTCTTTTGTGGCCTGGTGTATTATATTACTGTTTATTTAGGGTAAACAGTAGTTTGCACTCTCAAATTCATGCAGGTGCAAACTCTGTTGCCAAGTCAATCAAAATATAACAATGGAAATGCAATACAACATTTTTACGTTTCTTTGAAAAGCCGAGATTTTATGGAGGCACATTCATAATTATGCACAGTTATACATGGTAAGTTGATATTATGCACTAAAACCAGAAAATGATGGTTTATATGCATTAAAAACGTCTGAATATGCTACATTAAACCAAAAAAATCCAAAACATGCATTATGCATGAATTTTGCCATAAAAAGACCGAAATATGCAAACATGCACGGAAAAAATGTGGTTATTTGGAATCCTTAAGTCATGTAATGAGTAACTACAAAGTTTGAGAAGTGTAACCAAAGTATATAAAAACATGCATTTGCATGGAAATCCGGGCTCTAGTTATGAGCTTCCAGTTTATAACTGCTGGTGTTATTTAAAACTGACACAGGTGGTGCCGTGGGGACTGAGGAAGCTACTCAACTGGATATCCAGGGAGTACGCAAACCCGCTCATGCTTATCACTGAGAACGGCTTCTCTGACAACGGAGAGATGGAAGACATGGACAGAATTCTCTTCATGAATGTGAGTGTTATTCCTTGTCATCTAAGACCCACTTTTAGTGTTTAAAAAAATTTGGAATTACATAAAATGTTGTATTGCAATAATATTAACATTGGAATAGGCAACACGAAGCTTCTCTAGTTCTTAGTAATGACCCTCCATATTACAGTGTGTTTTACGTGGACAACTCTTTCCTAAATGAAAATACTAACTTTTATTTTGTTAAAAATTGCAAAACGAAAGTTCCACTGTTGTATTAATCACATGGAAACTATTCGTTTAGTTAAGAACATTTGTGTATGGTTATTAAGTGCCAGAATGGTTTTTCTGAGTTTGTGTGGGGGACAGGAAATATGTCTGTCTGTACATGCGATAACTCAAATACACTTTATCGGATTTTCATGAAACTTCTTATACACATGTATATTATCCATGGGAAGAAGCCTATTGATTTTGGACCAAATCGATTGACTGGTACCGCAGTAATGCCCAATTCAGTGTCTATTAGAAAGAATTTATTAAATGCAAATTAGTTCTCATGACAACATATTGTTTTACAGCGTTCATATACGGCTTTGGAAGTTGCAGTACAGATAGCTTTGACAAATATCACTACCCACATATTCCTTCACATATTCTTATCAAACTAGACATTTGTTTTTCGTTAAGCTCTGCTTAATGAATTGATCTGGAGCTGAACTTGGAAATAACTTATTTTCTGCATAACATAATAATTGCAATTATCACTGATTAAACAAAAGCATTCTGGATTTTATTAACTCTTTCCCTGCTAGTTGTGCTACTCATGTAATAGACACACTTTTTCCCAGATTTTTTCCCCTACGGTGCATCCTTTATGGAAAGAAACATGTATTGTAGATGGCCAGCTAACGATCGTTAACATGTATCGATAAAATGGCTGCAACTAATTTATATATCGCACATATTTAGGATAAACACTTACACATGTCTCTGTTACATTGTTGTTAACTTTGAGCCCTGAATTCGCTGTATAACTTGAATATTTATCCATTGTCCACACACAAGTTGCTGTCTACTACGCATGTCCGAAGAATATTAAGCGACAGTCATAGAGTATACCAGTATTTTGTGCATTCATAAGAACCAAGTATTGTTGTTCAAAAACTTGAAATCAAAGATAATCATTCCATCCAATCTTATGACTTCAGTGTTATGTTAAAAATGAGGTGTGACTACTATACGTATCTGTATGTATCTGTATGTGGTACCCTATGATCCCCAGGTGGGGCGAAGGGGCCTCCAATGGAGGTTTCATTACCTATACTAATTTTGATATGCTTATTTTCCGAGAGAGGGTAGAGGGACAGGTGGTAAGCCCATCGCCTCGCAACCCCCCTCTGGAAACTAAGTATTTCTTGGACGTGAAAGGGCCGATAAATTTCGTCCAGAGGCTGTAATTTAGGCTTGGAGTTCTTTTATGTGCCGTAAATCTACGACACGGGCCTCCCAGCTCAAAGTCCCTCCCGGAGGACTCCGTGCCCAGGATTTTTATGACCTGAAAAATCCTTCGACCGTGGCCGGGTTTGATCCCGTGCCCTGCGGATCTAGAGGCGGGCACGGTACCTCTAGACCACCGCGGCCGACTGACTACTATACATGGAATTTTTATTTTTTGACATGAATATTTGGGGTGCATCCATTATTCCATTACCGCAAGTAAATACTTTGCATGCCAGTATATGAAATGCATGTCAAATCAGCTTTGTTGTAATGTTGCACTTCAAATTTCAGTAAATACATGTTGTGTTGCTGTTTCAGAGGAAAGAAGTTGGCTTTGATTATTTTGCTAGAAAGTTGTATTAAGTACATGTAGACTTACTTGCTATATTTTTTAATTCAAGCATGCCTTCAAGTTCATGTACTGATCTGCTGTTTTCCTATATTCCCTGTGTTGTGGCGAAGGGCCTCCAAGTGGAGGTTTCTCATACCTATTTTAATTTTGTTACGCTTATTTTCTGAGAGAGGGCAGAGGGACAGGTGGTGAGCCCATCGCCTCTCAACCCCCCTCTGGAAACTAAGGTATTACTTGGACATGAAAGAACCGAGAAATTTTGTCCAGAGGCTCTAATTTAGGCTTGGAGTTCTTTTACATCCTGTAAATCTACAATCCCAGCTTAAAGTCCCTCCAAGAGGACTTCGTGCCCAGGATTTTTACATCCTGAAAAATCCTTCGGCCACGGTCGGGTTTGATCCTGCGACCTACCTCTGGACCACCTTGCCTGACAAGTACTTCTACAATGCTACGAATTTTAAACCGATTTTCTGTATGCTTAAGACTGGCAGAGAGATTTATAAAGAAATATATAATGTCTGCAGTAGTTGGCAACCCTTCTGCGATAGCCGGTCTTTCATACGGCAAGCAATATCATCTCCCCTTGCCCCTGGCTGGTCTGTAACCTCCACCACTTCAATATCATTTCGTGCATCAAGTGTTTATTGTCTACTGCAACCCAACAACAAAATGGATTACCGCTAATTAATGAAAGCTTATCAAGGTAAAATAATTTATGTACAACATTTAGAAACAATTGTGCAAAATAAAATGGAGAATGCTGTGCTACCTCGTGTATTGTTTGTGTTCTCAGAGCTACTTGAATGAAATGATGAAGGCTATCTATGAAGATGGCTGCAACGTGTTTGGTTACACTGCCTGGTCTTTCCTCGACAACTTTGAGTGGGCAAACGGCTACACGTAAGTAACTCAAACTAACATAATTTGAGAATATTATAGGAGAAAAATTCCTCCGACACTGGGACTTGAACCCAGGACCTTTGGCTATTCACGCCAATGCTCTACCAACTGAGCTAAGCCGGAGTTCAATTCACAGCGCCGGATGGAACCTCTCTCCTATGACTGATTGCCCTAATGGTCTACCTCACAGACAGACAAGTTATGTCATATGCAGTACTGTGAGGCACACTAATTAGTGATTTTTGTGACCGGGCTCCCACTGTTATTGTACAGTTGACATTCAAGGTAGATATGGGTCCAAGTCCCAGTGTCAGAGGAATTTTTCTCCTATAATATTCTCATGTAATGTCCAACAGAGACAATAATCTGTGGTTCATGAAAGCTTATGTATCTAACATAATTTGCCCTTACCTTCTGCTTAACCTTCTAAACAATTGTCATAACTTACATAAAACTGAATTAAATTTTATTATATTTTATACAAAATAAATAAAGTTTATATTAACCTACACTATAGCTCATGAATCAGTGACCAATCACAAGAGTCTATTGTCATAATTTTATCACTTTCATTTTATTGGCCCTGTGTACACTGTAACATCTTCATACCTGTAGCTGCTTTGATCAAACACAGCGATTGGGTATATGTAAACTGGATATGAGCAAAAGGTGATGTGAAAATAATGTATAAATAATTTTATATGTGTGGTGATGCATTTTAAATCTCATCTATAATAATAAAAGGAAGTGTTTGTCTGTCTGTCCCTGATGCCCAGCAAAATCTACTGAATGCAGAGATCTGAAATTTTAAACGTAGATGGACTAAACGGTGGACGAATGCACCTCGAAGCCGGAATTTTCATTTTTGCTTTCGTTTGTGAGTTATAAGTAAAAAACTGTCAGAAAATGTACTTTTTTCGCTACCCAAGCATCAGTTTTCTGTAATACATTTCATTTGTCAAATCAGTTGCTGATGGCTTTGCCTATTTTTGTCATACCTTGGAAATAAAAGCACCGCGATCGCTTGAATTTTGTAAACCCACACTGCTCAATTCATTTGTTTATAATGTCAAGGCACGCAGACATCTGAAATTTCCAACATAGACGGAAGAGGGATAATGAATAGCCTATAGGCCTAAATGGCCTTACACTGTTCGATTTGGACGAAACTCACTATGCAGAGGTTTTCTGCGCTTTATAATCGAGGAGTTCACTTCAAAGCCGGATTTTTAGCTGTTTCATTAATTATTAATTGTTTATTAATTGTTTGTTTATTAATTATTAATTGTTTAGTTGAATCTTTTGCGTGCAAATGTTAATGAATATAATGTTTCAAATATTTGCGCTTAATTTTTAATCTTAAAATTAATTATTGTGGGCAAAGCCATGGGGATCTGCTAATAAAATAATAAATGCAATATGAATAACACTAGATATTATTAATTATACCAGAGAGTTTACAGGTAAACTCAGCACCACCATCACATTCTGTTGATTGTTTCGCTTCCTACATGGCGATAGCTATCTCACTTCAATGACACAAATAGCGAATACTGTGTTTTATTCCTTACATGCATAGTTCTGTAAGTATTCGCTAAATAGTCACAATAAATATAACTCGAGTTCTGGATTTTCTCCACATAAATTCACTTGCAACTGATTTGAATTGTAGTTTCTGATGAATTTATCAATAAAATCGCTGTCATTATATTACATTATCTTGAAATGATTTACTGGGATGTGTTTCAGCTATACATTTGGGCTGTACCACGTGGACTTCAAGGACCCAGAGCGAAAAAGGACACCAAAAGAGTCTGCCAAAGTGTTTGCCGAGATAATCAGCACGAGGCAGATTCCCACGTTCTTCATGGTGGAGCTCAAAAAGTGGCAAGAAAGTTCCTAGTCCCTGAACTTGTCTACACTGTTACTTTATTGATAACAAGTAACAGCTCTAGCAAGAGGGCTTGTTTTTACTTCTACATTGATTTAACTTTTTTATATGTGGAAAAAAATTATGGTACCTAAAAAAAATAACATTCAAATTTATTACAATACAAAGGAAAAATAAAAGTAATTTTTGATATTTGATGTAATATGTTTAATTGGAAAATTTATCAGCAGAGAAGAGAAACCCAAAGGAGGGATATTTCATACTTTTCTTTGTATCAGGCCCTGATTTACGAGGTCAAAATATTACCAACTGTTCTAGAAATTGATTATTTTCCAGTGGAAGCAACAGAAGCAATGCTTCTTGTACGAGGGATGTTCCAAAAGTAAGTTTCGTCATTTTTTAAAAAAGTGAAGATGGTAAAGCAGATGAAGCAAACAACTGCCATAAGAATCGACACCTATTGCTGGTTCAACGACGGAAAGAGCGTCAGCAGAGGAGAAACGATGCATGAGTAGAGTCCCGAAGAACAGAGAGTAGCAGTAGACTGGCGTGCCCGAGGTTATTTGAGTACAAATCACGATGGCAGATGGACGTGTACTGAAAACGTGGTCGACAATGGAAGTACATGCTGTTATCCGGTATGAATGGGCATGTAGGACTAGTGTGTCCATCATCCATGGACGCCTACAGACTGTGTATGGTGAAGAGGTCATGTCTCATCAAATTGTTGGTCGCTGGTGTTGCATGTTCAGTGAAGGAAGGCACCTGTTCCATGCAATGAAAGCCGCACTCTCGGGACGTCACTTCCAAAACAATGCTGAGGTGGAGAAGGCTGTGCGACAATTCCTTGCATAGCAGGGCACCGAGTTTTACCAGAGTGATTTCTTCAAACTGATTGCAAGCTATGACAAATGTCTCAATGTCGGTGGAGACTATGTTGAAAAATAGTGCAAGGGGTATATTTCATGATTGCATGGTGTATTTGTTTTGGTAATAAAGTTTCCATGTGAAAAAAAAATGACGAAACTTACTTTCAGAACATCCCTCGTAGTTAACATGAAAAGAAGAATTTATTTTATAAAGTAAATTTTAATCTAAGATTTGAAGCTTTCACGCCACTGATTACTCAGGATGGCTTCACGGGTTATCAGTCGTGTGAACATTATCAGATTCAAGCTTTCAGCCATCTTGCCTCTGTGGCCTTCCTCAGGAATGTGTCCATATTTATAAGAGGCTGGACGAATATTAGGTCGGAATGTGAAACACATTCCTGAGGAAGGCCACAGAGGAAAGATGGCCGAAAGCTTGAATCTGACGGCTGATAACCCGTGAAGCCATCCTGAGTAAATTTTAATCCTTTGCGAGGGGTGACTTTATGTCTGTATGCAACAGATTCTCCTTAAAATAAAAAAAATTCCGTAGATCATGAAATTTTTCTGATATTACGTAACACCAAACATTTACCTTATTCTGAAGATAATATTCCCAGCCGGAGTAAGTAGGAGAAGATAGAAAAATTTCTGTGGGACTTAGTTTTCCAGAATAGTGGCCACTATATTCCTAGATCTAATCATCAAAGAATAAAAAGTAATATATTGAATATGTTTCTATTGAAGAGAGATGGTAATATGGGACTGGTTGGTGTTGTAAATGGGGATGGGCAGTCACGTCTATGCAGTCGAAACAGCAAAGCCTGTATTTACCGTGTCGCTGTCACTTATGTCGTTGTTACTCTTTGTAACATCAAGTTGGTCATTTCTTAGATGCCATTTCACTACCAAAACTCTAAATAAATAAAATTTACAGCTGTCCTCCAAGATAATTATATTTCCTTGACTCATGCAATCCACAAGGAAATGAAGGGTAAAGTGGAATTTTATTGCGTGTGGTAAGTTTTAAATAAGTGTAAATTGTTCCCTCATCGCACACCACATAATACAGACAAAAATATTAAAAAAGGTCAGCCATTTAACTCTTTTGAATATAAGATCATATCAACAAATATAATGAAAGTATTACCTAAATATGCAAATATATGACTTATTAAGTGCATCTAAAAGTTATGAGGAACATTTAAACAAAGCTAAAATAATAATTAGGGAGAAAATAGGACATGTAATAAACATCCAGACCATGCACTTAGCGTCTCCTAAGTGAGATTTTCCTTCACCAGTGATGTCAATTGCCACTTTGTGGTGAGGGTATGCTGATATTTTGAACATTCCAGCTACATCCCTGGAAGGACTAGGCCTACCATCTGGTACATCATCTATCATAAGCAGACAGTCAGGATTGGGGCACATGGTCAGCATGCCGACACCCATGGTTGTTATTGAGGTTTCCACTACTTTTCATTCACGAGGCTGAGTGCATCCCGGGTCTATGGATCCGTAGCCGAGACAAAACTGTCATATATTTCTATATTCTCAGATTAAGTACAAGCAACATTAGCAGTGGTAGTGCAACACCCACAGGCAAATGCTGTCCAGTCTGGCGAGAAGTGACCCACTTCACTAAGCAGCATGACAGTGTTTATGAGAAAGAGTTGTCATTTACAGAATTGAAAGATATTTGTAAACTTAACTACACAAATTTCTCCCCCCCCCCCATTTTTGCTGTTGGTCATCGAGTGTTAGAGTGTTAGGAGACCGTCTATGGAATCCGGAGGATGGTCAGCAGGTTTAACTTTTTTAATGTTTTATCCATTGGTTTTGAAATAATTTTTAAAACGTCTTTTTACTGTAGGAAGTATTGTGAACATTATTACTATAACAAAGTTACAGTCGTATTCTATCTTGGTAGCTACGCTAGTGTTTCACTCTGCCCATAGCGTTTGATATATTCTGGCTTCTGAGAAATGTCATAGGAGTGAGAAATAATGGTCATGCTGCGAAATGAGGAAAAGAGTTTGAGATCTTTAAGTGTCAAATATTTTTAAAATTTTTATTTTTATTTAAGTTTCTTCAGTATTCCCTAATTTAACTCGGTTTGATCCACAACCACATCATTTTCTACGCCTAATAATATTGAGTTCTTATTGAATTTTCCTGTTGCGAGGTACCTAATTTCAAAACGAAGATTTCAGAATTGTCAGCTGAACATTCTACACGATTTTGAAATTTAACAAATATCTGAAAAACTAAAAAGTGTTCTGTTGCTAAGTGGGAATGGCGGTGTAAACTGCTCAAACTGTTTTGTGTGTTTACATCCGTCATTTTGATTAATAAATAGTTATGACAATTTTTCAAATGCAGTTGTGTTATGACAGCTATTTTGCATATACAATTTTTTTATATAATTCAGTGCCTTTTTGTCCTATTTTTAATTTTCTTGCTGCCTTTTTAGGTACTGTCGGCCAAGCACGAGTAAACCTCTGCAAGCGGAGTGCGGTGAGAGGGCTTGGTTCACAAGCAGGTGGATACTAGCGTTCTGATTGGGCAGAGAAAAGACGAGCCTCTCTGTTGTAAGCGAGTTGTAAACTTTAGCCTCCAGTGTGCAGTGTGTTCCAAGCTGCTGCAGTGACAGTGCTTCCTTAGTGAATAGTAGCATGGTATGACGTCACGTACCGCTCCTTGTGCTGCTCAGAGTTTTTCTCGTGCTTGGTTGATAGTACTGAAAATACTATCTTTAGTGCCTTAACTTCCAAAGCCTAGTGATAAGCCGTTCTTTGAAGTACAATAAACGATTTGTGCATTATTCCAGACTCTCTTTACTCTGATATCACACATAACTCTTGGTAGCGTATATTATTATTAAATAGTTGAATAAAAACACTTTCCTTAACGCACTTTATTTACCTTGGTAAACTTCTGGACGGCCATTTCGCAGGTGGTGTTCCTGCATCATCAGCAGAGTGCCAAGGTAAATAAAGTGCGTTAAGGAAAGTGTTTTTATTCAACTATTTATTACACAACGCTAAAGTCGGACACAAGAATTAATGTATATTATTGTTATCACTATTACTATCATTATTATTAGAGTTTTAAGGTTGTTGTTGTTGCTATCATTAATATTATTTTTATTATTAACATAATTATTTTTATCATTCGACTTGATCCTCTATGGACTGCGTGTTAACAACCAATCACATTTTCAGTGTCTGTGTCTTGTTCATTTGCCAGCTTTGACATCCTGCCAGTATCTCTTGAGCCCATCAGTCAGTGCTTTCTTCCGCTCCTCCGTCTTCTGGGTTCTGCTTCCACCATAAAGCCCTGATAGCTTTTCACCACCTTTCTGAAGCTATCCCTGTCATTGCTTTCATCCTCCGTAATGCCCATCTCTCTTATATCTTTCTCACACTCTTAGAACCGTCTCAACTTAGGTGTCTTCGGTTTAAGAAGATTTTCTTTGTGAGTCAGTCATTAATTGTTCATATAGAAAGTGTGACCATAAAACAGCAATCTTCTCTTTCTAATTGTCATCGTTATTGGTTCAATTTTGCTGTATACTTTATTGGATTTTAGTTTAGTTTTAAATTTATTACTTGACAAGCAAACTTTGATTTACCTTTGCGGTAACGGATTACCAAAGGTAAATCATAGTTTGCTTGTCAAGTAATAAATTTAAAACTAAACTTTTGTTAAAGCAATCAAGAATGGACACTCAAACATACAGTTATTGGATTTTAATCGAACCTGCCCCGTCAACCAATCTATGGCCCAAGATCTTTCGTATTATTATTATTATTATTATTATTATTATTATTAGACTAATAATGTTGTTTATATTATTATTATTATTATTATTATTATTATTATTATTATTAATTTTATCATCACATCATTATTATTATTATTATTATTATTATTATTATTATTATTATTATTATTATTATTATTATTATTATTGTTATTGTTATAAGTATTAGTTCTTGTGTTCTTGAATTACCCTAGAATCTTGCCCAGTATTAACTTATGTTTCAAAATTGGTGACTTGCTTAAAAAAACGTGAAAGTTGCTGGATCACCAATGAAAACAAAAACAACTGACAGTCGATGTTTTTATGTGGACTGTAGCGAAGATGCTCGCGTGGTCCAGTCAAGGTCACGTGCGATCCCAGTTCCTGTGATGTTGAAGTTCCCCAAGGATTTCCTGTTCGGCACCGCCACTTCTTCTTACCAGATAGAGGGTGCGTGGGATGAAGACGGTAAGTTTGTATCTTTTCCCATGCCACAGTCAACAGATTTCAGATAAATATTCACATGATTTTCTCTACCGTTTAGCAATAGGCTACCGCGTACAGATGATCGCGAAAAGCTTCATTCAAGGCCGAGTTATTCGCGAGACGTTTTATTACTGTAACTATATAACCTCTTTTCAGAAAAAAATTACAGTTTTTATTATATTTTGCGTACAAAATTTATACAATCTTTTGAGCAGTTTTTAGTAAATAAAAATAAATCAACAAAATGAAATCTTATTAATCTAAAAGGATTGAAAACATAAGAGATAATGGATCCTGTGCTTAATGTCACATCCTCGGAAGTTAATTGGTCCAAAGAGAATTTAATTGTAGGCCTAGTAACTTATTGTTGAGCTGTGCTGTTTCAGAAAATTGTTTTTATGGATCAGGAAACCTGACAATTGGACTGCAGGCGTTTGATGAGAACTTTATCATTGATTTTCCATATCGTCTTTTTTGTGATGAGCATATAATTTGTGAAAAGAAAAAAATGGGCATAGTCCAAGCGATATGCACATTTGCATGGACAATGTGTTTTTTTTTTTTTTTTTTTTTTTTTTTTTTTGAGCGAAGCAGGATGACAAGCTGTCCTTGTACATTGTTTATCAGTAGCTTACCATTGCAGGACCCGACAGATTCTGGTGTAATGACTTTGGTTAGGAACAGTTAAATTTTGTACAGATAGTCTAAATAATGTATAATGGCATGTCTACTGAAAATGCTACATTTAAACTCACCACAGAAATACTGGAAGCGCTAGATAAAAAGAAATATACGTTGGGAATTTTCTGTGACTTAGCTAAAGCATTCGACTGTATAAATCATGAACTATTAATTGAAAAATTGGAACATTATGGAATAGATAATTTAACACTGAATTGGTTCAAATCATACCTTTCTGAAAGAACTCAAAATGTGGTAATAAATGGAAACAAATCTAATCTAGGAGTAGTTAGAAGTGGAGTACCACAGGGATCAATACTAGGACCTTTGCTATTTTTAATTTTCATCAATGACTTGCCTCATAACTTAAGTGACGAAACAAAGGTATTGCTTTTCGCGGATGACACTAGTGTTTTTGTAACAGGAAAATCCCAGGAACAACTGGCAAGAGTAGCTACAAAGGCTTTTCACGAATTAAATATATGGTTCCAAGCCAATAAAATGACGCTTAATATCGAAAAAACCCACTTTATTCAATTCAGAACAAAACAAAGATGTACCCAAAACCTTGTAATTAATTACCAAACACAAAGCATAGAAGAAATTAGTAATATCAAATTTTTAGGATTACAAATTGATCAACATCTCGACTGGAAGTCACATATTGAAATGATAATTCCAAAACTTAGTTCAGCATGCTTTACCTTAAGAGTCCTGAATCAGGTTTTAAAACAGGATGCCTTACGCATGGTGTATTTTGCAAATTTCCACTCGATAATGAAGTATGGAATCATATTCTGGGGTAACTCGACCCATAGGGATAAAATATTTAAGCTACAAAAGCAAGCAATTAGAATAATGTGTGGAAAGAAAAGGAGAGAATCATGCAAACCGCTCTTTGAAAAATTAAAAGTCCTCACTCTCACAGGGGAGTATATATACTCTGTTATGTGTTATATGGTAGACAATATTGAGAGATTCCAAACTAATAGCAGTGTTCATGAACATATTACTAGAAACAGGAATGATTTACATAGACCGGTTAATGCATTAAAACTTTTTCAGAATGGCGCTTATTACTCCGCAATACAGATATACAATAAGCTTCCAAACAACATTAAATTATTATGTATTCAAAGAAAAAGCAAATCCTTCAAAGGATCTCTCAAGAAATTTTTAATGACTCACACCTTCTACAATATGGATGAGTATTTCCAGTTTGAATAAGTTTATAGTGTAGTATATTATATATCATTATTTATTACTTGCTTGTATATTGTAATCTGACGTGTTCTATATCCTTGACTCCCACTCAACACAGGATCTACAGAACGAGATAACTACATCTACATCTACATCTACTATCCACATAGTTAAGCACGCGGAGCGGAGGCGGCAGCCATAGCAGTATCAGATACGGGTCAATCCAAATGAAGTCAACCAACACTGGTTGCTTGACCATTTAAAAAAAAATTCATTTTTTGTCAGATATCACCCCTATATACCAATAGTACAAAACGACAAATATTTTATTTTTACTCGGTTCCGTTTAGAAATGGCGGCCATCTTTCAATCATGGCAGACAGCTATTTTTGCATTTGTAGGTGTTTATGCAAATGCAAATATCTCTGGACTGGGAAGTGATAGAGCCTTGAGAAAAAAAGCATTATTCTCAGTAGAGTCTGGGCTACGTTTCTGGTCAAAAGCATTGGTTAGCTTAATTCACTTTTAAATGGTGAAAAAGGGGGCTAAACCTGAACAAAACTTTTGCAATATTATGACTTTTCAGGGTGTCACTATCTTACCTTGGAAAGAAATCTCGGGTGTCAGTTTTTTGTAGGAGGTACATATGTACCAGTACTTTCCTGGAATAAAATACAAAGCCACACATTTGTTTGCTTCCATTATTTAGGACTCTCAGAAAATAATGATTTTTCCAAATTTGACCAATTTTAGGCCTAAATATCTCTGGTTGGCAAAATAGGAAAAATCTAATTTTAGGCTCAATTCAAGGTCTATACGACACTAAGCTACTGTGAAAATTTCAAGTTTGAGACTCAAGCCAGAATGAAATTATGCTTGATACAACAAAGTGAAAAAATCGTATAGTAGGCTATATATGTAACACCCTCAATATCAGCCTTAATTAATACTGACATTTTAAATAACGATTTAGAGCCTTAACATAACAATTTAGATACCTTTTCACATAATCACATGTGATTACATTTGGTGTTTCACCAATAGATGGGATATCTCCTCAGATAGGTGGACATAAGCGGCTGTACTCATCATCCTCAAAGAAATCTACCACTTTCTTGGCAGTTACATCTGAAATTCTGACACCTTTCTTTTTTCCCAACACTGGCAATATGCCTTGATCCTTCACCAGTTTCCTTGACAACCTAACAAGATGCACTGAGACATTAAACTCAGTAGCTATTTTGTCTCTGGACCAAGAATTTGGAAGTAGACTAATAATTTGTACTTTTGTTTCTTTGTTTGCTACCAAACACTTCTTTTTTAGCTTTTCGATCAGTTCATCATACTCAAATGATAGAGACTGCTGGTTTGGCTCACTGTCTTCAATATCCTCATCAAAACATATTTCCAACTTTTTTCTAATAGCTTCAGACACCTTCTTATACTTTGCTTTTAAAGCCCCTTTTCTTTTATCAGAACTAAGTTTTTTAATTTTGGCTGCAGGTGACAATTCCAAACTACTACAAGCTGCATCAACCTTCACCATATTTTCTGTTTTGTCTACATATTCATCACTAACGTTATCAACAGTAGCAGTATGAGCAGTAGGCCTAACAAAGATCTTTGTGTAGCATGTAGGGCATAAGGATTTCCCTGGGACAATATTTACAGGGAAGTGTTTTTCCTTAAAAATATAATCCATTTTTATTTCCCTTAGTCCCTTAGACACTGATTTTTTGTGCACTTTTAGAGGGTCACAACAAATGCGTCCAAAGAGGTGGTTGTACTGTGATAAAAACTTGATTTCATGATACTTGCAGATGAGGGAAAGATTTGAAGATATTCGTAATGAAAGCAATGATTTTTCTTCAGAACTATATTCACTGAAATGCCTTAGTCCCTTGGGCACAACACCATAAACATTTCTGTGGCACAGTTCATTGGTCAATGTTCCTATACAGCACTGAGGATCCATCTTGGTCTATTCAGAACACTACCAAGCAAAAAGCACTTCTTCACCCTACAACTGCATCCAACAAACTGAATAACTGGCTGGAACAGTTCATGTCTCAGCATGAGCAGTTGCATGTTTAGACTTGTCTATACCCTCTCATCTTCCTCCCCACTGTGACTTTCCATAAAAGCAAAGGTTGATTGTTCCCTACTCAGGCATATGAAAATTAACTAAGCACCAAGCAAATTGTGTACAATTAGTTATAACTGGTAATAAGGGAAATCCAAATTCTAAAACTGAACAGACTAAAATAATATACGCCTACATACATACAAACAAAAATTGATTCAGATTTGTTTTTTCAATTGAAAACTTGTAGGCCTATCCTCTATAATTTATTTTAGCAGACCATAATGATTTATAATTAGGCTTATAATATGTAAATGAGGCCTTAAAACCATTAAATATTGTGGACTAGGGTGATTATTTATTGATATATGGTTCACACAAAGCCTCATTATTTAAGGAGTTTGTTTGATACATAACTCCATTCTGGCTTGAGTCTCAAACTTGAAATTTTCACAGTAGGTTAGTGTCGTATAGACCTTGAATTGAGCCCAAAATTAGATTTTTCCTATTTTGCCAACCAGAGATATTTAGGCCTAAAATTGGCCAAATTTGGAAAAATCTTCATTTTCTGAGAGTCCTAAATAATAGAAGCAAACAAATGTGTGGCTTTGTATTTTTTTCCAGGAAAGTACTGGTACATATGTACCTCCTACAAAAAACTGACACCAGAGATTTCTTTCCAGGGTAAGATAGTGACACCCTGAAAAGTCATAATTTTGCAAAAGTTTTGTTCAGAATTAGCCACCTTTTTCACCATTTAAAAGTGAAATAAGCTAACCAATGCATTTGACCAGAAATGTAGCCCAGACTCTGCTGAGAATAATGGTTTTTTCCTCAAGGCTCTATCACTTCCCAGTCCAGAGATATTTGCATTTGCATAAACACCTACAAATGCAAAAATAGCTGTCCGCCATGATTGAAAGATGGCCGCCATTTCTAAACGGAACCGAGTAAAAATAAAATATTTGTGGTTTTGTACTATTGGTATATAGGGGTCATATGTGACAAAAAATGAATTTTTTTAAAAATGGTCAGGCAACCAGAAAATTCATAATTGGCTGACTTCATATGGATTGACCCATACTTGTTCATGACGACTTTTATAACTTTTTTAAACATTGTTAGCGCAGTTTTGAAGATTTTGTCTGGGCCAAAAGCTGTGTTATTCTTGGCACTTTTAATGGACCTCTTCTATTCCCTTAACTTCAAACATTTCAGGCTCCAGGGCCATGTGTTGGTATATTCTCACCATACCTTGGCTCCGTTGGGTGTAAAGCTTTATACGGATCCTGTTCAGCTCTGATGCGATTCTTACACTCTTTCCTTTTCCTAGCATAATCTTGGAGATTGGGGAAAAAATAGTTTTATTTCACACACTACAGTGTTTTGCAGATGACAAGCCGTTTCTTCCTTCTCCTGCTTAGATACGAAGTCCAATCAGAGACGGCGAGACGGAGGGAAGACCCTTACTGCAAGCGGTACCTTATTAGCTCGTACACGTGATTGGCGGTAAAGGAATTGGCTTCTCATTTGAAAAATGCTGTAGGCTCCTCCCACCAAGGTGGGGTTTAGGGTTTCGTCGCAGAAGAGATTCAATGTGAGACATAATAAACCTCACACTATTCAGTATGTTACTCCTAAACTAACATAACTATTCCTAACCTAATCTAACCTTTCACTGACCTAGAATTTAGCTGTCATTATTTAACTTAATGTAGAAGTTTTTTACCCTTCAACAACTTTTGTAAAACATTGCATGAACCCCGCACTATTCAGAATACTGCTGCTAAACTAACATAAGATAACCTGTCAGTGACCTAGAATTTACCTATCCTTATTTAACTAAATGCAGAAGCTTTTTTAGCCTTCCACACCTTTCATAAAACATAATTACAACCGTCGTTTATCTGGCGAATTCAATCAGCATATAGTCATGTTTGTAATATTGGCTACATTGTAGACTTGGTCCCACTCGTCCAACTCAGCTGGGATGGTGGTCACCTTATTCTCAAGTTTAGTGCAGTTTTGATTTTCACTGTGGTTCTCATTTTGCGACTGATCAGACCTTGACTATCATTTATAGGTTAGAAAAGCGACATCTTCATTCTCATTTTCCCAGTGTTTCAGACACTTTCCACAAAACTAAATTACTGTATGGTTTCTATGGCTTATGAAGATTTTGAACTTGTTTCAGGCAAGGGTGAGAACATCTGGGACAGACTTTGTCATGCTCAGTCCGAGTCCATCAGAGATGGTGAGAACGGCGATGTGGCGTGTGACTCTTACCATCTGTACAAGGAAGACATCAAGATGCTCAAGGAGCTGGGGGTAAGCTTGGCAATACGCCACCAGTCAAAACAGGAATGATTTTAATGTATTTAATCATTCACAACCCCAACCTTGTGTTCTGCTTCTCTACCTCCATCATTATAGGCCTATTTATTTTCTTGCATCTGGTTCCGGCTCTTGGAACCCTCACAATCCTCTTGAATTTAGCAGTGAGTAATCAGATCTGATTTCTGCTTCCCCCTGCACTTAAACCGTCAGTGTCCATGAGGCGATAAAAGATAGCCTAGACAGGAGCCCCAGTCTTGTTAATTTTATTATTTATCATTCCATACTTGTAACAGTTACAGACCCTAGTGCGATGCTGCAGTGTGAGAGACGCAGTATTATTCACTCTGCTTTATAAAAGAAAGGAATGAATGGTAGTTTGTATTAATATGAAAATAACTAGACAAGTGATGGGCTAAGAATTAAGATCCAGAAACTTCAAAGTTGCATGGGAAATTAAAATTCTCCCAGATAACATTTCAAAAGCCTGTTCCCAAAAAATTGTATCTTATTGACATTTTTTAAATCCCGCATAAAATGAGCAATGCAGTTGTGCCCTAACTTGATCCCAACATCATCGAGCTCAGGATATAATATTGAGTTGGGTCTAGCAACTGATGATTATGAATAACGATGGTCTTCGGAACTAGTTCAGACAAAAAGTGAAGTATATGTGCTAGACCCAACTCAATATTATATCCTTCACTGTGTTAATTGTGAGGAATTGTAGTTATCTATAGGAAATTAGCAATCATGATCAACTGAAGGCAAGAAAGCTAAGATTAATGCAGGAATCTGTGTGTCTTTACATTAGGGTGGCCAGACATCCGGCTTTTGGCCGAACTGTAAGGCTTTATGCTAACCGGCATGGTTTTATGCCGGACGTTGATTTGTCCTCCTTTTCAAGACTCTGATGGATCGGTAAAGCATATTAATAAAAGTTGTATTTTCCCATATGTTCCTGCCTATCCTAAGGTTGGCACGCTTGTCGATACTATAATTTGTTTAGTTGGTGCCGCGGAAAAATTTGAATCTAAGGATGGCACACTTGTCCATACGATGATAGCGTACTATCCTTTATTTTATATAAATGTAGTTATTAAGTAAAATTAGTCAGGGTTATACCATGTAATATCTGCTGTCCAGCCGTCTATGCCCGAAGTTTTATACTATGCTAGATTACCGAAGAAGTGTGTTCTCCTTTCTGACATTTTAGAAATCACTTTACATGCTTGTAAGAATGGACATCTTAATTACTATTATAACCAAGTTGCATACGACTGTTTTTTACAGCCATAATTAACTATTTAAAGTTTTGACTTTTTACTCTATATCCCTAGGGATGCCAGATGTAAAAGTGGAAAGCGATTCATTTTCTCTAAACAGGCAGAGCATTGCACTAATTTTTAAAATTTGCATAAAGTTAATGTAAGTTGAATTTAATATTGAGAACAGTCAAAATTTAAACACTTTTGACTCCACTTACATCAATTTTTTTTTTAAATTGGACTAGTTTTGGGAGTGCAGTTTTTTTAAAAATTGACATAAGTGGAGTCAAAAGTGTTTATTTTTGGACTTTTCTCAATATTAAGTACCCTCCACTATAGTAATATAAGAATTGAGTCCTTCACTTCACTTAAGTCCTCTTTTTGGAGACTAGTTTTGTGAAAACTTTCTTCCCATATACATTCCATGTTGACTGACGCTCCACTGTTTACATCACTTCGTTTTAATTACCGGTATTTGTAATGTAAATTGTTAAACGTGGTGCATACCTTTTCATACTGCTCTCTTGAGCCCTTCCTTTTGCTACTACCAACTTCCTTCGACATCTTCAAAGAACTGTACATCAGACGATATAAAAGGATACGGTAACTCAATGCACTATCACATGAGTCTGCAACTTCCACAAGTACTGCTTCCATACCTCACTGTCTTATTGACATATACCATTAGAATCATGTACATGACGAGGGCCCGGATTCTAATGACATGTCGTCTTCTTATTGATGCTGCATAGATATTGCCAACTTGTGGATAAATCCTAATCATGGCCTCTAGATTATAGAAGTGTATTTTTATTAGGTCATTTTTGTCATTTTATGCCATTTTATATTTTTAGGGCATTTATTTCAATTTTAGGTCATTATTTTGTCATTTTTGTGTCATTTGGTTCCTTATTTAGTCATTTTCATGTATTTACATTGAGTGTATTAACTTTTTTCGTCGCTAGTGGTGCTGTCTTTGAAGTGTTGTTTGTTTAATGCAAGAAGGACACACTCGTTGTTGAAGTGTTATCATGTCTCAGTCGGAAACGGGAATCAAAGAAACGCCAAAATTTTGTATTATATTACTATTGTTATTAGATTGACTTGGTACCTCCTTGGATTTGAGAGTGCAAACTACTGTTTACCCTCAATAAACAATATAAAGGATGTGCCGAATTTTGACTCACCAGTGCCTCAGTGCCAGTATAAATTTCCATGAGAAAAGAACATTCACAACATTACAGTTATTTACAGTTTTTACAATTATGTACAATCTAGTCTATAACTTTGTGTGTACAATAATAATTTTTTATAAATAAAATATCAGTTTTTAGGTCATTTCTTATAATTATTAAGTAATTTTCTTTAAAATTTAGGCTCATGTTTTTCAAACAATCATCAGAATGCGAGCCCTGATCATGACTCATACGTGGATTCCAAATCCATTTAGGTTAAACTTTAAAAATGTCTATTTGTCTTAGTATGTCCAGTTGCATTAGAAAGCAGGCGAACCCTATTAAATGATCCCTTTGCAACAGATATAGCCAAGTTCTTCCTATTTCAGGTACACTTCTACAGGTTCTCCATCTCATGGGCCCGGGTTCTGCCCTCTGGTTACACTGACCATGTGAATGAAGCAGGGATTGAGTACTACAACAAGATTATAAACGAGCTCCTGGACAATGGAATACAGCCCATGGTAAGCAACCAACCTCTGTATTCAGAATACAGTCATACTTTTGTTGCACTGTGCTTGGTTTTGACTTTTACTCGTGTAAAATATTTACGGCTTTCTTTCCAAGATGGAGGTCAGCTATGTGCAATATCTTTGATATCTAAAGTTAATTGAACATAATGAAAAACGAGAGACAGGTGAATGTATTTGAAGAATAAACGATGCGACATATAGAAATACTGTAACATCGATACAACAAATGCATCAACCAAACCAAGTCTATCCAGTAGGCATAAGAACTCATTATCATGACAGTATCGATGGTGTCTGAAATGAAAATCAGACATACGTACACAATATGATATTCCATTTTATTCTTACGAAAATTCATTACAGAACAAACAGGCAACAAAGAAATAAAATTTGAAAAGCCAGTGGGCCTAAGCCTATTTTAAAGTGGTTAAAGGCAAGGTTTAAATGCTTGGTTAGGTTTAAACTCTGTTTTTTTGTGTGTTTTCCTGAATATTGGGTTAAATCTGAGTTTAACTGAGGTTAAAGGAATGTTGCCAGATGGTAGGCAGAGTCCCATCTGAGCGATGACGACATAATTCAAAAAGCTCAGAGACTTACAACTTTCTGATGTGGGATGAATTTGAGGGTTTAGATAGATTTAGACTGACAAAGAGACAGTCCTAACCCTATTTAATGAAATTTGAAGTATGATACAATGCTCTGACGAAGAGCAGTTTATTAGGTTATTAATTAAGTGGAAGGAAAGGAAATAGACATTAAATCCATGTCTGGGATATTAATACAAGTAAGAATCAGCTTGAAAAATTTTATGTTATAACCGGGATTTGAACACGGATCTTCGGCTTAACGCGCCGATGCTCTACCATTGAGCTACCATGACAACATGCCAGTCTGACATCAAATTCCTCAACTGATTCAGAAGACAAGGCAAACCACAGGAGGTTTCTCTCCATTGAGAACACACATCCAAATGGCGTCCTACCCTTGTAGGTACTTTGAAGCCTAGTTATTATTTATATACTATTAATTAAACTAGTCTTCAAAGTACCTACAAGGGTAGGACGCCATTTGGATGTGTGTTCTCGACGGAGAGAAACCTCCCGTGGTTTGCCTTGTCTTCTGAATCAGTTGAGGAATTTGATGTCAAACTGGCATGTTGTCATGGTAGCTCAATGGTAGAGCATCGGCATCCCGGTTATGACATAAAATTTTTCAAGCTGATTCTTACTTGTACTTTTATTAGCTTATGCTTATCTGCTGTGTCAGGTGACCATGTTCCACTGGGATCTGCCGCAGCCTCTCCAAGACCTCGGTGGCTGGACCAATAGAGTGATAGTGGACTCCTTTGAGGATTATGCTCGTATCCTGTTTCTGCGGTTTGGAGACCGGGTGAGTTGTCATTTTCTCATTGGCTCAGACTGTATGTACTGTATAAGGTAGCCAATCAGAAGCCATATATGATTCTAGTCTCTTGCAGATGGCGTTGTTACATAAGCAAGCTGTGGGGACGTCACTAGAGTTGTGGCCCTAGCACAAAAGAACAAGCGACCACCACCACTCTAGGAGACGAAGAACACACTTGTGATTGCCTACTTTACACATTTGGTCTCAGCCAATGAGAGCAGTTATTCCTATTCACATGGCTGATGGCAACAAGTATGAGTGAGGAAGCAATTGAAAGATTTTTGAAGTAAAACTTCTTTAGTGGCGGTAGAGGATAAATCGTAAAAGTCAGTCACACTAAAACCGTCACAATCAGTCACACTAAAACCGACTTGTTTCGGTGTGGACTGCACAGAAAACAATCAACTCAATGATTAGGAGTAATCAAAGGAAATTTTTCAGACATTACTTCCTCAATGGCAATAGACAATTCCTAAGCAATCTAAATGTATATTATCTATTTTATGGAAGCCGGAGGTTCATTACCGCGCAAATCCAAAATTAAAAAAAACAAAATTAAAAATTAAAACATCCAAAAATCCAAAATTTAATAAATTATAAATTCCAAAAATGAAAAATTAAAAAATCAAAAATACCAAAATCGAAAAAATCTAAAAATCCAAAATTAAAAAACTAAAATACAAAATTAAAAAATCCAAAAAATAAAAAATTCAAAGAATCAAAATTTAAAAAATCCAAAATTAAAAAATTCAAAGATCCAAAATTCAAAAATCCAAAATTAAAAAAATTAATAATCCAAAATTAAAAAATACAAATTTCCAAAATAAAAAAAACAAAATAAAAAATTAAAACATCCAAAAATCCAAAATTTAATAAATAATAAAATAAAAATTTAAAAATCAAAAAAAAAATAAATAAATAAATAAAAAAAAAAAAACAATTCAAAGACCGAAAATTTAAAAAATGCAAAATTAAAAATTCAAAGATCCAAAATTAAAAAGTCCAAAATCCATAATTAAAAAGGCCAAAAACCCAATATTAAAAAGTCCAATAATGCAAAATTGAAAAAATCCAATAATCAAAAATTGAAAAAATAAAAAAAATAAAATAAAGTTTTACTTCTGTCGCGTGGCGTTCCACACACTCTTTTTTATTTCACTCTGGTTTTTTATGTTTTAAAGTCAGAATGTTTCATTTCAATATCCAAAGCCCCACAATGTACAGTTCATAACAGTGAAACAAATGATAATGAAGATCAGCATAGACGCTCAGATTAATGCTAAAATCATGAAATAAATTTTAAAAACTAGAATTAATTAAATGTTACAGTAATTAATCCCATATTATAACTGTTTTATTATGATTTACTTATTTATAATTAAATATTAATTTTAGTTTTATATAATTCTGAATGTAAAATGTGAAAAAGATGAACTGCTAAATGTTAAAGTGTAAAAAACGTAAAACATAAAATAAGGTTACTATATCAGGATCTCTGTAGTCATCGTCATCAAAAGCCTTATATTTCATTTTAAACACTCCTTATTAATCGAATCAAGAAAATATTCTCAAGTGTCAATATTATACATTAAACCTTAAAGCATTCAACTACACACAAAAACTTGCCAAATTAGAACATGTTTTTTTATCAAGTTTGCTTCTCTATCCACCAGATGTCCTCCCAGTTGTTTGAATTTCAAAATGAGGTCATTAGAGTGTCAATTAAGTCTGTATAATGTATAAGTTTTGATATCCCTAATGATATGACCTGATTTTTAAATTCGTACAGCATGGAGGACATCTGGTGGACAGAGAAGCAAACTTGACTTACAAACTTGACTTACAAACTTACAATAAGTTGATATATACTTATTAACGTGCCAGTATTATTATAACCTGTATGGCCGTGCTAAAGTTATAACCTATGTGCTTTAGGTCAAGTGGTGGTTCACAATCAACGAGCCCACAACGATTGCAATCGGTTACAGCTTTCCATTAGGAATGGCTCCGAATGTTCCGACACCAGGGCGTGGGGACTACCTTGTGATACACCACATTCTCCTGGCACACGCCAGGGCATTCAGACTCTACGACAAGGAATTCAGACAGGAGCAGAAAGGTGCGTTTATCATCTCGATCATCACCATCGTGCTGTGACGTACATAGAGCTAATGTTCTGTGTTGTGTTGTAACAGGCAAAGTGTCACTGGCAAACTTAAGCAACTGGATTGAACCCAAGACTGAGTCTGCAGAGGACGTGGCGGCTGCCGAGCGAACTCGACAGATGAGTGTAAGTAAAGGCTTGGAGTTCTACAACACAAACACACTACAGTGATACCTCGAGATACGAGTTTAATTCGTTCCATAACCTTGCTCGTATGTCAATTTGCTCATATCTCAAAGCAATTTTCCCCATTGAAGTTAATTGAAATGACATTAATCCGTTCCAACCCCAAAAATGCTACCCCCAATTGTTTTTGTTACGTGTTTTTTAATAAGAAAAATGTATTTATAAATGACTAATATTGTATAAAAACATAATAAAAGAGAATGTAAAGCAAAAAAAAAAAACTGGTTTTATAAAGTGTACATACATATTTGTTACACTTTCTTCGGACCCATGGTTAAAAAAAGAAATGTGATAAAGTATGTAAATGCACAAAAAGCGCAAAGCCCTAGAAAAACTTAGCAAATGTGCTTTGACAGCGAGGTAAACAAGCACAGTAAACTGGTGGGCCGTGTGCAGCGTCGCAGCTGGCCGTTCCTCGTATCTCAAATGTCGCTCGTATTTCAAAACAAAACTTCGCTCGCTCGACAGCTCGTATCTCAAATAACTCGTATGTTAGGGCACTCGTATCTCGAGGTACCACTGTACTTCTAACCCACCCAACTGAAATTTTAAATGTTATTTGAATACTTAACAGATTTTTTTACATTAAAGGGGGGCATACAGATTTGAGTACTGAGGAATAGGTGAGAGTCGTTATTTTTATCTCGGCAATGATTTGTTCTGTAACTTTGAATCTTACGTCTCTTTATTGATTACTTCTACAAATTATTATAGTTACAGTTAATTAATTATTGTTACAAAATGGCAGCTATGTTTTGCCTCTGATAACTTCTACAAATATCAGTATTTCAAGTGATTATATTATTTCTTAATATCATCTTCAATCTCTGCAAAATTTACAGTATCAGAATGAATCAGTGAAGAGTAATTCTTTTCACATTTTCTTTTACATTAAAATATTTCTTTAAAAATAAAATAATAATGTTAAACCAGTTATTGTAGATGAATTCATGTCAGATTGCTTGTTTGCAGATAGGTTGGGTTCTGCATCCGATATTCAGCACTACAGGTGACTACCCGCCCGTCATGCGACGCTGGATGGACAACAAAAGCAAGAGTGAAGGCCACAGCAGGTCTCGGCTCCCAGTGTTCTCGCAACAGGAAGTTGACATGATAAGAGGTAAGAGAGGATTCTAAAACAGTCAAAGTCAAACATACACATACACAAAGATAAAACATTTGAAAAATCAGTGGATAAAATACCTCGGTGCGACGTTTTTTCAAATGTTTTATCTTTGTGTATGTGTATGTTTGACTTTGACTGTTTTAACAAGTTACAGTGGAAAGATAAGGGCCAGTTACTATCATTACACTAAAGAGAGGATTCATATGCGTAGTAGAGAAAATTAGAATGAACATTTTTGTCACACAAATTAATAGGTATTAGTATGACTTAAGTGCAGAATTTCAGAACACACATTAATTAACCCTTTGGCACACTACATTCCTTACACATAGCACACCTATAAACACTAATATCTTTTGGCAAAAAAATAGGATTTTTGTAATTTATAATTATTTCAAGCAGTGGCGTACCAAGGCTACTTGGCGCCCGGGGCTAATTAGATGGTAGTCGCCCCCAACACTAAAAGGTTCAAGGTTCAATGAGTTTAATTTAAACACAGTTTATTGTTCACAATTATTTATTTTTAATAAGTAGTATGTTACTTTAACACATTATAAAGAGAAAAATATGAATGAAATAAAACTGTAAGTATTATAGGGTTAATAAAGACTTTGTGGAACTTTATACACTGAAGCAACTATAATAAAATTAATTTACTATATGAGTTGACATAAACACACTTTTTGCTTCACTTACCATATTTTGGTATGACGCGTTTCAAGGAGCCTCCTCCCCATTTTCAAATACTCTGTCAACTCCAGAGTATTTGAAAGTATTGACAGAGTATTTGAAAATGGGGAGGAGGCTCCTTGAAACGCGTCATACCAAAATATGGTAAGTCAAGCAAAAAGTGTGTTTATGTCAACTCATATAGTAAATTAATTTTATTATAGGGTTAGTTTGTTTGAAAAAAAATAAATAAAGAGAATAAGAAGTTTCAGAATCATAACAAAATTTTTAAAACGTGCCTTCCTAGCCTTGAAGGTTGAAAAACTAATTTATAATAGAGTTGAAGTCTATAGTAGCAGCCACATCACGTTCAATTGATAAAATTGCTAAATTACACCGTAAACTTTTCCTGTGTGCTCGACGCCCACGACCTATTTCGTATTGTCTATAAATAGTTTAAAACAAAACGTTTATTTCATTTCTAAATAATATTACTGCAGTATTTAACAAAGTAATAAAGAAAATTTGACAAATAAAACCTTATATTTTGCCTGAAAAAATATTTTTTCTTAAACTAAAAAAATACTTTTTCAATTTTGGCGCCCCCTTCTTTACGGCGCCCGGTGCGGCCGCCCCGTTCGCACCCCCCTTGGTACGCCACTGATTTCAAGCAAATTCAACTTATTGACTTCAAGACATACCCCTGTTATGCTTAGTTACACCCTAAAACAGTCTGGAATATGAAGTGCCACAAAACACTTATCTGCTTTCACTTCTCACTTTGTACACCACAAAATACCACACAATCACGGCAAGAATTCTTATTTTCAGGATTAGTTGGAATAAACTTACAAAGTGGACTCAATTATTAGCTTGAAGACGGAAAGGGAAAGAACTCTGCTAAAGCCTGTCATGTTGAGGTTAGAAAATTGGCTTCTGAGAAGAAACATTTCCTATATTGCGTAGATATGGGAAAGGCTATAAAATAATGTTTTTTCTAGATGATAAATATAGCTGTTTTCAATAGCTCTGCATTACAGAAAAACATAACAATAAAAAACAGAACTAGGTGTACAGCTGACTGAGCGTGTTGACCACCTAACCTATACTGATGGCGAGTTCCACCGACCTTCGTTACGGCTAAAACGCGTCGTTTTCTCCTGCTTGTGTCATGTTTACGTTCCACCGATCCTGGTTACTCTCTCACGCCCGTTAATACTCGCGTTAACTTAAAGACAGAAATTCCTTGCGTTAAATCTCGCGTTTGTTTGAAAACAAGATGGCTGAACCTGATTGCATGCTACAATATGCAGTATTATCCGCATTAAACAGTAAACCCAGTACATTAATGCATTAATTATAGTTTCTGAAGAATAACATGAATAAAGGGAGTGATTCATTTATTTCTTTTGCTACGTTAGAGCAGTCAGGTAACAGAATGGGACCCTCCTGCTGTCACTAGCCTGAACACAAAAGAAGGATCTGGGGTTTTCTCACATTCCACAAAACAAACCAGTCCCTCAGAGGAGAGGATCAGATGAAACTGTAACGTTGAAGCAGGAGAATGGTTACAAAATAAAATGTTTTTCGCAGTTGCTCAACATTCAACAGTATCCCGAAGTATTTCGCTCATAATTACGCCTACATGCCATTGAAAATGCCGCTGTGTATTTGTCAGTTTATAGCTTGTATTATTACTAGTAGGTTGACGATACGTGAAATTTATTATAATATCTCTAGTGGATTACTTATCAATAAAATAACAGTGCACAATGTCCCTTGTTATTAAAGAAAAAAACTAGGCCAAAGTCAAATCGTTTTTGAGTGTGTTGTGTGTGTATTATTCCCGTGTTTTTCCAGGAAAAGTTCATTATGTATCTTCTATGACTATAAAATTAAGGTAAGAGCTACGCTGTACATTTACCACATTGTAATAGTTTTCAATAATTGTTTGATATGGTATAATATATTGTAATAATATTACACCAGCAGTAGGCGTATAGCCTAGGCCCAATTCACATTTTCGATACCGATAGCAGTCGAAAAGATTGCAGGTTAGCATATAATAAATTATGATAAAGTTATGATAGGTTAATAGTGCGAGTGCAACATCATAAATTGTATAATATACTGCATTAATAGCATTAATATTAGTAATAATTGGGTTCTACTCCTGTTTATTTTCTGCTAGCTACTGTGAAACATAGCAGCCAACGTTGCCAATGGAAAAATGACTTTGAACGGCGAAGGAATCGGGCATGAAAACAGTATAACATAAGATTTTTGCATCTCGATAAATAAAAAGAAAGAATACTCACTCAATTTGTTTATAATTTTGAATT
Source organism: Ectobius pallidus (assembly GCA_964059195.1). NCBI lineage: Eukaryota > Metazoa > Arthropoda > Insecta > Blattodea > Ectobiidae > Ectobius > Ectobius pallidus. The sequence continues at coordinate 184,472,168 of CAXKWD010000005.1, read as the reverse complement.
ATATAGTATGAAAATTTCTAGTCGTGTGCAGTGTGTGCTCTCAGGTTTAACGTTGTATGTTGGCAGTAGCGACGGTGAATGTATGAGAAGCTTGGGATGCCAAGATTGCCTGTCTTCTAACGCTCGTTTGAAAACGGGTGTTTATTTCAACGACTAGAGTGTTGCTGGAACAGTGTCCACTTAACGCAGACGTTATACAGCAATGGCGCGTTACTAAAGTCTTCGTTTGGGTATATTTAAAGAATGTCGGTGGAACCGGCCATGAGTGTTACTGGGAATCCCATCATCACAAGCTTTTGATATCGATTTACAACTTAAAAATCGATATAACACTTATCGTGTTGAATACAACAAGATAGATAAGGCACGTCATGCCATCTAATAACACACATTTACGATCAATTTATACTTTGAGAATCGAGGTTAAGAATATTGTGTTGCATGTTTATTCAGCTTTATAACAGTATATGCAAAGTATAAGGATCTTCGTGATTATTATACTCCTGTATCCAGAAGGTGATGACTAAATGAGAAAAATGTACCGGTATGCAGTCAAAACCTTTCAAAGTTTTTTTGTCAAGACCTAAATTTAAAATCTTCCCGTCAGTTGTAGGCTAAAAGCTATAAGAATGCCAAATTTCAAGTTTCTAGCTCATCTGGAAGTGAGTAAACATCAATGTTAATTAGTGAATGACGTCACGGCAATTCCATACTTATAGAACAGCTAGAAACACAATTAATTATGTGGTTTGACGTGCCAATATTCCTGCGAAATTGTATGATTCTGGCTGTCCCATAAGTATGTCAAAAACTACATAATATGAGAAAAATATACTTACCTTAAAATAAAATAAAAAATCTGTCTCTATCAAAGGTTCAACCGATGGAGATAAAACAAAAAATTGTACGACCAAACTTGTAAATCTCTCAAAATCCAATGGTGCAGTCTGTTTTTTTATACAACTTACTGTTTACCTATTATAAGCCTCCAAAAAAAAATCTGCAATTCAGAAACTCTTATCGTCTCGTCTTCTGTCCAGAAATCTAAAAATTAAGATTTATAAGACTATAATCCTGTCGGTTGTATTATATGGATTTTGAGACATGGCCGCTAACTGATCACAAAGAACATAGTCTGAGAGTGTTTGAAAATAGGGTGCTTAGAAAAATATTTGGACCCAAGAGGGATGGAAATGGAGACTGGAGAAAATTGCATAACGACAAGCTGTATACTTCACTGGATATAATAAGGGTAGTTAAATCGCGAAGGATGAAATAGGCTGGATATGTTGCATGCATGGGGGAGGAAAGACATATCTGAAAAGTATTGACTGGGAGACCCGAAGGGAAGAGACCGCTTGGAAGACCTAGACATAGGTAGGAGGACATTATTAGGACAGATGTAAGGGAAGTACGATTTGAGAGGGATGGTTGGATGGAGTTAGCACAGAATAGGGTTGAATGGCGGGCTCAGCTAAGCACGGCAATGAACCTTTGGGTTCCATAAAACAGATAATATTCCTTAAGCTTGCTGAGGAATTGTCTATTGCCAATGAGTGAGTAAGTAAGTAATAGGCCTTAAAGTTGCATGTGTCATTTTGAATGTTTCTGAAGAATAAAAAACTAAAATTGGAAATTTTTTTGATGAATCCGTTGATTACACACTATAAGCAATAAGTGTGCCAAATTTCAAGTTTCCAGCTCATCTGGAAGTGGGCAAACATTATGTCAGTGAGTGAGTTAGTCACGCGGCTATGCAGTACAGTGATGATTTGCTATTTAAAAGCATTTGATTAATAATTGGGCATTACTTCGGTACCGGTCAACCAATTTGGTCCAAAATCAATAGCTCCTGTCAAATGGACATTATAAAGCGTACACACAGACACACAGACAGACATACATTTTTCCCGTCCACCATTTAATCGTAGAAAGTACCTCACTGTCACTTAATAAATGCAGATCACTATATTCTGTATTGCAGGCAGCTGGGACTTTCTGGCATTGAACCACTACACCACCTTCTTCGTGTCTGAGGGACTGACTGGGTTCACTCTCTTCAAAGATGCTGAGGTGACGATGTCTCAGGATGAGGAGTTGCAGACCGGTGCTTCCATCTGGCTACAGGCAAGTCACACTTCAGTTTCTTCTTAAGACTTAGGAGCTTCTCACTTGTCTTAATATCTTGTTATTAATGAATGTCCAGAATTATTCAATATACAGTAAAACCTCCCTTTTACACTTTTCAAGGAACTGAAGCAGGAAATGTAAAAGCTGGAATATGAAAACAAATATAGGTACCTGTCATGAGCGTACGGTATGGGGGGTTCAGGGGGTTGAAACCTTTCCCGAAATATCTGCAATATTTTGTAGATTGTAATTCACATAACGAAATAATAAATAAATAAATAAAAAAAACACTGGTTCGGTTGTTACACATTTTACCATTTCATACATACAAAGCATTATTTAAGATTTATCGTAGTTTATTTACGATTAAAATTAGTCTAGCCTGCTAGTAAAGTCAACAGTAGTCAGGAGCCCATCCCAAAAATATCAGGACGTAATTGGCATTAATGGGAGTTTTCCACCAGTGGATTTACAGATGACTTTAAAAACTTGCCCTATACACCATACAGTATTATGATAATTTGTCAAAAGACAGTTTTTATTTATAGACTAATTTAAACGAGAAATGGACAGAAATCTAAAAATAATAATAAAAAAAGTTTCAAAGACTGTGCTGCATATAAACTTATTATAATATATTAATGATCACAACTGAACTGTTTTGTAAAAATATTAAGTTACTATGTGTGCAAGAACTTGGAGCTGAGACGATTTTACATTGAACCCCTCCCAAACAAAATTTCACCGTACGCCCATGGTACCTATGTGCACTTTAAAACTGATTGCATTTACATGTTTTGTGTAACATTGAGGTTTCAAGTTTGAAGAAAGAAACTGGTTTGAACTATTAAAAATTAATGAATTGAATTTAGGGATTTTATCAAAATTTTCGTATATTGTCCTTGTAGCATAACGCATGTTAAATGAATAAATAATTGCTCCAACTATCCAATACATTTAGATTTCCTTCGTCAAGTAAATCTATCCATATAAAAATGAATGTATGTCTGTCTGTCCTTATGCATTATGTCCTTTATGCACACCATTCATCCGATCGCCATGAAACTTTGGGAAGTTGTTGAGTGTACTCCCACAAAGGTTTTTGGCACAGTACATTTCTAATTTTAGCTTTCATTTGCGAGTTATGAGTGAAAAACGGGAAGAAAACATCAATTTTTTGCGCTTTCGAAGCATCAGTTTTCAGTAATACATTTCAATTGTCAAATCAATGAATAGGTGGCTTTGTCTACTTTTGTCATACCTTGGAAATAAAAGCATCACGATCGCTTCAATGTTGTAAGCCCACGCTTGTTTGTACTGTCAAGGCAGGCAGACATCTGAAAATTTCATAAACACCAGAGAGTCAAGTACTCCATAAGGGTTTAGTTTCCTTCATTGCGCACAGTCACTGCCTTCTTTATTTCTTACAAGCCATGTTGTTAAATCTGGAAACATCGCATCGGTAGTCCTATCGGCTATCAACATGCCGTAAATAAAGCAATGAACTCCATCAGAATCATCGCAAATTAAGCATATTTCAGCTTAAAGTAATCCCAGTCATCATTGCCTATGGTTTAGAGAACATCTGGACACACCTGAAGAGCAACTGGAGAGCATAGAGAAGGTAAAAACCGTGTACAAAATGAGATATTTATATACACCGTCACCTCTAATTGAGTACACCAGAGAATAGTTTTTCATAGAATATTTTCATGTTCATCAGCTATTACCATCTACAAACGAATACAAGAGAGAGGTACGGTATGATATTAGTGTCCTTCAGGAAGAATTGGCTGGTATTAAAGAAGAAATGAAGAGAAACATAGTCCCTTTTACTGGTATGAACATTTATCAAAATATCAAGCTGCTCACAGTAGGCCTAATTCATCTCAATCTGGTAGACGCCAAATCGTAGTATATGCAATCTCCTATTCTCCCAATATTACTACTAGAAAATCGATTCAGCGTTTTCCTACAGTTTGGTGAAGCCAATGAACGGGATTCAAACCTTAACCTGGCGAATCAACACAGTTCACCACTGGAGCCAAGGATGAACGAATGGATGATTTTTAGACAGCAAATAACGGAAAGCCGAGTGCTTCCAAGGAATCAGGCAAAGTTATTCTTTTCAGTGACAGTCATGGGCACAGTCTTCCACAAAGTGCATGTGACAAGAAGATAGATATCAGTGTTCTAGGTTATATTATACCTGAGACAACTAGTTCAGTGGTGGTACAAAATGACCCAGAGAAGTGTAGTAGCTTAATAAAATATGACTCTGTTGTGGGTCAAATAACAGAGCTCGTAGGCCTAACAGGATAAGTGAGGTTATTACCAATAAAATAAGAAAAAACGCGACATCATAACGTATAATGAGGAGACACTGAAAACTACGAATTCCTTCAGATATGTGGAGTCACCGCACGTTACGTTATTATGCACATCACAAGTATAGGCTATGTAATATAGGCCTACTGATTTGGCCTAAATAAAGTCAGTATTTGTGATGAAGAAAATTATCTGCAATAAAAACGTATTCAAATGCTTCCCACAGACCACCACAGATAGGACTACCTCCTGTGTTGCCAGATTTCAAGCAGCATGGCTTGTAAGATATAGAAGGCAGTGGCACAGTGCATACAGTGATATTAGTATTGATTGCCATCAAGTTTACAATCTCAGCCTTGTGGATTACATGACCGATGCGCAGCTCACGCCAGTCGTAATTCTGGCCTTCCAATAGCCATTTTCTGTTCAGACATCCATTTATAGGTTAGAAAAGTGACATCTACATTCTCATTTTCCAGAAAAAACTAAATTACTGTATGGTTTCTATGGTTTATGAAGAACACAACAAGCTAAAAATCAACGGTTTTGAAGTTTTGTCTATGAATAAATATAGTGCATAATCATGGATACCATCCCTGCCGATAGATTATAAACATAACAAATGACTGTTATTTCGTATGGATAATACGATGGTTAGTACAGAATGACAAATACGAGGATCATTTCAAAAGTTCTACACACTGTAAGATAGAATGGAAGAAAATCATTTATTTTGCAAAATACCTTTACAGGCCTTCAATATAATATGCATTCTTGCTTATGACAGCTTCCCAACGTTTTGGCAAATTCTGTATTCTGTATAGGGCACCTACATTGTTGAGCTGTCTGATTACTCAGGTCACCTCACTGGAAGCTTCATCAATTGTAACAAAACGTTTTCCAAGGAGTGGTTCCTTCAATTTGGGAAACAAATCAAGTCTGGTGGGCTCAAATCAGGACTGTGTGATGGGTGGGGAAGTCTTTCCCATCCATAGACTTGGAAAACGTTTTGTTACAATTGATGAAGCTTCCAGTGAGGTGACCTGAGTAATCAGACAGCTCAACAAGAATGAAAATTATAATCTAAGTATTGTAGGAAGTTTACACAGTGAAGTTAATAATTAGAACAAATGAGTGGAGGTATTATACACTATACTTCACTAGATTTTACCACTGACCTGGACATGTTTCGGGATTCTGTCTTTATCCCATTGTCAACAAACTCCAACTCCAACAAACTGGAGTTTAATACAAGTAAGAATCAGCTTGAAAATTTTTTTGTCATAACCGGGATTTGAACACGGATCTTCGAATTAACGCGCCGATGCCCTACCATTGAGCTACCATGACAACATGCCAGTACGACATCAAATTCCTCAACTGATTCAGAAGACAAGGCAGACCACGGGAGGTTTCTCCGTTGAGAACACACATCCAATCTCAATGGTAGAGCATCGGCGCGTTAAGCCGAAGATCCGTGTTCAAATCCCGGTTATGACAAAAAATTTTCAAGCTGATTCTTACTTGTATTAATATCCCAGACATGGATTTAATGTCTATTTCCTTTCCCTCCACTTAATTAAACTGGAGTTTGTTGACAATGGGATAAAGACAGAATCCCGAAACATGTCCAGGTCAGTGGTAAAATCTAGTGAAGTAAGTGTATAATACCTCCACTCATTTGTTCTAATGAAAATTATATTGAAGGCCTGTAAAGGTATTTTGCAAAATAAATTATTTTCTTTAATTTTATCTTACAGTGTGCAGAACTTTTGAAATGACCCTCGTAAAATCATTGTTTGTAGGAACTTGTTTAAACAAAGCAATCAAATTTTGTAGTGTAACAAAGCCGTTGCATTGAGCTAAGTAGTGACACATAGGTTAGCACGCACCTCGATGTTTACCATATATGCGCTTATTTGTAAATACTGGATTTTTACCCAAGAGAATTTTTGTCTTTCAATTCTAGTCTTCACCTAATTCTCCTGCTTTCAGGTGGCGCCGGCAGGGTTTCGCAAGGTGATCAATTGGATATGTAAGGAGTACGGAAACCCACCCGTGCTGATCACAGAGAACGGTTACTCAGACCACGGGGAACTAGACGACATGGATCGCATCAACTACTACACAGTAAGTGTGATTTAGATCTGTCGTGTTGGATGTGTGTAGCCACGTACACACACTCAATCTGCTCTTGTAATGTGTGCAGGAATACTTGAAGAGCATGTTGGTAGCCATGCATGAGGATGGCTGCAATGTGATTGGCTACACTGCTTGGAGCCTTATGGACAACTTTGAGTGGGCAGCTGGTTATATGTGAGTGGCATTACTGCTTTTCATTTGATTAATAGCTCAGCTATTCCAGCGTCCAGACCGTAACACCCTTTTAATATTAATTTAAAATATATGTCATCACTGAAAAATTATGTAATTAATTTTCAGTACTGGTCTACTGAATAACTCATTCTCAAAATTAATTTCATAATGTCTGTACGCACGATAACTCAAATACACTTTATCGGATTTTCATGAAACTTCGTATACACATTTATAATGTTCATGGGAAGAAGCCTATTGATATTGGACCGGATCGGTTGACTGTTACTGGAGTAATGCCCAATTTAGTGCCTATTTTATGGTAATATATTAGAAAGAATTTATCAAATGCAAATCAGTTCTCATGACAACATATTGTTTTACACTGTTCATATACGGCTTTGGAAATTGAAATATAGTTAGTTTTCACAAATAACACATATTCCTTCACATATGCTTATGAAACTAGACCTTTTTTCTTCTGCAAGCCCTGCTTAATGGCTCGATCTGGGGCTTAATTCGGGAATCTATTACAAAAATAGCTTATTTTCTGCATATCATAACATCACTGATTAAACAAAAGGATTCTGGCACTTTGTTACATCAGTTTACCCAGTCACTGAATATTAATAACATGTTTTCAACACTGAAACTGAATGAACATGGCTCTGGCTGGTTCTGTTCCCCTGACAAAGACACTGAATGTGGAAAATAATTTCACACTTTTCTTACAACTTTGACACTGGGATTTTTTATGTGTACCTGTAGAACAAAATTTAGCAAGTGACAACATTTTCCAGTACAAAAACAAAAAATACTCTCACCTTGTCTGACAATTGAATTCTAGGAACCACCATTGCCTGTAAGGACAAACGAATAATTGATATTTTTTGTCACAATTGTTTAATTTTTTTTTTTTTTTTTTCAAAATGAAAAATATGTTAAAATTTTCGTTGAAGCAAAAAAATTCCACTTTTATCATTTCATTTCAATATAAGCTTTTTTTGCACGACGTAACTAATTAGTGGTACTTATGAATATTGTTGCCGTGGATCGTAACTTGACATTCCCGCACACGATTTGGTTGTTATGAAAAGAAAAGAAATCTCCGTGCGGTAAAAATTACAAAAAGCACAAGTGCCATAAGTAAAATCATCATAATGCAAGCCTTTATGGAAGACCGGAACCAAGGCCCCCTAGTTTGTGGCGATTTTAACAGGACAAATATTCGGTTCCCATAACAACCGACACCCATGCGAATCACTTTCTGAAATATAACATCCATCTTCAATAGTGTATAAGGCCCTATACATAATATATTCAGCTAATATCTCAATTAATATAAATAAATTGATATAAATAATCATTGTGCAAAAAATAGCATGCAATACTCGTGCCGTAAGCGCATAACGGATCTCGGAAATTAGTGGTACTTACTGTTTACTCGATCCATATGCACCGCTTATGGCACTTGTATTGCAATATACTATTGTGTCTACCATGAAATTTCATACAGAATAAACCTTCTGGTCACATCTGTTGTGTGTGTGTTTGCTTTGCAGTGAGAAGTTTGGGTTGTACCACGTGGACTTCTCAGACCCACAACGCAAACGCACTCCCAAGCAGTCGGCCAAGTTCTACAAGGAACTGATAGCAAAGAACCAGATCCCCGCATGCAACTGCAAGTTGTAACCATGGCAACACGCATTGTATACATTGTTTTATCTATTTGATTATATTTATATGGTTACAAGTTTATAAGTGTTTATTTATTGGAGTCATTACTAACGCATTTCATATGTGCTACACTCGTCAAAGTCTCCAAACTGAGATGTTGATGATAATTACGATAAAATAAAGATAATAATAATATTCTTTATTAATTAATATTCCATAATACAGTGGTTTTCCTTCACCCCACAACAATCTTTTGCCTCCATAAGTCCCTGTCCGTAGCATCTTCTTCACTTAATAATTTTCTCGCCATACTCCTTTTCACCCCATCCATCCAGCGCTCTTTGGGCTTCCCTCTTCTTCTTTTTCCTTCTACTTTCCACTCCAAAATTTTCTTGGGTATTCTATCCTCTGCCATTCTGAGTGACCTTAATTCTATTATTCCGAATTTTTTCTCTCCTGGATTTTCTTGCTGAACGCCTCCAAAAATCCATTTCTAATACCTTTTATTTGTTTGCTTGTTGTCTATTTATGGTCCAAGTTTCAGCGCCATATAATGTTGTGCTTTGGAATAATGCCTATGTAAAATATTTTTACTCCATAAGATTGAATTTAGCATTCCTATAACTCTCTTCCCACCCGTTATTCTTCTTTGAATCTCTAAATTTGTTGTTGCATCCTTTTGTATAACAGACCCTAGATATCTAAAATATTCAACATGTGCAATTTCTTCTGTATTACATATTAACTTTTCTTCCAAACCCATTGACACATTTTCAGTCTTAATGATGATGATAATAATAATAATAATGTTGTTGTTGTTGTTATTATTATTATTATTATTATTATTATTATAATAACAAAATAATTGTATTGCTTATTAGACTTGTTTACAAATGTCAGGAATCTCAGTTCTGTCAGTGATGACATTTACTTGGAAATAAATTGACAGAGAACTAAAGAAATGAGAATTTAGAATAAAGTAGACATCAAAGCAGTAGAAGCCGCACATATAATGTAATTCTCATCCCTAGGTACCAAATCTCTGGAGAAGTGGCTAGTAAAATTATGGTCTCATTAATTGATAGGCATTTTCATAGCAAGATTAAACTGAAGGTCATGACAAGATAAGATAAGAAAGCTGAGATTGAAGACGATGAGAGTGTTGACAGTGTTGTTACAGACTCCCGTCATGGCTAAACACTTCCCTGACAACTTCTTGTTTGGCGTTGCCACCTCTGCCTACCAGATAGAGGGAGCATGGAATGAGGATGGTAAGTGATTAAGTAGATGTTGAAAATTACTTTTGTTACCGTGAGTTAGTAAGCAGAAAGAAAATCTTATGTGAAATTCACAGATAACTTCCTCTGCCCAAATAAAAGTTAGCCTCTTGCTATAGTATGTTTATTATGTCCAGTATGACATTCTCTTCTAGTAAATTGGTTGTAAAAATGCATCACATCGCATCCCCGAAGGATACACAACCCAAATAAAATCTGATTAAGGCACTCTCATAACTTTCTTTATCTTTCTCGCTTCACATTGTGAGGCCATGTTGCAAAGAGTGTGTATTCAGTTGTTTGAACCTGATACAAAGCTTTATTGTTCACCAGGCAAGACCGAGTTTCTACAAACAGTGGGTGGCTTATAACTACCCTTCAGAGAATTTTTTCAAAAAAATGTTCATATAAAAGTTTTAGCTCTTAATATAAGCACTCCATGTGTAAAATTTAAACAAAACCGTAATAGCTTTTTTCGATAAAATCGCAACAAATGAAATTTTCTTAATGTAAAGTCCCCTTAAAATAAGAAATATCAATCGCCAATCTTCGTATCACATCCCCAGAAGGTACCTAAACCAAACACAAAATTTGGTTTTCATATGATTTTCTGTTCGGGAGCTAGGCTGTTCACAGACACACAAAAACATGTTTTTGAAAATAGTATTTTTGGATTCAGGGGGCCTTGAAACGTGTATTTGTGTTACAAACTCGACTTGGAATTTGGGGGTTGAAAACAATACTTCCTCTACCTATGGTGGCAGAGGAAGTAAAGAAAAACAAGGAATAATGTAGTATATGGTCGGTTGTTTAAACTCAAACTTCACTTACTTGTTTCTTTTCAAGAATCAGGATGCTGATTGAAATCATGATTCTTGAAAAGAAACAAGTAAGTGAAGTTTGAGTTTAAACAACCGACCATATACTACATTATTTATAGTACCACTTCACTGTAAAAAATCCCACGTAATATATTAAAAAACAAGGAATTTTGTGTGAAGGCAGTAAATGAAGAGTGGTAGGAAATATTTGAAACAAATCCCATCTCATTTTGCAGACGAGTAAGTTGTGCCTGCCAATACATTCTAATGTACATATACAATGTTCTTCCAGTGTCTGCCAGGATTAATATTAAGATTGTGGTGTTGCAGGGAAGGGCCCCAGCATCTGGGATACGTTGACGCACAACCATCCCGACTTGATCAAGGACAAGTCAAATGGGGATGTTTCCTGTGATTCGTACCACCTCTACAAAGAAGACGTGCAGCTGCTCAAAGAACTGGGGGTGGACTTGTATCGTTTCTCCATCTCGTGGCCTCGCATTCTGCCCTCGGGCCATGCGAATCAGATAAATCAAGCTGGCATTGACTACTACAACAACCTTATCAACGAACTGCTTGCAAACGGCATCCAACCCATGGTAAGCATTGCTTCCACATGTCAAACTTAATTTCCTTATTCCATTCATATGCTGTATATTTCATATTGTTTAGCATTGCCGTAGATATCAACCAGTCGTGATCGTTTATCTTATAATATGCTTGCTAGGAATATAAGGATGTGATTTAAGAAACCTCAATATAACAGATAGTTTTAATCTATTTGAGATTACAAGTTCAAAACAACGGTGCCATTATTACTAATACTTTTTATGAACTGTTTTATCTTTTAGATTAGCCTCATTGCTGTTTAATATCGTGTTATTAATATTGTATTTATTATTTAAAATGCTTTACCACACATGTAAATAACTAGGAGGTGCCCGTGGCTTCGCCACGATAATTCTTTTAAAAATTAAGAGTATAATAATTATTAAAGCATTATATTTATTAACACTTGCACGCGAATCATTCATAAACTAAGCCATTAATAATTAATGAAACAACTAAAATTCCTGCTTTAGAGTACATTCCACGACATGAAAGCGCCCCCTGGAAAACTATATCAGAATCAAGTGTTAAAATAATTAATTGAAGTACTATAAACAGTAGAGCATGTTGTAAAACTTGACTTGAGTCAACCACCAGCTGAGGATGAGGGAGTAATCCCTGGAAACAAGTCCTGTAAATTAAATGTAAGTGGAGCAAGAAGTGTAAATATTAAATAAATGTTGACTCTGTACAAGTTTTATATCAGAATCGATTATGCAGTTCCAAAGAACCTGTGAACACATAATACGTATTGTTTCTCAGCTGTTTATTGACATGAATATGATGTTAATTTTATTTATTATCAATTCAGTGTAATTTTCAGAAATTATATAATGTTTCAAGGGAAGGAATGGTTTGTTTGGATTATTATTATCAGCGATATTTCAAGAGATAAAACCATCAATGTTTTACAGCTGTTGCCCCCGGCTTCGCCCGCCATTATTCATTGACTCCAGGATTTTTAAGAAAATTACACTGGTAGATTATTAAAAATGTTTGTGGTTCAGAGCTATGAAAATTGTAAGTAAAAATAAAATTAGAATATTTGTTCATTGTGTTCATTTCACTTAGGCCTTATATAATAAAGAAACGGTTTCCTTCCTAATTTTGTAGTCGTCATGAAAGTTTAGACTGCGAGAGACGAACATCGCCGAGTATACCCGATGTCTCACGAAGCGGGCGAGCAAGCACGCTATTTAGGGCCGTTGAATTGTATAAGAGTAGATTATACAATCCCAATCGCTGTGTTCAGTGATCAATTGTTTTGATCAAAGAAGCTATAAGTATGAAGAAGTTTCAGTGTTCAGTCCTTAAACAATTTCTCGTAGGTGCGATAAAATGAAAGTGACAATAGACACTTGCGATTGGTTGGAATTCCACATGTTCTTACACTGATCTACGAAGTAAATAGTCAACTTGATTTCTTTCAGGTGACCATGTACCACTGGGATCTGCCCCAGCCGCTGCAAGATCTCGGAGGCTGGACCAATCCCGTGCTGGCAGACTACTTCGAGGACTACGCCAGAGTCCTCTTTGCACACTATGGTGACAGGGTGAGTATCCAAACAACTACAAATTGCCATTCAGCATTGCAACACAATTCACCACACTTGGCGTGTTGCAGGTGAAATGGTGGAACACCATCAATGAGCCGACATCCATCATACTGGGGTACTGCACACCTCTAGGGATGGCGCCTAACGTGCTTGCCCCAGGGCACGGGCAATACTTGGCCATGCACACCATTCTGCTCTCCCACGCCAGAGCCTACAGACTCTACGAGCGAGAGTTCAGAGGAGCTCAGCAAGGTGAGATCTCACTTGTACAATGTGTAGCAGTTTATGTCTTTAATGTCCCTACTGGGCACATCTGACGATATCTTCCACTTCATTAATAACCACAGACTGGGAACTACTGACTCAGAATAGTCAATACTGCACTTACTTACTTACTCAATGGCAGTAGACAATACCTAAGCAAGCTAAAGGAACCCAGAGGTTCATTGCCGCACTTACCTGAGCCCACCATTCAACCCTATTCTGTGCTAACTCCATCCAACCATCCCTCGCAAATCCTACTTCCCTTAAATCTATCCTAATATTGTCCTACCACCTACCTCTAGGCCGTACGATGTACGTTGTGCATTTCACGATTTTTGTTTTTGTTTGTTTTTTTGTTTGTTGTTGTTGTTGTTGTTGTTGTTATGGCAAACTGAACAAGGCCACCTTCAAATAATTTCACAATTGAATACTGTCTTACTAGTAGGTGGCATTGGACGTCAAAAACTCCTCTCAAATTTTCCATATCAACAGGTCTTTGTTACAGATGTACACATGCATAAAGGAACAACGGCGGGCACAGTTAGAAATGTGATTGGCAAGATCAACACTACTTACCATTTCCAACATTTCAAACTATCTAATCTATGTAGACTTGGTATTATTTAAAAATAGAAATAAACAAATTTTTGCTAAAATTTGTCTGAAAAATGGAGTTAGGTTTACTTTTTGGGGTTTGCATTATCACTTAAGTGTTTGTTAGGTAACTTAAACTAATACTGTATTTTTGTGTTTGCAGGAAAGGTGTCCATTGTTGTGTTCACGTCGTGGTTTGAACCTAAGACTGACTCGGTCGAGGACAAGGCGGCTGCAGAGAGAGCCTTGCAGGGATGCGTGAGTCATTTATTTAATAATCTGAATCAGCACACTTATTACTTGTAATTGCATACATTTCTATACAGATTTTCATTACAACACTGTTTTGGCATCCATTATTATTGAACACGGAAGCAGAAAATCAATTATTTTCACAATTTGTTATGGATTTGTTAATAAGTGGCATTGGATGTACAAATATTATATTAGATAGATCTGAGTCTCTTGTGTTTCAGATCGGTTGGATCCTGCATCCGATATACATAGGCGACTATCCTCCCGTGCTCAAGGAGTGGATCGCCAAGAAGAGTAGAGAGGAGGGCTACCAGCGATCTCGCCTGCCCAGCTTCTCTCAGGAGCAGATAGAGCTCATAAGAGGTAAACGAAACTAAATCCTTGGGCTTGTGGTGTATGATAGCTGGCTGGCCTATAAAGTACAAACTGCGCCTTTCCTGAACGTTCACAAATACGAATAATTTTTCCTTCACCCTCTAACATGTCGGCCGCGGTGGTCTATGGGTAGCGTGCCCGCCTCTAGATCCGCAGGTCGCAGGATCAAACCTGGCCGCGGTCGATGGATTTTTCCGGACTTAAAAATTTCAGTCATTCGGGAGGGACTTTAAGCTGGGGGGGGCGTGTCTTAGATTTACAGCACGTTAAAGAACTCCAAGCCTAAATTAGAGCCTCGGGACAAAATTTCTCGGCCTTTCACATCCAAGTAATACCTTAGTTTCCTGTAGTCTCTCTACGATGATATAGTGTGTAAACAACTTCTTTTCAATTCAATTCAATTTATTATCGTCTTTACAATCGGGTATGTCATTATTATTCATTATACAATGACTTACATGCAACACACATATAATATAAAGCCACATTAATGTTTGCCCACTTCTGGATGAGCTACAAACTTGTAATTTAGGCTGTAAACCACAGGAAAATTCCAAAAGCTTACAGCAGACTAAATACACACACTCTATCTCCCATAAATCTTTTAAAAAAACCTTTCCTGAGAACCTCAGCGGGGGTTTGGGGGAGGAGCCCCCAATGAGCGAAGCGAGTCAAGACTATAAAAGGGATTATTTTTCAGCCAGGTCTGGATACATGTACATGTGTGGATTTAGTTTGAGATAACCTGAATGAGTCGTGTACTCCCTCCACAGGCTCATGGGACTTCCTGGGACTGAACTTCTACACCACATTCTATGCCTCCGTCGGCACTCATGGCCCTGGCGTCCCTGTCACAGACCTCGATTTGGAACTCAGCCAGGATCCCAGTTGGCCATATGCAGGAACTTCTAAATGGCTTTGTGTGAGTTGCTTCATTCGTTTGACCGACTGTTAATGATGTAATAACATCAATATAAATATTAGATGGAAATTTACAGTGAAGTGTTGAAATCTGTAGCAAGATTGAGATCGGAAATATACACACAAAACTTCACTAAAAAGGTATATTTACCCAGAATGATCATTTCAATGGGTCTTCCCGCCATCATCAGCTGATTCCGACTGGCCCTCTGGCGGCGCCGCCAGAGGGCCAGTCGGAATCAGCTGATGATGGCGGGAAGACCCATTGAAATGATCATTCTGGGTAAATATACCTTTTTAGTGAAGTTTTGTGTGTATATTTCCGATCTCAATCTTGCTACAGATGTAATAACAGCTTAACAGTGGTGTGTTTTGTTGGCAGGAAACTCCGTGGGGGTTCCGCAGGGTTCTGAACTGGGTGCAGCAGCGTTATAACAACCCTCCTATCATCATCACGGAGAACGGGTGTCCAGATGCTGGGGAGCTGGTGGACACGGCTCGCATCAACTTCTTCACTGTGAGTGCCAGCGAGATCCTTGTTATCTTCCTATATTGTCACTAGATATCTCTGTATTTGAGCGAGCATTTCTGTTCCAGGGTTATATCTCCAGTATGCTGGACGCTCTTCACCAGGATGGATGTAATGTGTTTGGATTCATTGCCTGGAGCCTGCTCGACAACTTTGAGTGGCCCAACGGATATACGTAAGTGTGAGAGATCAAGCATTAACAGTTTCATAGAAGATATAGACCCATCCTACAACATTGGCCAACAGAAAATCTCTTCTCTGATATAAAATTCACTTTTGTAAATATTTCCCTATGGTGTAACATTTTAGTACTGTATTACAGTGGAATCTCAGAGATCAAACATTGGGGGATATTCTAAAAAAGTAAGCATAAAGTATGAGCGACTTCTTGCTGAGCAGTGTAGTCACTCACAAGTCCTATGCAAAATAACACCGCAACGACAGAAAGTCTGACTCACCGGCTATCACTTTATGCTCACCCAACCCACACGAAACATGCACCTGCATAAACAAACTTACGAAAATAAACAAGGGTCTTCTCGCAGTGGGAGATGCCAGATCAGCATTATGAAGAGGAAGACAATTCATTATTTCTGCTCTCTCTGAAGGGACTGCATAGAATGGTCATTTACATCATCATATCAGATACCGCAATGGAAGAAGAAGTACAGGATCACATAATCCATAACATTAATGAAAATTCATTATAACATAATTGCAACATTTAATATAATTAGTATTTTTAAAATGTGATATGAAACATTCATATAACTCCCTCTACTCTTAATATAGCCTATTCTAGTGTAGAGTATACGGCTGTATAGCAGTAGTGCGCATTCACTTGTATCTGCCTCGTTTCCAAGTCGCATTATTCGCGAGGCAAGACCAAAAAATCCAAGTCTACATTGTATAAAATGAATGGCTTATAACTAGCCTTCAGATAATTTCTTGGGAGAAGTTTTTCAAATAGTACTTATTACAATATATTATAGTAGGCCTACATAATAAGCCTATAAAATTGTTAAAACTATTTCAAGAAAATTAAGAAAAATTAAATTTTCGTCAAATAAAGTGCTTGTAAAAATGAAAAGAAAGTCGTTGCCGTACCTCGTGTCGCATCCCTGAAGGATACACAATCCAAATAAAATCTTAATAAATGCACTCGAATACTTTTGTATAACCTAGGCGTGGCAGTACACCTTTCTTCAAATTCTAAT
Organism: Ectobius pallidus; assembly: GCA_964059195.1. Classification (NCBI taxonomy): domain Eukaryota; kingdom Metazoa; phylum Arthropoda; class Insecta; order Blattodea; family Ectobiidae; genus Ectobius; species Ectobius pallidus. Next base: position 184,455,299 of record CAXKWD010000005.1, on the reverse strand, counting down.
ATACAATAAGAGGCCGTGTTGCACAGAATAGGTATTCAGTTGTATTAGCCTGATGCAAAGCTTTACCGTTCACCAGACAAGATTGAGTTTCTGTGAACGATACCTGCCTTGTAACTACCCGTCAGAATTTTTTTTCTCGAAAAAAATATTTCAAATAAAAGTTTAGCTCTTAGCATAAGCACCTCAATTACAAAATTTAAACAAAATTTTTTAAACCCCTAGTACCTAGTACTGATAGACGGATTAAAACTAAAAATTTGTAGTTTTCATTCTTTCTGGAATGTCCATATATTCCACGCGAATCATCCTAATAGCATGCTGTGAGTGAAGTGAGTGTGCTGTTTTGGTAGCTCACAAATCTCCTACTTAATACTCCCGCCGCTCATTCTTATAGCATGCGGAATTGAAGCGGGCACTAAGCGACAGAGTACAAAGAGCGTCATGTCACGTGGGCGCAGTGGGTGGGAGAGTCCCCAGGCTTTTTTAGCATACGACTGCAAGTGCAAACTTGAAATCTGCCAGTAAGAACTTCATACTCTTTTTTTTTAGAATATCCCCCATTGACTGCAAAGAAACTTGCAAAAATTGATCATACTTTCCATTCATTTTATTCTCGAGTTTCGTGATTTGACAGGATTTTAGCATTGTGTGTATTCATTTTGATCGTTTAATTTTGTTACCTACTGCTAGAGTGCGTTTTCTTTAATTTGTTTAGATTTCATTGTCATCATTAAGCATATATTTGCTAAAAAGTGTTATTAAATTTGATTATTTTAATGTTATGTCAGTATTGTGTTAAAATTTCCTACTTTTCTTGCAAAGAAATGCATTTTCTATTGTTTTTCTTCAACTCCATGATACCATAAGAAAAAATCATGCAGCACAAAAACACTGGTGTTGCTTCAAATCATGACAATGAATTACGCTATATGAATAACTACAGTATACCCAATAAAAACAGTAAATCACACCCGCACAAAAGAAACCAACTTCACCTGGACTAACCCAAATAACAACCAACACTGTGTCTAAAAGAGTTGGCAACATAGCAGAAAATTTAGTTAAGTAAAAGCAGCTCTTCATCGAAAACCAATGCTGCCAACGAGAAAAATATGTAAATGGCAGGAAATACAACTGTCTGAAAGTCGTTAATGGCAGGAACGCTATGTATGGTCAGTATAGGATAAAAGACGGGACTGTCCAAGTCATTCATTCATTCATTTTTTAAATTAATTAATTTTTTTTAGTTTTATTTTTTTGTTGTTGCTATGGCAAACTGAGCAAGGCCACCTTCAAATAATTTCACAATTGAATACTGTCTTGTTAATAGGTGGCGTTGGATGTGCATGGAATATTACATTAGATTTATTCAGTAACTCATAGCACGTGATTCAATGAAATAAACAGGTTAAATAGTTGTGTAATGAAAATTCCTGGGATTCAAACCCAGCTGAGCTTCACAGCACCAGATGGAACCTCTCTCCTATGTTCATGTTGTGTTCTTGTGTTTCAGGGAGAAGTTTGGGCTTTACCAGGTGGACTTTGAGAGCCCCAAGCGTGTGCGCACACCCAAGCGTTCTGCACACTTCTTCAAGCAGATGGTAGCCACCAAGAAGTTGTGTATGTGATGAGTCTAATTGTCATACTAGCCCGGGAAACCATTAACCTTTTGCAGCTTAAAAAGTAGGTGGCTATCATTACATTCAGTCTGCTAGAGAGTTATGTGAAAATATTATATATTAGCAGATCCCCATGGCTTCGCCCACGGAAATTATTTGGAAGATTAAAAATTAAGAACAAAATACTTAAAACTTTGTATTTTTTAACGCTTGCACGCGAAACATTCATAGGCCTAAAGTAAACGATTAATAATTAATGAAACAGCTAAAAATCTGCCTTTGAATTGAATTTCACGATTAGATAGCGCAGCATGGGAAAAAAGACCTCAGATTCAAGTTCCCTGGCCCAGAAAACCCCTGCATAGTGAGTTCCGTCCAAATCGATCATTGTTTGTCTATTTAGGCCTAATTCATTATCCCTCTTCCGACAACATTGAAAATTTCAGATGTCTGGGGGCCTTGGCATTTTAAACAAATGAATCGACCAGGGTGGGCTTACAAAATGAAGTGATTCTCTTATTTCCAAATTATGCCAAAATAGGCAAAGCCACCTGCAATTGATTTGACAAATGAAATGTATAGCGAAAATAATCACGTTTTCTGCCAATTTTTCACTCATAACTCTCGAACGAAAGTGAAAATAAAAAATCTGACTTCGAGGTGCATTCACCCACCCTTCAGTCCATCAATGTTTAAAATTTCAGGTTTCTGTGTTCAGTAGATTTTGCTGGGCGTCGTGCACAGACAGAAAGACAAACTATTATGGATATGTAAACTGGAGTGTTCCCAATTGGATTCATATAAAGTATTGTTTTAGAGATTTCTGTAATTGTAAATGTTTTAAGACATTTGTGGATTTTCACGAATAAGGACAGCATACTTGCCATCAAGTTCTCAGTGTATTCAAGGCATTGGAAAATAATTTAATTTACTATATGAGTTGACATAAACACACTTTTTGCTTCACTTACCATATTTTGGTATGACGCACTTGTCAACTTGACAGTGTGTTTGAAAATGGGGAGGAGGCTCCTTGAAACACATCATACCAAAATATGGTAAGTGAAGCAAAAAGTGTGTTTATGTCAACTCATATAGTAAATTAATTTTATTATAGTTGCTTCACTGTATAAAGTTCTACAAAGTCTTTATCCATCACCATTCCTTCCCATGTAACTGGTGCCTGTAACTGGACGAACGAATAGGTTTTCATCTTACACGAGTGGTGGCCGTAGTAGGGACACATGTTTTATTGCCTGAGCTTATTGTTTATGCTTCCTATTTGGGAACATTGCAATAAACATGGATCCATAAACCACTTATGTGGTAATCACTTATGTGATACAAGGTTTAGGAATGAAGTTTTTTTGACAGTGAAACTATACTAATTATTCAAAGTAGTCGAACGTTTGAAACACTTTTAGCTCACTTACGTACCTTTACTAGGACATGTTTCAAGAGGTAAGTACCCTCCCATCGTCGGCTAGCGGTCGCCAGAATGCCAGTCGACCGCTAGCCGACGATGGGAGGGTACTTACCTCTTGAAACATAAGTTAAAATCAATCAGAAATAAAAACACTTGTTGCTCCACTTACATAATATTAGGCAGGACCGGTTTCAAGGAAGATCAGCTTCCTTATCTTCAGCTGGATGTCGACTGGTGTGGTGCTGGGAGATCCAAGTCTGTAGTTGGCGCTGTGCTGCCATCTGTCTTCCCCAGGATCAGACTAAAAATCTCGTCGGCCAATGGTATATCAAAATTCATTGCCCTGTCTTTATTTTTTAAAATGAAAATCTTCTCCCATGTCATTAATTCTAAAGGTCTTTTAACATGTTTTAACAATTTTATGTTGTTATTAATATGATGGTCACATGTATATGCATGAAAAGCTATGGCCGATTTTTCCGTGTGCATCAATCTGACGTTGTTCAAATGTTCTTTCATTCTAGCTTCAAGGTTTCTTCTGGTCTGTCCGATATATATACTGTGGCAATCTTTACAGTCAACTTGGTAAATGCCTGATAATTTGAGTTTGGGAACACTATTTCTTAATGGGTGGTTAAGTAGGTTCCTAAGGTTGAATTTATTTTGTGGAGCCAGTTTTATATTCACGTCCTTGAATACTTTCTCAAACCTGTAAAATACTTTCGGGTGGAAGGTGAATTTCCTATATATCGGCTTCTCATTATCATTGTTTGCTAAGGTGCAATTGTCTCTGATCATTTTTCTTTTTCTATGTTTAGAAATCATCTTATCGATGAATTCCATATTGAAGCCATGTCCTAGTAAAGGTACGTAAGTGAGCTAAAAGTGTTTCAAACGTTCGACTACTTTGAATAACACTTATGTGATGTTTGTATTGTACACTGTCATTTCACTTACTAACATTGGGGAGAAATTGATCTTGAGGAAATAAAATATGACTTCATAATGTCGTAGTTTGCAAAGTTGGCTTACTTTTGTGTTCTCCTCTCAGTAAACTAATGGTGAAAACGCAAAATAAATGTTAATGAAAATAAATACTGTATACACAATTAATTAACAGAGAAAGTAATATCAGTGCAATATTTATATCCCAAATACCAGAAAAAATGAAATTATTTAATGTTCCCAATTGTAAAGGGTTAACCATACATCTTTAAAAACAATTAAAATCTTTGTTACTGTTTGAAAAAAATAATTGCTTGCAGTCTATTACTGTATTAGCGTACGAGTGGTTCAGTTATGTATTATTTTATGAATAAATATTTTTAATTCTGTATTGTAGTGTATTATCTTACATATGAATAAATAACCTTCATTTAATTCCTTCGGCTGAAGTTATCAATCGGTTAATATTATCAGATTAGCTGCGTCACGATAAGTGACGTCCACTGTATTTCAAAGGCTTTATTACAATCATTTATTATAATTTATTATTACAAATAATAAATACTATCAAGTGAGCAGTTTTCTGGTAACGTTCCCAAGATACTTGTCCGTTGCCTTAGATGTTCAGTTGAACGAAGATCAGTCATTTACCTAAATTAGACTCAATTTGTTTCAACAGCAAAGCAACACAAATATTTATGTAGCATCGCACAGTAAATATCTTCCCTTGGTCGCTTGCCATCAGAGCGACTAAGTCCTGATGGCTCTCAGATTACAGGAATGGAAACAAAAGTAAGTCATGGCATGCTCTTACAACAACACGGGGCACTTGTGGGGATGAGTCATAATGCAACATGTCTTGAAAGAGTTCGGATGGTAAAAAATTCAAACCAGCTTTTACGTAATCCCAGTGGACATGACCAATGAGATGGCATATGTCTTATATTCTTTTTTATTTTGCATTTCTTCCTACTTTTTAATTTCATGGAAGTTTTCTTTAAATTTGGGTAGTTATTCACTCATTTTTGGAACAATTTAGGTCATTTTGACATGTGCTCGTATTCTATGTCTCTGAGCTTTAAATAGTAGTTTTTAAAAACATTAAACTTGCTGATAGACAACTGATTACTTTGGTACAAAGCGATTCAGTCTTTTGGGACCTGTATTGTGTGTCTTAAATTAGTTCGCAGCTTTCACGGCCGGTGTTATACATAAACTGATTGTACTGGCTATCCGGGTTGGGTCGCGTTGTGTTTTAGTGTCTTCTAATGTTTCAGACATCCTATCATGTCCTTTTTCAGCCCAACCTGTATAGCCAGTACATCACTTTATGTACGTCTTTCAAGTTTCTGCTCATTTTCTTATTTAAAAAAAACAAACAAAAACTTTAAGGATTATAGTAACATAATTCTTTTTTACATTTTGATGTACCATATTTTATTGATCATTTAATGAAGTAATGTTTAGTTTAGTTTAGTTTAGTTTATTTTCATCCTTCTATCTCACATAAGATAATGGACATGTCGATACAAATAGAAATAGAAATACAAAAATTCTAAAGTACAAAATACAGAATTACAAAGCAAAGTGTAACATAACATATTGTAGTATGACAAACAAACAAACATACTTGGCCTATTCTTGAAATAGAATTTCAGTATATAAGAAAATGAAGCAAATTAGGTTTCTAGAAACTCTTCTGTAGAATATAAACATTTTTCAATTAAAAATTTGTGAAGACTGTCTTTAAAAGTTTTATCTGTGCGCTGTTCTTTTATATAAAGTGGAAGTTTATTATACATTTTTATACCATTATAGGTAAAGGAGCTAACTGTTGATAGATTTGAGCTTCCTCTTGTATCATGCTGATGCGTTTCTGAGTATGTCTTAAAATTTTTTATGGATGCTTTAGTATGTAAAAGAATATTATATATATATATATATATATATATATATATATATATATATAAACATGGGAGAGTCATAATTTTATGTTCTATAAAATAAGTTCCGCAGCTCACATGGGTTGGTTGATTGACCATTGTCCTTATAGCTCTCTTTTGCATTTTGAATATTTTATTTGACTCCTTTGAACTGCCCCAGAAAATGGCACCATAATTTAGAAGAGTATAAAAATAGGCAAAATAAGCTACTTGTACTACGGTAATATCTAATTATCATTAATTAGCAGGCTCTACTCTGCTGACGTCATTAGTGTCAAGTATTGTAACAATGGACATGGCACACTATATTAAATTCAGGACATCAGTAATTGTTAATGAATTATTTTTAACTTGGAGTTATTATTTTACGATAATTTTTAAATACAAAAATTAGTATTGTAAAAATGTATTCTAAAAAATACAATGGATGGCCACATCCAACTACAGTTATTTAAGTTAAAGTGTACCGTTTTTAATTTATCAACTATTTATTTGTTTCTTTTTATTTTTCTGTCACTCGAAAATGGACAGTTTTTGGGAATTTCTACATTGTGATGTGTATGCAACCCAACTGACAAGATTGCCGCTAGTTCTCGGTGCTTCCAATAGATGGTGCGGTAGGTCACGGCTGCCAACCAAGGTCAAGGTGCTGCCAACATATTCGCAAGCGGCGAGGCGTGTTATTTTTCAGCTTGCACCCCAGCGAATGAGCTAAGAGAACCGACAAGAAAATAACGGTGTTTAGCTATGCATAACATTCCGTACGGAATTCATTAGACAAGCCTTTTGTCTTCCGCCTTATCTAGCAATCGCATTTGCGAGTCGTGGCAAAACACCACAAGCGGACAGTTGCATTTAATTGGTTCGCGTGAATGTTTTGACAGTTCTGATGTGAAAGCATGTGCTAAACTTATTTTTAAAACATGTGGTACAAGTTAAATTATATTTGCTTAAAACAGAGGTGAATATGAATCTAGGCTATGTCCAGAAACAGCTGTTATGGGAATGAAATAAAGTTTAACGGAATCTTTTATTGACAAAGTAAGTGGGTGTTTTGTTTGGTAGGCTATATGAAATATATTTTAGATTCTTAAGTACAGAAAATCAGTGCCAAAAATGTTACAAATAATTACGGCCACGCACAGTCTCGAAGGGTAGTCTTTGAATATAATAGCCTACTGTACCATTCACACTGCTCCATCCCACTACAGTTTTCCGTTGCGTGAGTCACCACCAGTGGAAACAGGAATGATTTTAATTATTCACTGTTAAATTCGAATGTATTAAATTCACAAACACTGCTTTCACAACCCCCAAGCTTGTGTTCTGCTTCTCTACCTGATTCCGACTCTTGGAACACACGACTATATTTCCCTCGACCATTAAAATTACTATTTTCTAGCGTCTTACATCTACTCACCCCCCGTGCTCATATAGGCCTAAACCATCAGTATCGATGAGACAGTATATTATTTGTACTGTTTATACAATCAGAGGTGAGCACTACATGCGTCGCAGGAGAAGGGAGGATAAATAAGTGGGGATTGCTTCTCATGCACATTCCAACGCCCAGCCTCGTGGTATAGGAAGTCACAATTGTAAGCTATTGTCCGTCTCCACGAGGAAAGATCTGCACCGTATGAGAGTCTCAGTGAGACTGAACTGTACACCCCTTCAAATCGTTCTCCTACATAATGGACCTGGCCCGATCTACTGCACATCATGTTTACAGTGCTCACCTCTGATTGTACGTACTGTAACAGGTTGTTACCATACCATACTTAGAAATATTCATCTGTAGACTGAAGCATTGTGAGAGGCACAATTCAAAGACTACTGTCTCAAAGTATATTGGCTATTTACCTATTCCATATCGAACAAAGATTAATATGAATGTTTATGTTGGCTAAGCAGTTTGACATGCCTTCAGTTGCATCGTTGTTTTAGCATTAATTACGAAGTGATGAAGAATGCATACATTAGCGTAGTAAGTACTGAAGGGTGGGTTAATCTTTGAACGCTCTTGCTCTCACACTGTATGCCGCTGCAGACAGTCTTCTGTTTGTATTTCCATTATCAAAAGTCAAGCGAGTGGTTTTTGTAATTAAACTCACCACAAAACTTTAATGTTTTTTCCATTCTAAAACAGCCATATGGCTTTCTCAACCCCAAGCACGTGTTTTGCCATTTTCTCTGTCGAAATACTATTGGGATTTGTGAATTGAGCTGTTGTGACAGCCTATGAATGAAAAATATTTCAGGCTAGGCCTATATTTGATCCTGTGGGTAGTTCTGTGCAAAATGTTTCAAAACCCTACAATTTTTTCTATCCGAAGTCTTCCTGGGAACTCTGCACAAAGTTTGCTCGATGCTATGACATAGGTTACGCAGCTCCCAACTCTCTGATTGGCTGGCTAGGGAATTACTGTGGCCAAGTGTCAAGGCATTTAGCCTTTAACAAACAATACAGGGAACATCAATAACTTCCATGAAATTTCAAGCGTTCAGTTATCTTGTGTCAGAATCTACTAACTTATTTAATTTAATTTGATTTTTGTCACAGTTACTAAAATAATAAATGTAAATCAGATGGTTTTCAAAAATTCATCATTGTATCCTGCCCTGTTGATATTTTGTGTTGAACGTTACGATAACACAGTCTCTATTCCTTCCAGGAGATGTCTCAGATCCTGTCAGCTGTCCGTCGCACTGCGAGAGGAAGATCGACAGCCGAGTATGAAGATCTGGACGAGCATGGACCTGCATCGCTCCCAAGTGCTGTGAGTGTCGCACATGAGCTGGATGACAACTATGAGAACCATCTGGTGGGAGCCGATGAAATCGAGATGACGTCAGTGTCAGTCATTCCTGATGGTGAGGAGATGTTGAAATTAATCACTTTTCCTCTGTTTTTCCCTCTCTCTTGGCTGCTTTCATATTTACTTTATTGTTTTAGTAGAAAATGTTGTCATTGGAGGCATTTACTTAGAAGAGTTTGGAAAAATCTGGCCATTATCAAATTAAACTCGACTTCATTTTGGCTCTTACGGTTTTCCCAATCATTGCTACCAGGTAATGTAATGTATGATATATGTGTGGTTTTCTTAACAGATACGTTCACGGTGACGCAAGCTGTGAATGCATTTGGGTTTGGCAGGTTCCAAGTGAAGCTTTCGTTGTTCACGGGTCTATGCTGGATGGCCGACAGCATGGAGATGACGATACTAAGCATTCTGTCACCGGCGCTGCACTGCGACTGGCACATCACTCGCTACCAACAAGCTCTTACTACCACGGTGAGTGTGTTGTTCATGTGAAGTATGTAGTAATAAAAAATTGAAATTTGTGCAGTATTTTTGTAAACCTCAACCCTAAAAAGTAAAGTGTTCCCTATACAGGCTATGGAGGCCCAGAAGGTTCCAAGAGGTTGAGGCTCCCAGATTTTAGACATTCGGTGGTAAAGTTGTCAGCCTTACGTACCAGCCGCCTTTACCCCCAGGATTGCTCCTTATACTCATTTCTGTTAGAGGATGAGTCGACCCCAGGGCCGTAGTGCCACCAGAAGGATTAGGCCAATTGAAAAACTCCAATGACCTCATCGGTGATTGAACCCACGCCTTAACCACTACGCTAGGCCCCATAAAAATGGTTTTTGAATCACAAAATAACACAAATTCGTTAGCATAATGGGACATTGTAAAAATAATGCAAAAATGCATCTATTCCAGGTGTTTAAACAAATTCGACCAAAAATAAAAAATAAATACGAGGAATTCTCAACATAAATTTATTAGGCCTACTTTAATAAAATATTCATAACTTCCATTCTTATCTTGATAAAAAATAGGCTTATAACTAAAATTGTTCCAAGGACAGCAATGCACCCAACTCCTTGAGAGGAAAGAATTACTCTTATACAATTCAACGGTCCTCAATAGCGTGCTCACTCGCTTCCTCACTTCGTGAGACATCTGGTTTACTCGGCGGTGTTTGTCTCTCGCAGTCTGGACTCTCATGGATTGGAATGACGTACTAGTGGTTTCCAAAGAAGGGACAAGGCGTTTAAAAATAGGCTAAAATCACTCCACAATAGTATTTAAATGACAGTCGACAGTGGCAGTGACAAGGAAGCGACTTATAGGTTTTCAGCATGTTATATTTAAGTATTGTGTAAATATTCAGATTTAAATAGTATTAAGGTAGCGTAATATTAGATTTTAAGAACTAGCAAGTCGTATTTAGTGTACAGTTAATAAATAAGCTTTGGCTTTGTAACTACCACCCAGTTGTAGTTAATAAATAAATATTCATTCTTTAGACCTGTTGGTCAACTTATAAACACTTTTAGCTCCACATTAAGTCACATTTTTTCATGGACTAGTTTCAGGGAAAACAACATAGAGCTTAAAGTGTATATACGTTGACCATCAGTTCTTAAGATTCAATAGTTTCACTCTTTATATCACTTCCCGTGTTTATCGTTTAATTAAATATTCATTCATTCATTTCTGAGTGGTGTGTTGAAAAGCTCAGGAAGCGGGGACTCGTAACAAGCTGCCGACACTGAAGAGAAACTGACAAAGACCCAATAACACCAAAATCTGCCTTTTTAACCTTATATTTATTGTAAATTGAATGTAAAACTGATAACTTAAATTAAATAATATAAACTGGCAATAATAATAATAATAATAATAATTTTTTATTAGCTGTCAGGATACAATGTCCATAGCTTCATCAGTCATCTTAATTCTATAGGCATGATTTTGGTACGTAATATACATTGCATATGACAGAATAATTAATAATTAATGACAGAATGATTAATATACACATTTGTAAAATTCTTATAATTAAGTATTAATAGCCTATATACATACTCAGTATGTTATAAGAATGTCATGTGGGGTTTTGACTGCATTTCCACAGAGTTAAGGAATTCTTGTACATTGTAAAATAAATATTTTCTTCTTCTTCTTTGGCCCTACAGCCCTATAAGAGCCTTCGCCTCCTCAATAGACTTCCTCCATCCATCTCTATCTAATGATGCTCTTTGCCAATTCCGTATCCCACCTCTTATCAGATCTTGATGCACACAATCCCACCATCTGTTTCTAGGTCTTGTTCCTTGTGGGTGAGTGGTAAATGTATGTTTTACTTTTCTTTCATCACTCATTCTGTTTATATGTCCGATCCAATTCAGTCTCCTTATAAATAAATATTTTAGAAGTACTATTTTTACTTGCTTTTTAAATCATAGAATTGTAGTGCACTGTCTATAGAACTAGGCGTGTTTCCAAACGATAAGTAATACAGGCCAATATACAAATATAGCCATTCACTTGTGTTTCAGATTGTGTTCCTGGGCATGATGCTCAGCTCCACATTCTGGGGGAACCTCAGTGATCGCTTCGGCAGGAAAGTGGTAAGTATACAGTAACACAAACATCAGCTACGACTAATACAAAACTACTTGAAATAATATAAATGTGCATCGGTACAAGCCAGTTCTTGTGCTTTGTTAGCTTAAATCTGAATTAATCAACATTATATATGCAGGAATCACAGTGAAGTGATCAAATAATACAAAAACTAAACTGATGCACTCAACTTCACTATTTTAAGTGTACTTACACATTACGCGTTTTGCAAGCATCTAGCTTGCATCCTCAGATGAAGTCCACTGCCGGGTCTGTCGGTTGGTCCCTAGATATCACTGTAGGCCAGATCATTTTGGAGGTAAGGTCATTGTCCTTTGGGATGTCGAAATTTACAAAATTATTTTTGTTTCTCTGGATGAAGATTTTCTCCCATATCGTCAAATCAACTGGTTTGTTCGCGGTGCTCCATGGTTCAAAATAAATTATCTACAGTATAGCTTAGGTGGGACATCCTAAAGTAAAATATTCCGGTCTAATGCTTTCTCCTGATAGGGTCTTGGCAGGGACTGCTTTAGGAAAGGAAGAAATAAGAGATTTTGCAGAAAAATGCAGAGATATTGAAGTTATTAAAGGATAGATATGATATTTTTAATGACACTCCATCATTTCTCAAGCAGAACTGTTGTAGACGACCTGGGTTTTAGACGTAGACCAATTTTAACATCACTTGATATAGAAAAGACACCAAAACATAATACGACGACGACTAAAGCCCAAACAGTATGGACTTATAAGAGGTCTAAATGGGGAAAGTTATAAAATTATAATGACGGGCACTTGTGCTGTGTGTTGCAGGCGCTCACGCTGTGTGCGGTGTTGCTCTTCATATACGGACTCCTCAGCTCCCTCGCTCCAAACTTCCTGTGGATTCTCTTCCTCAGGGGACTCGTGGGATTTGCGATAGGCTGCGTCCCTCAGTCGTAAGTATCAAGCAATGTTAATACTTGATTATAATCCCACAGGTTTTGGATTGTTCTAAAAGCGATGCTTGACTTAGCAACGAGTGATAAACTTGACAATTCCTTGACCACACTGGTTTGAACCAAGATGGCAGAGTAATGCGATAATAGAGTGGTAAATTGAGAATGACGAAGAAATCAGTATTAGTAGGAAATTATAATCAACCAGTGGCGTCACGTGGGTAAAATATTTGGGTGTTCACATGGGGCTAAAAATAGAAAAACAAAATACAGGACTTACGAATTTCATCACTTGTAGAGAAAATGTACTCTTCTTTCTTTCTGCGCAGCGAAGTTCTCGACAACTTTAAAGTTGAAGTCTTTCTTCTCGCGCACTAGACGTTTCTCTATTGCCAGCATTGCAAGTGCTGCACGGTATTCACACATTAATAAACAAAATTACTTTTAAGTTCACTGGTAGAAAACGAACTAGCCTATTGAATGCATTTCCCAAATGGTTATAGTAGTGAACTATATATACTGTTCTACTCTCTAACTAGTGTAACTATTCTTTTAATTACGCTAGAATTATTAATATTACATACACTACTAAACTAAACAAACAATCGTGACATCACAAAGAAACTACTACTTCACGCTGTGAGAATTCCAATTGAACTGATACGGAATTCCTGTTTGGGAGAGAATGTAACTGTAAACTTCGCACAACTTACTACAAACAGAAACAGCAAACCACCTACCGCCCGCTGGTTAATCTTTGCTGGCCAGAAAAAAAATTATATTTTGAAGTTTTGAGCAAAACACATGGTATAGACAGGGATAGAAGACTGTGTTGCAACTTATACCTTCCAGCTGAGGGTGAAAGAGAAATCACTGTTCGGCTATGTATCAATGTACTAAAGTAAATATTTATTTATTTATGAATAATTATAATAATGGCATATTGATGTAGGTAATTGTGACATAGACGACGGAATGAAGAGGAAATAAACAGGAAATCAAAGCTTCACTGTGAATTGCGACAACACTGTGCACACCTATATAATAAGGGAAGATGGATGGGTCATAAAACAAGTTCCCTCTGGCAGCTCACAAGTTGGATGAGATGGAGGGGTGGTAAGAAAAATACGTCGGAGAACTGTGGTGCCATAGAGCTCTGAGTTTACCGATGTGTTGCCGTCTTCAGTTGAAGGGGGAAAAATCAGATGCGTTGCCCGATGCTGCCCTCTTAAGGTCGGGTGCACGAATGACGTGTGATCCTGTCACACTTGCTAGCTGCGGAGCCCCTGCTAACTTTAGGTTATGCAAAAGGCAATACTAAGAGGTTCACCCCTTAGCTCGTGAACCACCTCGAGGAAGCCCGCAAAAGGGAACTAAATACACATCTTTCTATACAGCGAAACGGCAAACCATACAAGAATTATTATTTATTCAATAATACTGACAAAATTAGGTAAGATAAGAATTATTAGGGGGTTCACGTGCTCATGGGATCCTATGCAGGAGACGCCACTGTAATCAACAAAGGCATTGTATTTGTTATTGTGGAAGAGTAACAGGCTTAGACGAAATACAGTGTTTAAATGTAGGATTTACATTATTTTTAGAATGATGCATTAAAAGCAGCTAGAAATGTTTTCCTTTTAAAATACGTTACAAGATTTGCCTAAATGGTGCAGAATCCCCTTTTGGAGAAAACTATAAATGTGCAAAAAAATTAACTTACAAAATTAGTTTCATTCAATTCTTGCCGTATTGAACTTGTGTGGTGGTATTTGCTCAGTTTAAGTTGCGTCGGTTTCCTGTAAAGATTAGCGGAAGCTTTATGGTAAGAAATGTGAATACAGAAAATAAAAAGAAACTTCACTTTGATATAAACTCAACTCTGGAGAGGGGGAAGTCAACGATACAGCTCGGAAGCAAGCAATTCCACTGATGTCGCAACATTCAGCTCTCTGGCTTAGGTGCGAGACTAGATACAAGGGAACCTAGCAGAGTGGGGCAATGTGGTCAGCATGTTGTAATGTTTTGTTATTATTATTAGACATGTAACTTGTTTTTCAGTGTGACGCTGTATGCGGAGTTCCTGCCGACCAAGCAGAGAGCAAAGTGTGTTGTTTTGCTTGACGTGAGTGACTTATATCAAATTGGTATTTGTGATTGTTTGATGTATTGTCAAAGTGACTATTCCACTCATGATATTACCCAATCATGGTTGTTAATATGCTTGGTAGGAACACAAGGATACAGCTTGATGCTAGAATCATAAGGCATCAATATGCAGTGATTAATGTCACATGCTGCCAGTGAACAGAATAAAACCACATTATTTCATACAACATAACTTGTTTGGAAATCTAAGTAGATGTAAATGTGCATTAATTAAAAACACAATTTTGATTCAGTTTGTGTGCTTTGTTAGCTTATCTGAATTTGGTTAACTATTTCTCATATTCACTGTTGGTAGCATAACTCATTCGATTAGACAAGAACCAATGAAATCCCACGCATACATGTTTCCTGTAAATGACTATCGCAATCTGTCATGTGGCTTGATATGAGGGAGTGGGCGATACAGTGTTACGCCGTTATGTTAATTATTGTGTCTAGTGGACACAAAAGGTTGACAATATATCAAACAACCACAAACTTGATACTTCGCACCTTCCTCCTATTGTAAATAGCGACAGAGCTTTGGGGTTACTACAGGTTCTTCAACACTAACACTTTCCACTCCGTAATAAAGAGCTTATCTGTTTCTGACAGTGAAGATGCTTACTAACTCACGTCTCTCGCAGTTATTACAACATCCATACGTAACTGCAGTCTTCACCATAATTTCCGAAGCACCTGACGAAACTCAATCTTCCTTGTGATCAGTACTGTTTGAGGTGTCACCTGAGGCAGAGTTGAAATGTCGTGTTTTAACTTTTTTAATGTTAATCCACTGGTTTCGAAATAATTTCAAAAACATATTTTTATTGTATTGGATAGAAAGTTAGAAACATTTGTATTCTGCAGCTCCACCTGCGATTATTTTCTCAATTGCTACATGTTTTATGTAAATAATTTATTTAAGAGAAAAATAATTAAAACATTATATTTACTAACACTGGGATTATTTTTACATAAATTACATGAAATACATACTTTTATTCTTAATTATATTGTTTAATGTTTTAAATAATTAAACGAATCTTGTGCTGCCATATGGACATACAGATTCGAATTAAACGATTAAAACTTACCACAGATTCATGAATAAAGCCCGGATTTTCCTGCACTATCAAACTTAAAAACATGCATGCATTCATGCACTATCGTATCTCCAAATATGCACAATGAAGGGCGAAACATGCACTATCAAAAATCCGCAATGTTCTGCAATATATTTCAATTTCTCTTAAAACAACATACAACAACGAGTTTTTCGAAATTCTTCTCACTTAAACTCGTGCGTTTATCAGTTAGGACATTCTTGAACGCAGAAAATGATATTTCTACTTCACAAGAAGTAACAGGTGCATACTTAAGGGAAGAAATTTGACTGAGGGTGAGATCGAATTCCATGTCTTGTACATTTTTTTTCCACATAATGCGTCTTTCACTGTTTTCAGATGTTTAAGATCAGGATTTGAACTAAGTCCCTTCTTAAGTTTCTCCACAGCACGATTCTAAAGACAATTAAACGTCTTCAACAATGGCAAGTGACTGACGAATTCAAGCAGTGAACATTCTGTTTAGCAGTTTTCTTTCAATGGAAGGTCGGTGAGTCGGCATTTTCTTTTGAAGCCTGGTGTATTATATTACTGTTTATTTAGGGTAAACAGTAGTTTGCATTCAAGATCAGTAAACTATACTGTAGTTTACAAACCTTGGTTTGCACTCTCAAATTGATGCAGGTGGCAGACTCTGTTGCCAAGTCAATCAAATAACAATGATAATACAATACAACATTTTTACGTTTCATTGAAAAGCCAAGATTTTAGGGAGGCACATTCACAATATGCACAGTTATGCATGGTAACTTGATATTATGCACTAAAACCAGAAAATGAGGGTTTATATACATTAAAAACTTCTGAATATGCTACATTAAACCAAAAGAATCCAAAAAATGCATTATGCATGAATTTTGCCATAAAAAGGCCGAAATATGCAAACATGCACGGAAAAAATATGGTTATTTGGAATCCATAAGTCATGTAATGAGTAACTACAAAGTTTGAGAAGTCTAACCAAAGTATATAAAAACATGCATTTGCATGGAAATCCGGGCTCTATTCATGAATCTTACCAAATCAACCATAAACAATTCAAAAACTAAAATCCCGGATTCGTGATGCATTTCACGATTAAAGTGCAGCACCCAGGAGAGAAAACCTCATAAACCCCAAAAAAAACCCCTGCATAGTGAGTTTCGTCCAAATCATTCAATGTTTTCGTATTTAGGCACGATTTCATGATCCCTCTGGTTGTCATAATGTAATATACATGTGTTGCATTGCTATTTCAGGGATGCTCTTTCTTCCCGGTGGTGGTGTTGAGTCTAGGTGTGTTGTACTCACAGTTATATTGATTACAGCGGTGTTCATGTTGCAGTGCTTCTGGGCGCTCGGTGCCTGCTTCGAGGTGCTGCTCGCTCTGGTGGTGATGCCCACGCTTGGCTGGCACTGGCTGCTCGCATTGTCCACCATTCCTCTCCTAGCATTCGCTCTCATCACGCCGGTAAGCATCAGTAGTTCTAGCTTTCTGTCAGTAGGTGGCATGACATACCTTATATCATTTTAAACCTAAAGAAATTATCTATGGATTGGTGTGTGTTGCGTCGAAACAGCATTACGAGGAGCAAAAATAGTAAAGACGAGGAAGGAATAGGGTTGGAAATGGATTGAAACGGGACAAATCATCAAATCCTGGATAAAACCAGCCCCTGAATCAAATAACTCATGATTAGGGGCTGTATTTTTTGGTAACAACGATAAGCGCGAAATTTTATAAAACAACCTCCCTTAGCTATATTTAGCTTTTATATGCTTACAATACCAATATGAACCAAATTGAATCCATGAAATACCGCAAAATTTTATCGATTCTGCAAAATGTGTCTATAAGTGCGAAATATGCCCCTTCTGTCCGTAAAGTGAGAAATGAGCACAAAAATGTGCCTTAAAATCACAATATTGTGTTTTGGTGTTCTGTATTTTTTTATTTCTTAGCAGCATGGTTTTTTCCTACTGTTTCTGTGGCTGTCGAAGATTTACTGATATATCGATATTTGTGATCGATTACAAAGATTGCAGAATTTACGCAAAGATTTTCTGTGACCTGGTTTATACTGTTGAGTACACTCCTTTCCTGCTATGTCTTTGCCGAGTTAGCGATGCCTATGATCGATTACAGCAGAAGAGTGTAGAATGTTTGTTACTTGTATTCAACAGATTTCTCCTTTTATCCACAGTAGTATGGTTGGCACTTCTGTTTGCAAATGGCTATCTGATGGTGTTTAGTAGAAATTACGATAATATTTCTCGTCAATATATTTGAACATTAACTCTAATCGTGCCTAAATCGAAAGTTACTTCAGTTCATGCAAGGGCAGAATACAAGTAACATACATTCTACATATATTGGGTGTTCCCAATGTAGTATAAGTAATTTATTTAACAAAATACCTACCGAAATAGAAGGAAGTTAAGACCAAAATCAGCCATTTTATTTCACCAATAAATCAGGGCCCTACTCATGATCCATGAGAGAAAAGATTTGCAGTACAACGTCCCTAATGTGTAATGTATTTGTTTCCATCAGAAAGAAACTATAAATATTATGAAATGAAGTGTTTTTGCACAGAAATCTTTCAAAAAAGCAATGGAATCTCATGGGAAGAAAACTGAATTGAAATCAAAGGTGGTATCGATAATTGTGCTGTTGATTCCCAGTAGGCCCTGATGTGGTGATGGTATAATAATAGATCATCATGGAGTGTTCTTAAAGGGATACAATGGGAATAAACATTGGCAGCCACAATATACACTTTCTGTACAACACTAAGCAAATTTCAAAAGCATTATTTTGCGTACTTGATACATAGATAGCTATTTGAGTCATCATGCAAACCATTTGCAAAAATTAGGTCCTGGAAAGTTGAAACTTTGCATGCTTGTAGAGTTCCCTTATGTCAACAACATACTTTTGTGGAAACTTTAATGTAAAAGTTTGAAAAAGAAAATATTTTTTTAAAGTTCTATTTTATGTTTGAATTATTTTTTATTTTTTTATTTTTTTTTTAATTTTTTTTATTTATTTACCTTATTAGTACAAAACAAATATTCATAACCGATGCCCGAATGAGCAAAAGCTCGTGCTCGGGCTCAGCTCAGCACAAAAACAAAAAACAGTGAACACTGGAAATTATAAAACAAAAAATTCAGGGCAAAGCGACGTTACAAAACACACAAACACACACTCACACACATGGCATACACAAAAACACTCACAAAACAAGGCAAATAGTAAATAACATAAATCAAAAGCAAAACATATAATTAAAAATTATGTGTAAGAGAGGAATGACAAGCACGAGTAGCCAAAATGAAAAGCAAAAACTTTGGATATTGTAAAATGAGTCATGCATTAGGTTGAATAAATTTTATAAGTTTCTTTCTTGAATCTGTGTAAATTTAGATAATATAGTTCAGGATGAGCTCTTATTAGTGAGTTGTATAATCTTGGGCCGAAATTTATACTGTGATTTAATCCAGCAGAGGTAGAACATTTGGGTTCATATAGAATAGAATTTTGATTCAGTCTGGTAAGGTAATGATGAGGATTGTTATTTTTGAAAATATTTCTATTCTTATGGAAGTAAGTCAGTAATTTGAGTTTGTATATATGTTCAATATTTAAGACATTAAATTCAGAAAATATTAATTTTGTGGGGTAATCAGCAGGTTTACTCAGACATATTTTAATAATCCTTTTCTGTAGAATTTCTAAAGGCAAGCGGTTGGATTTAGCCATTCCTCCCCAACCCAATATGCCATATTGTAATGCAGATTCAACTAGAGCTATGTAAATTAAACGCAAGATATGAGGTTGTAAATAAAAACGGAGGATCGAGAATTTATATATTATTTTACGAAGCCTATTGCAAACATAAGTAATGTGCTTATTCCATCTTAGATGTTCATCAATTATAATGCCTAAATATTTGGTTTCAGTTGAATAATTTAAGGAGAGACAATTGCAGTTATCACGATTACAGTTATTATGAATGGTAATGTTTCTTGTTATCGTATTATTTAATTTTACTAAGTCAAGACCTTGGGTAGTTAAAGAAAAAGGAAGAATCGTAGTTTTAGAAGTATTCGGTAAAGTGATCCCTGTACAGGCCATGGAGGCCCAGAGGGTTCCAGGAGGTTGAGGCTCCCAGATTTTGGACATTCGGCACATGAAGGTGGTAAGGTTGTCAGCCTTACGCACCGGCCGCCTTTACCCCCAGGATTGCTCCTGGTACTCATTTCTGTTAGAGGCTTTAGAAGTATTCAGTGAAAGCAAATTTGCATCTAACCATTCCTTAACGATGTTGATACCTCTATTGGAGTTTTGGTAAGTTACGTCCCAGTCGTTACCGCTAAATATAACTACAGTGTCATCAGCATAAGAATATATATTACCCGAATACCTGCTCAAATCAATATTTAATAAGTCATTAATATATATCAAAAACAATATAGGACCTAATACAGTACCTTGCGGCACACCAATATCAATATTCAGAATTTCGCTACAGTAATCATGGATTTTTGTTGACTGCGTCCTGTTACTCAAATAGGATTTAAAAAATTTTAGTCCTACGCCTTTAATACCAATTTTATCCAGTTTTTCTATAAGTATATCATGGTTGACAGTATCAAAAGCTTTTTGCAAATCTAAAAATATACCTAAACATTTATTACCGGCATCCAATTCTTGAATTAATTTAGATGTAACACTAATAATAGCATCATCTGTGCTGAGGTTGTTCCTGAAACCAAACTGATTATTACTTAATATATTGTGTTTATCAAGAAAGGACATTAAACGGGACTTTATACATTTTTCAAATAATTTTGCTAGGCAAGGTAAAAGAGATATAGGCCTGTAATTACTGAGATTGCATTTATCACCCGATTTGTATACTGGAATCACAATTGCGTGTTTCAATGCGGTCATGTTAACATGTTAACATGTATGGGTTGTTGCAGTGGCTTCCTGAGAGTGCTCGGTACCATGTGGCATCAGGGCAGCCTGAAGAAGCACTGGCAACGCTGCAGAGGGTGGCCAAGGAGAACGGGAAGCCCATGCTGCTGGGCCGCTTGGTTGTGGACGATGCATCGTCGCTGGCTCCAAGGGGCAGAATTTCACATCTGCTGCGGCCCGAGCTGCGTCGGACATCTCTGCTGCTGTGGTTCATCTGGTGAGTAATCCAACAGTCATAAAGCCAAACGTCCTTGTTTGAATTACCCGAAATCATTTTTTAAAAATGGGAGAATATAGATTTTCTGAAGTTGCTAGGTTAAACAAAATGGGGAGACTTTCATCCCTATCCATCATTTACAAGTATTAAGTATATTTGGTAAAATTATATCAGGCCCATTCTTTAAAACCAAGAATCTCTTCATAAAACACCTAATATCTCACACATTTTGTTACTAGCAGATACCTGCGGCTTTGCCCACAATAATTGGAAGATAAAAAATTAAGAGCAAAGTAATTAAAACATTATATTTATTAACACTTGCACGCGAAACATTCATAGGCCTAAACTAAACTATTAATAATTGATGAAACAGCTAAAAATCTGTCTTTGAATTGAATTTCACGATTAGAAAGCACAGCATGGGAAAAAAAACCTCTGATTCGAGTTCCCTGGCCCTGAAACCCCCTGCATAGTGAGTTCCGTCCAAACCTATCAATGTTTGCCCATTTAGGCCTATAGGCTATTCATTATCCCTCTTTCAACTGTTGAAAATTTCAGATATCTGCGTGCAAGTGTTAATAAATATGTTTTAACCGTTTGCTCTTAATATTTTATCTTAAAATTAATTAATTATCGTGAGCAAATCCGCGGGGATCTGCTTGTGACATAATAATTATAAATAACACTGAACTTCACTTTTGGGATAGTTACCTGAACAACGTAGTACTGTCAATACATCCATAAACTCACAGCAAATTAAAGGATTTACAAATCGCTTTTGTCAGATGTTGGTTGGATATCTAGCATACTTCAGAGCAAGTTGGACTCCTCCACCACTATTAATGCCTTCACAGCAATCAGAAGAAAATGAGCTGACCCCATAAGCCACCATGAAATGTCATTTTAGAACTGAAAGAAGGTTGCTGATAAAAAAATAATTAAAAAAAAATAAAAAATAAAAAAAAACTTAAATGTTTCTAGACTCACAAGTGACAGGCTTGATGGTTACTGTCGTGCCATGTGATAACAGCTATACTAATTACTAGGGCAAGGCATTTGATGATTTTGCATCTTTTTTATATGATGGTTAAAAGATAGCTCGAATATGTATAAATGTGTATCATGAAATAATTGATTAAATAAGAGCAATTTGTTTTTGCATTTTTTTGCTTTATTTTGCATATTTCGTCGTTTTTCCAGAAATAGGTCATTTTTTGGCAATTTTAAGGTCATTTTCTGCATTTTTAGGTCATTTTCGGCATTTTTAGGTCATTTTCGGCATTTTTAGGTATTTTTCGGCTTTTTAGGTCATGTTTCAGTGGGGGTAGAGAGGAGCTTTTCCATGTACAAATCGTCACTTTCAGACAATAGACAATCGTTTTTATTTGAGAATCTCCGCCAACTGTTCATAGTTCATTTTTATTCAGGTTTATTGTACACCACAGCAGTTTCTCTTGTAGCAATAAAGATTTTCTTCTTTTTAAATGGCACATATTTACTAGGGGCAATTTGATGGGCATGCCACTTCAGAAAGATTTTTTTTCACAAGGGTGCTCAAGTAGTATAGATTTACTTACTTTTTAAATAATGAAATAAGTGTGTTTTATATTGTAAATTCATTTATAACGCACTGTCATAAATTGATTTTTGCAATTCATTACTTAAAAAACTAATTATAAGTAACAATGGTAAATTTATTGGGCATTTTTTTTTAATTTTGGGTCATTTTTTTCACTATTTTATGGTCATTAAATGCCTTGCCCTACTAATTACGTTGTTCTGATATCTTACCTAATTTTCATTGATTAAAAAAAAGCATTTTAGAGAATGAAGTTTGTATGTTGGCAGGACTGCTTGTGCTTTCTGCTATTACGGAGTGGTACTCATGACGACAGAGCTGTTTGAATCGTCATGTGCCGATCACAGATCTGTACCTGATCACATCGATTGTGCAGCTGACTGTAAGGAGCTGTCTACACGAGATTACGTTGATCTTCTGTGGACCACCATTGCAGAGTTCCCAGGTAATGGTCAACTCCTAAGCAACCCTATTCTGTGCTAGTTCCATCCAAACATCCCTCGCAAATCCTACTTCCCTTAAATCTATTGTAATGTTGTTTTCAAGCCTACGTCTAGGTCTTCCAAGTGGTCTTTTCCCTTCGGGTCTCCCATTCAATATTTTTGAGATACGTCTTTCCTCCCCTATTTCATCTTCCGTGATTTAATTACCCTTACTATATCCGGTGAAGAGTACAGGTTATGAAGCTCGTCGTTATGCAGTTTTCATCTCTCTTATTTTCCTAAGCCTCCTGTTTTCGAACACTCTCAGATAATGTAAGGGTCCATGTCTCACATCCATATAATACAACTGGCAAGATAATTGTCTTTTTTTCTTTTCATGTCAATAGAAGAAATAAATTCTCAGAAGTATAGTGTCATCTGTTGTTTACTTCTGTGTTCTGTGAATTGTGCTGCCATCTTTAGCTAAATATTTCAGGTGGTGTATTGAAATGAGTTATTCAGGCATCCATAGGGTTGCAAAAATCAACCTAATCTTCAAGAAATATGTTCTGTGATCTTAATTGGACGGAACTGACAAATTATTTGCAATTGTTTACCCACTTATGATTACAATAGAAATTTGCCAATTAATTCAGCACCACCAGTTTCCACAGTGAAGGGTTTGGTAACACTCCTTCATGGAACCTTCCGTGCAGTGTTTTAAAAAACATCGGATAGATTGTATGTCACAGTGAAGATCTGTATGACCCCTTAGTTAAACCTGCTCACCACTGGATGTATCTCTACATGTTATACAGGGATCTTCGCCACGATATTTGTGATTGAGAAGTTTGGCCGCCGCAACACGATGGCAGTGCAGTTTGTCATCTTCACCGTGTGCGTCTGCTTCCTCTTCATCTGCACTAGCAGGTAAAGTGATGAAACAAAGTGCCAGACCATAGTCAAAAACCGTTGAGTTTTAGACCACGGTTTCTTGAGAAAGTTTGATAAGCATGTGAAGGAATAAATGGGATGACTAGAATATTAACAGAACGAATCTTCAACAATATTCTTTTATTTTCGTAAAAACATCCCAAGCCATACAGATATGCAGGCAATAAATTCTAAAAAGAAAGATTGTTTTGGAGTGTAAAAAATTTTAAAAATCGAACTTTTTAGAATATATCCATCGGCTACAGGCTGTAAGCTATAAGTGTGGCAAATTTCAAGTTTCTGGCTCATCTGGAAGTGGGCAAACAATTATGTCAAAGAGTGAGTTAGCCACGCGGCTTTGTAGTATAGATATGATTTGGAATTTTAAAACCATTAATTCGTTGTTACTCTGATTTGTCAACTGATTTGTTCCAAAATCAATAGGCCTCCTTCCATGGATGTAATAAGTTCACTTACCAAGTTTCATGAAAATGTGATAAAACGTATTTGGGCTATCGTACAGACAGTATAATTTTAAATTCGTCAGAATAAGTATTACTCTTGAGAGGTTGAGATACATATTCAGGTGTATTACTAAATGTTAATACTTCTTGTGAAGATATAGCCTATATTTCTTTTTAAATAGTAGTTGTAGCACAGTATAAGTATTAATACAGTAAAGAAACTGTGTGTTAAAAGTCCTATGACAACATGTTGACTGGACGACACTAGCACCCCATGCGGAGATTGAGTAAAGCTACATTCTCATCAAATGAAATGGCTTGGGAAAATGCATAAACACATCGCAAAATATGTTATGTTAAATGAGAAAAAGAGAAAAATACAGAATATTTTTATTTAATGCAAATCTACTTTTAAATTTAAGAAATAATAAAACAGATAATGAATTATATTCTAGTTAAGAAGAGGTAAACAATACCTAAATAGGCTACTGTTAAGGACTGTACCTAAGCCTAGTATTTTTTCTTTAAAATCATTGCCCTTTAATATAATTTATAATTCAAATTATGATAGTAAATAGCCTACATATTAATTACGTAAATTATATTATAGGTCTGTCACGTTGTTAATCCTACACGTCATTGTTGAAGGTGTATTTTGATTCTTTGCCTTATATGGCAATATACGACTTCAATTTATCGTAGGTCTATGTAGCGTCAATTACTGCAGGATGGACTTCATTAAACAAAACAAAAAATTCAGGAGCATTTGGAATTGAAGACACCGTCGGTACAGCAGTTTTAATTAACGAGTTTTTATAGGAAATCATAAACTGTTTTCGGCGTGTGTCAAGCATAGACGGTAATTTTCACTCAAATATTTTACATATTTTGTTACTAGGTTTTCTTGTCGACCATTAATGACCTATTTTATACACCAGAAATCATTACAACAGAATAAAATATAAAAATATTACATTAAAGTAACTTGAAACATAACCACACCAGAATCACGAGTAAGCCAGTAGACCTACAATAAATATTACTTATTTTCGTTCTTACCTTTCTGGATGTTTCAAGAAAGTGAAGAAATGCAATTCAGGATTTTGTCTTTTATTATTACTGAAATTTACAGCAGAATGATAAGGTCCTTTCGAATATGACGTGTTCTAATAAATACAACACTCCTATTTATTTACATACTTCCCGGAGTAGTTTCTGTAGTCTTACTATATGGCCGCTACGATCGCTAGTAAATGCGCGCGCATGCTCGGCTGGCAGAAAAACGGGCTGAGTTTCTGTACTGTATTAATACTTATACTGTGGTTGTAGTTACTTTTGAAATTTGAAAATTGTTTTATTTTACTTGTATAAATATGTATTTGTATTTGTATAAATATGATAAAATAAATAAATAAATAAATATTAATGTTTCAGTCGCCTGCTCCTGACGGTGATGCTGTTTGTGGCGAGAGGGATAATCGCTGGCGTGTTCCAGGCTGCCTATGTCTACACACCAGAGGTAAGACTGGACATGCGCATAGCAGTCAGGATTTTGTAGTCAGTTGTGACACGCGTTGCTCTTGTTCCAGGTGTATCCCACTCCTCTCAGGTCTGTTGGCGTCGGGACTTGCAGTGCGATGGCTCGACTCGGAGCCATGGTCACTCCGTATGTGGCTCAGGTAAGCACAACACATTTCACATCTTAGTTATTTTTCTATGTAGTTGCCATTCAAGCTTAAACATTTTTCCTAGCATTTCTGTGCCGCCAGTTCATTCTCATTTCCATAGTGGTTTCTGACCAAAAAGACCTTTAATTTGAGGAAAAGATGCTAATCCCACTTAATTACTGAAGCAATGCTAAACAGACTCAGTCCATCTTAATCATGAAGCTTCATTTGTCACGTTGCCGTAAACCCTTATAGGGCATTTTCTACAGACCTCACACAGTAAACGATCAGACTGGCATAAAGGAATGCAAGTACTGTGCTTCTGTCAGGTCTTGACGAGGCCCATGGAATGTGGTCTAATCGGTTGATTCCTGTTTCCAGGTGCTGCTGCAGTCTTCCATCACCTTGGCAACGGCTGTGTACGGGTTGGCAGCACTGCTAGCAGCCTTGGCGTGCTTCCTGCTTCCCATCGAGACCAAAGATCGAGAGCTGAGCGAGTCGGTAGCGCACTCTCGGTAACTCTTGAACACTGAAGGTACCTTCAAAATACCCAACAACATTTCAATATCATTTTGGTGCAAAATTTATTGAAATACCTGCTTTGTATTTAAGGGTACCTGTGTTGTATTCCTCAATGTTTCCACAGGCGATAGATATAAGAGAAACGTAACATATTGAATGATATTTGTGGAACAGAGTTGGCATGCTACACTAAGCTGGAAAAGGCTAAGCTACCGGTTTCATAGATATCAGAACTTGAGTGGATTTAGTTGACAATCTTACAATTAAACGAAAGTGTTTACAACAAATAAATACAATAAAATATTAAATACCATATATACTCAAATACTACCCGCATATATATTTTTTTTTAAACTGCGGGCAAAAAACTGGGGTGCGGGTATTATTTGAATACAGGACTCCTCTCATCTGAATTTCAACATTTTAAACCATATCGGCTCAATATAGCAAAATGCTTTATAGTAGCCCCCACAGTATAGTATAACAGTAGCAAAGCTGTAATGAAAGGAAAATGACACAAAGAAGATGCTTTCTTATTCACATGGTCAGCCATGACATGATGCTTTACGCGTACAGACGCCAAGCAAAGAGTGCAGTGTAAGCAGAACCACTCATTCGGGGAAAGTTCTGTGAATTTCCATGTGACTTTGACCTTGGGTCGAACGCTTGTAATCACGTGTGGATTCCCACTGAACAGCTGAATTGAGAGTGTTGTTGTTGTTGAAAGTCTTACGCTGCACGTCTAAGACGGCGAGATTTTGGCTGGCTGTTATTATGTATGTTATTTTAACCTACCATATTTAACTCTTTTATGATATGGAATGTTAATTATGACTGTTTAATTAAGAATAAAACTGGCAAAATAATTTTATGTTTGGGCCTTACATTTTTTCCAAAATTTCCTTTTGAAAAATTTGGGGGCGGGTAGCATTCAGGTATATATGGTAATCTAATAAATTGAAAATGTATTGAGTTGCGTTCCACACAAAATAATCAAGGGATAACATGAAGGATATAGTAATACTGAGTTGGGTCTAGCACGTATACTTCACTTTTTGTATACGAGGGCTGTTTTTTTTCAACCTCCGAAGGGGCATAAAATGAAACCCACAGTGAAAATCAAAACTGTTTTATTTGGAACATTTAGGTACACCTTCTAGCTACTTCTGTACATAGTTTTGTTCCGATTGAAACATTTGTCGTAGCGTGGTACCATTTTTCCAATACCCTCTTCATAGAAGCTTGCCACCAGCGTATTGAGAAGGGTCCTCACGGCATTTTGAAGTTTTTTTTTAATTTCTTCGTTGGTGTGGAAGCCAGATCTTAGGTTTGTTCGGGAAATTTGTGTGCATCCATTGTTTGGATTGTTTTTTGGATTCTGGATTGTCGTAACAAATCCATGTTTCATCCCCTTTCACGATGGATTTCAAAAACTTGTTCCCTTGCCGAGTGACTTTCATTTTTTTCGGCAGCTGAAGAAAGATCTGGAAGGACAGAGCTTCCACTCCAACGAAGAACTTCAAAACACTTCAAAATGCCGTGAGGACCCTTCTCAATACGCTGGCGGCAAGCTTCTATGAAGAGGGTATTGGAAAAATGGTACCACGCTACGACAAATGTTTCAATCGGAACGAAACTACGTACAGAAGTAGCTAGAAGGTGTACCTAAATGTTCCAAATAAAACAGTTTTGATTTTCACTGTGGGTTTCATTTTATGCCCCTTCGGAGGTTGAAAAAAAAACAGCCCTCGTAAATACCTGAACTAGTTTCAAAGACCATCGTCGTTCATAATAATCAGTTGGTGTTAATCTGATGATTATGAATGACAATGGTCTTTGAAATTAGTTCAGGTATTTATACAAAAAGTGAAGTATACGTGCTAGACCCAACTCAATATTATATCCTTTATAATATAGCTTCACTGTGTAAACTTCCAATATATATATGAAGAAGAGATAACATATTCATATCTTTCATAATTGTGCCTAGCTCGCATTTTTCACTTTGTGTTATGCTTTCTATCATTTTATCTATTCCACTGATATTAGCCTAACCAAAGTCATTTTCAGTTGTGAAAAACAGAGAGGGGTATTGACACTTCCCTTCCTGATCGCTATGACAACGATTATTTACTAAATTAGTCTATTTACCTATAAACTACTTTAAATTTACCAAAACGTATATATGTACATGTACGTATTCATAGAATGGAAGATTATATTATGAAAAACTACAACTGTAAATAAAGACTTTGTGGAACTTTATACAGTGAAGCAACTATAATAAAATTAATTTACTGCATGAGTTGACATAAACACACTTTTTGCTTCACTTACCATATTTTGGTATGACGCGTTTCAAGGAGCCTCCTCCCCATTTTCAAATACTCTGTCAACTGCCAAATCCTTCTCGCAAAAGAAACTTCCTGAGAAGGATTTGTCAGTTGACAGAGTATTTGAAAATGGGGAGGAGGCTCCTTGAAACGCGTCATACCAAAATATGGTAAGTGAAGCAAAAAGTGTGTTTATGTCAACTCATATAGTAAATTAATTTTATTAACTACAACTGTACTAGCAGCCATGACATAGTGACATTATTAAGATAGGATGCGGGTTTATTGTATCAATCATTGATGTACAGAGGTCCAACCCAAATTGACCTTGCGTGCATGTTGGACCAAGACATGGTGTAGATTTATGATCTTCATGGTCATGCACAAAACCATTAAATAAACAAGACAGTCGTCAACGAATTGATTGTTTATTTTTTTTATGCTATCCTACATCCAGTGCTGGTAACTTAACAAAGCTTATTGATGTGTCTTGACTCCCTTTTTATTTCCTGACTATTCATTCCTACCAAGAGTGAAATATTACTAGCCTTGTAGCTGGAAACTAAATTGCTTTCTTAGAAAAAATAGTAAGTCATACACATAGGAAGAATCTCAGAAATTTAAGAGGGGACATACAGCTTTTGATGCTGAGAAATATGCGAAGTTAATTATTTTTTTCCTCAGCAATGAATTGTTCTGTAACCTTGTAATCTGGCATGCTCTATATTGACCATACTATTTTCTGAATTCATTTAACTGTTACAGTTATGGGCAATTATCTTTACAAAATGGCTGCCAAATTTTGTGCACTGGAAGTGCTGTTTCCCTGATAATTTTCATAAATACCTATATATCTGAGTGATTCTTTTTTTCTCTCTATTTGTAACTATCATATGAACAACATAATCTATAATCTTTGGATTATCTGCAGTGTAAGTATTTTTAAAAAAAGATTCATCACTTGTTAATTTTTTTTTGTTTACATCAGAAATATTTAAAAAACAATGAACCATTAGATTTACATCAGTGATTCTAGACAGTGTTGAGTCGATAGAAAAAATGTTATCGCAATAACTGATGAAACACTTTATTTTATGAATCTGGTATCATAATCGCAAAACTAGTTACTGAAGAGCAGTTTTAGGGTGATTGCAATGGCATAATTCTACCCTATAGAACGCAGTTTGTCATTTGACTCGGGTAAAGCGCCTCTAGTGTTAAAAGCTGGAACTACAAATCGTGGATAGTATACGGCTTCTTCATGGAACAAGTTATCTGAGTCAGTAGAAAAACTGTTATCGCAATAACTGACGAAACACTTCATTTTATGAATCGGGTATCATAATCGCAAAACTAGTTGCTGGTGAGTTGTTTTATAGTGTGATTGTAATGGCCTAAATCTGCCCAATAGAACGCAGATCACTGGTATAGTCTTCGCGCCCAAACGATCCCCAGTCTGCTACAAAGATTCTTATTCTTATTCTTATTCTTAAAGCGAGCGGAACGCTTTTAAGTCGGACCACTTCCCTCATCTGGAAAAGATTATTAGGGTCT
Source organism: Ectobius pallidus (assembly GCA_964059195.1). Taxonomy (NCBI): domain Eukaryota; kingdom Metazoa; phylum Arthropoda; class Insecta; order Blattodea; family Ectobiidae; genus Ectobius; species Ectobius pallidus. The sequence goes on along the minus strand of CAXKWD010000005.1, from coordinate 184,425,067 downwards.
ACCCACCCCTGAACAAATGCGGTGGTCCCTGCCACCAGGCCAGGCCTTGTTGCAATGTCACTTGTGTTGTTTCTCCAGATTTGTGGAAAACAGCTGCAAGGCTTTTAAACAATGCGCATCTTATGCTTAGGCATGTGCAACATTTCCCTTCCTTCCTTTTCAACCCAAAGATATTTATGGAGGGTTAGGTCAGGGGTGGGGTTGAGATACTGTATTAGAGGGTTGCCGCCTGAGCGGACACTACTGACATTTATATATATATGAGGAAATGCGCACAATGTGCAAAGTTTAATGTACTGACATTTGTAGTTCCCGCTTTTGACGGTAGGGTCGCTATACCAGTGTCACATGGATCCAGCATTGTTCGTATTCCGTTGACGTCATAGATTGCCACAACCCTCCCTCAGAAGAGGAATGGGCACGTTTTTAAAGTCACCAGTAAATCCACCGGTGGAAAAGTGCGGTGAAAGTCCGGTGAATGTACGATGAACGTCATCCGCCATTTTTTTCATCTGATGAGCCGTTGAATTTACGAACGGGTTGATGGATTCCAGCGGGAATATTCGAAATGTATATTAATTATTTCATCATGGATTTGCTAGAAATGGAAATAATAATATATGATGGGCAGGGAACTAATAACTGAGTGCTACCATTCTCATAAATAATATTTTGAGCATATTAAAATCCATAAAATATTGCATAGCTAAATGCGGTACCTGACCTCATTATGGATAGCCTGTGCTGTCAGTTTACAATAATGTTTTATTCTACCTGGCAGAGTTAAGGCCTTATCTTCCATTCAATCAGGGGGAAAAAGGATACATACAACTTACAATGTTACACAAAAGAAATAAAATAAGTTTTAAGATGATAGGCCTACTTAACTATTTACAATTGCATCAAAGACCCTTAAAACTAAAAGTAAATTAAACAATAAATTATATTATAATATGTGATCAATTAAAATACCATATACTTATAAATATTAATCTGGCCTAATTAAAATTGTATGTCCATTCCATGTTTAGGAAATCATTTACATTACAGTATAAAATGCTTTTGATATGAGCCAGCTTTTTAGGACTTTCTTAAATTTTTTAGTAGGCACTTCAACAACAGAAAGGGCAAATTATTATAAAATATATATTGCTTATATAAATGACTGTCAACACATTTATTTAATCTGAATGACGGCAAATCTAATTTCAAATTGTTTCTAGTTCTGTGTTCGTGTATACAAAAGCGTTGTGTGAATTGTTGTAGGTTTTCTTTCACGTGTACTAAATTTATATAAAGACTAGGAACTGTGTTTGTTTTTAATTAACGAAATATCAGGTAGACCTACACAACTATCTTGATGTTTTACTCCTGCTAAAATACTTATGTTTTTTTTTCTGACATAGGAACACCTTTATTGACCCTGAACTACCGGTACTGCCCCATAACCGGATGCCATATAGGATATGTGGATGAAAAATACGCTGTTATTAACATATCTTGACTAACTGAGGCTTTTAGCTTAAGGAGTAGAAAAATAAATAACTCGAGACAGCTTAGCAGTAGCATTTGTTTATTTGTTGGTCCCATGAAAGCTTATTATTCGAGATACTCGGAATTAATAGATTTCTTATGTAGAGTATTTTTTCTTTCTTTTCTCGTCTTCAAACAAAATCAACTCATCACTTTCATTTTCGGAGGACTCAAACTCTGATGAAGAGCAGTTCGTTAGCTTTCGCACGAAATTAAACTCAATGTATTAATGCTAGTGGCAAGTGTCGTCTGCTTCGCTGCTCCGCCATGTTTGTCATCTAAGAAGCATCGTACTTTAAGTTCGGTGAGTCTGGTTGCAATCGGTGACTTCCACCGGACTTTCACCGGTGAGTTTATGAACGGCCTGATGCTTTCCCGGTGGATTGTCCGTTGACTTTACAAACGCCCTGGTGAAAGACCGATGGCACCGGTGGAATCAATCGATGACTTTAAAAACGTGCCCATACGCTGATACCTATTAGCAAGTTGTAATCTGTAAGTAGAAGATGGGCAAAAAGAGAAAATTTGAAAATAAGGAAGATCAGTATGAGTTTGACCCAGTCCCAAAACATTTGGTTGTTGCTCATTTGCGGAATCAAGAAAAGCGGTTGATTATTATATTGGAGAATGCCCAATTGGAATCCGTGAAGGTAAGCATTGTTTGAGGTTATGTTTATTTCGTTGCATGTGCTTTGAATTCATTTGATTTCATTTAAACTGTTTCCTTTTAGGTGGGGAACACCTTCCAGCTATTGAACTGCGATGACCATGTGAACGTTTTGAAGAAATACAATCGCGAAGTTGGTTCATGTAGGCCTGATATAGTTCATCAGTGCCTGCTGATGCTACTAGACAGTCCTCTCAACAGAGCAGGCCTCCTTCAGGTAAATGCTACATGTTAATATTTAAAGCCCTATCCACAATGTGCAGTTGGCTGCTTGGGAGCAGCACTCGAGCCATCCACAATATGCAGTCAACTTTGACGTTAGGGAAACATTTTACAGAATAAAAATCGTGGAGGAATCGCTTTATAATTGCATAATATATGTAGTAAACACATCCTGCTTTCTTGTAGTATGCTAATATGTTTATTTGCATTAGTAAATCATTTTCAGTCTTGTAATATGTTACTTGCAGTCGTGCCGTCTGTAGTTGAAGATGAATTTCTCGACTGCCTGCTGTCGACTGCAACTGCACATTGTGAATGGCGTCCATTACTCACCACATGTTATACTTCGACTACAGACTGCCGACTGTACATTGTGGATGGAACTTAAGGCATATAGTGACAGGCTTCGCGACGCACGGTTTTCACCATCGAATATGCAGGCTAAAGTCATGAGGCAACAGATGAGTATTTGTGAACTGTGTGAAAACAACTGCGAGAAATGTCATTTTATGAAGTGCACCAAGAGAACAGTATTACTAACGCAATTCTGTTCGGAATAACTGAGCTCCATCCTTCAATGCCCATTGGGCACATTCTCACTATTAATAATAATAATAATAATATTTTCGAGGTTGTAAAGTTCTTTCAAACCACTGCCTTCTAAACTGTATTAATCGTGTATACACTGCCTGTCCTATACGGCTAATTTTGCGTACTCGGCGACATTAGAGATGGCAGCACCTTTCACACCCAGACTGCTTCTTGTTTTTTGCTACGACATTGTTGATTATGTAGTGCTGTCACCGCCGTCTCATAATCACTGCCTTCTAAACTGTATTACTCCTCGAGACGGCGGTGCTCATAATATAGTCTATCAATGCGTCTAATTAATTTACATTTATTTTAATTATTGCTCCAAAATTCCATTTCAAGGTAAGTGTCATATACTGGAATAATATTACGTTCTAAACAAATAACACAAGTATCTGTGTCTGTTTAATGCTTATTTTGATTAGTGATTGCTGCAATCTGGGTGTGAACTGTGTCGCCTCTACTGGATAAATTAGGCAATTTAACAATACTCTGAACTCCATGTTAAAATAAAGCATAGGACAGGCAGTGTAATTCTCGAGACGGCGGTGTTTCAAACCTATACACATATAAACCTTTCAATTTGTATTGTTCCAGTTAGTTTGTTTCTGTTTTTATTTTTGACGTCCATTGCCATATAGGCTTAACGACAATAGAATGCAAATAAATAAATAAATACAGGACTTCACGGATCCGACATTGCAATGTTAGGTTAGGAACGTTCATGCAAGAAGGACAGTTGGCATCCTACTCTGCTCAGAACCATGATGAAGTGTTTTATGCGTAATAAAAATGAACTGATTGAAAAGGATAAAAAAACATCAAGTTCTAAAAACTACTAATTCGACCCCTTAATCAATTCCTTTATCAAAAGTAGGCCTATGTATGGTAAAATCCTATATCAACTCCCCCCATATTTTAACACTTGATTATCTCCATAAAACAGTTTAAAACACACGGATTTCAACACATATCATTCTCGGGAGAGGAGGTGTTGTCTTCACGAGTGATCTAGTCCAACACGCGTGCCCTAAATAGTACATTTTCTTTTATAGTACCAAATGACAAAAAGTAGCAATATTTCCGCCATATTAATTATTGTACAGATTGCATGATTGGACGTTGCCTGTGTGACGTTGTTTAGCGATGAACTGACCAACATAACAAAACATGCAACATAACGAAATGCGCACAACTACCACTAATCAAGCTCTACATATCACTAACACTAATATCACTGTTCCTAACCTAACCTAACATCCTGTAACCAATGCAGACAAGCACATAAGTGTATAAGTGACTGTGCACCTGGCTCGGTTGAAAACAAATACATTGCGCTGGACGTGTGAAGAATCCATATCACGACAAGGGGGGGAGTTTTTATGGGACTATGCTGTAAGGGTATTTAATCAAGTGTTCAGTTCAAGAACAGCCATTTCATAAATACAGGTGGGACATTCTGACAAATTATAGAAGCTATTTTTGTTTATTACATATCGTCGCTTAAGAAACAATACCGCGTAACTAACAAAACACAAATTTTACTGGAGAAGCAAAAAACTGTTTATTTTTGCTATTAGGCGTCGTACAATGTTTACATTTTCAGGATAATAAACAACGTCATGACACAAAATTTTATCTTGAGCGATATTTCATCATAAGCGCGCTATTTCAGTGATGACAACAGTATAAAAATGTAATTTTCACCAAAAGTGTCAGTTACGCGGTATTGTTTCTTAAGCGACGATATAGTGATGTGAGTCGGAAAATTTTCAACGGAAAAATTGGAAATTTTTCCGGAAAAATTGGAAATTTTTCAGAACGTCGGAAAAATATGGAAAAATAGGAAAAATATGATTAAGTGCTTTTTTTAAGTGTGTGTATGTGTCCAAGCCCCAGGCAGCCAAATTGCTTATTTGAGAAAGTGAAATCTCTTTCTTATTTGAGACAGGGAAATCCAATTGCATATTTGAGAAAGGAATATATATATATATATATAAAGGAGAAGAAAGTGCCAGAGCACTTACCAATTGGCAGGCTGGTCTTCAATTGGTGCTGGCTCTGGTCTGATACAAACACACACAAATAAAACATTAAAGTTGAAAACAAGTTCAGCTTGTAGACGTGAACTAGTTAATTATATCAAACTTAACTTCTTTAGTAATATATTAATGTGTTTTTTCCATTTTAATTTACTGCCAACTGTTAGACCTAAATACTTTATTTCATGTACTCTTTCCAGTTCTAGGCATTTACATGATGTCAACTTATTGGAATTGTGTAAATGATATTTTAACTTACATTCCATCCTCAGTTTTGGCTTTTGGGTAAATATCGTATGTTTTTATTCTGTTATCTTCTAGCCATCCTCTGAATGCCTCAGTATCGAATTTGCATATCTAAAGTTAGCTTGGTAGTAATTCACCGATAATAATTATTGCATTTAATCAGTGAAAATTTATATTCAGTGAAAATACACTTTTATATCTTTTTCTATTATTGGTGGTGTTTTATTTATTTATTTATTTATTTATTCCAGTTTTTCCAATTTTTCCAATTTTTCCTTATTTTTCCAATTTTTCCAGAAATTTTCCCGGAAATTTTTCCAAAAAATATTTTTCCGGAAAAATAACAACACTAATTACATATCATAAATAATAAACTAGAATTGGTTCTTCACATTCTGTAAAATTTACAATACCTTCTCCTTCACACTACATGCAAAGCATTATTTAAAATTTATTCTGAATATTTTAAATTTGTTTTTCAAAATCAGTTACGGGTGGGACATAATTTGGACACTGATTTTAATGATGCAAAACAAAAGCTCATTTTCTATTCTGCTATTACTGTTAGGGTCTTAATGTTGTTATTAATGAAGGTATGAGGGATTAAATACAAATTATAAACTGTTTCCAGGTTGTCAAAACATTTATTTAACTCATTAATAATAATTTAACAAAACTATCACGGTTATGGGTGGGACAAAAATTCCCTTGTTTGTTATTTTACATAGTAATTAACCACACATATTTTTGAAGTTAATCTTATACCAAATTGTACCTTAAGATGTATATTTTCTCAAATGAAGATGTACATAGCTGATTACTCTTGACTACTTGGTATTAAAGAGTGTTAAAATCATGCTAAAAATGGCAAAAAAAAGTAACTCAATGCAATAAATAAGTAAATCGACAGATTTTACACATGAAACCACTTCGGTTTCCTTAAAAGTCCTTAAAATTCAGAGAATTTGAGGTTTTAAACTTATTTTTGACCACCCAATTGCAATAATTTTATAACTTCTCTCTTTGAGGGAAAAATTCCATTATTTTATGAAATGGCTGAGAAAAGGAAATTGTAATGTCGAGGAGATAACTTAGGGCTCTTACCGTTTTATTAATGTTTCAGGTATATGTTCACACTGAGAAGAATGTGCTGATAGAAATCAACCCACAGACTAGAATACCACGCACGTTCAAGAGATTTGCAGGGCTCATAGGTAAATGATTGTTTAGTCAACTGCTAGATGTCATAATAAAATATGAAATGCTTGGTCCAAACTTTCCACTAAAGACTCATTTAAAATGTGTATCACAACACTATTTATTTAGTGGTTAAAACATTAATCAAAATGGTTAAAATCTTTACACTGTACGACGTTTCAGCCTGTCTCCTCCAGGCCTTTTTCAAGTAGACTGATTGCCATGATCACTTCCGCTTCTAATGGGCATGTTATTCAACCGTTCTTGTTGTTGATCTTTGTTCATGTGTTCCTCAAAATCACGTTCCCTATATCTGTTGTCCCTTTGGTGTTCCTGTATCCATTCTTTAGGTATATTAAAGTTGATTTCTCTTCCTGAGGAATTGTTGGGTAGCTTAGGGATGGATCTCTTATTTTGTAAATTCTTAATATTTTCCTGCGGATTTTGTCGGCCTCTACCTTTAGAATCTTGAATTGTCCTATGTTATGCCCTTCCCTAATTAGATGTTGGCTTAATCCAGTATTGCATTTTTTGTTTTTTACATCTCTTTCATGTTCTTGTAATCTTACGTTAAAGGTTCTGCCTGTTTCCCCAATGTAAACTTTTGCACAATCTCTGCACGTGATGGAGTAAACACCTGGATTTTCCAATTTTTCTTTATTTTTTCCAAAATGTTTGTATTGAGCGAAGGATTTTTCTATTGTGTTCTGGAGGAGACAGGCAGAAACGTCGTACAGTGTAAAGTTTTTAACCATTTTTATTAATGTTTTAACCACTAAATAAATAGTGTTGTGATACACATTTTAAATACAGTTTTAACTGCTAGATGTTTTATTTGACTGAAAAAATAATTACTGTATTATAACATTATATTTATTAACACTGACATTGTTTCAACATAAATTGTATAATTGTTGCCATATGGGCTTTCAGATTTTAAATGAAACGATTAAAAGGAACACAGATTCATGATGAAATCCTGTACCATCCATGATTCTATGAAAAGTATGTCCATATAAATAGTAACAGTAAGTTTGATTCATAAACACAGAAACTGTCCTACACAAACTAAATAATGGAGTTATATTTCACATTTTCAGGCCTAGTTCTTTACTGTGAATCAATTAAATACTATCCCTCAGTTTACACAACTTTTTATTGCGAAGTGAGAAACGGTGCTGAAGACCAGTAGTAGAAGAATACTCAGGTGATACGATCATTCTTGTGGCAGTACATTTCCTGAACAGTGTGTAACTCCGTGGGTTGATGACTAAAACCACGTTAGGTTGATAAATCAAAGTTTTTTTTATCATTGCTCAAAACCCAGGTGATCCACACAAACCAAGGCTATGGTAGGTTGAAAACCTCGACTTCAGATATTCAAGATCATTTAGAAGCTAATCAGAGATGAATTGATCTTCTGATGGCATTAAATGCACATGTTAAAATACTGAGGGTAGAAATAATCCATTAACACGATTACAGTGATTCATAACCTACAACAAGATGTCTATGCTTACGTAGTATAATGTTTATTATGCATATATAGGTGTATCAGAAAAGAATTAGGCAGGATTCACGTCACGAATGTGTGGTATTGGGGTACCTCTTATAATATACTCGAAGCTTTCTGATGCTTCTGGTGTTTTTCTTTATTTAATGTTGGCATTGAATCTCTTTATTCTTTGTATTCCTCACCAGCCGCTGGTGAGCCCAGTCCGACCACAAGCATTAAAGCTTATGAACTCTAAGGGAGTGGTGAAAGTGACATGCTGTAGACCAGTCCCTGGATGAGTCTAACTCGTACTGGTTTGATATCAGACATGAACTGTATGAATACAGGTCAGTTTGAGGTTCAGGAGCAGAGGATTGGGGGAATATGAAAACATTAAGTGGAGGGTTGGATGTCATTTGACGTGAACAGAGGACGTGATAGTTATTTCCCTTATTGAACAAGGTTAAGGTTAACGAACCTAGAGGATCATGTTTGCCATTACGAAGCACCCGAGTGTAATAGGAACTTATCTGTTCACAGTTCAGCTGCTTCACAAGTTCAGCGTCAGAGCTTCAGACTCGCCAACAAAACTTCTCAAGGTCATCAAGAACCCAGTCACCGACCACCTGCCTGTTGGGTGTCGCAAACTGGGGACATCGTTTTCAGCGACCAAGGTTGTGAATCCTCGTGAACTGGTACCTAGTGTGGAGCCAATCACCATCGTGGTGGGAGCCGTGGCACATGGCAAGGTAAGTTCCTCGGCTTGTCATTCAAGATTATCCGGGTGCGAGATTTTGAATTTCCCGCACTACTGTAAGCCATGACAAAATAAAGTGCGGGAAATTTAAAATCTTGCACTGGTTATATCTATATTTATATATCTACTATTATGAAAAATGAGTTTGGTTCTTCACACAACACCCTGAGCTGTTGCCAGATTTAACCCCTCCTTTTAATTCCCTATATAAATAGCTCCATTATCACGTTATTACTGAGCTGTTCTAAATGTAAAGTAGGATTGAAAGATGTTGCCAATCTTTGTGTCACATCTCCTAACCCAAATACAAATTTTGGTTTTATAAGATTTTTCATTCTTCAGCTACACACACACACACACACAGACGTGTTTCTGAATATCAGAACTTGTATTTGTGTTGAAAACTGGACATGAAATTTTGTGATCCTCTATGGGCAGAGGAAGTAATCAAGTGTGCATTTTACTTTCTCAGTAGGTACTTACAACTGCAGGTCATGTCCAAACCGTAAAATATAAATAGTTATTTAGTTAGGTATGTTTGCGGAAGGACTAAAAGCAAAATAAAATAATTTTGCCAGATCTATCATAGATTTTTTTTAGACAGCCGTTAATATTTGTGAAGTAATAATAATAATTATATAATACTCACTTACTCAATGGCAATAGACAATTCCTAAGCAAGCTAAAGGAATATTATCTATTTTACGGAACCTGAAGGTTCATTGCCATGCTTACATGAGCTCGCCATTCAACCCTATTCTGTGCTAACTCCATCCAACCCTCCCTCACAAGTCCTACTTACCTTAAATCTATCCTAATATTGTCCTCCCACTTACGTCTAGGTCTTCCAGGTGGTTTTTTCCCTTCGGGTCTCCCAGTCAATATTTTTTAGATATGTCTTTCCTCCCCATTTCATCCTCCGTGATTTAATTACCCTTACTATATCCAATGACGAGTACAGGTTATGAAGCTTGTCGTTAGGTAGTTTTCATGTCTCTTAGGTCTGAATATTTTTCTAAGCCCCCTGTTTTCAAACATTCTCAGATTATGTAAGGGGCCATGTCTCACATCCATATAATACAACCGGCAGGATAATTGTCTTATAAATCTTAATTTTTAGATTTCTGTACAGAAGACGAGAAGATAAGAGTTTCTGAACTGCATAAAAGTAGGCATTTCCTGATTTGAGTCTACACTTAAACTTCTGCCTGAATATTATTTGTATCTGTAATTATTGTTCCCAGATATTTGAATTTCTCCACTTGTTCGAACGATTTACCGGCTATTCTAATTTTTGTAACGCGTTTTTTGACGTTCCATGACCATGTACTGACACTATGCCAGCGCCAGGCTTAGAAGGGAACTTGAACAAAACAAATAGCACGTGTACTGCCACTGGCAGAGCTGTGCTTCGGCCACGGATTACAACACATAGTTCCATGTAGAATTACAAAATTAATTTTGTTTCGTATTAATAAAGAGTTTTTTTTACTTAAAAACTAAACATTTTTAAAATATAAAATTTTATATAACTAATCAGAGTTACGCTGAATTTAGAAACATGTAAATAATAATAATAACATAATGAACCATTTTCTGTTATAATACAGAATATTATACATTTGGTCATATGTTTATAGCTCGCTTGTCTTCTGCAAATTGTCTATTACATTATAGCTGAAGACAATAATTATGAATGTATCTTATTTGTTAAACATCTTAAAGGAAAAATAGTGAAAAGTGGTGAAAAATACACTGACAGGCATAAAAACCCGATCACAAAGAAATTTAAAAAAATTAAGTTAAAATAAAAATTATGTAGTAGGCCTAGTGCTTGAAATAAAATTAATTACTGCAATTGTATACGTTTTTAAGATTAAAATTTAATGACACATTTCACACTTAATTCCCTATGTTGCCTCTTGCACCATGGTGAATGGTGAGCCTAAGGTTGCAGCGGCATAATGGAGGCTGCGTCCATCATTAATTAGAGCAACAGCTTTGGCAGCGTCTCCAGGACTGAGAGGCTTAATTTCAACTAACTTACTGACAGAATCACTTCAATGCGAAGGGAGACAGTTTCCATTCAGTTTGGAAGGAAATGACGCAATACAACAATGAAACACCTTCCAATATGTATGACAAGCTAGTGCAAATAATCAGATTGGAATCGCCCTATTGCAATGTTTTTGTTTTGTTTTGTTTGGTGATAAAGTGAAGACATGAAGAAAGCAGATATGCTGTATCTATAGCTAATGTTCCAATATAAAATAATAATTCATCGTCACCAACAACAATGTATAAACATAAAATCAAAATTATGTTTTAATGTTAAAATTACAACAAATTTTACAGTGATCGGTTTTTTTTTTTTGCCGGTCAGTGTATATTGTTTGAATGTGTACATGAAGTTTTGTGAAAAGTATCCAAATTTAGCCATTGAAGATATTGTTAATTTACTGTCACGAGTTTACTGGTGTTTCCATAAAGACTGTCGGGTCATACAGTGTTACGACTACCTCCCTATCGTTGCCAGACTTCTTTGGGTCCAGTTGATGAAGGGATAGAATCAGAATAATAATATGTCTTTCAAACTGAGAAGATGTCAAGGTCTTGGTAGATAGGGAAGTAACACTTGACAAGTGGCGACATGTCATAAAGGGAGAGGAGAAATTCTGGGAATCGGAGAGTTATGTGCGATGCCATTGTTGACCACTTTGTAATCAATCCTGCCACAGCAGTGGTGCCGAGGACGACAGTCAGCTGGAAAGGGATTGAACTGAACCACTGGTTATAATCTCAATAATCTACGCTTATACAATTCAACGGCCCTAAATAATGTGCTCACTCGCTCCCTCACTTCGTGAGACATCAGGTATACTCGGCGATGTTCGTCTCTCGCAGTCTAAACTTTCATGACAACTACAAAATTAGAAAAACAGTTTGTTTATTATATAAGGCCTAAATGAAATGAACACAATGAACAAATATTCTAATTTTATTTTTACTTACAATTTTCATAGCTCTGAACCACAAACATTTTCAATAAACTGCCAGTGTAAATTTCTTAAAAATCCTGGAGTCAATTAATAATGGCGGGCACCAGCTATAATATATTGATGGTTTAATCCTGGAAGTATCGTGGACAATAAGAAATCCAAACAAACCACTCCTTCCCTTGAAAAATTATATAATTTCTGAAAATTACACTGAATTGATCAAATTAAATTCACATCATACTCATCTGTTAACAAACAGTTGAGAAACGATACGTATTATCAGTGTTCACAGGTAGCTTTGGAACTGCACAAAACTTATCTGGATGTGCAGAAGGAAAAAAGTAACTTATACCCAGAATAGGTTTATCACCAACAGATACTGGCCTGCCATTTAAACTTACAAGAAGCAGTTTCCTGTAAGGATAGCCTTCGCAATGACGATTAATAAGTCCCAAGGACAGATTTTAGGTAAGGTTGGAATTTATTTGCCAGAACCAGTGTTTATGAATGGACAACTATATGTAGCATTTTCAAGAGTCAGATGTTGCCTGGTCCATGCCTGGTGGTATGGTTACTATTTGGTTCCAGTTGCTTCCACTTTTCCTTGTCTCTTGCTTGCCTCGACCGTTGTCCTCCTGCTGCTCTTTTGAAGAAGTCTGACCATCTTGTTTTTTGCCTTCGTCCTGTAACCACACCGCCAGAGTTAAGAGCAAACTACAACACCAGCAACAAATCCATAAGAAGTGAAAAGTGCCAGTGGTGTTGTTCAATGTAGTGGCTCCCTAGGAATAGCTCACCTTAGGACCGTCAAAATGCGCTAATCCCTGCGTAAACAGGAGGCCTTGGCCCTTTAAGGGATGTTCGTAGGCTAAATTTATTATTATTATACTCCATGCCAAGCTATACAACAGTGAATGTTTACACAATAAACTTTTGCATTTTAAGTAGGTACTTACATTGCAGCCCCCCCCCCCCCCCATCCAGGTGATCTGTGGATCACAGTGTGGGATGTTTGTTCTCCATACAGATCTGAGTGGTGTTGATACCAGTGGCAACATTAGAGTGGGAAATAAAGTATCTCATAAACAGAGAAAAATTTTATGTTATGGAAATTTCAATTTCTTCGTATCTCAACCCCTCATTGGCATGGTGTGAAGAAGCAGTGGGGTGCAAAATAATTCTAGGTCCTTTAGGAACAATGAATAGCTATATCAAGCATTTTCTGAGGGAATAGTTTGAGTGTGATATACGTTCTTCCTCATTTCTGTCTCTAGATGCATGAATTAAGGATCCGGAATTTTAAAACTGAAAGTCCTTCATAAGTTAATTTGTAATTACATGCAAAGTACAAAACCCAGGCAACGAGAAGAGTGATTTGTCTTTTGTACAGCTGTCAATTAAATTTTACGTACTTGGTCTTCAAAACGCTGGGTTCGATTCCTGGTCAGTCCTTGTGGTTGAATATTTTCCTGTGTGTTCCAGGTGGATCCCGATTACATTGAGGAGACGGTGTCGATAAGCAACTACCCTCTGTCGGCAGCACTGACCTGCACCAAACTGTGCTCAGGGTTTGAGGAAGTGTGGGGTGTGACGTGATGTATTAGAATCCAGTTGTGTTCACATTAAAAGCTATAAAACTGTTCTGATGTTGCGGTTGTGTCCCTCGTTGCGCTCTATCCCTTCTGAGTTCCTTTCTGTTGAAATGTGATGTTCTAGTCCATTGTTTTACAACCTGTGGTCTGTGGACTCCTAAGGGGCTGTTAGAGATCGAACATTTCGTTGTCGTTAAGTGTAATGTTATCATGTTGCTCACATGGTTTAAGTTTGTTATATTTAGCCCGTTACTGCTTCCCTCTGTGCACATTTTCTTCTGGCTGTTCTTTGTTTCGAGTGCCCATGTGGCAGAGAGCAAATAACATATAATGTTAGGCCTCACATTTATAAAAGAGCTATATTCTTCAGTATCTGTAAACGGATGTTAGGCTATGGCTGACTTCTCCACACGTTCGTCTTTATTGTGATAGAACTTTGGTTCGAATGTAAGATTTTCCACAGGAACTGGCTCCATCTTATGTAAGCTGCATATAACTAATATAGAACAATTTGCTAAATGATTTTTTTTTTTAAATCTTTTTATTCGTAAGTGTAAAACATGGCAAGACTTGTGACAGCATTGACTCGCCGTTATTGATCTACGTCATATACAGTAATATTCATCCTGCTTGTCAGAGGAAGTTTTCTCCTAAAGTATTAATCAAAGGTGCTTTTAAGTACATAAGTAAGAATTTCAGCTTTTTGGTTTCAAGTTTTTAAAAATACCATAGAACCTTGATTTAATATTATTCTGGATATTAAATAAGTTCATAGGCTTCCACAGCCGGTGTCATATATAAACTGATTGTATTGGCTATCCGGGTTGGGCCACGTCGTGTTTTTAGTGTCTACCATTGTGGACACCTTCGGAGAAAGATTCACACTAAAAATAAGTGCTTGTGAAGAATAAACAGTCGCTGTTATCATGACATCAGTGGATACTTTCTTTAAAGTTTTAATTGTTTCTCGCCAGATTCCACTGATCTTCTACCCATATTCCCTGTTTGTATTGTGGGGATGTTGTGTTATCCTGGAAGATGGGTACAAGATCGGTGACATCTGGCAGGAGACTATTAAAACTTTGAAGAATGCACCCACTGATGTCATGACAACTGCGACTGTTGATTCTTCACAGGCACTTACTTCTTTTTAGTGTTGATCATTCTCCGAAGAAGGACACAAAAGGATGTCCGAAACGTTAGATGATAAAAAACATGGCGCGACCTAACTCGGATAGCCAATACAATCAGTTTATATAGGGTTTCTATTAGTTTGTGTGGGTTGGTCTTGAGAAGTTTCTCGAGTGAGTACGAGGATTGATTACACTGCCATCTTCTGGGAGACGTGAAGTGATTGGGACCAGGCAAGCCACGGTCCTCTGTCCACGAACAAGTTCTTAGTTTTGCAACATGTCCTTTTTTGTAATGGTTGACTTCTTTCAGTACATGGAATGTGCATTATAAAACACATGAAACACATCCAGTGGTAATATTACATTTCCCATTCTCATATTGGTTGATCTAGTCAACCTAGGACGGTTTTATGTAGGAAAGGGTTCTTCTTATAATGTTCACCATACACAGTGCACGCCGCTTATTGTGATCACTTTTAGACACAGGTAATCTAATGATATTAACTGTAGCTGAAAGAATTAATTGAAGGATATTTATTATGCATCAGATAATTACACTACAAAAACATAATTAAAAGCTATTTATTCATACATACAGGATGATATGTAACTGTGAATTATTCAACCACTTATAACAACTGCAAACAACTATTTTCACAATGAATGAAATGTTTCTATTGTTTCTGTTTTCCCTTTGGAGTCCATTAACTAATATTTCATACTCGTAGTGTTTTTTGGAGGTTTACTGATCTGTGGTGAACACCGCTCAGCAAAACATCTAACACGTGTCAGTTCAAGTCTTTTCATTTTACACTAGCCATCACTGCATGTCAACACTGTGACCTGCACAGATCAAAAGCTGCAGCTTAACTGAGGGGTGAAACATGTTTTATTCCTTAAAAGAGGAAGTTAGGTAGTGTCAGCCCCTCGAACTGGTCATCCTGTGAGCTGGGAACACTATAAAACACAATACAGTTGAGTTAGAAACGAAACCCTTTAAAACGAAATTTTGAATGACGTACAGTACTTGGAAATAAAGCCGCAAATAGGAAAATGTGATAACAGAAACCGAATCTTTGATCACAATAAACGACATTTTTTCAGTGTATCAGTATTAATCCGTACGGGACTTCATAAAAGTGATAACATTATCCGCAGTTACATTAAGCGGCATTCACTGTTTAAATATTAGACATTTTAACAAAAAAGTTGTAAAAAAGCTGGACAATCAAAGAAACAAAAAGACAAACCTTTAATCCACAAAATTTACTGAATATTTACAATTTACCTCTGACTCATGTACACAAATTATCCTAAAAGACTTGTTAAATTTCTTGTGCAGATGCCTCACTGTACTTTTAACTTTTATGTATTCTATCAAGAAGTTGATTTTCTTCCGATGCTTTGTCATAAAAGTCAGCGCAATGAGCAAGGCCTGGCTACTTGTAGCTGACGGCTTGCACGATGCAGCACGCCAGTCTGCTCCCTGCGTTGCCCGTCTTGAGAGATTCCTCGTTGCCCCCTCGTCCTAGGTCATCCTGCCCAGCATGCACCACAATCGCACGACCCACTGCATATCCCTCGTTTTCCGCATACAGGGAAATGTGTGTGTCCTTGAACACAAAGTTGGCACTGCCGTCTTCAAGTGCCAGTATGTTTCCAAAGTCTCCGGCATGGCGGACAGGATCCTGGGGGCCCCCATGGGATTGCTGCAACATGAAAATAAACCACTTAGGTTAATGGTACTGAAATGATTCTCGAGTAAGCAATAGGCCGACATTTCCATAGAAATGCTAGGTAGAGACATTATAACAGATTGTAGGACTTACAACAACTCAACGTGAGAAGCCCTAATGGGATGTATGTTATTAGCAGGGCCCGGATTCTGATGACCTAAAATTGTTTGAAAAATGACCTATAAAATGACCTAAAAACTGATATTTTATTTTATAAAAAATTATTACTGTACACAAAGTTATAGACTAATTTGCACATATTTGAAAAACTGTAAATAACTGTAATGTTGTGAATGTTCTTCTCTCACGGAAATTTATTCTGGTGGGTCAAAATTCGGCACATCCTTTGGTGGTCTGCCAGGTTATATTGTTGTTTATTGAGGGTAAACAGTAGTTTGTACTCTCAAATCCAAGCAGGTGCCAAGTCAATCTAATAACAATAGTAATATATTGTAAATATATATTGTATATATTGTAATATATAAAAAATTGTGGCGTTTCTTTGATTCGCATTTCCGACCGACATGACAACACTTTAACGCCGAATTTTTCCTTCTTGCATTAAACAAACAACACTTCAGAGACAGCACCACTGTAGACGACAAAAGTTAATACACTCAGTGTAAATACATGAAAATGATTAAATAAGGAAGCAAATGACATGAAAATGCCAAAATAATGACGTGAAATTGAAATAAATGCCCTAAAAATATAAAATTGCATAAATGACAAAAAATGACGTATTAAAAATGCATTTCTACAATCTAGAGGCCATGATTAGGATTTATGTACAAGTTGGCAATGTCTATGCAGCATCAATAAAAAGATGACATGTCATTAGAATCCGGGCCCTGGTTATTAGACATTCTACTTTTCCTATGTAAGCTCCATTGTTCCATGTGATATCGTATTTATCATACGCTTGTTTCTAACAATGCATATTTCGCTATATTGTATATTGAGTACATCATAAAGAGACTTTATAAGGAAATTATTAGACCGAGTACATAATTTATGATATGTTTGTACTACATAATTATGAAACAGTTAACCTGAATAACAGGAATAAGAACTTTAAAAGTAAAACAGTTCCTCTAGAGAAGAAGAATTGTGGATTGTCCCCATAACGCTCGCAGCATTGCCACGTTGTATAGCTATACCTATACGCTGCCGAAGATAATCTGTGGCGCGAGGATCGTGCGTAATACTCTTTGAGCCGATTGTGAAGCCGGCTCAATTAATTTATTTTGAATTAAAGTCACTAGATGGCGCGAGCTGCTCCATTGTGTTCGTTTTCGCGGGCATAGGTCCGCTTGCCTCACCCTTTTCTCTTTGCGGCAAGCCTACTGGCGAGTTGCTGATCTATACGGCGTCAGTAGCGGGCATGTTTTCCTTCCGTACAGACCTGTTTCGGTAGCTTCGTTTAGTTTGTCATTTAAAATGTAAATTCTTTGGTCTTTGTGCTTTCGTTTGTGGGATAATGTAACCCTAAAGTCTTCTTCAGGTTTGCAACAGGTTCTTAGTTTCTTTTCTTGTCATTTATACTTGTAGTTATGTAATAGTAGTATTTCCCTCCCCTTCTTTTCCTGTGCTTCTTAACAGTAATCAGTTTGTTTATTTGGCAATGCATTTTTAGTATATCCTTCGTAGAAAGTATGTAGTGTGTCTTCTTTTGCTAGTTAAGTAGTATTTAAAGGCTTTTCTGTTTATTTGAGCTCCCGATGGTTTATTTGTAATTGTGTAGTTAGTCCGCGTCATCGCGGCATGTAATGGCGTCTCTATCTTTCTCTTCTCCCCTGTGCCTGCTTGCAAACCTGATGTGTCGCGGTCTGGTAAGTCATTTTTAGTTTCGTGTTTCTTCAATAATTTATGGTCTGTGATTTTGTTTGTTTAGTTTTTGTGCCATGCCCGTGCTCCTGTCGCTCGGGATTTTAAAGGCATCCCGACGGCAGTATTTTGCCGCCTTTTACTAAATTTCTTCCCCTTTGAAAGTTTTGTTTCGTAGGCCTACATGTAATTCCTTCTTCGGTTATTTCTTCCTTGTAATATTAAAGTCAGCTTCTTGTGTTATTGTAAACTTTATGTCTAATCCTCTTTTGTATTGTCAATTCTCCCCTCCCCCTTTTGGTATATCCTTTCAAAAACATAAAGGGTTGATGATTTATTATTGTTATTCTGAGTCTGTATAAATGTATTTTCATTTCAGGATAAACCATTTTGTAAACTTAATTCCTATTGTAATATTTTGATTCTAAATTATACTTTCTGTTATTGTGGTTGAATCAGGAACTTTTACATTCTGTTTTGTGCCCCCCTGGGATGTCCTACTAGACCTATGGGTGGGCCCGTTTTCAGGGAATAGGCTAATTTCCCTGGGGTTGGTTTCCCAAGCTTCCTTCCACACATTTCATCCCAATGTCTTTCACTAACTCTTTTGCTTCTGCACACCATGGGCCAAAGGTTTCCACTGCGAACACTGTAAATAAATAGTTATCGGTGATACCCCGGTTTTTATGCTGCTTAAGCTTAACTGCTGCTTCTGCAGCGGAACCGGCAAGTTTGGATGTCATTGATAAGTGGGAACCAGCCAATGTGTCGACGCAAGTGGCATCCCAAAGCAGTGATTTACCATTCCTCCGAGGTATAATAGACAGCCCATCAGGGCGTTTGCCATCAGTGCGGCTGATTCCAGTTGGTTCTAGAATTGAAGGAATGCCTGCTGAGGTTAAGGCACGTTTCAGGATGTCATTAAGGGTGAAATGTCTTGAAATTCTTCCCGCATTCTTCCTACAGCTTAAACCATGGTAACCATACTAATCTGTAGTGACACCGCAAACATATTTATGATGTTGGTAAATTTTAGAGCCTAGTCTCAAAGCTACCGCAATCCGAAAGCTCATGCTATCCATAAAGGTGCCAATGTTTATAGATGGGTATGGCGTTAAGCCATGAACTAGCTTCTTTTTCTTGGATAGCAAGAATGCGTGCTTGATCAGTAGCTGAAACGCAAGATGAAACCAGCGACCCGTGGATGCGTGCAGCGTTTATGTGATATTTAACTTTTCTTTTAAATAGTAATAAGTAGGGCCATGGATATAATAGGCCTACTCATTATGTTATGAAAAGAAAATAACTGCTATATCATATTTGACACACCAACATATTTCTTAATTATTAATGTTTTTGTTCTCTTTATCGGCGATCGGAACTTACTTTCTGGATGACCCTCGTACAACAAAAGGAAGATGCATGTTGAGACACTAGAACACTCAAATTATTCTTCTTGTTCGGGTATTCTCACTGTGCACTGTAAATGTACAATATGGAGCTTACATAGGAAAAGTAGAATGTCTAATAACCAGGGCCCGGATTCTAATGACATTTTCACAGTACACAGTGAGAATACCTGAACAAGAAGAAGAATTTGAGTGTTCCAGTGTCTCAACATGCTTCTTCCTTTTGTTCTATGAGGGTCATGCAGAAAGTAAGTTCCGATCGCCGATAAAGAGAACAAAAACATTAATAATTAAGAAATATTTATTGCGATATTTACAGAGATTCACTGGCTGCTTCTCTACATAGTCGCCACTGTTATTGAGGCATTTATCGTTCTGCTGCACCAACATTTGTAAGACCGTGTCATAGGAAACTGCCGCCAATGTCTGGAGCCATGAAGTCACTGCTGTCTGTACCTCAGCATTGTTGTGGAAACATTTTTCTGCCAGAAAGCGCTTCATGAGACAAGATGGAAGTCATTTGGCACAAAGTCGGGGCTGTAGGGTGGTTGTTCAAAGATCTCTCTAAACTGAAGCAACTGATTCCGTGTGGTGTTGCCTGTATGGGGCAGCATTCCACGTCTCTTGTTTTGGATCGCCCTACTCAGATTTTTCCCCCATGTTTCATCCCCGGTGACAATATTGTCGAGAAACTCATCGCCTTTCTCTGCGTACCATTGGGGCAGAGTCCTATGACATGGGTATATAATTGTAAGATAAACGCATCGATAACGGTTTCGACTATGTAGAGAAGTAGCCAATGAATCTCTGTAAATATTGCAATAAATATTTCTTACTTATTAATGTTTTTGTTTTCTTTATAAGCGATTAGAACTTACTTTCTGGGTGACCCTCGTATATTAAATTGTATTAAAGTGAAATAGAGTTGAATTTAACACTAAACTTCATTTGGTATAGTTTACCTGTTGACAATGGTAGCGATGGCGCTGAAACTAGTACAGACAACATCCTTGCTTACACCAAATTCTTTGGTTCTGTGATGTTTAACATTAAGAAGTGTTTCATGCCTTCCTCAGGAGATTACCAAGCTTTATAACACACAAATATGTATGGAGTTCTGTCTTACATTGCGGGGATTGAAGTGGGGACCCGCAGCTTTGCAGTCATTGCCAGTGTTGCCATCTCTGTGCAAATGGAAGCCATGGAGTCCAGGTTTCAGCCCCAGAATGAATCCTGTGATCTCGACACCATCAGGGTATTGCAGCAGTTCTATCTGGCCTCTCGCTGGAACAAAAGGTCACCCCTAGATGTAGTGGGACCCTCATATTTGGAAATCATTAATAGTGTCAGTGCCGAATCTCGACATTTTAAGTGTAGCAGTGTGATCTGGAGAAAATATAACAAACTTTAAGAAGCACAACCAGTATCAAACGAGAGGAGCAGATAAAATCGATAGATTTACTTTCAGATTATCAAAATGTAAGAATTCTTATATAGGTCTTGGTGAAAAAATACTAAATTGGATACCTACATACATACTTCAGCTTCCAGTAAATAAGTTCAAGAAACGGATGACTGATTGGCTCTTGGATAAAGCACTGTACAATACAAATGAATTGTACTTGAATGAAGAGGATGAATATGTTAAGAGGCTGAACTTTTGACAAAACCTAGCAGCAGTTGCTGTCTAATGGTCGCTGGTGTCAAGTCTCAAGTTTTAATGTTGCGTATTGATTATATTGATCTCCATACTCATAATAATAAACATCATACAAATTCTGTTTAATATACTTCTGTCAAGATTAACCCCATATGCGCACTAAATCATTGGAGATCACCAATGTGGATTTAGGCGAAATAGATCAACCATTGATCAGATATTTTGTATTCGCCAAATGTTGGAGAAAAAATGGGGATATATTAAGTCAGTTCACCAGCTATACATAGATTTTACAAAAGCATATGATTTTGTTAGGCGAGACAATTTGTACAATACCCTCATTGAGTGTGTCTAAATGAAACTTATAGCAGAGTCAAGGTAGGGAAATTTATATCAGGTAAGTTTACCATTAGATGCGGCTTTAATTTCGCTTTGGAATAGGCCATTAGGAAAGTTCAGGAAAACAGTGTAGGCCTAGAATTAAATGGCAGTCACCCGATTTTACCTTATGCAGATGGCATTTGCTTGTTGGGCGATGACATAAACAGAATCAAGAGAAATCCAGAAAGTCTTTTCAATGCCTGCAGGAATGTTGGATTGGAAATTAATACAGAAAAAACTAAGATGGTTTTGAAGCGTCAAAATATCAGAATAGCCGGTAAATTGTTCGAAATGGAAAAATTCAAATATCTAAGAGCAATAATTACAGATACTAATAATATTAAGGCAGAAGTCAGGTGTTGACTGAAATCAGGAAATGCCTACTTTTATGCAGTTCAGAAACTCTTGTCTTCTCGTCTTCTGTCCAGAAATCTAAAAATAAAATTTTATAAGACTCTTATCCTGCCGGTTGTATTATACGGATGTGAAACATGGCCCCTAAGATAATCTTAGAGTGTTCAAAAACAGGGGGCTTAGGAAAATATTCAGACCTAAGAGAGATGAAAACAAGGCCTGGAGAAAACTGGGACATGGAACAAATAATCGCAGAGCGTTGGTCGAGAAGAAAAAATGAATTGAGTTATAGTACCTGTTGACGATGTGGCCGGCACTAGTTCGCACTTGGCTGCTGCTGATGGGGCTGGTACATAAGGGTATGGTCCCAGGGGAACCACCTACAAGCACAATAAACACATTCTCGTGGTATCAACAGTGTAACTACTTCCCACTACAACACTGCTTAGCTTACTCATGTGTCCGCTGTGAACTTACCGGTAGTTGCACGGGTATATGATACTGGCACGATGAAATTGTTGCCAGCGCCAATAGAAGCAGTTCCCTGAAAACACAAGTGAGTTTTCTTAACAGCTTCACATGAACATAAAATTATGTGCGAACTCTCCTACTCACAATAGGTACGAGGGGACATGACAAATCTTAAGGATTTTTCGGTGATATTACAAATTTATTTCCTCATAATTTTGAGCAATTTTTCCCTAGTTTGGCACAGCAGTAGATGAAAATTGTGGTAAAGTCATTAGAAAAGTGAGGTTTAGTGTTGCCTTCATTACTTTTTGCACGACTTAACTAATTAGTGGTACTTATGAATGTTGTTGCCGTGGATTGTAAGTTGACATCCCCGCACGTTATCTTGTTGCTATGGAAACAAAACAAATTTCCATGCGGTAAGAATTTACTTACGCCACACATCATAATACAAGCCTTTATGGACAAGGCCCCCCAGGACAAATATTCGGTTCCCATAATCACTATCTGAAATAAACATCTATCTTCAATAATGTATGTACATAATATTTTCAGGTAATATCACAATTAATATAATTAAATTGATATAAATAATCATCGTGCAAAAAATAGCATGCAATACTCGTGCCATAAGCGCATAACGGATCCCGGAAATTGAAAAAACTCTTTCCTCGATCCCTATGCACCGCTTACGACACTTGTATCGCAATATACTATATTAAGTGCCAGTGTGGTACTTTTATAAAATTGTGTGGTGGATGGGGAAATGTCCGTCTGTCTGTGTGTCTGTATGCACGATAACTCAAATTGGATTTTCATGAAACTTGGTATACGCATTTATAACGTCCATGGAAAGAAACCTATTGATATTGGACCAAATCCGTTGACCGGTACCACAGTAATGCCCAATTTAGTGCCTATTTTATGGTAATATATTAGAATTTATTAATTGAAAATCAGTTCTTATGACAACATATTGTTTTACAGCAGACATGGGCAAACCCCTATTCATTGACACGCAACCCGCAAACATTTGTCAACTTACACATAGTTCGAAAAGATCGGGTAGATGGAGACACAAGCAGACAATAAGTGCAGTGGCGGTTGCTCATTCTTAAGGGTAGTTTACACGACGAAATTAGGTTTCGTAAGTAAGTTTCGCAACTGTTTTTTGCTTGAATGTGCAAGCGCAAGATGTACTGGCGATAATGAGTTACGAAACTACGCAGTTTCGGCTGATTCCAACTTTTCACGAAACTATAATAGTAATGTTGATATTTTACGCTTATTTAGCTTGTTCGCGTTTCGTAAAATGAAGTGGGGAAGTGAGGAAATTGTGAAATGCCTGTATTGATACGTGTTTCAAACATTTATGTGGGATTTTAAAAACTTGAACTTCAGAAATAACATGAAATGTGCGGTTGCATTGGAAAGAAATTGTGTGTAATTAGTTTCACGAAATCACTTTCATGAAAGTGGTTACGAAACCTAGTGTCATCATGTAAACTAATTAGGGAAACACTAATTTCACTTTATAATGTACACTACAAGAAACAAATAATACAAACAATTTTGTATTTTTAATTATTCTTTTACGTGTGCAATTATTTCATTATACAAAGGCTTAGAATGTGCCATAACGCCTTTCCAATCGGAACTGTGTCGCGACCCGTCACTGCTTGCAAAGATATTATGACTCATGCATGGGAATAATCCACCACGTACACCGAATGTCCGCAATGCCATCTTGTGTATTATGCGGGAAGGTCAAGAACCACAAGTGGTTCGCAAACCAGTAAATGCCCATGTATGTTTTACAGTGTTCATATACAACTTTGGAAGTTGCAGCACAGTTAGCTATGACAAATAACACTATTATTTCACATGTGCTTATCAAACTCTATCTTTAAACTGAGCGAAGTAGCCAAGAGGCTAACACCTTGGACTCGCGTTTTGGAAGTCCCTGGTTGAAATCCAGTAGCTGGCTAATTTGATAAAAGTGAGTGTGTGAATGTCAAGATATCACAAATCTGTATAGCTCTACTGATGCTGGACGATGTTAATCTGATTTTTTTTTTTTAAAGCTTTAGACCTGTATTCTTCCGTAAGTCCTGCTTAATGAATCAGTCTGCAGCATAATTCAGAGATAATTACAAAAATAACTTATTTTGTTCATATCATAATTGCAATTAATTTATTACTGATTAAACAAAAGCATTTTGGCACTTTGTTATATCAGTTTACCTGATTTTATTAAATATTGAAATCTGTTTAGTATCTTAATATGAACAGTGTTTAAAATCCCCAAATTTGTTTAAATACAGTTTTTAACAAAAGAAATTTAAATGGTTCAAAATTACAACTCTATTTTATAAACATGTTTATATTTACGTTAATAATATAGAAACAGAAATAGGTGGAACATTAAAGATAAAACAATTGAAATTCGAAGTTATAAGATTTGATTATTAATATTAAATATTTTTTAAAGTTTACCTTAAATTCTCTGGTACTATATTTTATGAAATCGGAATAGACCATGTGATTGTTTTCTGATTGGTTTTTAAAGCTGTTGAATTAGTTTCTGCAAGAGAAGATTGGTGAAAGAATGTAGATTTAAATTAACACCTTTATAATAAGGGTTGAAAAATTTAAGGGGTGGTTTCTTCAAACATTAATTTTGCTTACAAAATGTTCTTGGTTCTATAAGATGGTCAACTAATACGAAGTCTACAGGAATACCTTATTCATTGCTGCAGGCTTCGTAGTAGACATGTTGATAACAGAAATATTTACTGTCTGTTCGTCATTAGTACGGGAGACAAACACCATGTAGCAGGGAAAACCCACAGCCCTAGGGTACATGAAACAACTAGCAGATGCTTCTAATATAATTGCTAGATTATGTAACAGAAAAATAATTAAAAATCATATTTATAACACAAGTCATTAATAAACAAATAAACGATTAATAAGAGCTAAAAATCCAACTCTGGGATGCATTTCACAATTAAAGTGCACCGCCCGGGGAAAAATGACCTCAGATTCGAACCCCCCCCCCTCCGCTTAGTGAGTTTTGTAGAAATCATTCAATGATGTCCTGTTTAGGCAAGCTTTCATGATCCCCTTCCATACACTTATTTAAAAAATGATGTGAAACTCACAGAATTTCTTCTGCCTCTTAGCATGGGTGTCCGCAGAAATCTTGTCATGGGGGGCAAATGAATAAATTGCTGCCACTACTTATGACTAGGGCAAAGCATTTGATGATTTTGCATATTTTTTATATGAAGGTTGAAAGATAGTACCTTGAAATAATCTATATTAATAAAAGGAAGTGTCTGTCCTCCGTCTGTCTGTCATCCGTCTGTCCTCCGTCTGTCCGCGATGCCCAGCGAAATCTACTGAACGCAGAGATCTGAAATTTTAAACATAGATGGGCTGAAAGGTGGGCGAATGCGCATCGAAGCCGGATTTTTAATTTTAGCTTTCGTTCGCGAGTTGTGAGTGAAAAACTGGCAGAAAACGTGATTTTAGCGCTGTCGAAGCATCAGATTTCAGTAATACATTTCAATGTCAAATCAATTGCAGTTGGCTTTGGCTATTTTTGTCATACCGTGGTAATAAAAGCATCGCGATCGCTAGAATGTTGTAAGCCCACGCTGGTCGATTCATTTGTTTAGAATGTCAAGGCCCGTAGACATATGAAATTTTCAACCTACACGGAAGAGGGGTAATCAACATAGACCTAAATATGGTTAAACATCGTTCGATTTGGACGAAACTCACTATACAGGGATTTTCTGGGCCAAGGAACTCGAATCTGAGATCGCTTTTACCAGGCGACGCTATTTAATCGTGACATGTAGTCCACGTGATTTAGGTGTTAATAAATATAATGATTTAACTATTATGCTCTTAATTTTTAATTCTTGAAATAATTATCGCGGGCGATCGCTTGATTTTGTAAGTCCATCCTGGACGATTCATTTATTTAGAATATCAAGGCCCGAAGACATGAAATTTTCAACCTACACGGAAGAGGGATAATCAATATAGGCCTAAATATTGTCAAACATTGTTCGATTTGGACGAAACTGACTGTACAGGGGTATTCTGGGCCAAGGAACTCGAATCTGAGGTCGCCTTTACCAGTCGATGCTATCTAATCGTGGTATGTAGTCCACGCGATTTAGGTGTTAATAAATATAATGATTTAACTATTATGCTCTTAATTTTTAATTCTTGAAATAATTATCGCGGGGGAAGCCGCGGGCACATGCTGTTTGTCTGTCTGTCCACGATGCCCATCGAAATCTACTGAACGCAGAGATCTGAAATTTTTGAGATAGATGGACTGAAAGTTGGGCGAATGCACCTCGAAGCCGAATTTTTAATTTTAGCTTTCGTTCGCGAGTTATGAGTGAAAAACTGGCAGAAAACGTGATTCGCGCTGTCGAAGCATCAGATTTCAGTAATACATTTCATTGTCAAATCAATTGCAGTTGTCTTTGGCTATTTTTGCCATACCGTGGAAATAAAAGCATCGCGATCGCTTGAATGTTGTAAGCCCACGCTGGTCGATTCATTTGTTTAGAATGTTAAGGCCCGTAGACATATTAAATTTTCAACCAACACGGAAGTGGGATAATCAATATAGGCCTAAATACTGTATGGTGAAACATTGTTTGATTTGAATGAAACTATACCAGGGTTTTCTGGGCCAAGCAACTCGAATCTGAGGTCGCTTTTACCAGGCGACGCTATCTAATCGTGGTATGTAGTCCACGTGATTTAGGTGTTAATAAATATAATGATTTAACTATTATGCTCTTAATTTTTAATTTTTGAAATAATTATCGCGGGCGAAGCCGCGGGCACATGCTAGTTGATTAAATAAGGGCAATTTGTTTTTGCACTATTTTGCATTTTTCATCATTTTTAAGAGATAGGTATTTTTTGGCAATCTTTAGGCCATTTCCGGTATTTTAAGGTCATTTTCGGAATTTTTAGGTATTTTTCGGCATTTTAGGTCATATTTCAGTGAAGGTAGAGATGAGCTTTTCCATGTACGAATCATTACTACTGTCATGTAAATAGAATTCTGTTACTACAGAAAAAAGCTATTAGAATTATGACTAATAGCTCACACAGGGAACACTGCAAACCTTTATTTCTACAACACAAAATATTAACAGTGATCAATCTATATATATTTACGGTTTTAATTTACATAAAAAATAGACAGTCAGAGTTGCAGTATAGAAATAATATTCACTCCCACGATACTAGATCTACTAGTCATATATACATTCCGTTCCAACGATTATCCAAATCTCTGAATAGTCATGAAATCATAGGACATAAACTATTTAATAAACTATCTGCATCTACTCAACATACTCATATTATTGTATTTAGAAAAAAATTACATAATTGGTTAGTTTGTAACCCTTTTTATACCTTGGATGAATACTTCAATTGTAATAGTGTAAATTAGCTTAAAATATGTGTTATTTGTAACTTAGAACTTAGTAATTTAGCTGTAGTTTTATATTAATTCTATTTTTAGGTTTGTATTAGACTTTGTCTATTGCTGTAATGGCCTAATGACAATTAAATTTATTAATTAATTACTTTCAGACAACAGACAATTGCCAAGTGTTCATAGTTCTTATAGGAATAAATATTTTTTTCTTTCTTTTTAAATGACACTTATTTGCTAGCAGCAATCTGATGGGCATGCCAGTTCAGAAAGAATTTCTTTTTCGCTAAGGATATCCAAGTAGTGTAAATTTATTTACTTCTTTAGTGTGTTTTATGCCTATTGTAAATTCATGTATATAGCACTGTCATCCGTTAAATTGCTTTTAGCAGTTTTACTTAAAAAAAAACTAATTATAACTAATAATGGAAAGTTTATTGGTCATTTAAAAAAATTTTGTGTCATTTTTCACTATTTCATGGTCATTAAATGTCTTGCCCTACTTATTATTATTATTATTATTATTATTATTATTATTATTATTATTATTATTATTATTATTATTATTATTTTCATCATCGTCCACTGTAGCTGCACCTATGACTATGGATCTGCTCTCATACACTCACTTCTACTAAATATTCATACATTGCCTTGCCTTCATTACAACTCCACTAACTATGTGGACACATTAGTTGCTTACAGTCATTTAGTTCAGTCATTCATGTGTAAACAAAATTTCCAGGAGGGGGCAACGGCCCAACCCTGCCCCCATGTCTCTTAGTATAATATAATTATTATGTATGACATTCTCTATTCATGAAAAATGTAGTCAACATCTCGCATCCCCAAAGGATACACAACCCAAATAAAATCTAATTAATGCACTCACATAGCTTTCTTTACTCTAAGCATGGCAATACACCTTTCTCACTTCACATTCTGATATAGAATAAGAGGCCACACTGCAAGGAGTGCTTATTCAGTTGTTTAAACCTGATGCAAAACTTTATTGTTCACCAGACAAGACTGAGTTTCCACAAACAGTGGGTGGCTTATAACTACCCTTCAAAATATTTTCACGAAACAAATTTTCAAATAAAAATTTTAGCTCTTTGTATATGCATTTCGTGTAAAACATTTAAAGAAAATCGTTAAAGCCATTTTTGAGGAAATCAGGAAAAACAAAATTTTCTTCTGTAAAGTGGCATCAAAAGGAAAAGAAAATTGTTGCCAATCTTCGTGTCACATCCCCAGAAGGTACTTAATCCAAATAAAATATTTTGTTTTCATACGATTTTTTGTTCTGGAGGTAAGCTGTTGACACACACACAGACATGTATATGAAAATAATTATTTTGGGTCCAGGAGACCTCAAAGCTCACATTCATATTAGGTAGATTTCGAAGAAAAATCTACCACTTGCGATCAGAACCAAGTCATGATTTTCGAAAAATTCTTTCATATCCTTACGTTTCATGCTTCCCTAAGTACGAAACCACCGCACGTTCAAAATTTTATGTTTACACGCTAGCTGCCGTAATTTTGAAGATATTTGAGCCAAATTTCATTCTGTTATTTCTAGGCCCAATAGTTCGGACTAGTTCGTTATTGAGCAAAATTGGCCCAAGGGGGTGGTCGGGGGAGGGGGTTGAAATTATAAAACATTTATATCTCGGCCCCTATTAAGTATAGGAGTAAACTTTGTTTGAATAAATTAGAGTACTCCCTATGGAGCTTACAGTGACACCAACGATTCGGGAGTTTTGGGGGTACGAGTGGGGGTGGGGGGATGGAAATTCGAAGTTTTTGAAACCACGTCTTGTGGGGTATCGTTGATGAGTACTTTACAAATCAATAACTAGTTTCTCAATAGCTCTCATATAAAGCGAGATTTGAATGTTTGAAAAACAATAACACTTAAAAATATACCTCAGCCTGTGGGCCTGCCTAAAGGGATTTTTTTTAACTCAATTTTGAATTTCAAAGTCGAACACAATACTTCCTTTGCGTATTGTCACAGTTGTGGGGGGGGGGGAAGGAGTAGTTATGCATAGGACATGGTACCCTGTTCCCCCAAGTCTGTGCCTATGCTTATGTGCGTCTTGTAATATTATAAAGAAATGAATCAAGCAGAGCGGGCTAACTAAATCGAAGCGATCGACAAATTGATGTGTTTTCCGGTTGCTATGGCAGCAGAGCAATGCCACCTGCTATTTATTTTACGCATAATTCCCGAAAGTGAAAAACCTGCTAAAGATTTGAGATGTACTCACTGTATGGCCATCGCGTTCCTTTGAAGTGACTGCTTGACCTCGGCCAGTGTTCATTTGTTTTGTGGCTCCTGCGTAACAACCGGCTCGGCCCCCGGCGGTCCTAGAAAGTGCGCTCAAGATATTGATGTAATGACTTGAGTAGGCCATGAAAAATCCTTCAAGCAGATTTGTGCAACTTCTCCCAGACATATTATATGTAGTGTGGAGTGAGATCCCTACTTGGATTATAATCACTGTCGTTCTCTTCCCTTTCGTACAAATTAATAATTATCAATTTCCTTTATTTTAACCACTACAAATACTATTATCGTGTATCTATTAATCATTTACAATTAAAAAATAGTATATATAATTATTTCGGAATTAAAATTGTGTCTATAAACTAGATAACGGCAGTTGTTTTTGACAAAACACAAACGTAAGCCAACACAACATTTAGTTTCGCATTCGGGAGGTCCCAGGCTCAAATCCCGTGGCCGGCCAATTTGACATGGTTTTTTTTTTTTTTTCATGGTATCGCTAGTCGTAAAGGCAAATGTCGAATTGGATGTTTACATACCATGAATCATCTTCACCATTTCATCCATTTAAATTAATATCAGTTGAAATTTATTCCATTAAATGCACCGACAATAGAAACAATTGGCAAGCAATAGTTCCATGGCCTACCCTACTGTACAGACACACATCCCGAACTCCTGATATGGCCTCACAGCTAAAGGGAATAATAATAATAATAATAATAATAATAATAATAATAATAATAATAATAATAATAAATTGTTTCGCTCAAAAAATTTCTTACGAAGTTCATTTCTCCCGATTCATTCAAAGTCTGCAATTCCTTATCATAGCAAGGATTTTTCAATATTAGTTGGTTATTTGCATTTTATATAAATTCAAGAGACATATACAAATACAAACCACCCCCAAGGAGGGCATAAGGGAGAAATAATATGACATTATAAAAAGAAGGATTATAAATAAAAAATAAATAAATAAGCCCGTCACAATCCCTTATAGGGCAAGGGCCTCCTACCATGGAAGGGCTGGCTCTGTTTTACTCTCCCAAGGTGAGCTATTTCCTTGGAGAGTTGGGTTTTTGCCTCCTGGTGGGTTAAGACTGTTTTCCTAATGAATTAAATGCTCTATCATTTTTTTCCAGTTCACTTTTTCTGTGACCTATCCTGAACATCTCGTTTCTGCCTCCTCCCTGAACTCTTCTTCCTTTCCTAGATCACTGTTTTCCTAATGATTTAAATGTTTTATCACTTGTTTCCAGTACACTCTTTCTTTGGCCTGTCTTGTCCATCTCATTCCTAACTCCTCCCTGAATTCGTCCTCCCATCTGCGTCGAGGTCTGCCTCTGCTTCTTTTACCCTTCCTCTGGTCCCAAACAGTTGTTGCATACGCCCATCGTTCTTGATTCATTCTGATGACGTGACCTCCCCAATTCCATTTGGTTTTCCTTACAACAATCGCTGCGTTTTCCAGTTCACTTCTTTTTCTTAACTCCTCATTTCTTATCCTGTCCCTTAGATTTATACCCAACAGTTTTCTTTCCATCTTTCTCTGACAAATCTCTATCATGTTAACTTGTTCCTTGTCTGGCAGCCATATAATAGGACTGGTATGACGCACATTTTTAGCACTTCCAATCTCTTCTTGATATTTATGTGCCAGTCTAGGAGGATAAACTTTAAGCTCCAGAACTTTCCCCATGCGAGCCTTATTCTCCTGTTGATTTCTGCATTTCCGTTATTTGACATGTTGATTGATTAACCCAGGTCTGTACAATACTCTATTGCCTTTCCTTCTACACGCAATACTAGAAGGATTACTTCTATCAAATTACGAAACTGTCTTGAAGATTGGCCCAGACAACTAAAACAATATCTGTCTTCTCGATCCCGGTGTTAATCTTACCAGTTACCTATGGGGGAGCATCACAACCCACGGCCTTCAACAATTATTTCCCATATTTTGGAAGATAAAAAAATCAAGAGAAAAGACAACTGAAAACTTTTATTTAAATCCCTCCGATTTCCACGTTTAAAACAAAGAAATCGTTTAGTGAAATATAATTAATGTAGAATCAGTACTTGCTGATGATGTCACAGGCAGACAGGCCCGACGAGAGGGGCTGCAGCCCCGGGGCCCGGGCTCCGAAGGGGGCCCGGCTGACCAGGTTTTATTTTTTACTGTCTAAATTTACTCTCAAATAAAATTGGTTATAAGTCAATAAACACCTTTAAGTTGTTTTATGTATTTCTTATCTACATTGTCCTTGTCGTATAACGGTGACACGGAATTAATCAGTTAATCTGAAACGGATTATTCTTGAAGAAATATTGCTATTTGTGAAAAGTAGAAGCAGAAATCCTTTTGGACTCAACAGTAGGCCTCACTAATGTTGGGCATTTAAAATCATAATTGTCAAAAAAATTTAACTGGTAGGCCTACATACAGATAAAATTATTCCTTAATAGGACATTTTAATGTATTTTTCCGTTTCGTGCCAGGCATCAGTTAACCGATTTGGTCCAATATCAATAGGCTTCGTCCCATGGGCGTTATAAATAGTATACCAAGTTTTGTGGAAATCCGATAAAGCGTATTTGAGTAATCGCGCTTACAAACGCACAGACAGTCAGACGGACAAATATTTTC
The DNA here is from genome assembly GCA_964059195.1 of Ectobius pallidus. NCBI lineage: Eukaryota > Metazoa > Arthropoda > Insecta > Blattodea > Ectobiidae > Ectobius > Ectobius pallidus. The sequence continues at coordinate 184,392,324 of CAXKWD010000005.1, read as the reverse complement.
CTGTCTACCAGACAATCTCATAAATGACCGGTACCATTCTGGCACTTAATAATAATTATGTAATATCATTACATAATCTTTTCGTTGCAGACATTATAAAGGGCGAGTTGGGTAATGAATTTAATGAGAATATGAGAATATTATAGGAGAAAAATTCCTCCGACACTGGGACTTGAACCCAGGACCTTTGGCTGTTCGCGCCAATGCTCTACCAACTGAGCTAAGCCGGAGTTCAATTCACAGCGCCAGATGGAACCTCTCTCCTATGATTGATTGCCCTAATGGTCTACCTCACAGACAGACAAGTTATGTCATATGCAGTACTCTGAGGCACACTAAGTAGTGATTTTTCTGACCGGGCTCCCACTGTTATTGTACAGTTAATATTCAAGATAGATATATATATATATATATGCATTCTTGAACCACAGATTATTGTCTCTGTTGGACATTACATGATAATATTATAATAATCTGTGATTCATGAATGCTTATATATCTATCTTGAATATTAACTGTACAATAACAGTGGAAGCCCGGTAACAAAATCACTAATTAGTGAGCCTCACAGTACTGCATATGACATAACTTGTCTGTCTGTGAGGTAGACCATTAGGGCAATCAGTCATAAGAGAGAGGTTCCATCTGGCGCTGTGAATTAACTCCGGCTTAGCTCAGTTGGTAGAGCATTGGCGCGAACAGCCAAAGGTCCTGGGTTCAAGTCCCAGTGTCGGAGGAATTTTTCTCCTATAATATTCTCATGTAATGTCCAACAGAGACAATAATCTGTGGTTCATGAAAGCTTGCATATCTATAATGAATTTAATATTTGACGGGGGCCCTTGCTTTCTTTCCACGGCCCTGCAGGCAGATGGCAGGATTGGGGCCGTGGCCCAGTTTGAAAGCTGAGTACGATAATGGAATTATGTCGTAAAGCAAGATAACACTGCTATAAATAACTACCTTTTTACGATAACAGCTCTCAACAAATTCAGTTTATGCGTTCCCAAACGCAGACATTGAAGTAAAAACGAGTACATTTAGAAATAGGATTTTTGAAGTGAAACTTCTTTAGCCGCGCTAAAAGAGTAAATCGAGAGCTAACCCAAACTGACACAATGTGGACATTATAAATGTGTATACCAAGTTTCATGAAAATCCGATAAACCGTATTTGAGTTATCGCGCCTTTCTTATATATTACCATAAAAAAGGCACTCAATTGGGCATAATTCCGGTACCGGCCAACCAATTTTGTCCAATGTCAACAGTCCTCTTCCCATGGACACTATAAATGCGTATACCAAGTTTTATGATGAAAATCCGATAAAGCGTATTTGAGTTATGACGCCTTTAAAATAGATACTAAATTGGGGTTTACTCCGGTACCGGTCAACCGATTTGCTCCAATATCAACAGGATTCTTCCTATAGACGTTATAAATGTGTATACCAAGTTTCATGAAAATCCGATAAACCGCATTTGAGTTATCGCGCCTTTCTTATATATTACCATAAAAAAGGCACTCAATTTGGCATAATTCCGGTACCGGCCAACCAATTTTGTCCAATGTCAACAGTCCTCTTCCCATGGACACTATAAATGCGTATACCAAATTTCATGAAAATCCGATAAAGCGTATTTGAGTTATGATGCCTTTAAAATATATACTAAATTGGGTTTTACTCCGGTACCAGTCAACCGATTTGCTCCAATATCAACAGGATTCTTCCTATAGACGTTATAAATGCGTATACCAAGTTTCATGAAAATCCAATAAAGCGTATTTGAGTTATTGCTCCTTTCCAATATATTCCCATAAAATAGGCACTGAATTGGGCATTACTCCGGTACCGGTCAACCGATTTGCTCCAATATCAACTGGATTCTTCCTATAGACGTTATAAATGCGTATACCAAGTTTAATCAAAATCCAATAAAGTGTATTTGAGTTATGGCGCGTACAAACACAATCTTATAAAGTAAAAATAGTAGTAGTAATAATAATAATAATAATAATAATAAAAATAATACCATACTGGCACTTAATAAACAAAAAAGCGAAGTAAATTATATATCTAAAAGATATTTCTAGTTTTTAAAAAATCGTTTTCTCTCAGTAAAGATGGCAAATACGTCATGTTTCATTCGAATTCATCAGTGGATCCATCCGATGGCATCAAGCTTTTATCAGAGCGTTTTTAATTTCATTGATGGAATCTATCGGTTATCCATCGAAGCATGATGTTTTTGCGCCGGTTTCCATCGACGAACGTCCGATGGTTAAGATGAATCACCGCCTTGGAGCAAGTGTGTAGACTCTTTGTACTCTTCTCTTTGTGAAGTTCAGCCAATCGGATTCAAAGAGACCGGCAGTGTCAGCTCGCGCCAAAATTTTGGCGGTCGCCATTCACTACCACTGATCGAGTCATTCAACTCGAACGTATTTCTACCAGTGCTGCAAGAAATATCCGGGAATATTAAAAATGGTCGTGGACAGCTCAGGAAAGATGTTCGTCATCAAACGAGGTGAGATTCTGTGCGTCCATTTGACTAGGGTTATGTTTAAATTGCGACTTCACCAAGAGAGCCTAATTTTCGGGGGTTGTGGTAGGTTACGATTTTCAGCATTCTGTATGGACGAAAAACAGCCCTATTTGAGTTTCAATGTCCTTTAGAACCTGAAGAATTCATACTGTATATTGTATATAAACTCAATTTGGGTATTCCCTGAACATAAGAAAAATCGTGGGGCACTAGAAACTTGTATACTGTAACCAGTGGCGTAATTACGGGGTGGCAAGGAGTTGCAGTTGCTACCCCAGAATTCCCAAACCTCTCTTTTTGCCACCCCAAAAAAGTTTTAAGAAATGCTTAAACTACATCATTTTAACGCCAAATTTTAAAAAAATTCCATACCCCCAGACCCGGCAGACCTTGCGACCCCAGTTAAAAAGCTGAAATTACGCCCTCGACTAACGTAAAATGGCATGGACTGCTTTAGTTACACGACTCTGCTGCGGGACATGATGTCGGGGAAACGCTGCGCAGAATTGGGCAAAAGGCTCGATCTGTTTGTAAACTTAAGGGAACGTAAAGCTATGGGTTTGTTGAGACGATGTCTGGTCTTCGCTTTATGGGTTTTGCTGCAGCAAGGCTGAAGCGCTTTATGGTTTGCATGGGAAGCAATGCTATGTTTACAATGGTTATGGTGTTGTCATTGCCTCTCGGTAGATGGGGATGCGCTCCATTCTGCACGAGGTCTTCTGAGCTGTAGGTTTGCTGCCAACACTCACATTGGCTACTCGACGCTCCTGGTTTGACATGTGACCTCTCCCATCCCGACAATAGAACATCAACTAGCGCACAGAGATTGTGATTTAACAGCAGTTCTTAGCACCTTATAGAGTCTATTTTGCCCTAGCTCCCACTCTTACTCACTAACGGGACCCTCGTGAGAGGCATCTAGCAGCGATGTTTGAACTACTAGCAATTGGCAAAACTGGGAAAAAATTAAATAATTTCTTTCTCTTTTTCTCCTTCCTTTCTCTTGCCTCGTCACCCTTCTACGAGGGTCATTTCCAAAGTTCTGTACACTGTAAGATAGAATAGAAGAAAATAATTTATTTTGCAAAATACCTTTACAGGCCTTCAATATAATCTTTGTTCTTGCTTATGACAGCTTCCCAACTTTTTGGCAAATTCTGTATTCCGGATAGGGCACCTTCATTGTTGAGCTGTCTGATTACTCAGGTCACCTCACTGGAAGCTTCATCAACTGTAACAAAACGTTTTCCATGGAGTGGTTCCTTCAATTTGGGATAAAATCAAAGTCTGGTGGGCTCAAATCAGGACTGTGTGATGGGTGGGGAAGTCTTTCCCATCCACGGACGTGGAAAACGTTTTGTTACAATTGATGAAGCTTCCAGTGAGGTGACCTGAGTAATCAGACAGCTCAACAATGAAGGTGCCCTATCTGGAATACAGAATTTTCCAAAAAGTTGGGAAGCTGTCATAAGATTATATTGAAGGCCTGTACAGGTATTTCGTAAAATAAATTATTTTCTTTAATTCTATCTTATAGTGTGCAGAACTTTTGAAATGACCCTCGTAGTTAGGACCTATTCCTAACTGTAAATTGTATTCATACTCGGGATCTAGCGTTGTAGCTAATTGCTTTAACCATTATGCCGCAAGAGATTGCTGAGAGCAGTGAAGGGAAAATTCAGCTATTTAATTTTAGAGAGCTGCTATAGCTAGCCTATGATGCTGGTGGTCCCACTTTCATATACCAATCGATCCAAATTTTACTGTTAGAAATGGGTCCTAAATAGGTAGGTAGGATGAGAGAAAGGGAGGAAGAGGGGGGGGGGGGAAAGATAGACAAGAAGAGAATAAAGGAGAAATAAATTCTTTAATTTTTTCCCAGTTTTACCTTTTTTAACAATAAATGGCGTTGCTAGTAGGCGACACTTGAAACTCTAAACCCCCTCCTTCCCAGGTGGGTTGCATTAACGAGTTGATGGGAGGAGCCTAGTGCACAACCTAAAACTATTTTCTTTCTTTCTTTCTTCACTTCACTTATATGTACGTAGTATAGAGAAAGTATTGTGCTTGTGACAAAAGATTGGGGTGCCAAAAATTGAAATTGAAATTGAAATAACATTGGGGAAACATGTTTCACAATGTCTACAAACCGAAAAGAGTATTTTTGGAATGATGTCTGTCTGTGGACAAGCACGGCGGGTAAACGGTTCATTGTATTTCTTTTTTTAATTAAGTGCTTTTTGGAATTGTATTGAACTGCCTAGAATCTGGTTTTTATAACTGAAATAATACTTTTTTTTTAAATTTGATTTTTGGAAAAATGGCTCATGCAGTTTTAATAAAAATGTAAAATTCGAAACTTCTATTCGTGATTAATAAAATGGCTGTATCAGTTTTTCTATAAAAATGACTTGGGTGTACTTTACTCGTATCCATTTTCAATTCTTCTAAAGTGACTTATTTTTGATTCGTGGCGGCCGGCGGGAAGTAGCTGCTTGCGCACAGTGCTTCTCACTGTTCCTGGCCACGAGTCAAAAATAAGGCACTGTAGAATATCTCCTGTACAGTAGGCGATACATGAAAACCTGTCAACAGTAAAGTTTTAGAGAAAATTAAAATGAATGTTTTTGGTAAACACTGCCGCATGCTTTTGCTGACACAATCTAAAAATGTATGTTTTTCAATAGACTCAAAAGACTATTACATACTGAAGGAATTAATAATGTATTTTGATTACAAGCTTCGTCAGCAAAAGGATTATTACTCACAAATCCAGGATCAAATGTTGGCTTATTTTACTAATTTTTAGTTCTAACACTAAACCTTCTTTTGAGTTGTGACAGTTTTAATGCAATAGGCCTACTCAAATACAGGGGTGTTATTTATTTTGAATTATGACATTTTTGAAGAATTCAAGTTGGATATGTGTCACTTTTGATGTTTGGTACATAGGTTTTATACTATTGTATTATTTGAAGTTATATCACTGTGTATAATTCTGGTTCTTGAGATCGATGGTAATTAGCAGGGCCCGGATTCTGATGACATGTCATCTTTTTATTGATGCTGCATAGACATTGCCAACTTGTGGATAAATCCTAATCATGGCCTCTAGATTATAGAAATGCATTTTTATTAGGTCATTTTTTGACATTTTATGCTATTTTATATTTTTAGGGCATTTATTTCAATTTTAGATAATTATTTTGTCATTTTCGTGTCTTTGCTTCCTTATTTAGTCATTTTCATGTATTTACATTGAGTGTATTAACTTTTTTCGTCGCTAGCGGTGCTGTCTTTGAGGTGTTGTTTGTTTAATGCAAGAAGGAAAAATTTGGCGTTAAAGTGTTGTCATGTCTCAGTCAGAAGTAAGAATCAAAGAGATGCCAAAATTCTGTATTAGGCCTATATTACTATTGTTATTAGATTGACTTGCTTGGATTTGAGAGTGCAAACTACTGTTTACCCTCAGTAAACAACAATATAATCCGGCAGACCACAAAAGGAAATCCCAAATTTTGACTCCTCAGTGCCAGTATTAATTTCCGTGAGAAAAGAACATTCACAATATTACAGTTATTTACAGTTTTTACAATTATGTACAAACTAGTCTATAACTTTGTGTGTACAATAATAATTTTTTTTATAATAAAATATCAGTTTTTAGGTCATTCTTTGTAATTATTAAGTAATTTCCTTTAAAATTTAGGGTCATTTTATAGGTAATTTTTCAAACAATTTTAGGTCATCAGAATCCGGACCCTGGTAATGACTATTTAACAAGTAGTATGCAATAAATGATTAACAATCCATTGAAATTGAATTATCCGAATAGGATTTCAGATTGAGACATATAATATGATACATGGCATGACAATTAAAAAAAAAAAAAATGGGATTACGGTGTCATTTTGTATGGTCATACTGCTCATTAATTTTTTATCATGTACTTTCTAAGCTATGTTGTCACTTGGAAGTGCCTTCTCTTCTGTTGGAACTACTTGAAAGGGACAAGGCAATTATTAATAGACTAGCATGTGCCCGCGGCTTCGCCCGCGATAATTATTTCAAGAATTAAAAATTAAGAGCATAATAGTTAAATCATTACATTTATTAACACCTAAATCGCATGGACTACATACCACGATCAGATAGCATCGACTGGTAAAAGCGACCTCAGATTCGAGTTTCTTGGCCAAGAAAACCTCTGTATAGTGAGATTCGTCCAAATAAAACAACGTTTGACCATATTTAGGGCTTACAACATTCAAGCGATCGCGAAAGTTTTGTTTTCAAGGTTTGACAAAAATAGCCAAAGCCAACTGTAATTGATTTGACATTGAAATGTATAACTGAAAACTTATGTTTTGAAAACGCAAAAAATGTACGTTTTTTGCCAGTTTTTCACTCATAACTCACGAACGAAAACTAAAATTAAAATTCCGGCTTCGAGGTGCATTTTCCGACCCTTCAGCACACCTATGTTTAAAATTTCAGATCTCTGCGTTCAGTAGATTTCGGTGGACATCGAGGACAATTCCTTTTATTAATACAGATAATATGAATTATAATGATACCTTCTCTAATTTGTCAAACATCCATTTAATTTAATCCAAGCCCACCTGATACCACTGGTAACAATACGTTCTGTGAATTTGTTTTGATAATTCTATGTAAAGAGGGATTAAGTATTTTCAAAAACATTTAATTTTTGGTATTTAGAATCAGAATTTTTCAAAATCCTTTCTTAGTGAGCCCCTACGTTATGAAGCGAAGGTACTGTCAAAATTCCAAGTCTCTACCTGTTATAGTTTAGGCTGTACGTTGATTCCTGTCATTCAGTCATTCATTCAGTCAGTCAGTCAGGACAAAGCCTTTTATATATATAGAGATAGAGATGTGTAGGATATCTATCCATTCTATGTATTATCAAAATCTTGACCCTCTTTGTACTCTTCACCTGCCATAGAAATATTTTAGTCGCACGGGTCGATGGAAACATAATTATACTCAAAATATTTTTAGATAATTCAACAAAACCAACACAATTCAAAGCGAAATAATTCTTTTAAAGTGACACAATAGAAATGCCAAAAATAATGTCATTATTGAACAGCTAAAATTGTAATGAACAACGAACTGTTTACTTTGAACAGATGACAATAGTTCCATTATGAAATAACCATATTTTTATCTTCAATGCTTAGAAGTAGAATATTTAGGTTCAGTCATAAAAAATGGCATAACTTGAAATACCCTGAAATAAATGATTCTTCTAAATGGACATAACTCTAGATAAATTGGTATTTTGTTCTTACCTTGGTCAACTAAAGTGACACAAGTTGAAATACAGCACTTCAAACTGTAAAAATGACACAACTCAAAATAACACACTTTTACATTTCTCGGCTGTGATCCGTTCACTATGAGTGTTAAAAACTATTTCATTGTTGTAGATGCAAGCGATAACGACTTAAAGCAATAAAATCGACATAACTGCCCTCTTGACGGTCAAGTTGAAAGCTTTTTATGAATGGTGAAGCAGCATTTCTGGAACGTGTTCATATAGATAACTCCAAAACAAAGATTTCTGAGTTGTGTCACTTTTGTAGCAAGGGTGCTTTCTTTATACAATTAATACGTGTCAAGATAAAAACAAAATAAGTGCAGCTTAATTGCAAATTTCAGAACATACATTTTGATTAAAATATGAATATTCTTTTGTTGCCCATAGTAACAAGAAAACTATAATCTAGTTAAATTGTTGTGAAATGCAGTCAGTTTAGCTCAGTCACAATGAACACACCAAGACCAATTAATAGTGAGGTGGTATAGGCTAATAGGTTCAAATCAAACCTCGTGGCCAGCCAAACGACTTGGTTTTTCCTGGTTTCCTCATTTGCAAAGGCAAACGCTGTATTTTTAGGAGTTATTTATTTTCCATAACTCATCACCGCTATGTTACTGGGTATTATAATTGTTTAAACTGAATACCGCATAAGAAGACATCACTGAACAATAGAAACAGATGCATCCAAATGAGTCATTCACTAAGGAGCAGACATATCCTTTAATATCAAATTATCTTTCTTATTATTTTTCTCCTGTCTTTAGATTGTTTTTGTCATTAATTATTTGAATGGTAATTCCAGGGTGTCCACTGGTCGGGAAAATCCGGGAAAAGGCCGGGAATTTCATATGGTCGGGAAAATCCGGGAAAAGTCAATGAATTTGTTAAAATATCCGGGAAAATTCAAAAAATTGCAAAGTGGGATCAAAAAAACTTCTAGACAATAATAGGCCTATATGAAAGTATATTTAATTAATTTTATTGTTCCTAAGTTTTGTACATGTTATAGCCTAAGTAATTATTGTTAGCAATTACTTTTGTTACTAAAAGTTTTTCTTATTTAAAGTATGTATAATCCTATAATTTTTCTTACACAATTATTAGAAAGTGCTTCATATTTTGGTCGGGAATTTCTGAAATGATCAATGAAAATCAGGGAATAAGCAGGGAATTTCTTCAGCATTAATTGGTGGACACCCTGAATTCCTTATTTGGAGGGAATAGTTTCTTTTGAATTAGGGTTATTATTTTTTTTAAGTTGTGCTACTTTAGGTGTTTCTCTCTCTGTAGTCATCAGTTTTACAACTGGTTTGATGCAATTCTCCAGTTCTTCCTACCTTGAGCCAGTCTCTTCATGTCTACATACTTTTTACATCCAAAATCGCCAATAATCTGTTTTGCATATTCTAATCGTGGTGTTCCCTTACAATTTTTCCCCTCTATTGTTCCTTCTAATATAGTGTTGACCAAGCCTGGATGCCTCATAATGTGCCCCACTAGTCTGGCCCTTCTTCTAATGAGTGTCGTCCATAGACTTCTTTGCTCCTCTATTCTTTCTAAGACCTCTTCGTTAGATATTCTGTCAGTCCACCTGATTTTCAACATTCGTCTATAGCACCACATTTCAAAAGCTTCTATTTTATGCCTTTCACTTTTTCCTAAAGTCCACGTCTCACTGCCATAGAGTGCTATGCTCCAAACATATAACTTTAGAAATTTTTTTCTGACTTTTAGGTCAATATTTGACACCAATAGACTTTTCTTCTTAAAGAAAGCCCTTTTTGCTTGTAATATCCTGCTTTTCACATCATCTTTGCTTCGTCCATCTTTAGTAATTTTGCTCCCCAAGTAGCAGAATTCGTTCACCTCCTGTATTTTGTCATTTCCAAGTTTAATGTTCTTCATGTTGCTTATGGCATTCTTGCTGCATCTCATCACTTTTGTTTTGTTTTTATTAATTTTCAGTCCAAAATTATTTTCTAACAGTCCATTCATACCATTCAATAAAAATCAGGTAAACTGATATAACATAGTGCCAGTATGCTTTTGTTGAATCAAAGACGTTACCATTCGGCTAACTCAGTCAATTTGACGATGTAGTTTGATAAGCTTATGCGAAGGAATAGTGTTATTTATCAAATCTAAATGCATTGAAACTTGAAATTCTTAAAATATGTCAACATTTCACAAAATTCAGTGGCATATAACTCCGCTAATTATTTCACAGTAATGTACGTACTGTATATAACAGTATTCATGTAACTACATCAGCGAAGTAAACAAACATCTGACTGCACTGCAGACAAAGCCCTCAAATGATTAAAAATGCGGCATTGTAGTATAGACATGATTTTAAAAAATGTGACTTTAATTAGTTGTTACTCTTGTACCGGTCAACCGATTTGGTCCAAAATAAGTAGGCTTCTTGCTACGGACATTATAAATGCATATACCAATTTTCATGAAAATCCGATGAAGCTTTTCTTATATAATACCATAAAAAGGCACTAAATTGGGCATTATTCCGGTACCGGCCAACCGATTTGGTCCAATATCAATAGACATCTTTCCATGGGCATTAAAAATGCGTATACCAAGTTTTATGAAAATCCGATATATCGTATTTGAGTTATGGCGCTTTTAAAATAGACACTAAATTGGGTTTTACTCCGGTACCGGTCAACCGATTTGGTCCGAAATCAATAGGGTTCTTCCCATGGACATTATAAATGCATATACCAAGTTTCATTAAAATCCGATCAAGCGTATTTGAGTTATCGCGCGTACAGACACACGGACGGACAGACGGACAGACATTTTTCCGTCCACCACACAATCTCATAAAGTACCATACTGGCACTTAATAATTCACTTAGGTCTTCCTCATCTTCAGTTAGCAGAACAATATCATCAGCAAATCTCAGCATTTTTACTTTTTCTCCATGATGGTGTTTATACGGTTATAATTGCTGGTTGGTCATCAATAGACTACTGATAAATGTTAATCATGCAAGTAACGGTATTTTTGCTTACCTTAAACACTAATTAACTGGTTTAAATTTGTAGTACCAACATACCTGGCTAGCCCAAGTTCTGAGAAACGATAAGTACTAATGTACCACCCGAACCATCGTATTTTGCATTTGTGATGGAATTCACGACGTTAGAAGAATTATCCCTACTTTTGGCAACTGAAGTGTTTTATCTATAGAAGGAATATAGCTAATTAATTTTATTAGTCACTGGAAAATAAAACAAAATTAAATCAAATATTATTTTTTTATGATTTCCTAGTTATTATGTAAAAAATGTTACACTCATTACATAATATGTAAAATATGTAACGTTACTTACGAATATGTTAAACGAAACCCATCTATAATCATATCAGAAGCTCAAAAAGTCGACATTTTTCATTTTTAGTAGTCTGCAAGGAAGGGAATAGAATATGTAATTACAAAAGAATCCGGGCCCTATTTATAAGTGTTTAGTCCTAGGACACATTTCTTTGGTGTATTTCCTTCATGTGTCCTCTTGTTTGATTATGTCTGCAGATGGCAGAAAGGAGGAGGTCCATTTCGATAAGATAACATCTAGGATTGTGAAGCTGTGCTACGGCCTGGACATGGACTTCTTGGACCCAGTAAGTATTTCACTTGTGTTTTGTGTGAAACGAGTTTCAAGCATATTGTGCAAGAAATTGTTACTTTGCTACAATATACACACCCCCCCCGATATCAACCATAGATTGCAGGCTTAGAGATTGTTTACTGTCCTCTTCTGTTCATGTTAACACATTTTCATTGTTGAATACTAAATATTTGAAAGATTTACTAAGCACTCGACTCCACTATAAATTAGTATTTTTTAATTATTTAAAATTTTATTCGGTACATGTCTGGCTCTTTGGTCTACGTAGGAAAGCAGTCTCTCTCTAATTTATTTCATGGGCCGCCAGTCAATGTTCATCAAGGAGGCAGTGAAAGGACATAGTCAAGAAAACAAATGGAAAACCTTAATAATCATGTAGAATTATTCTAACGTTATAACCGCTTACATGAATTTCTCTGCCCTATGCATTATTTTACTATATTCTCGCCTTTGATTCTACATTTTGAACATTTTGTATGGCAAATTGACCTATACACTTTATTTTTCAAGTTTCCCCATAAATAATATTTACATACTGTTAGAAGAACTTAAAGACAATATCACACAGGCTTATCACAAGAGAAATGAACTCTGTCTCGGAAGTTGAACTTATGTGCGTGAAAGAAAATCTCCTAAAAAGGTGCCATTATTGTGTGGATGCAAGAGAAGAAAATTTCCAACATATCTTGTGATGAGCCGTGCCCGCCGCATCGCAGAAACACACGTCATTGGCCAACTCTTGCGTGGGACTCACTGTACAGTCGGTCAAATAAAAAACGTCGGGCGGTATTTGATTAAGTATCACGAACGAGCATATGCGCATGTACAGGAAGACTTAAGGTTAGGTTCACACACGCCTCTTGTCTATCCATGTATTTTCTTGATTATTTAGTCAGTTTTGTTCCAAAACAAACATGTATAGAAGGCTGTGGCTATATGCCTCAAATCCGCCATATTCTTGGTTGCAAATTTTTATAATATTAATAATTAATAGATTCGCGAGGAATATGTTTATTCAAGGAGCATTTTTTTAAGATTTAATTTTATAATACCGGTACTTCTAGTGCAAAATCAATAACTTACGCTCAACTTCTGCAACCAATCCTAGCATCGAAATACGCGTCCGGCCAGATCAACGTTTGCTATGAAAACTTCCGGTCGCATTATAGTCAAGTTCCCTCCTCTGAGCTGCTCTTTCATAAATATGGAACCTTCTCGCTGCTTCAGAGACCGAAAAATGCAGGCCAATTACAGCCCTAACTACACTTTCTCTCACGTTAGCATTTGTATGTGGCGATGACACAAAGCAAAATGAATTATGACAATGCATTAAGTTGAATATCGTGTGTTGCGCTTTCCGCGATTTTCATTTTTTCCCTCCTTGTTCATATTTTCCCTCCTGCCGCATGGCCTCATATGTTCCGATTATGACCTGTATTTTGTGTTTTTTATAGGAAACTTGTGAACTAATGCGTCAAAACTTTAATTTTAACAGCATACGAGTCCCGACGTTTTTTATTTGACCGACTGTACAATATGAATGCTTTTTCAGTTGTGTAAGATTTTCCAGGTCCCAGAGTTTTATTGTTAGGCCTACTGTCAACAAGTCAGAGGTTATGTCCATATATCGTCACACCCATTACAGCATTTTAGATAATACTAGCATGTTCCTGCGGCTTCGCCTGCCACTTTTTAGTTTGACCACTAATTTTTTTTAAATAATTTATTTAACAGCAAAATATTTAAAACATTTTCATTAACAAACTAATTTGTCCTGTGAAAGAGCTGTATCATTTCTAAATGTAACATATGAAGTGCTTTCCAATGTCCTGTCCTGGTGATGAATTCTTTCTTACAGATCTTTATAAACTACATTAAGAGTCCTTCCTTGAAAAGTATTAGCGCCAAATATCGTGTTTTTTGACAGTTACTCATAACTCACAAATGAAAACTAAAATAAAAAATTTGGTTTTGAGGTGCATTTAGCCACCCTTTTGTCCATCTATGCTTACAATTTCATAGATAGATTATAGATGCAGTAGATTTTGCAGGGTATTGCACACATACAGACAAACAGGTGCTTGCAGCTTCACTCGCGATAATTAATTCAGAAATTGAAAATTAAGAACAACATAATTAAAACATTATATTTATTAAAACTTACGCACGAATTGTTCATAAACTAAACAATTAATATAATTAATGAAACGGCTAAAAATCCGGCTTTAGAGTGCATCGCATGATTAGAAAGGACCGCCTGGGAAAACTACCTCAGATATGACCTCATATGAAAGTGATATTGAATTATGATGAATATCAATAAGAGGAAGTGTTTCGATATATGTCGATATACCTATATATAGCCTATATCGATATTGATGCAATATTGTTAATTTCATGCTTCGATAGCAAAAGAAAAATGTTTTATGCCAGTTTTTCACTCATATCTCACGAACGAAAGCGAAAATTGAAAATCCGGCTTCGAGGTGCATTCGGCCACCCTTCAGTCCATCTATGTTTAGAATTTGATATCTCTGCATTCAGTAGATTTCTCTGGGCATTGTGTACAGTAAGACAAACATTTCCTCTTATTACATAGATTATCCAGTCACCTATGGTGAGCACTTGTTTGCTCTGGTATATTTTACTTGGGTTTCTAAACAGCCAGTAATTTGTAACATTTCAAATTGCAGCCCATCATCACCATGAAGGTTGTCAACGGTTTGTACGCTGGTGTTACGACAGTTGAGTTAGACAACTTGGCTGCCGAGACCGCTGCTACGATGACCACCAAGCACCCGGACTATGCCATCCTTGCTGCTAGGATCGCCATCTCCAACCTGCACAAGGAGACAAAGAAGTCCTTCAGTGGTGAGTTACACTAGCAGGTGCTCAATTAATTCAAATATAAAAAGATTAAGAGCAAAATATTATTAGCACTTAATGCGATTTAATTTCAGAGGTGATGGATGACTTGCACAAGATGATCAACCCCAAGACAAGGAAGCTGTCGCCGATGATCTCAGACTATCACCATGCTATCATCATGAAGAATGCAGACCGACTCAACTCCGCCATCATATACGACAGGGACTTTAGCTACAACTACTTTGGATTCAAGGTAACTTCATGCATAACTAGTGACATCTAGCAAGCCGACCAATCCAGTGTGTAATGATGTTATACATCGCTAAAAAAGTTGGGTTAATTCATTAATGCATATCAATGGATGGTGTGAGGGATATGGTAGTAAAATAGATTTTTTGCATATTCCTGCAAAAACACATAGTAAAGGGGATTTGCCTGTAGTGTACCACAATATGGAGGATATAACTACTGCTATACAGCTAATAAAATGTAAAATACATTCACTAGTTCTAAATTAATATGTGCATGAACACATAACATATTTAAGTATTTTTTTCTAACTCTTTGATTTATTTTTTATGCCTGTCAACTCAGCGTTTAAGTGGTTTATTGAATATTTACTTTTATTATTCCACTTTCAATAATCATGTCATGCCCTTTTCCAAAACTCAAGATTTGCCTTGCTAAATAATAATATTTTGTTCAAAGAAAGAAAAATTTCAGATTAAATTTTTTTTATAAATGGTTTGAACTTTTCTTGGCGAATGCTATTTAAAAGTTCTTCACAGGCTAACAGCCTATACATAATATACAGGCCCTTCCGCCTTCTCGCTCTACCAGTTTTCCTGTAGATAGACTCAGAGATGGAGACTGAAAGCTCGGAGTTTTTTAAAACCTCGACTCAGTTGTTAGCCCATGAAGATTTTTTGACAAGTGGAAAATGACAATATTTGTGCCCAGAAATGTCATTTGTTAATAGTAGTAAACACAATTCTTACTCAGGATATCCTCTTTAGTTATACAGTGGAACCTTGTTAACACCATTTTCTATGGTCTGAGAAAAATGAACATTTTAAACAGGATAACATATTACTGAGAATTTTTAAAAAAATCCAAGAGCATAGGCTATCTAAAACATATTTTCTGTCTTACTCAACACAACCCAAATGGCTCAAAATGACCAAAAAAGACACGTTAGTTTCTATGCCTAGCTAATAGTTACGACATTTATAATACGTAAATATATAGGCCTAAATTTGATTATGAAAGAAAATTGAACCCAACGTGCTACAACTGGGAGCCATATTTAATGAAAAAACAGAAGAAATTCACAAAAAAGCGCTTGAAACATCAGACATGAAACAATCCACAATCTATTAACAAACACAGGTAAAATAACTGAAAGTATAAAATATCACACATGTCCGATATCCACAAATCACATTTGTTCTAACCTGCCTTACTTTCTTCTCTACGCCACATGAACCTTTGGAAATTAACATTCAATATTTCACCGAACACAAATGCAACAAAATAATTACGAGGAAATGTCGACTAAACAGCTGACGCCGGACATCATCTACTTCTGCCGAAGATACTGCGCCAAATCATAAAAGACATATAAAAAATGGCATCTACAAAACTAAGCTGGCGTTTGGTCCCATAGAGCAAAGGAAAAGACTTAGAGAGCACAAGAAATTTGACACTGAGATTACACAATCGGATGCTCAACCAAAACGCATTAAACGAGCATTCAAAGATGTAATTAGTAAGTTTGATTTCAGACTCTGGAGCGTTCCTACCTGCTGAGGATTGATGGGAAGGTTGTGGAGCGGCCGCAACACATGCTCATGAGAGTCTCTGTCGGTATCCATGGCGACGACATTGATGCTGCCATCGAGACCTACAACTTGATGTCTGAGAGAATCTTCACACATGCTTCCCCAACGCTGTTCAGTGCTGCCACCCCAAGACCACAGTTGTCCAGGTAATACATTATACTAAGAGTTTGAAAACTTTTCCCAATAAATTCTCTGAAGGGTAGTTATAAGCTATACTGAAAACTTGCCATGTCGGAATTTAATATTTCCCTTCCTAATATTTTCGTTATTTGTGACCCTGCCAGGGAAATCTGACTTTAAGTTGGAAAAATAAATTTTTTGAATTGTAAATATTCAATCTGATTTGAAATTCAGAGCATTGAAAAAAATTGAAAATACCTTTATCTGAAAAATTGATGTTATAAGCTTTGAAACTTTGTTTTTAAAGTTAATGTAATATATGGTGATCGATCCCAAAAAATACATATAGACAGTACAGCATGTAAATAAATCTGTTCTGCCAATAGAATATTTTGTTCATCACAACCACTTGTTCCCAGCAATTAATAGATTAAGGTTAAAACATAAATAAGAATTAATACAATTGGTCGTTTCACAAAGCACGATTACCGGTATCCATTGTTTTCATGTTGTGACGATCGAGTTGCATTCTGTGACAGGCAAAATCATACAATTGTCACTATTGAGAAACGGCCTTGACACTTGTCTGTAAAGTATGACTAGTTTGTAGATTTAAAAATGGAGACAGTTGCCTATCAAAATGACATAATTGTAGTGCCTGTCAGGTTTATTAGATTGTTACTTTTTCCCAGTCAGTTAAATCAAGTACTTTTGTCTCACTGTTGAAATGATGAGCCATTGCTGATTTTTCTATTTGTTAGTGTTTAATATACAATATATATTACTGTCATTTTCATTTCTCTTTCATGTCTGATCAAATCAGGACACGGCTGCACGTGAGTATCAATCAGTCGATATTTAATTTGCCATGAGCATCAAGAAAGATGATATAGACCACTATAGCGCGAATAACATTTATATGAGAGTTTGGTGTTTAATGTAATTCCCAATAATTTTACGTCTGGTTGAATAATATTATTTGTGGCTGAATTTTCATGTCTAGGATCCCATAATGAAAATAATATATTTTGAGATTCGTTTAAATTTAGACAAAAACCATTTGCCTGAAACCACTTTGCTGCTTCGGTGTGCACCTTTTCATATTGTCAATTAATAATTTTATTATTACAAAAAGATTGCTATGGAGCACTCAACTTCACTAATTTACATGTACTTATGCCTGTTGCTCACGGTCAAATTGTTTCGTTAAATTTATTGTACAACAAATTTAAGCAAACGTTTAAACAAAACCACCTTTGCTAACGGTAAAGTGAGTCATCAAATGGATACTAGCAAATGATTCTCCCTCTGTGTACTAAATTTCGCAACATCGTAGTATTACCCTGCCACCTAGTGGTAGACTCCTGTACTCTAAAGTTTCAGCTACTCATACTCTGCTGGAAATGGTAGTTTGTTGTATCGTTTACATTAAAAGACAACAATTATCCAGATTAATTGGGATGGGACAAGATCACATTATTAAGATAATTTACAAAACTAATTTATTTCAGTGTTATGATATTTACGAAAGACAAATATAACGTGCGGTTTAAGCTCCGCCCACTCGATATTCACATTTTGTTTCTCCGCGCAGCATGGCGACAAACTATCCTTGTATATTGTCGCCGACACTCCCGACCATACCAAATATTAAAAATGCGGAAGTGCCCCTTGTAAAAAAATATTAAAACTGTGAGTGTGTCCCTTGTACCTAATATTACAAATTCGAGAGTGCCCCTTGTACCAAATATAAAAAATTCGAGAGTTCCCACAGGTTTGCCTTGTACCCAACAGTTTGTCAGCCTGTGTATCCTCGAAGAATTCGCTAGATCGTGGTATAAAAGAAAGTGCTTCGCTGGGGGAGGGCTATTTCTCATGCGACGATGCACCTTATATTTGGTTTTTGCCATGAATTTATTAAAGTTGTCCTTTAAATCTGCCGAACATTAATACTTTAGCTATTTATAATTATTATTGTAATTTTATAAATTTCACATCCTGTTGTTTCCTTTGCCCTGTGTATTTGAATTTTTCATATAAAAGAAAGCAAACAATGCGTGAAGCTTTGAAATATTAAAATCATACATTGTTTACGATCATTTAAAATAATTATGAAAGAAAAAAAATTACTTCACCAAGAATGGAACCCGAGACCTCTAGCACCACGGTCTAGCATCCTGCCACGAGGCTATGAAGACATGATGGAAGCAAGCGTGAATCGTGCATATACAAAACAGCTCCTATGCCATCCCGCTTCGAATTTTCATTTCGTTTTTGTATGGCAACAAGTCGTGTTCTCGTCATTATTTTTATACTAATCCGTTCGGAATAACGATATCTACACAGGTATATACCCATGCTATTTTGATGTAGTTGCTACGCTAGGAAAAGAAGAATATGTGAGCAAGGAAAATGGCTGCACTGCAATCTTTTGGCTTGCAGACAGCAAGTTCTCCACAATACCGCCCGGGGCGCGGGCTGTTCACGTTCGTTGCGCTGATTGGCTTTTGACAGCCTTTTGACAGCTTATTTGCTAGAATAAGAACATGACCTATATGCCGACGCGAATAACCAAACGTTTGCCAAAAGGCGAATTTGATCGTTAGCAATACCAATTTGTTGAAAAGTGATAGTTGTGCAATAAATTGAAAGAAAAATTTGACCGTGAGCAACAGGCATTACACATGACGCATTTCACAAGCATCTTGCTTGTATCCTCAAATGAGGTCCACAGTGGACCTCAGTGCTCCATAGCAATCTTTTTGTAATATTTGATTACTTCACTGTGATTCCCGCATATAATAGTGTTAATTAATAATTTCATTTGAAGAATAGAGGGTGGTATCGTCTGCAAATATTATTGAATCACTGCTGATATTTACAGATAAATCATTCATCATGATCGAGAATAATATTGAACGTTAGTTGGATTCCTGTGGCACTCCACATTTAATTTGAACAGTCATGAGAATTGCTCATTGTAGAAAACCCTTAGTGATCAGCAGGGCCGTGGAGAGAAAGCAAGGGCCCCAGGGACAAATTTTTCCTGGCCCCCTTCAAATATTAAATTCACCACTGAAACCCAACCTCGTCCTTTGTAATGTATGCAACAAAAAGATTACGTAATGATATACTCTTATAATTATTATGTGCCAGAATGGTATCGTTACTTTATGAGATTGTGTGGTAGGCGGGAAAATATCTGTCAGTCTATCCGTGTGCCTGTAAGCGCGATAACTCAAATACTCTTTATCTGATTTTCATAAAACTTGGTATACGCATTTATAACGCCCATGGGACGAAGCCTATTGATTTTGGATCAAATCAGTTGACTGATGCCAGAGTGAAGCCCAATTTAGCGCCTATTTTATGGTAATATATAGGGTCCGGACTTTAGGCATTTATAGAAGGTATTTTAGCTTTTTATTTTAGTGGAACAGCCCGTTTTAGGTTTTAAACAAAAGATTTTACCCCCCTTAATAAAACACTAATATTAATACCGAAAATTGTATTATTATTTTGACACAGTAATTCTAGATTTTTTAGAAAATAAACAGGTAACTATTCCTTATATCAGCACTCGAAAAATGGCATAAACAATTGATATAGGCCTATTTACCCTTTAATTATACAATAATTCTTTCTTTTTATAGTATTTAAATGAAAAGTCTGTAATTCAACGAACGAACACTAAGAATATGACAATAATTAAAAATAATAACGTATTCATGAAAAAGACAACTTCATTTAAACCTCATATGCATGTTAGTAAAATAATTTTAAATTTCGATTTCAAAATCCGAATAAGTTGCTTATTGACTTTTAACCAATTTTATTTTAGAGTAATACCATACGGTGATACCATCTGTACACAATCTCATGAGAGATACAATGAAAAGCTTTTGATAAAGTATATGTCAAAGCTGGAGTTTACAGTTGATACCAGCTTCTCTACTGCATCCAATGTATTTAAACCTTTTCTAAAACCAAACTAAAAATTAGATAGTAAAAATTGCTTTCAGGGTATGTGTTAGTTGATTTTGCATTATGCTTTCAATTATCTTGGAAATACACTGACCGGCAAAAAAAAAAAAAAAAACAATCACTTAAAGAAATTTAAAAAAATTAAGTTTCAATAAAAATTATGTAGTAGGCCTAGTGCTTGAAATAAAATTACAGCAATTGTATACGTTTTTAAGATTAAAATTTAATGACACATTTCACACTTAATTCCCTATGTTGCCTCTTGCACCATGGTGAATGGTGAGCCTAAGGTTGCAGGGCATAACGGAGGCTGCATCCATCATCATATGGCATAATCCATATGGCATCCATATGGCATAATTCTTTGGGGGTCTTCATCAAAAAATAAATTATTAAGTATATTCAGATTACAAAAAAAAGCCATTAGAGTCATAGAAAAAATACCTCAAATTCAATCTTGTAAAAATATATTTAAAAAACTAAAAATACTTACAATTCCTTCCCTATATATCTTCGAAAACATCAAATTTGTAATAATAAACTACATTCAGGACAAAAACCAAAACATGCACTATCACTACACAAGAAACAATAGTAATTATTTTAAGAAATCATTAAGAGGTTCTTTAGGCAATAAAAGTATAGAAATTAGAGCAAAAGACCTTTACAATCACTTACCGACCTCATTAAAAACCATTTCAAGCAATAATCTCAAATTAAGAAAAATAAAATCTTTCCTCTTAGAAAAAGCCTACTATTCATTAGAAGAATTTATAAATGAAAAGAATTAGTCATATATATATATATTTATAATAAGAAAGTGTGCATAAATTGTTGAGTGTTTAAAATTCTCAAAATTTTGTTAATTAGTGTCTCTTCTTAAGTGTTTTAGGGTTTTTTCTTAAGTGTATTAGTGTATTTTCTTAAGTGTATTAGTGTATTATCTTAAAAGTTTTATTGTATTTTCTTAAGTGTATGTTTTTGTATATTTCATTCTGTGTATTTAATCTCTTGTATTATTTCTCAGCCGTGTACACCTGGTACAACTGGCTATCAATAAACAATAAACAATCAATTAGAGCAACAGCTTTGGCAAAATCTTCGGGACTGAGAGGCATTTATTTCAACTAAACTTACTGACAGAATCACTTCAATGCGAAGGGAGACAGTTTCCATTCAGTTTGGAAGGAAATGATGCAATACAAGAATGAAACACTTAGCAATATGTACGACAAGCTAGTGATTATAATTATATTGGAATCACCCTATTGCGATGTTTTTTTGTTTTGTTTGGTGATAAAGTGAAGATATGAAGAAAGCAGATATGCTGTATCTATAGCTAATGGTCCAATAAAAATAATAATAATTCTTCCTCACCAATAACAACGTATAATATATGGTATAGAACTATGGGGAACAGCAGCAATGATCCACCTAAAGAGAATACTAACCCTTCAGAAACGCTGCATCAGGACCGTTTTCAGGCTAGGGCACAGAGAATCATGCAAGGAGGTATATAAAAAAGAAAAGATATTAACAGTTCCATCTCTATATATTTACCAAGTAATTCTACTTGCTGTAGACAAAATTTCAGGCAATAGAAATAGGGACATACATAGTCATAACACACGATGCAATAATGACTTTCACCATGACTCGTACAATAAAAAGTCCATTAAAAAGGACGCTTATGTAGCAGGTATGGAACTTTTCAACAAACTGCCTAACATACTCAAGGAAAGCTGTGAAAATACAACTTTCAAACATAAATTGAAAAAGTACCTTATTGATAGATGCTTATATAATGTAAGTGAGCTATAAAACAAAAGACTACTATTTATAAGTTGGAGTAATGTATTTGTGCAATATATGTCAATACTGAATCACTCTATAGATTTGGTAGATATGGTAGATATGCAAAGAACACTATAGATATATAACATTTACCTATAGAGATATTATATCTATTGTAAGATTTAAGATTTATGTAATAGTTATTATACTTGTACTACATTATACTGTAAATTGTCCTATATCATTGAATATGATCAACGGACTTAAACACTTAAATAAATAAATAAATAAAATAAACATCCAATCAAAATTATGTTTAATCTTAAAATTACAACAAATTTTACAGTGATCGGTTTTTTTTGCCGGTCAGTGTAGTTTCCACCTTTATTCCTTCACTACACTTCCACGTATTTCTGTTTAGAGAAGATATTACATTACATAAGAGTTTGCCAGCCCCGGGGATTGTAACTTGATACTAGCTATTATGTCCAGAGAGTTCTCCATTATTTCCTCATCTAATGTCATTGGTACCAACGTGAAGAGTTAATTTACTTTTATGCCTGGGAAACAGAAAACTTTTAGATCTTTGTTTACTAATTCTGTTATTTTACGTTGTTGGTGTCTGTTATCTTTAGCTCAGCTATCTTACTGATATTTCATTATCCTTGGATGTGACTGTGTTGCTTGTTTGAACATGCGAGCGAGCCATCTTGAATCGCATTCAAGCCAATTGATTGTGATTTGCAGTTGCTTCCTGCTGGCCATGAAGGAAGATAGCATCGAAGGCATATACGACACACTGAAGCAGTGCGCCTTGGTGTCGAAATCTGCAGGTGGCATTGGTCTACACGTTCATTGCATCAGAGCCACCGGGTCATACATTGCAGGCACCAACGGCACATCCAACGGCATCGTTCCCATGTTGAGAGTGTTCAACAATACTGCACGCTATGTCGACCAAGGCGGGAATAAGGTAAGAATCTTCATGCAATGTAATATCAATACAAAGTTAACAATGTTTACGGTGCCTAGAAGACAGGCCTATCGGTGAAATTAGCCATTTTTCAGTTAAATGTTCAGAAAAACAGCCTTATGTATCTAGTAAAATCTTTTATCTAAACAATGATAGATTATATTTCAAAAAACTCTGGTCGGAACGTTCACAGTGGAGTGTAACAACATTTGAAAATGATGCGAGTTGACTACACACTATTTTCTCCACTTAACAAATTTTTTGGTAGAACATGTTTCGCATATGTTCATATGCATCCTCAACTACTTGTCAACTGCTGAGCTTTGCTCATCTAGTTGAGGATGCATATGAACATATGCGAAACATGTTCTACCAAAAAATTTGGTAAGTGGAGAAAATAGTGTGTAGTCAACTCGCATCATTTTCAAATGATAGATTGCTTGTAGTCTGAAAACAGACAAGATACTGTGGCCACTAGCGAGCCATAGCAACGGCAACCTTGTATTGAGACTATTATTGTCGACAATTTGCAATGTTTGTTTTGATAATATAAGAAAAAAATTTCTCAGGCACTGGGATTTGAACCCAGGACCTTTGCCAATGCTCTACAAACTGAGCTAAGCCAGAGTTCACTTCATAGCGCCAGATGGAACCTCTCTCCTATGACTGAGAGCCCTTAATGGTCTATCTCACTGACAGAAAAGTTATTTCATATGCAGTACTGTGAGGCACACTAATATCCTGTCATTTCAGCGTCCTGGGGCATTTGCCATTTACCTGGAGCCATGGCATGCGGACGTGTTTGAGTTCCTGGACTTGAAGAAGAACACCGGGAAGGAAGAGTACAGAGCTCGGGACCTGTTCTACGCACTGTGGATGCCAGATCTGTTCATGAAACGTGTGAGGGACAATGACGTGTGGAGTCTGATGTGTCCGCATGCCTGTCCCGGCCTGTCCGACTGCTGGGGCGAGGAGTTCGAGAAACTCTACACAAAGTAAGTGCAAAACCTGCATGATATAATCACGGTCGTTTATCTTATAAAATGCTTGCTATTAATATGAGGTGGGGTTTTACCTGATAAAATCGTCAGCTCGTTACTGGACATTGATTAATACTTCACATGTTGCCATTAAACAGCACAAAAACAGATTATCTACTCTTATGCAATTCAACGGCCCTAAATAGCGTGCTTGCTCGCTCACCCGCTTCGTGAGACATTGGGTATACTCGGCGATGTTTGTCTCTCGCAGTGTAAACTTTCATGACGACTACAAAATTAGGAAAACCGTTTCTTTATTACATAAGGCCTAATTGAAATGAACACAATGAACAAATATTCTAATTTTATTTTTACTTACAATTTTCATAGCTCTGAACCACAAACATTTTTAATAAACTGCCAGTGTAAATTTCTTAAAAATCCTGGAGTCAATGAATAATGGCGGGCGAAGCCGGGGGCAACAGCTGTAAAATATTGATGGTTTAACTCTTGAAATATCGCTGATAATAATAATCCAAACAAACCATTCCTTCCCTTGAAACATTATATAATTTCTGAAAATTGCACTGAATTGATAAAATAAAATTATCATATTCATGTCAATAAACAGCTGAGAAACAATACGTATTATGTGTTCACAGGTTCCTTTGGAACTGCATAATCGATTCTGATATAGTTTTCCCAGGGGGCGCTTTCTAATCGTGGATTGTACTCTGAAGCCGGAATTTTAGCTGTTTCATTAATATTATTAATGGCTTAGTTTATGAATGATTCGCGTGCAAGTGTTAATAAATATAATGCTTTAATAATTATTATACTTTTAATTTTTAAATAAATTATCGTGGGCGAAGCTACGGGCACCTCCTAGTTTTATACAACATAACTTGTTTGGAAATTGAAGTAATAGAAATGTACATCAATTAAAAACACAATTTCGATTCGGTGCAAGCCAGTTTGCATGCTTTTATTATGTTCTGCTGTTAGCTTACCTGAATTCGGTTGGCTGTATCTCATACACACTATTGGTAGTATTGGTTAGAATCTGGTAAATTGCTGGATTGTCAATCAACAGTGTGTTGTGATCTCACAGCTGCCAGAATATTGATACTATTTTATTCACCAAAATAAAAAAAATAATTATTTATACAATCAGTTACATTTTATTCATAATAAATCCCACTTGTTTGATTGGATACGAATGTATGTTTTGTAGATACGAGTCGGAAGGTTGCTATGTGAAACAAATAAAGGCGCAGTTGCTCTGGTATGCCATCTGTGAGTCGCAGATAGAGACTGGAACGCCGTACATGCTGTACAAGGACGCTTGTAACCGCAAGTCAAACCAACAGAACCTGGGAACCATCAAATGCAGTAACTTGTGCACCGAGATCGTGGAGTTCACGTCCCCTGATGAGGTAAGCAAACATACAGCAAAACTCTGCTGGTGCTCACTAGCGGAGGATGGGAAAGATTGTTTTCATAGTAATCATCTACCGTCTCGGTGTAGGTTATAGTTTTAGAACACCCATTGTAATTGTGTAATTGTTGTAATTCTGATAATGATTGTGTTGTTTCGTTCCAGGTGGCCGTGTGTAACCTGGCGTCCATTGCCGTCAACATGTTTATTAAGCCTGACAAAACATACGACTTTGCTCGACTGCGAGAAGTATCCAAGACAGTGACTAAGAATCTCAACAAGATCATCGACGTCAACTACTATCCAGTGCCCGAGGTGAGCCATGTTCATAATATTGTAAAGGTTCAGGTAGTGAAATTACCAAAGTAAATTAACTAATAGTAAATTTAATTTACTATATGAATTGACATAAACACACTTTAGATGTGTGGCCGGAGGGGACTTCATTATCACGCCACAGTTTGAACTAAATTGCAAGTTGAAGATGTGCATGATGAGATTTGTTGAGGAAAATATGAGAAAAATGACGCGTAATTTCAATAGAAGTAAATATATTAAGTTTGCTTAATCAACATTATTATAGACATACATACTTTACCATTGAATTGGCATGTTAAGATTTATACTAGAAATAAAGTTATTATTACACAAATCTGTTCAGGAATCAGCATTATAATATTTTACTGGAAATGTATTCCATAGTTCAGCAGCATTGTGATGGCCTCCTGTAAACGTTATAAGGACATTACTTCAACAGCGTGAGTGCTATGATTTCCTAACATTTGATCAGGCAGTTGAGCATATTGCATCTTAATGTGCATCACTAGGAACAAGATATTTCTGCTAAACTTGAGAATAAGGTGACTGCCGTACCGAGTGGCACCAAGTCTACAATGTCGCCAATATTACGAACATGATTACATGCTGATTGAATTCGGCAGATAAACGACTGTTGTAGTGATGTTTTATGAAAGATGTGGAAAAGTAAAAAAGCTTCATTAAGAATTCTAGGTCTGTGACAGGTTATATTAGGTTAGGAACATCTGTATTAGTTTAGGAGCAATATACTGAATAGCTTTGGGTTTATTATGTCTCACATTGAATTTTTTCTGCGACTGGAAATTTTACCTTTGCACCGATTGTTTCTCTTTTGTTTCCCGTGGCTCGGAGGGGCACGGTCGCTAATGGCAGAGCATGGCTGGCTACGCTATTCTCAAGGAATTCTGATATTTCATTTATAAATTTCAGCAAACTATACTTAAATAACTGGATTTTTATTGACTGGTGGTGTTTTGTTTGCAGAAAATAGCCACATTGATTATATGTCATAAATGCATTTTAATAGTACAACCTCAGTGTAAAATGCTATTCAAATAATTCACTTGATCAATTATTTATTACATTTCGGTCATTCCTTTCCCCAGGCCAGGACGTCCAACATGAGGCACCGTCCCATTGGAATTGGAGTTCAAGGCTTGGCAGACACATTCATTTTGATGAGGTTCCCATTCGACAGCGAAGACGCTCAGTTGCTCAACAAGCAGATATTCGAGACAATATATCACGGAGCTCTGGAAGCGAGCTGCGAGCTGGCAGAGAAGTTTGGGCCTTACGAGACTTACGAGGGGAGTCCTGTCAGCAAAGGAGTGAGTATCGCACACTGAAACGACTGCCATAATGCTGTATTGATCCCTGAATCCTGAAAAGTCATTGACTGATGTGTAACAGGACACACATAGGTGTTGTTCATTTGACAGATAGATTCGCGACTGCACAGCACAAGCGAATTTATCTTATGAAACTCTACAACTCAAATTGGATTTATTAAGACTATTCCATGAATAAAACGTAATGGATTATATAAATAATAATATTATATTCTAATATAAATAGTTATTTTTGGTTTGTTTAAATACAGGGTGTCCACTGGTCGGGAAAATCCGGGAATTTCGTATGGTCGGGAAAATCTGGGAAAAGTCAATGAATTTGTTAAAATATCCGGGAAAATTCGAAAAATTTGTGTCACACATAAAACAGGTGAAAATGAATACAATTTTACCTTCTGCCAGCTTCCAAAAAACCTCAACTGCTCTTGAAAATATACTTTTCCTGCCAAAAATTGCTTTCTTCTTATCTTATTTTTCTTATTTAAAGTATGTATAATCCTATGATCTTTCTTACACAGTTATTAGAAAGTGCTTCGTAATCATATTTTGGTCGGGAATTTCTGTAATGATCAATGAAAATCAGGGAATAAGTCGGGAATTTCTTCAGCATTACTTGGTGGACACCCTGAAATAAAACGTTAATAGTGTCAGCTGTCAGATCACGGCAAACTAAATGAATGAACAGTCTACATTATGGAATATGAAGTTACCCTCAGAATTAAGAGAGGCTAAAATTAGAACATAATAAAAACACTTTTTTTTCCCCCCCTTTTTTCCTTTTTTTTTTCAAAGACGTAATTTATTTGTAATCTGCCACTTCTACTTGAATGTGCATTGGTTAAAAACACAATTTTATTTTCTTCTTTACATAACATACGTTATTAACACAAATAATATCATGAACACACACAACTTTATTAATATGCATTACTTGCTAATAAGTGGTTTTCAATAGCACCTTGCCATCATCAGCTACGTCCAACTGCCTCACTTCCGTCTTGTACCACCTGGTGACCTGGTTTATTTCATCATACAATACATAAGGGACTCTCGGTTACAAACAATGCTTTGCTGCAGAGCCCCTTTGTTGAGAAAAAAGAAAACTATTGGTATCACTCTCAGAACAAGAACAAACACAATAAAATCTACAAAAATACATACAATTGTTGCAACATGTTAATCCTTACTTACAACTTTTGTTTTTTATTTTTTTAAAGTATTAATTACCAATTATACCGTCTTATTATCGCTTTCAATTTTTTTACCCCAAATTCTCTTAACACTTACCGCACCATGCCCGTACGTGATACGGTCCGCATTTTACTCCCGCGTGAACCAAGACCGTATCCCTTACGTTGCGCGCGATCCCGTGCTAAGCAATGGTGTAATACAGGATTTGAACAGATAAACACAAAGCTTAGTTTATGAACTTCCCAACAGAGTGTGCTTCATACACTTATCGATTCTTGTATCAATTTATATCGACTTTTTTTATCGAATTTATATCGGCCTTCTGCGATTACCAAAACATCAACAAGAAGCTAGGTTAGAATTCGTGAAGATGTCCAAGAATATCACAAACGTGTTAATTACTAGACAATATGCAACCAAAATGTTGTCAGAATTCTATATTATGTATTGTTTCAGTAATTTTAGTTAGTACTTTTGCAATAAATAGGTTTTTAACCCTCCAAACCTTGAAAAAATTATTTCCGAAAAAAAGTAAATCCTCAAAAGAGCCTCCCATTTATTTGCCTGTGATATACCGTATTTACTCACCTATAACACCCCCCTTTTTTCGCAATTTTCAACTTCTAAAATGGGGGAGGGTATAATAGGTGAAAATTTTCACATGACATAGGTTGGGTTGTCATGCTTTAAAAGCGGAAAAAGACACATTTAGCGTCTTTAAATCAACACGCAAAATAGTTTAAATCCTTTTTTTTATTTACAAAAAGTTAAATTATCACGTCATTTTAACTTTAGAGTTTTAAACAGTTTGGTATAGCTCCCTCCTGCATTACCGCAGCTGACTGGGTCACGTGACTAAACGCTGCGCGTGCCCGCGTGGTGTTCAGGTTAACGCAGCATTGCAATGTTGTCATCCAGCTGGGCAGCAACTGCCTGAATTTCTTCACACCACGGAATGATTTCAACATTTTCTTTGCTCCTGATAATTTGTCTTTCTGTTTACGCCAATAAGATATCATACATGGCTGCATATTCTAACACACTCAACTTGAAGGATGCCGTAAAACTTGCTCTACAACTCATTTTTCACGTGCTTACTAACTCTCAGGCAGGCAACAATACACGCGTACGGCGGAAGTTGAACTCAGAAACCTGAAGGGCATTGAGAAATCTATGGGGGAGGTGAGAGTAACTAAGGCCAATGCACAGGTGGCAGGGAAGCGTGTGTTTTACCGTTAACAGGAATGTTGCAGTTGCCGATCACTTTAAAATATTTTCTGTTTTTTTTTTTTTTTTTTTTTTTTTTTTTTTTTGCGCGTTGCTGAAAATTGGGGGGGTATTATAGGTGAGGGGGTGCTATAGATGAGTAAATACGGTATTTATATGAGAGTGAATACAATAATGAATATCATTTCTAGAAAGAGGAAGTTTCAATCTTCATGAGTAAGTAATTCATTATTTTGTAATACATATTGTATGCTTTAAAAAAAATCACAAAATCTGAAGAAAACGCCCGGTTCACAGGATGAAAACGGTGAAAGATGGCGTGGTGCGGAAAGTGTTAATTATAAACATGAATTTTCCCATTTTTTTCAGTAAAATCTCGTTTTTTGTTGTACATAATTTCTTATATGCTATGCTACTATTCATTCTTAAATATTTCCTGTCAATGTACATTTTTCTCAGTTCTTCTGTTACAGTGCACTCTAATAAGATGTGCTTTGCGTTTTCTTCCTTCCTGCAGAGTGGACACATTCCACTTGGTGTAATCCCTCTTAAGTTTCTTAACCTCCATATACCCAATGTTAACCAAGCCAAACCATTTCTTTCATTGCTATCACATGTAAATACATAAGATTCTAACCCCCAATCTGTTTTCATGTCTATATAAAATTTCAATGATTTAAAATTTTTTAATTCGCAAAGTAATTCCTGTTTGGTTATATCATTACACCTTTGTCTTATAATCTTGCATATAACCTGGATGTTCCAATTCTCCATTCTGTGCCAAATCCAATTTAATTCTATTTTGTTTATCATTTCCACTAAAGATGTCCACCAGTTATCTTTCAATTTTGTGTTCTGCAAAAATTTTAAACATTCTTTTTCTAAACTATTCTCAGGTAAGTCTAAAATATGTTGAATAAACTTAATTTTTCTTATTAAAAAAATACTCATACTATTTTCTAAGCCTAATTCCATTATTGCAGCTATATTGGCTGAGTTACTTGGTATTCCTAAAATTTTCTTACCATATCTCGCTCTGATTTTATTTACATTCTTCCATGCTTCCTCCTCTCCCCAAATTTCTGCTGCATATAATATCTTACTTTCCACCAGTGATCTATAAATAATGTTCAGATTGTGGATTTTTATATTTGCTAATTTACTTAAACAATTATTTATTGAAGTTAAAGCCACCGCTCCTTGATTTCTAGACATATTTATCTGATCCTTCCAATTACCCCTATTATTAAACCATACCCCTAAATATTTAAACTTCTCCACCACCTCGACTTTTTCATTATTTATAAACCACTGTTCCTTTCTACTCGACATCCCTCCCTTTCTACAGATCAGAATTTTCGTTTTTTTATATTAATCTTTAAATTCCATTTTGAACTATATGCTATTACTTCATCTAATGCTCTTTGTAACCCTATAGCTGTTATAGATCCGATTACCACATCGTCTGCGAAAAGAATTGAAGGAACTTCCCTATTCTGGATTACAGGGCAATGGCAATCCTTATTATTAATTACGCTTACTACATCATTTATGAAAATATTGAATAAGAAAGGGCTCAATTTACAACCCTGTCTTAAACCTTTATTATTTGGAATACGCTCTGTTAAACTTCCGTCTCCTAATTTTATTTTAAAACCTGTTTCCCTGTAAATTGCTTGTATACAACTTATAAATTTCGGGCTTAAGCCGCACTTCCACATTTTAAACCATAATTGATCTCTGTTAATAGTGTCAAAAGCTTTTTCAAAATCTATAAAAACCCAGTAAATTTTACCCCTCTTATAACTTAAATATTTATCAATCAACGATTTCACTATAAATATATTGTCACTAGTCCTTTTATTGCTTTTAAAACCCGCTTGATAAATAGAAATTATCTGACCCTCTTCTAGCCAAAATTTCAATCTTTTAGCCAACAACCCTGTATAAATTTTACTTAAAGCTGGCAATATAGATATTCCCCGATAGTTTTCAGGGTCCAGCTTGGAACCCTTCTGTTTGTAAATCGTTATCATCATAGCTGTATTCCAGCTGTTCGGGATTGACCCTTTATTTTTTATTCCATTGAAAATCCTTGTTAATAATCCCAGCCACCTCTCGTTCTTCCCCATTTCCTTCCAACATTGAATGGGGATACCATCCAGCCCAGTACTCTTTTTATTCCTAGCTTCTAGCAACAAATTCTTTACTTCTCCCTCTGTAAAATCGTCATCTAGTACACCTATGTAATTATTTTGAAAAAACCTATCACTGTTATCAATTCTTATTCCACTATTCATCCTAAATAACTCTTTGAAATATGTACACCACACTTCCCCTTCAATCTTATTTTCATTCTCCTTCCACTTCGTTAACTGATTAATGTAATTCCACGCCTTTTGCATATCATTTTCTTTAATCCAAAATTTAAGTTTTTCCACTTCGTTCCTATCATACTTTATTTTCACCTCTTTTAAAAGCTCCCTGTACTCTCTCTTAAGGGTAAGTGTACCCATCAATAAACTAATGATTACATTAGAAACATGGCTGGGATCCACATGCTTAGAAAAGGAAGAAATACAAGAACTTTTGGAACTCACTAAGATCTGTATTGGACAAAATTTCTTTTCATTTAGAGGCACATTTTATGAGCAAAAAGATGGTTTAGCAATGGGAAACCCACTGTCTCCGTTCCTGGCGGATTTATATATGAGTTCGTTAGAAATCCAGATCACCAAAGCATTCCCTCAGATCTTCAAAACTTGGCATAGGTATGTCGATGATATTTTCGCCATTGTAAACAGGAAACTGGCAGGAGATGCATTAAAGTTGTTGAACCTACAGGATAACTCAATAAAATTTACTGCAGAGGTTGAATCAGAAAACTTCTTACCTTTTTTAGACACCAAAATCATTAGAAACCACAACAGTATTGAGTTTGGCATTTTCAGGAAAGCAACACATGTAGACAACTACATTAAACAAGACGGACATAACCCAAGTTCACACAAACATGCGATCTTTAATAGCCTCGCTTTTAGATTAGTAAACATACCTATGAACAGTTCTGAATACAACAATGAATACCAGCATATCTTGGACACCGCACTCAAAAACGGCTTCAACACAGATTTAGTTAACAAGAAAATCAAAAAGTTTGAAAAACAAAAGCTAATACGAGAAAATTGCACTTTAAGCAACATTAAAGATAAAACAGCATTCAAGAAGTTCACTTTTCACCCTAGACTACACTACAAATTTGAGAAGATTTTCAAAGAAGTTGATATAAGACTGGCCCCCATCAACAGATCCAACATAAAAACACTACTAAAATCTGGACAAATGGACAAAATTCCCCCAAAGAAAAACTCTGGCATTTATGAATTAAAATGCAAAGACTGCAGCAAACTGTATATTGGAAAAACCAAGAGAAATTTAAATATAAGGCATAAGGAACACTTAAGAAATATAAAGTACAAACAAATAGAAAAGTCGGCTGTTGCGCATCATTTTGGGACCACAGGACATGAATTTGAAGATGACATAAAATTAGTAAAATCTGGAACAAAACCGAAAGAACTAACGGTGTGGGAAAAAATTTTAATTCAAAGGAACAGGAATAACTTGGTTAATTTTGATATCCCAAAGGAAAACGACCTCATCACTACACTGATACGCCCAACAGAGACATCTACCGGTCTTCCAGCAAACTCGGCAGTTGACCTCATCTGATGATGCAGCTAAGAAGCTGTGAAATGCATTATGTGTAAGTCATTACTTATATAAGTGAAGTTGAGTGAAAAACAGAATTAATTGCGTGTAAGGAATCGTTACCTAAGTTGTAATACTTATTTGTAAGGAAAGTTAAATAACAAATGGAACAATGGAAGTACTCTTTATGTTATGTTATGTTATGAAAAGAAATAACTGCTATAGCATATTTGACACATCAACAAAACTTGTTTAATTTAATAAATATTTTTAAAAATTAAAAAACAGAATTTTACTTCTTTTGGGGGGTGCCCAAACCCAATTTTTCCTTTCCCTGAGAGGTAGGGCGCCCATGGTTAGGAGGGAATCATATTTCAAATCCCACCCCTCCCCCTGATGATATTTGTTTTCTAGGCAATAGAATTTACTTTACACTTTGCACTGCGTTGTTTTAGGTTCTCCAGTACGACATGTGGGAAGTGCAGCCGACGGAGCTGTGGAACTGGGCGGATCTCAAGAGCCGCATTGCCAAGCACGGAGTTCGCAATTCACTGCTTCTCGCACCTATGCCCACAGCTTCCACTGCACAGATACTTGGAAACAACGAATCCATTGAGCCCTACACGACCAACATCTACACGAGACGAGTTCTGTCAGGAGAGTTCCAGGTAATAAAAATACCATAACATATACTAAAATGGCTATGAGGCAACTATTTGGTCGAATTATCCATGTTCATATTCATGCAAATGTTAGAGTCGGTAGTTGGCAGTGGCAGTCGGCCGCTTGGGAGCAGCAGTCTAGCCGTCCACAATATGCAGTCGACATTGAGGTTAGGGAAACATTTTACAATATAAAAAATGTGGTGGAATCGCTTTATAATTGCATAATATACGTAATAAACACATCTTGCTTTCTCGTAGTATGCTAATATGTTTATTTGCACTAGTAAATCATTTTCAGTCTCGTAATATGTTACTTGCAGTCGTGTAGTCGATAGTTGAAGATGAATTTCTCGACTGCCAACTACTGCTACCAACTGCCAATTCCCTGCTGTCGACAGCAACTGCACATTGTGAATGGCGTCCATTACTCACCACACGTTATACTTTGACTGCTGACTGCACATTGTTGTACAGACCATAAGAAGCACTTTTTACCTTCAAAACAGTGACTTGAAAGTTGGGTGCGTCTAATGGTCCGAAGCATATGAAAAAAATTGAAATATTTGTAAATATTGCTGCAATACCATAGCTGTAAACAAGGTGTTGAATGCACTCATCCAGTACTCGTGTATTTCAGGTTGTGAACCAGCATCTGCTGCGAGACCTCACAAAGCGAGGCCTGTGGTCCGAGGACATGAAGAATGAGATCATCTCGCAGGGCGGGTCCATCCAGGACATCGCTGGCATTCCCGATGACCTGAAAGCCCTCTACAGGACTGTTTGGGAGATATCACAGAAAGCAATCGTCAAGATGGCTGCCGACCGAGGAGCCTTCATTGACCAGAGTCAGTCGCTCAACATCCACATTGCTGAGCCCAACTACGGCAAACTGACGTCCATGCACTTCTACGCCTGGAGTCTTGTGAGTAATAATAACATAACATGTTTAGCAATGCTTAGAAACCGAAAAAAGTGTTTTTGTTATGATGTCTGTCTGTCTGTAGTTCAATAACTGATTACTTTTCTTTTTATTTAAATTCAGGCTTGTTGAATTTTCTTAAAAATTTCATTACCATGTTAATGTTGTTGTTATTATTATTAGTATTAGCACTATTATTATTACTATTATTATTATTAGTATTATTATTCTGTTTCTATTGTTCAGTGATGTCTTCTTTTCTGATATTTAGTTTAAACAATTATAATATCCAGTGACATAGCGGCGATGAGTTATCAAAAATAAACAAGTCCTATAAATCCGGCGTTTGCCTTGGCGAATGAGGAAGCCATGAAAAACCCAAGTCAACTTGGCCGGCCACGAATTTTGATTTGAACCCAGAACCTTGTTTCATAGAACTTGCTAATAATATTAGTTAATGACATTAGATTCCAACATGTTATTTATTAGTTAACAGAATCTTATTTCATAGAGATATACAGTGGAACCTCGTTAACACGTTTCTCTAAGGACCGAAAAAAATAGACGTCCTACACGGGAAAACGTACTACTGAAAAATTAAAAAAAAATCGTAGGGAGTATGTAGATAGGCCTATGTTTTCTAAGTTGCTCAGAACCACCCAAAGTGCATCTTAATGACTCAGAAATACCCATATTGACACACAGGAGCTTCTATGCCAAGCCATTAGTTATGCGAGATATATATTATGTAAACGAATACATAGGCCTAACGATTTTATTTGAAAAAATTAAACAAAAGTTGCAAAAATTGAAGGAATGTATGGGAGCCATATTTAATGAAAAACCATACGAAATTCACACAAAAAAGCATCCACTTTATTCTAAAACATCACACATGAAACAAGTTGCACTCCACAATCTATTAACAAACATAAAATAACTGGAAGTGTAATTGTTCAAAATTTCTGACGTGCCAAAATGTTCAGCGAACAGAGTCAAATTGCCAATGAAATGTGATCCAATACCCACGTGGGAAGCATGATCTGCTTTTATAGCATACAATTTCTTCAAACATTCTAACATTTTCTTCTCAACACCAAACGAACCGTAAGAAATTTGAAACATAATCACTTAGAGAACACAAAATTATCACGAAAAAACATGGCGGCTACACAGCTGACGCAAAATCCCGCGCAAAACAAACGACCAACTACAATGGCTCACGATTGTTGTCCAAATGACCAGTGAGAAGCAACTATAATGGCTGACGATTGGTCCCATAGAGCAAAGAGTACAAGAATTCTGACATAGAGATTACACGATCGGATGTGCAAACCAAGCTTGTGTTTGGCCAAGTGTGGTTGGCGAGTCAAATACGAACGTACTAAGCGTTAAACCAAAACGTGTTAAGAAACATTTAAACATGTATTTAGTAAGATTGGGACCGGGACTTCAAAAAACCGACGTACTATGCGGGAAAACGTAGTAATGAGGAACGTGCTAACGAGGTTCCACTGTACTCATAAAATCTCTAACTAATATTATTAGTTCGTTAGTCAGCTGATTGACTTGGAGGTTATGATTGAATTGTTGTTTGTTTGTGTGTGTGTGTGTTTTTTTTTTTCTTTCTTTTTTTGTCAATACTATTCCAAAGCTGTAGGCCTACATATATCTTCATCTAGCTCTAAGAAATGAATAAATCTGCCAGGCACTTATTCAAGAAACCTGTAGGCTTATGTACTAAAATCTAACCTCAAATCCTAAAAACTTGTTATGACAAAAATTCCTTTGATATCGTACGTGGGCTTTTTCTAAATTGATGATTAAATCAGACAGATTCATTTTCCACAAATTTAAGATCACGAAATCTGATTTACATGGGTTTGAGAATAAGTTATTGGTTCAAATACACTTATAGAAAAACACCTAATATTATCAGTAAATTTTATTAGTTCTGCAGTCTATGAAACAGTTTACTAATAGTATTAGCAATATTTACTAATAATTTAGAGCCATGAACTCATAACTAATATTATTGGAAAATATTCTTATGAAACAGAAGACTAATAATAATAACTAATATTATTATGTACTAGCATGTGCCCGCGGCTTCGCCCGCGATAAAAAAAGAGCATAAAGTTAGAGCATAATAGTTAAATCATTATATTTATTAACACCTAAATCACGTGGACTACATGTCACGGTTAGATATCGTCGCCTGGTAAAAGCGATCTCAGATTCGAATTCCTTGGCCCAGAAAATCCCTGTATAGTGAGTTTCGTCCAAATCGAACAATGTTTAACCATATTTAGGTCTATGTTGATTATCCCTCTTCCGTATAGGTTGAAAATTTCATATGTCTACGGGCCTTGACATTCTAAACAAATGAATCGACCAGCGTGGGCTTACAACATTCTAGCGATCGCGATGTTTTTATTACCACGGTATGACAAAAATAGCCAAAGCCAACTGCAATTGATTTGACATTGAAATGTATTACTGAAATCTGATGCTTCGACAGCGCTAAAATCACGTTTTCTGGCAGTTTTTCACTCACAACTCGCGAACGAAAGCTAAAATTAAAAATCCGGCTTCGATGCGTTCGCCCACCTTTCAGTCCACCTATGTTTAAAATTTCAGATCTCTGCGTTCAGGAGATTTCGCTGGGCATCGTGGACAGACAGAAAAACACGTTTTTTATTATTTTAAGATAGCATGTGCCCGCGGCTTCGCCCGCAATAATTATTTCAAAAATAAAAAATAAAAAATTAAGAGCATAATAGTTAAAACATTATATTTATTAACACCTAAACCACGTGGACTACATACCACGATTAGATAGCGTCGCCTGGCAAAAGCGATCTCAGATTCGAGTTCCTTGGTCCAGAAAACCCCTGTATAGTGAGTTTCGTCCAAATAAAACAATGTTTGACCATATTTAGGTCTATGTTGATTGTCCCTCTTCCGTGTAGGTTGAAAATTTCATATGTCTACGGGCCTTGACATTCTAAACAAATGAATCGTCCAGCGTGGGCTTACAACATTCAAGCGATCGCGATGCTTTTATTTCCACGGTATGACAAAAATAGCCATAGCCAAATGCAATTGATTTGACATTGAAATGTATTACTGAAATCTGATGCTTCGACAGCGCTAAAATCTTGTTTTCTGCCAGTTTTTCACTCATAACTCGCGTACGAAAGCTAAAATTAAAAATCCGGCTTCGAGGTGCATTCGCCCACCTTTCAGTCCATCTATGTTTAAAATTTCAGATCTCTGCGTTCAGTAGATTTCGCTGGGCATCGCGGACAGACGGAGGACAGACACTTCCTTTTATTAATATAGATTTGCTAATAATATGACTGTAAAAGTTCCATGAAACAGGGCCCAGGACCTCTTCCCTATTAGCCTATACCACCTCGGGCTGTAATTGGTTTTATTGTATCATTACGACTGAGCTAAACTGACTGCATTTTACAACAAATAAATTATAGTTTTCTTGTTACTGTGGGAAACAAAAGAATATCATTCATATTTTAATTAATGTTTGTTGTAAATTAAATAAGATGTTGACGTTTAAACACTTTAGACTTCATTTTTATTTCCGTGTTTGCAATGAAGCAAAACTGGCCAATAAAAAAGCTGTAAAACTCAGAAAGGGTATTTACATGTAACATGTTTCAGGGCTTGAAGACCGGCATGTACTACCTGAGAACGAAGCCAGCGGCCGCTGCACTTCAGTTCACAGTCGACAAAACTAAACTAAGCAAAAACGTTGGCACTGTCACCAACGGAAGCATGAATAATGGAGACCAGGACAGGGAGAAGGAATTCAACATGAATGCGATGATGTGTTCCCTGCAGAACAAGGACGATTGCCTCATGTGCGGGTCGTAGAACAGCATCAAGTGCCTCTAATCTCAAATTGCCTAGATCTCATTTGCCTCTTTTGAAGAAGCAACGGCTGGATTTGCTCCACACAGATAGTGTATAATCGATATTTAACGAAGGTTTGTATTTTATGAAAATTGCAGAACGTGCAGTACTTAGAATAAGGAATACGATAGTGGAATTTATCTTTTTTTATCAATATTTTGTTTTTGATCCTCTTTTCTGATTTGTATTGGTATGTTAAAATAAATTGTGAATAGTTTCAGCCAATCCCTTGACACCCTTCTTGTCCTGTGCATACTCTCCTTCGTGCAGAAACTAACAACTCGATTATCTTTGGAATTGGAACATGACTGAACCACTTTCTTTACAGTAGAGAGCCTACAATATACTACAAAGCCGCGTTGCTAACCACTGAAAGCCTTGACTAGAATGCAGTCAGATGTTTGTAAATTTAGATCACGCCTTGCTTTAGACGTGAGGAATTTGTTGTAATTTCGTTCTGTTGCTAGCCCACTTATCCCTTCACAAATACTTAACAAATTAAATAAGAGATTTGAAAAGCCGTTGAATAATTAAACACAACTGCTGTTCATATAATACTGTGCATGCTATCGAAATGTGCAGCTACTAATATCTACATTATATATTACAAAAAAAGATTGCTATGGAGCACTCAACTTCACTAATTTACATGTACTTACACATGACGCGTTTCACAAGCATCTTGCTTGTATCCTCAAATGAGGTCCACTGCCGGGTCCGCTGATTCGACCTACAACGACACCTAGCGAACAACCAGTACATGTAAATTAGTGAAGTTGAGTGCTCCATAGCAATCTTTTTTGTAATATTTGATTACTTCACTGTGATTCCCGCATATAATAGTGTTAATCTACATTATGTTTTAATGTGAATATTTTTCAGTGATAGTCATAATGTTGGCCTAATTCCTGACAGATTCACATTGACTTTAATTCAATCATAACCTATACGGCTGCTTTAAATTTGAAACAAACATGTCAGCGAATCGTAGGCTTATTACATCATTAATATTACTGCGAGTGCATTTTGTGAAATGTTGAGACCTTTGTTCTTCTGCAAGCCAGGATTAATTAATCGACCTTAGGTCTGAGAGATTTATAACTTATTTTCTGCTTGGGCTTATCATAATTACAATTGTCACTGATGAAACAAAACCATTCTGGCACTTGTTACATCAGTTTACATTGTGTTGCATAGCAATGTTGTCATGTACGTTGATCAGGACTCATATTGTAGTCATAGATACACAGATCAATTTGGCCAAAACATATAAAATATAGATATATAAGCTTTCATGAACCACAGATTATTGTCTCTGTTGGACATTACATGAGAAAATTATAGGAGAGAAAAATTCCTCTGACACTGGGATTTGAACCCAGGACCTTTGGCTATCCGTGCCAATGCTCTACCAACTGAGCAAAGCCGGAGTTCACTTCACAGCACCAGATGGAACCTCTCTCCTATGATTGAATGCCCGTAATGATGATTTTAATAATCATCAATAATAGTGATGATGCCCTTAAGGTCTACCTCACTGACAAACAAGTTATGTCTCATGTAGTACTGTGAGGCACACTAAGTAGTGATTTTTCTGACCGGGCTTCCACTGTTATTGTACAGTTAATATTCAATATAGATATATAAGCATTCTTGAACCACAGATTATTGTCTCTATTGGACATTACATGAGAATATTATACGAGAAAAATTCCTCCGACACTGGGACAATAATCTGTGGTTCATGAATGCTTATATATCTATCTTCAATATTAACTGTACAATAACAGTGGGAGTCTGATCACAAAAATCACTAATTAGTGTGCCTCACAGTACTGCATTATGACATAACTTGTCTGTCTGTGAGGTAGACCATTAGGGGAATCGGTCATCCATCTGGCACTGTGAATTGAACTCTTGCTTAACTCAGTTGGTAGAGCATTGCCACAGATAGCCAAAGGTCCTGGGTTCAAGTCCCAGTGTCAGGAATTTTTCTCATATAAAATGTGTATAGCACCGTCGTGTGTTAATAAAAAGTGGTTTACACATATTAACCTTAAAGCTCTTTTCTGAAGTATAAATAATCGTGAAGAGAAGTACCAAACCATAGTTCAGATGGCTATGGATGTGTCCATAGTAAACAGAAAGAATTGTTTCTGGAGATACTCTGTTTTTTTTAGGATTCTAATTGTGTAAGACCTTTGTGAATTCCAGCTCAAGCTCGGTTGTAGGTAGATGACCAGAAATTTCATCTGGATATCTGAAACTGAATGTAATATCTATAAATTAAATTGAAACTTGAGATGGAGGTTTAACATACGTAACTTCACTTAATTCAAGCACTAACCTGAACATGTTTCGAGCAAACTTCATGACTCATCATCAGCTATACTCCATCTGTCTGTTGTGTATTGGCAGCAATTCCTGGTGGTTGTTTAATGAACTTCTTGATGAGATCCATCCCCGCCTCCAATGACCTGTTCAATAAATTCATCTTAAAGAAACCAGAGGGCAGTCAAGTAGCAACAAACAGCAGTCAAAATGGAATGAATATGGGAGGAATAACTTCCCGAAACTAGTCTCCAAATAGAGGACTCAAGTGAAGTAAGTGTCACTACTCAGTGTCACACTCAGTATAATGTCAAGTGAAGTAAGAGGACTCAAGTGTCATAAAAATTGACTCAAGCAGCTACTGTTTGGTATACAAGTTCTGTCTGCCTGCGAAGTTTAAATAGTTCCCTTGTAAGCAGTTCTGCCGTACCGAGTGGGACCAAGTCTACAATGTCACCAATATTATATAAACATGATTACATGCTGATTGAATTCGGCAGATAAACGACTGTTGTAGCGATGTTTTATGAAAGATGTGGAAGGGTAAAAAAGCTTCTGCATTAAGAATTCTAGGTCCATGACAGGTTATGTTAGGTTAGGAACAATCATGTTAGTTTAGCAGCAGTATTCTGCATAGCGTGGTGTTCATGCCATCTAACGATGTTTTACGAAAGGCGTGGAATTCTAGGTCAGTGACAGGTTATGTTAGGTTAGGAACATTTGTATTAGTTTAGGAGCAATATACTGAATAGCGCGGGTTTTATTATGTCTCACATTGAATGTTTTCTGCGACTGGAAATTTTACCCTTGCACCGATCATTTCTCTTTTGTTCCCCCATAGCTCGGAGGGGCACGGTTGCTAATGGCTGGCTACACTATTCTGAAGGAGTTCCAGCAGTTCAATATCTGACTTATTACTTAACTTATTTTGTATGATTTAACTGTGTATAGGTCATATTGCATGTTAGGTTTACCAGTAGGCTCTTGTGCATGTGTTTCTATTCAGTCGTGTCTTCTTGAGTCATATTCAGTTTAAACGATTGTGATGGGTGACATAGCGGCAATGAGTTAAGTAAACAAGTCCTACAACTCGGGCGTTTGCCTTCGCGAATAAAGAAACCATGAAAAACCCAACTCAGTTTGGCTTATCTCGGCCACCTTGCTCAGATTGATTTTACTGTGTGCAATTCACATTAAATTAACTGTAGTTATCATTCATGTCTTCTGATATGCATTTAAGTCGCACTCTATCTTTATAATTATTAATTTCATAAAGAATGTGTGCTAGGTTTTCAAGTATCGCCTACTTAATGGAGATAACCTAGAAAAATAGAAAATGGACACAAGTAAACTACCTCTTAAATATAGCCATTTTATTAGTCTCAGAAGTTTGCAGATTTAAGTTTTTATTAAAATAATTGGGGTATGTTTTAAAAATGCAAGTATTTTAAAAAGAAAAGTTCACAAAAAACTCTTTAGTAACCAAACGGAGTCCATAACCTTCCTTTCCCCCTTCCTAGAAAAAAACATAGGGTCAACACACACATTCTGAAAA
The DNA here is from genome assembly GCA_964059195.1 of Ectobius pallidus. Taxonomy (NCBI): domain Eukaryota; kingdom Metazoa; phylum Arthropoda; class Insecta; order Blattodea; family Ectobiidae; genus Ectobius; species Ectobius pallidus. Next base: position 184,349,577 of record CAXKWD010000005.1, on the reverse strand, counting down.
ATACTTTTTTCGGTTTCTGAGAAAGTCTGAAATCATTTTCTGAGCGGTGATTTCGATTTTCTGTCACTAATTTTATTTTAATTATTTATCCATATATGCGAGAAACTTCAAAAAGGGATGGAAAACAGGACAATTATTTTTAGTTTTTTCTCAGGTACAGTATGCCATTTATGTTAATTTCTTGAATGTTAATGTTCTAGGTTAAGATGCAAAGAATAGCCTATCTCTGGGAAATATGGAAGTAATGCAATATGGAGATGAAATGTAGTGACAGTATTAAACTTAATGGATATTAGGTTGTAAAAATTACGGTACGCGAATCACCGTGTTGTTTCTTTTTAATACAAGACGAAAAAAATTCGATAGTACCGTAAATTATTCTAAAAGTTGCAGAAATACGCAATAATTGCGCTGGGGGGGGGATATTATGTTGTTTATTTCGAATATTACACACTAGAGCGCAGCGTCATCACTCCTTCCACCACCGCGGGAAATCAAATTATCGATAGTGGTGAAGTATGATAGGCTTTGGCCTATTGGCACCCCTGAGGCGTTCCTACTTGCTGTTTTCTGAGTGTTCTAAAGTATTTAAAACTATAAATTACGTTTGTTAAGTGCAATATTAATGATCAATTACGTGTGTACTGAGTCGTGGAGATTGCTAAATCAATCTGTGGTATAAATGCGGGGCGAATCAACTCGAGGTAAGTGAAATAGGCCTAAGAAGTGTTGGGTGCCTCATGGCTTTTTATGGTCACATAATGGCGGTGACTCATCATAGTTAAAATAAATTTTTATGTATTACTGTTTATCGCATATAGGCCTAGATAAAGTTGAGTGGTGATGAAAAAGTCGGAATCGAATTAATGCTGGGAACTCCTTTTTCGTGTTTAATAAAAAAAAAAAAAATATATATATATATATAAAATAATAATAAAAAAAACGGTTTCCTAGAAACCCAGAAAAGCTTTCCGAATGATGTTTTTTTCTTTATGTACAGGCCCATTATAATTTTGCATTAAGAGAAATGATTATGAAATGAAATATCCCAGCGCATGAAAAGATTCAATGGCTCGTAACCAAATGGTCAGTATTCAGTAGGCCTACGCCGCTGTTCCTAGCCTTACATAACCTGTCACTGGTTCTACTGGGAAAAAATAGTTTTATGCCGTGCACTAGGCTCCTTCCACCAACTCTATAATGGGACCCGCCTGGGAAGGCGAGGTTTAGGGTTTTGTCGCAGAAGATATTCAATGCGAGACATAATAAACCTTGCGCTATTCAGTATTTTGCTCCTAAACTAACAAAACTGCGGAGCTTGGCTGGTGCATGGCATAAATCTATCTTTTACCGTACTACTTAAACCAAGGACGGGTCACCCCTTAAGCTCCGCCCACTCCAGCCGTTGTGTTGCTAAGGTGACGGTCTGCTCACCCTGCTCCCCTAGCCACCAGCCTTTTTGTGCTGTACCAAAGCATTTGCACTAATATTATTACAACACGAAAATTACCCTTGTAGCTAATTATCACCAGAGCCTCTTCAGAGTTACTCACGACCCACTACGTGATGGACAGTACAGGTTGATTTGGGAACTAGAGTTTTAGATTTCAATGGTGTAATTAGTAGAACAAAAACGACCCTTGTACCAATTAAAACTTCCCTTGAACCAAGACTTCATTTCACAATTGCAATTAATACAAAATTATCCATCTACGCTATATCATGCAGCTCTCTAAATTTAAATAGATGAACTATCAGTTCACATCGCAACGTTCACTCGATGGCGTAGTGCAGACATGGGCAAACCCCTATCCATTGACATGCAACCCGCAAACTTTTCTCAACTTGCACATAGTTCGAAAAGAATGGGTAGATGGAGACACAAGCAGACAATAAGTGCAGTGGCGGTTGCTCATTCTGAGGGAAACACTAATTTCACTTAATAATGTACACTACAAGAAACAAATAATACAAACAGTTTTGTATTTTTAATTATTCTTTTACGTGTGCAATTATTTCATTACACAAAGGTTTAGAATGTGCCATAACGCCTTTCCAATCGCAACTGTGTTGCGACCCGTCACTGCTTGCAAAGAGATTATGACTCGTACATGGGAATAATCCACCACGTACACCGAATGTCCGCAATGCCATCTTGTGTCTTATACAGGAAAGTCAAGAACCACAAGTGGTTCGCGAACCAGTAAATGTCCATGTATGGCGTAGTGGGTAAGACGACTGACTATCATGCTAGCAGTCCCACGTTCGAATCTCTTTGGGTCGAAAATTTATAGGAAAGGAGTAGGTAGGTAGGGTAAAGGAGAAAAGGGTTTGAATAGTAGAAAGATGAAAAGAAGAGGAGGAAGGGGAAAAAAATTAAATTTTACAAATATTCTAGGCTGTTAGTAGTTCCACCATTCACACCTAGATGGCTCTCATTGTTTAAATAGATAGTCAAGTGGAAGAGCGACCTGTTCTTGTTTTTTGACCTTACTTTAATGCAGCACCTTATTTTCCTTTCCACGTTTTTTGTGTAACTTCGTTAAACAAAGTCCAGAGCCTTTGTAACTCCTACAACCTGTACTGACTAAAGAATCCATTTAGCACTCTGCACGAAATACACCTTATGTTTTAGCAATTGATTGACTGGCTATGATCAGTCAATTTATTTCAATTGCATCGTATACAGTGCTGCCAATAGCTTTACATGTGGGATGTACAAGCGCTAGGTTAGTGAATGGTTGAAAGAAGTCTGTAACATAATCTAGGTAAATGACAGGATAGGTTAGGTTAGCTAAGGTTAGTTTAGTGACGTAGCTCTAGTGCGAACTCCATAACCATTGTCAGATTGGATACACTGTTTCACGATGAGATTGATTTTGCGCATCGTGACTATCTGCTGTAACTCAGGGGTGCCCACAGAGGGGGTTTAAGACAGAGAGTGTCGTTGAAATTTCTGGGGGGTTTGAAAATGTTTGCTAAATTATCATTTTGTTTGTTAAAAATAAAAACTATCAAAAGGTAATAAAATATATTGTACAACTGGTATCGGTTATGTATACATACTATAAAAGCAGCTTCATTACAAATAATAATAATAATAATCTTTATTGTCTTTCGACCTTAATTACAAGGTATTAGACGTTAGGAACTATAGATAACTTGTGGATCAATGAAACAGTTTTTTCAGAAGTCATTTAAGTACAATTATGAATTATATATTTTTTTAGTTGTAATTTGAATCCCTTATTAGTGCTAATTTCTTTAAGGTTGCTGAGTAGTTTATTATAGAAAAATTCACCTGCTACGTATGGGTCTTTATTAACAGATTTCTTGTTGAAAACAACGCGTTGGAAATTTCCTCTTTGTCTAGTTACATGGTTGTGTACATACTTATTTCTCTTATTTAGTGATTGTGCTATTACTATAATAGCTGCTACAGTTAGAATTTCTTCTTTTTGGAAGCCATACCTTTCTCTTGGGAAGAAGTTTTAGAGTTAATGGTGATTACTTTTCTTGAAATTGGGGGGGGGGGGGCACCCTGCGTAACCAGTACACATTTTTAGGTTAAATAAATAAGTGCTCGCTTCTTGACGACATTCCTTTTATTTGATAAAATTTTGAGGATAATCTGAGCGTATGCAGGACTTCTAGATATGCTCTAGAAAAACATTATAACCTCACATATGGCTGTTTTTTATGTTTCTATAAAAATACAGCATGCAGAGTGTCAATGAATCCTCATTCTGAATAACACACAGTACACTCATGGTACCAATCGTTGTGGACAGTATGAAGTCTGCAGGGTAACACACTTTCCAGTTAGGGAACACATTGTGGATACAGCTTTGGGGACAGTTTTAATGCAGTCCCTCTGTGGACAAGCGTAGTGGATTAATGGTTCATTGTATTTACTTCTGATTTTGAAATACCGGTAAGTACTATCTTGAAATTGTATGAAACCACCCAGAATTTGGATTCTATAACCGAAATATTAAGGGGAATTTTAATGAAAACGTTTTTAAAAACTTGGATTGTTGGAAAAATGGATGTAATGATTTTAATTTAATTTTTTTATTTTTATTTATTTTATTTAAATTACATTTACAACATAAATAAAATTAATAAAACATTACTTTTGACTTTGGGTGTAGTTTACTCTCTAGGCTGTCTCCATGGTGTGGAAGAAATTAAAATGAACATTTTTTGTCATAAACATTGTTTAAAAATAAAATTAATTGGTATCAAGATAAAGAATAAATAAATATGAATTAAATTCAGAATGTCAGAACAAACATTAATTAAAATATGAATGATATTCTTTTGTTGCCATCAAAAATCCACTTTCACTTCATAAACATTCATCTCTCAATATAATTTTGAAAGAATATGGCAGTAACAATTGTAATCAAAATTACATTTACCGGTATATAATAAGATTGACAATGTCTAAATATTACAGTTTCTACTGTTAAACGACAATAAATGTTGTTTTTATTGTTATTATTATTATTATTATTATTTTTATTTTTATTATTATTATTATTATTACTACTACTATTATTACAATTACAATTAGCCTAACACATTGTTGTATAATGCATTATATCTGATTTGTAATGAAGACATAAAAACAATCAGAAATTATGATATCTCGGTCCAAATCTCAAATAATGTGTCCGACCAATTTGACTACGATTTTTCATGGTTTCCTCATTCTCAAAAGTCTATTTAAGTTGGAGGTAGTATAGGCTATACCAGTTTCTTCCTTCAACCTAAAAGCTGATGATTACAATCTTAACACGTCTTGCTGTCTGTGCTGTGCTCCAGTATCAGATGTCCAGCCAAATCTAGGGCATGCAAAGATCTGAAATTTTTAATATATGGACTGAAAGATATCTGAATGTTCCTCGAACCCCTTTGCGAGTTATGTACTGTCAATGTACAATACCAGTTTTCGCTATATAAAAGCAGCATCGCATTAATTTGTCAATTGCTTCCATTTTTCTAGCCTGCTCTGGTTGATTCATTTGTTTATAACATTACAGCAAGCAGAGAACTTGAATCTGAGGTTGTTTTTTTCTGGGCGATGCACTCTTAATCATGAAATTCACCTCGAAGCCAGATTTTGAGATATTTACTTTAACTGTCTAAATGATTTGGCTGTAAGTGTTAATAAATATAATGTTTTATTATTTTGCTGTTCTGGCGATTCATTTAATAAATGCAGGCAAAGCCAAGGCAGACATTTAGACCAATTACAATTACGACAAACACAGGGGGGCTCCCCCCTGTCCCCAGATGATGTTTCTTTACTGTTATCATTTTCACTTAAGTTCAATTAATGATTATAAAGCAAGATTTTTAAAAATATTTCACATACAATGTTTGAAATTGTTGATTGGATTAATAATTAATTCTCACCATTCGTAACAAAAATTTTATGCAGTCAAACCTCTCTATAAGGAAGATCGATATAACGATAAACTCGATTAAGCAAAATTTTGTTTTTGGTCTGAATGAATTTCCTTTCTTGATGATGTCAAATGTAACTCACTATAATGATGAAGCTATTTTAGATGTACCGGTAGATGTAGTTATCTTGTTCTGTAGATCCTGTGTTGAGTGGGACTCAAGGATATAGAACACGTCAGATTACAATATACAAGCAAGTAATAAATAATGATATATAATATACTACACTATAAACTTATTCAAACTGGAAATACTCATCCATATTGTAGAAGGTGTGAGTCATTAAAAATTTCTTGAGAGATCCTTTGAAGGATTTGCTTTTTCTTTGAATACATAATAATTTAATGTTGTTTGGAAGCTTATTAGAAACACCCTTTGATAACGATATTTGGGGGTTGAATAAACCAATACCTTAGCCCTATGGATGGCAACTGGTTCCTGGGTGCCTGATATCTGTTACATTTCTTAGAAATTCCAGAAAAGAAATGTTAATGAGGGATGGAAAATAGGATCACTGAGGCTAAAATTATCCCTTATGTGTGCAAAAATGTACTGAGTTAGGTTATTACTTCAACATGTACATAATGTGCAATTAAAACACCAAAAGGAGCAACTGTTTTAGTTTTGCCTTAGCTATGTGGTGAATTTGTCTTTTCTCTTCCCACCATTTACAAGTTTCAAATTTCTGACACATGGCTAGGCTCAAAGCGTCCCATGATCCATGATGTTAAACCAGTCTTCCGAATAGTAATTTTTTTAGTAGCTGTGGTTACAATTCAACTGAAGTTCTACTTCTTTGCATGTCTGTTCCATTAATTATTCTGTAGGCTTAGATTATAGCCTACAGTTTGCTGCATGCAGTCTTTCTAATGTGTGGTAAATTATAAATAAATCAATTTAGCCTACAGCACAACCCCTAAGGTCCAAGGCCTCCTGTTTTCACAGGGAACTGATCTTTATTTGCTCCTTAAGGTGCTCATACACCAAGAGACCATGCCCGAGGAGGCATTGCAGTAAAAGTTCAATATCTTCAATACTATTTGCAATAACAAAAAGGAATTTTGGACATTAGAAGTATACACTTGTGGCTTGAGATGTGCGCAAAAATTATTATGTCAGAAATATGAAGGTTGATATTAGAAAATTAATTTTTTTTATTTTTCAGCATGCCTAAGAAACATGATTTCTTGCAAAGGGCCAATCTGATTGGTGTAATCTTTTTTTTTTTTATTCACAGCTGACACTATAATCTAGAGGATAAACCATCAATTTATACTGTGGTATGCCTGATACAATTTTCAGGGGGTTTAAAAATTTCAATATAAAATGATACTAATTTTTTCACACCATGTTCACAAGTGTAATAATCTTTTGATGCAAATAGATTAGATTATTTAGGTTTGTCCTCTAGAACACACAAAAAACTATGGGTGTGCAAAATTTCATGCAATTTGAACCATTACTTTAAGAGAGATTTTTTTTTTTTTTTGTGTTACGGGAAAATGGCTTCGAATATTCAACATGCACACCCACTTGACGCACATACTGGTATTTAAACCTTTATATCTCCAGTAAATGACCAAATTTAAATATAAAAATTATAGGGTATGTTCAGAAAAGTATGTTCTTTAATATGAGAGTTAAAAAAAAAAATGTTGACAGTGGTTGGTGTATGATCCCCCTTAAGTGAGCAACATTTAAGGAGCTAATAACTGTTCCTCCAGTTATTTAAGGAGCTGTTCAGTTGACTTGATACCAGGACTGGTTCCCTTCTTTTTTAACGTTGGACGCTGTTGTATGATCTCTGAGTCTTCTGTCACTGTCGGTGGCTCAAGAGTGTCCACACCTCTCTATCCTTTGCTATTCTTGACTATTGGCCTCCTGCTGTGCTTGTGAAATGTCTGCCCACATTCCTCCATCCAGTTCTTGGGTCCCACATGGTGACTCTGTGTCCATCTCACATGGCCGCCCCATCTCCACTTTTGGTTCATTGCTGTTTGCACTTTGTCAGCCATACCCGTACATCTGCGAATGTCATTTCTGATCCTCTCTCTCAATGATATGTGTAGGATTTTCCTCTCCAAACCCTGAGCGTACAATATGTACAACAATACTCATACCTAGGACAACTCATCTCCGCACACACTAGTACCGGAACAGAAATGAAACAAATAGGCACTTTTTTTATATCAGTTTACCTGATTTTATTGATTTTGAATTTTCCATTATTAAAAATTCGTTGGTCCATATTTTCCACTGAAATATTATAAAATTCATAAAAAACACAATAAAATAATTCCTAGTCAGTGGATAAAACTCAAACTCACATTAACTATCGTGACGTTTCCGCCTGAACCTCCAGGCCTTCCTCAGACGACTGAATGCTAGAAGAGGTTTGTGGTATATCCCGCATCCGATAGTTAATGTGAGTTTGAGTTTTATCCACTGACTACGAATTATTTTATTGTGTTTTTTATGAATTTTAGAATTTTCCATTATCTGTTGTATCTGCCTCTTACGTTTTTCCTGATCTCCCTTTTGGTGTGCTTGTTTAGTTCTGCGTAAGCCTCTGTCAATTGTGGGTTGGTTTCCATTTGTTCTCTGAGTATCGCTCTCCTTTCTATTAATTCCTTTAACTTGCTCTTCCTGGATTTATCATGGTCGTCAAGCTCGGAGTGTTTGACTGCTTGTAAGATACTTCATAGAACATAGGTTTTGGACATTTTCCTGTCTTTGGGTGCATGGTTCCTGCATTTCTCAATATAACAAAAGAATCTGCTAGGGTTGACAAATATCGTTAATACGGAGGTTTGGCTGTATCAATTTCAAATGCATTAGTTTACAGTGTCTCTTCACATTTGATGAATCAAGTCCAAATCCCGCTGCACAAATTCGCTGCAGGATTCATAATGGCAGAATATGATAAAAATCTTCTGTTAATAGGAATAATTTTAGTCGTCGGAAGTGGAAACAATTTAGTATATTCAGTTCCATAGTAACAACATCCAGTGTTAAATTGTCCATCAATCCATCATTCAGTCAGTTGTGTTAATGCCATTTTTGAAGTGAAACTTCTTTAGCCACGGAAGGGTAAATCGAGAGCTTGTGTAATGCTGAAAATCGTCACGAAAATAGTGTGATGCTCAACATCGTCATGAAATTAGTGAGGTGTAATGGAACAGACTGCACAGAAAACAATAAACTCAATGATTAGGCATATCCAAAATTTAAAAAATCCAAAATTTAAAAATCTAAAAATCCAAAATTAAAAATTGAAATTAAAAAATTTAAAAAAAAAACAAAATATCCGAAATTAAAAAAAATTCAAAATCCAAAAATAAAAAAATAAAAATTCATAATTAAAAAATAAAAAAAGCCAAAATAAAAATATAAAATTCCCAAATTAAAAAAATAAAAGATCAAAAATTAAAAAAATCCCAAATTAAAAAAGTTTAAAAAACTCAATATTAAAAAGTCCAACAATCCAAAATTGAAAAAATAAAAAATTAAAAAAGTTTCAATAACCCAATATTAAAAAGTCCAACAATCCAAAATTGAAAAAGTAAAAAAATTGAAACATGTTTCACTTCTGTCGCCTGGTATTTCACGCACACTTTTTTTTAACTCTTTTTTGATTTAGCGCTTCTCACAAGGAATCCAATACTATCGGCGAGTAGATTCAGTTGTGTTTAGACTGACTGGTACGATATCTGTGTATATTTAAATAGTTGAAAGAAGTGGTTTGTATTGTGATGTGTTAAAAATGGAATATCAAACTTTTTACAAAATGATGATGATGATGATAATAATAATAATAATAATAATAATGTTAATGATGTTCACAATAGGATAATATCTTCATTAAACTAGAATTGGCCTAAGATGTAAAGAAACTTGAAAAATTAATTGAATCATACTTATAATAAATGAGTTTTAATTCTTTATTAGTATGTACTAATAAATTGTGAACATTTCCATGCACAAATTTTTTCCAATTGACATGGTCTGTTTTTTATATATTTTAATTAACAAGGTAAAGTGTTTGACTAAATTCATGCTACGAGAGAGAACCAAATGAAAACGGCAATTAATTTTTTTCCACTATTTTACTGCAAAAAGAATGTTTGGTTGTATATTATTTTTCCACATAGTCCCCTCCCAGTTCAATACACTTACGCCATCATATAGGAAGTGCTTCGATACAGCATGAGAAAAATTATTCTGGTTGAGGCTGTAGGCACTCATGCACCGCCGATTGGACGTCTTCATCAGACTTAAACTTCTGCCCTCCAAGGAGCTCCTTTAATGGACTAAAGATGTGGAAATCTGATGGTGCCAAATCTGGCGGGTATGGCGGATGTGGCAGGCAGTTGAAGCATAATTATGTCGATGATTTTCATTGTTGCACGAGCATATAGCCAAAAACTGTAAATAGATAGGTATGTCACATTGTTTGATATCTTTACACATTTTCAAAGCAATCCCAAAGACATTTTTGAAGGTTATTTATCCTTATAACATATAGAACTATTTTTGAGGGTATAAGGTGGTGATAAAATCTTTAACTTCGTTTCATAGCACTTGGAATTGTTCCCGTTTCGGTTTTGTTAGCCCACTTTGCTTAATTGATTTGTTTATAACATTACGACATGGATAGATTTGAGTTTTATTATTATTATTATTATTATTATTATTATTATTTTTTTTTTTATTTTTATTATTTTTTTTGTTTTCTTTTTATAGGTGGACAAAGGGGATCATGAATGCACGCCTAAATGGTAAAACATTGAATGACTTGGACGAAACTCACTATGCTGGTTTTTTGGGAAGGGCTAGGGAACTCGAATCTGAGGTCATATTTCGCGGGTGACGCCAAGGGTTTTAGCTTTTCCATTAGACCTATTAACTTAATAGTTTATAAGGTGTTAATAAGTACCAGAGGCGAAACGAGGGGGGTTTGAACCCCCCCATTAATTAAAAAAAGGAAAATGTTACAATTTTTTTAAGTCTGCTTATAAATTACTTAATACAAGTATAAAGCGTGGGAAGCTTAGAACTCGTTATTTTGCGTCTTGATTTTAAAAATTTTCCGGGGGAGGACCCCCCTCTCTCTGGGGGGTATTCCTTTATAACCCCCCCTTATGGTCGGCCTGGTTACGCCTATGATAAGTACAATGTTTCAGTTACTTTTGAATGAATAAATGCGGGCACCTGTCACGTAAGAATGGAAGATAATTTTGTAATGAGGAAGTCATGACTGTACTAGAGGGGGGGGGGGGGTAACACGCATGCGCCGGGGGGAGGGAAACGTCGCCTCGTGGTTGTCAGCCACAGACGTCTCTAACCTCATCAGGAAGACAGAGTTCCGATCAGAGAGCTGGTGAGTTGTATTTGTTACACATAGCAAACCTAAGCTAGACTCCGGCGTTTCACCATTAAAAGTCGGGGGGAAAAGAAGACTTCAGATTGGACATCCCTAGCAAAATAAAAAAAACCCGCATAGTGAGTTTCGTCCAAATCAATCAGTGCTTTCTGTCCACCCTTGTAAAGCATAATCACGGAACACTATACTAGTTTCATTTGTTTCAAACCTCGGAAATTTCAAACCAAATTAGTCTGTGTTGCCATGGTAACCCAGTGCATTTAAATTTACTTAAATACCCATATAACAGCTACATTTTTACAAGCGATTAACACTATCCTGGGGTACGCCGTAGCGTAGTGGTTGAGACGCTGCGGTAAAAACCGGAAGGTCGCGGGTTTGATCTCCGATGAGGTCAATTGGCCTAATATTTCTAATGGGACTATGGCCCTGGGGTCGACTCAGCCTCTAACAGAAATGAGTACCAGGAGCAATCCTGGGGGTAAAGGCGGCCGGTGCTGACAACCTTACCACCTTCACGGTTCCGAATGTCTAAAAAATTGGGAGCCTCAACCTCCTGGAACCCTCGGGGCCTCCATGGCTTGTAATAGCGGAGTGGAAGGCAGGGATATACAGATTTACAAGGGGAAGCAGTTTGACCATCGTTATGACCTAGATTATTTTAGTAATGCTAAACTAATGCCGCTATTTCTAACCTAACTACAACTAATTTAGGGTTACCACAAAAAATAAAATACTGTCACGATTGACACCGGATTCAGCAGAACTCTGCTTGCCGTAGATTTAGCTAGGCATAGCATGTGTTTGTAATTGTGAGTTACTGTGTTGTTTATTCCCCATCATTATAGAAGTCTTGAGAGTCTGTTAAAATTGGTCAAAGAATGTAGATTTGCACATATATTTTGCAATTCCTTGAGATCGTTGAAGATTGTTTAGAAAACATAGTGTTTACGTTGCCATGACAACCTGCCAAGGCCACCAATGTAATAATACGGTACTTGTTACTCAGGTTAAATAAGCCCGTTCTATAAATATAGCCGCTCTATTTCCTGTGCTTTCTGATTATACAACACTTCTCCTTTAGCTCTCCCGTTGTAGGAACTGTTTACGGAACCTTTCTCGCACAAGTCCACAGAGAAGCGCGTGGGTGGTCAGCCCAATGCCCGGCCACCTCAGAAACAAAACGAACACATGGGATAATGCCTCCTAACTCACCGTATTACTTTATGTAACAGATTTCAACGCGGTTTAGCGAATAAATTATAATTTCTACTCAAAATGTTTTATAGCATAATAAATATTCCATTATATTATTTTTTGCACGACTTACTTAACTAATTAGTGGTACTTACGAATATTGTTGCCGTGGATCGTAAGTTGACATTCTCGCACGCAACCCGGTTGCTATGAAAACAAAAGAAATTTCCGTGCGGTAAGAATTTACTCACGCCACACATCATAATACAAGCCTTAATGGACAAGGCCCCCCCAGGACAAATATTCGGTTCCCATAAACAACGACAAATGCGAATCACTTTCTGAAATAAACATCAATATTCAAGAATGTATATACATAATATTTTCAGGTAATATCTCAATTAATATAATTAAAATGATATAAATAATCCTCGTGCAAAAAATAGCATGCAATACTCGTGCCGTAAGCGCATAACGGATCTCGGAAAATTGAAAAAACTCTTTCCTCGATCCGTATGCACCGCTTACGGTACTTGAATCACAATATACTATAGTATTTATGTGTAGCCTACTCTTTTAATTATCATTTATATTTAATAGTTTATTTTCCCCAGGCCGTAACTCCGCCATTAAGTAAATAAATGAGTTTATATACTTTGACTAGCATGTGCCCGCGGCTTCGCCCGCGATAATTATTTCAAGAATTAAAAATTAAGAGCATAATAGTTAAATCATTACATTTATTAACACCTAAATCGCATGGACTACATACCACAATTAGATAGCGTCGCCTGGTAAATCCGACCTCAGATTAGAGTTTCTTGGCCAAAAAAACCTCTGTATAGTGAGATTCGTCCAAATAAAACAACGTTTGACCATATTTAGGGCTTACAACATTCAAGCGATCGCGAAAGTTTTGTTTTCAAGGTTTGACTAAAATAGCCAAAGCCAACTGTAATTGATTTGACATTGAAATGTATAACTGAAAACTTATGTTTTGAAAACGCAAAAAATGCACGTTTTTTGCCAGTTTTTCACTCATAACTCACGAACGAAAACTAAAATTAAAATTCCGACTTCGAGGTGCATTTTCCGACCCTTCAGCACACCTATGTTTAAAATTTCAGATCTCTGCGTTCAGTAGATTTCGCTGGACATCGACGAGAATTCCTTTTATTAATATAGATAATATGAATTATAATGATACCTTCTCTAATTTGTCTAACATCCATTTAATTTAATCCAAGCCCACCTGATACCACTGGTAACAATACGTTCTGTGAATTTGTTTTGATAATTCTATGTAAAAAGGGATTAAGTATTTTCAAAAACAATTAATCTTTGGCATTTAGAATCAGAATTTTTCAAAATCCTTTCTTAGTGAGCACCTACATTATGAAGCGAAGGTACTGTCAAAATTCCAAGTCTCTACCTGTTATAGATTAGGCTGTACGTTGATTCCTGTCATTCAGTCAGTCAGTCATTCATTCAGTCAGTCAGTCAGTCAGTCAGGACAAAGCCTTTTATATATATAGAGATTTCTTGAATTGCCAAGCAAATTTAATATACTGCATTGTATTGCCTCATTCAGGAGAAAGTTGAGTAGCTTATAACTACCCTTTACACAATTTATTAGGATTTTTTCAAATAAAGTTTTATCTCTTAGTATAATGTATTATAATAACCTACACACAACATACACACATGTATATATATATATTCTTATGGAATCTGTTCATGCACTGGGAAATTTCATTACTGCGATAATCGCATCTCTTTTGTTTTCCTCGCTGTTGACTTATCTTATCGTTTGTATTCACATTTTTTGTCGAAATTTCAAACTTTTGAAAAAAAAATACTTCAATTAAAAATTTTACATTTTCGATGAATAAGCTACCCCATGTCTCGAACATCGACTAGCTCAGAACGGAAAGCCGAAGGTCTCGTGTTCGATTCCCTGTGCCAGATTTTTTTTTCATTTAAATATCGCTTTGTGTTTGTGATACCTCATGGCATTGCTCAGACACAATGAGAAAGAGAGAGACACTGAGGGAATTGATTTTCCAATTGTGTTCTAAAATTAGAAGTGAGAGACAATTTCAAGGGACAGCAAGGCCTGATAGTAAACAAATGAGAGAGCTATCTGTTGCTATAGAAACAACATGGCCTGCTTGTTTTAATCGTTCATTTATCTTCGCTGTTTCACCTAATGTCATAACCATTAACATTGAATGTCGGTAAAAATGAAGACAAATGACATACAATAACACATCTGTATTTCACGGCCTACTGCTATAAAAGCTCAGTTTTGTCAGAAATGAACAAACAACAATAAAACCTTTTCTGCTTTCAATACGAAACATTTGAAGGAGAGAACGTGGGATTATAGTGGGCCTAACTAATGTAAAGCAAAGTATCCACAGGAGGCCGTGTCACTATTGACGTGCATGTGCGGGATATGAAACCGGTATCTCTGGAAGCTAGTCCGTATCCTATTATAGGCTTGAAAAGAAAGGAACAACAGTCCTTGTTTGTTAAGTGGTTCAAATGAAAGCTTGAATTTGTAATTTTGAAGAAGAAAGGACTTTGTGAATTGCTGAGTACATTTTTAATTAATCATTCCCTTGATGGCCGTTGCCATGGAGACGGGTTAAACATTGGCGTCTCGCTGATTAATCTCAAGCGCCTGATGCGATCCATTAGACTACCCGCTTTACCCACGTCGTTATTCGTTGTTTGTTGTGCAGTTTTCTTCAAACCTGGCACAAATGTTCCTTGACGTAGGTGTCAGGAATTTATTTTACTTTATTCCGTTTTAACTCGTGAAGAGATGGTCTATTCTGTCTCTCTTGGCAGAGTCGCTCGCTACCACAAACATTTGTTCAGCTGTTTTATTAGCTAAACCTCAGCAAGAGTTTCTTCCTAAAGAATTATTAACTTGGGATCATTTGATCAGTTAGATAATTCATCTCGAGGGATTTCATAACAATCAAATTTTACTTTAAGGAAGTTTTCATTCCCGAAGGATATACAACCCAGATAAAATCTGATTAATACACTTTCGTAACTTTCTTTACCCTAAGCATGGGCAATACATCTTACTCACTTCACATTCTGATATTGAACAAGAGGCCGCATTGCAAAGAGTGCATATTCAGTTGTTTCAGTTGTTTCAAGACCGAGTTTTACAAACAGTGGGTGGCTTATAACTACCCTTCAGGGTATTTTTAAAAAATGAAATAAAGTTCAGCTTTTAGTGAAAACACCTACCGTACAAAATTTTAACAAAATCGTTAGAGCTTTTTTTCGAAAAAATCGTTAGAGCTTTTTTTCGAAAAAATCGTGAAAAATAAAATTTTGTTCTCGCAAAGTGGTAGTAAAAATAAGAGAATCGCGAATCTTCGTGTCGCATCCCTAGAAGGCGCCTAACCCAAATACAAAATTTTGTTACAACTAGGGTTCGGATTTTTATGACCTAAAAACGTGGAAAATGTGACTGCAAATATGACTTTAAAAATGACTAAATATGACCACATAAAGGAACGTATTTTCTAAAAGTAAATGTTCCAATTTAAAACGTTTAATGGCACTAACTTTTTACATCGCATTATTTCAGTCAGATAATCTCTTTCTAACAAATTTACAGATGATTTACAGTTTTACTTGTAAAGAACTTAATGTTTCCAGATATCACTGCAACTGTGAACTGAAAATATTTTAAACAAGGAGGAAGAGGTAATTGTGCTATTACCTGTTATTGTCCCTTCACGTTTCAACTACAGTAAAACCAAAATATTCGTGACTCTTTTTCGGAAAATAATTTAAATCGGCAATTTAGTGCACAAACTGCACCGAATTTGTTACTGAAATATGACGTTAAATCACAAATATGACCGAAATATGACCAAGACCATGAAAATGATCAAAGTATGACTTTATATGCAAAATAAAAACGGTCCAATTAGGATATTGCGTGCAATTCGTGTGTAGCCTAATTTGTGTTTTTTGGCGATAATGGATGTCAGGGTAAAAATATGATAGGGCCTATGTCATAAACATCCGAACCCTAGTGATGACAGTGTTACTTCATGCACCCGTAGAGCACAACTGAATGCGTACTTCCCGCAATGCAGCCACCTACTCTGTTAGTGTCAGTGGCGGCTCGTGGCCGGAAAATTAGGTGAAGAGGGGAAAAAATGCCAAATGCTTATGTTAATAACCGATGTCTTGTATACCAAATCAATCCTTCGGTATTCCTTTAAGGCTGAAAACTTGTCGTGATTGGATATGGATATCGTGATATCTATATTAATAAAAGTGTCTGTCTGTTTGTCTGTCCGCGATGCCCAACGAAATCTACTCAACGCAGAGATCTGAAATTTTATACATAGGCGGACTGAAGGGTCGGAAAATGCACCTCCAAGCCGGAATTTTAATTTTAGCTTTCGTTCGTGAGATATGAGCGAAAAACGGGCAGAAAACGTGCATTTTTTGCATTTTCGAAGCATCGGTTCTGAGTAATACATTTCAAAGTCAAATCAATTACAGTTGGCTTTGGCTACTTTTGTCATACCTTGAAAATGAAACTTTCGCGATCGCTTGAATGTTGTAAGCCCTAAATATGGTCAAGCATTGTTTTATTTGGACGAAACTCGCTATACAGGGGTATTCTGGGCCAAGGAACTCGAATCTGAGGTCGCTTTTACCAGGTGACGCTATCTAATCGTGGTATGTAGTCACGTGATTTAGGTGTTAATAAATATAATCATTTAACTATTTTGCTCTTAATTTTTAATTTTTGAAATAATTTTCGCGGGCACATGCTAGTGGAAAATAAATTTTAAAAATACGTATTGTAAAGGAGAAATACTTCCCCTGAATAGCCGCCACTGTAACGAGTTTCAATTGTTACAGATTTGCGTGTGCCAGTGGGATAAGTGTTCCAAGTCGGTGAGTATTGAGATTTATTGTATTTGTATTGTAAATACTACTGACAAGTTGCATGCGACTGTTTTTATTCGAGCGTAATTCAATATTTAAGTTTTGAGTATTTTCATTCAATCAGACGGCAATCAGCTGTTACTGAGTTCTCTCCCGTGATAGATGGCAGATGATGACGTGCGGGGAACTCGAAGTTTCTCTTAGCGTTTTAATCTCAAACCAAAGCACTTTAAAACACAAAATGAAAAAAATGAACAAAATTGATTTTATTTTAAATAAAATTTGTTTATTACGCAGTTTCATTTGCTGCTCTCAAGGCTTCAAGATAATTCCGTGTTCGATAATAATCGATATCACAACAGTGTTACAGTCGAAAATAAACCATTAGGCCTAATATATGTAATTAATTACGCATATTGTAGTGTGGCCTTTCCTTTTCATTAACAATCAACTTCGCCCGTTCCTTAAAAGGGCATACTTTTCCATTTGAAACAATGACACTCGGGGACCACAACGAAAGGAGCCTAATTGTAGCATTTTTTAAATTGACCTGAATATTATATTATAAATTATTTAGAATAGGCCTGCTGGTACTATTTTAATTACGTAATTAAAAATCTTTCATCAGCCGTAAGCCATCTCGTTTCAATCTGACTGTCACACGATGCTCAACGGGACAGTGAAATTATCATAATGTTCTTTTATGCTATTTTCTATGTAAAGTTCATTTTACAGACCGAGCCTATTATGGTAAAAAAAATTAGGGTCTTGTAAAGTTAAAGAGATTATAGAGGATATCACCAGATGTCACTGTCGTTCCCTTAGATTTCCTTCATTTTAACCACAATTTATTATTTTATTTAATCAAAATAACATAAATCTTTCGTCCATAAACTAGATGGTTTTAGCCATTATACAATCGTAGAACTAAATTCCGTGCCGCTACATCCCTGAAGGGGTAAAGCCTACCACCCGACCGCTGCGTCATCTACCATAGGCAGATGGCAAGATTGAGGGCATGTGGTCAGCTTGCCGACACCCATGGTCGTTAGTGGTGGTTTCCATTACCAGAGCCGCTACTTCTCTATCAAGTAGCTCCTCAATATCAATCACGAGGCTGAATGCACCCCGTTCCAGACCTCAGAAAAATCCGAGGAAGTACCGGGGATCGAACCCGGGCCGACGGAATTGTAGTCAGCGACGCTATTTATTATACAATCGTAAGCCAACACAATATAATGAAAATAGTATCGCTCAAAACATAACTTAGGACCTTCTTTTCTCTCCATTCAATTCCATACTAATATAAAGCAAAGGATTTTTCTAGATTAGTTCTTTCTAGAACTTGAAGAGAGATATTATAAATAAATTTCTTTTTGAGCAAATGTAGAAAGTATGTCCATTTGTCGCCATATGTCATTTGTTCCATACAAACTGTTGCCAACCAAAAGAGGCTGAATTCCGCTAAATACATTACCAACATTTTTTGATTAGGCCTACTATTCTAACCAGAAGCGAACTGAAATCATCTTCCTTTTAAAATTTACGACTCAAAATAACACAAAACTTCGTTTTAAATAACTTACAGACTCACACAAATAACAAATTCTATAATACGGTGTTATATAGTAGCTGTGATGTACATTTATTTTGCACCTTTTAAAAGGAAAATAAATTGTTTTCAAGTTAACAGTTCTTTGGTTTGAGAGATTTGAAGTTTTCTTGGCGTTGGTTATATGGATATTAGTTTGGTTGTTATGGTAACAGGCATTTTCATTTGAGCAGAAAACTGAAAATAGCTTGGTTGCCTGGAAACGCAAGACGTTCAGTTGTTAATCAGAGATTGTAGAAGCGTTTATCTGTGCGGTGTAGGTGCCTTTGTTCTAATCTAACTTACTCCTCTAATCGAATCACTTACTCTTCAAGCAATTCGATTAAAACTGGAAACTTGTCGGCGAGTTTCTTAGTTACAGTTTCTTACAGTGTTTCTTGTGATTCGTCTCATACTCTACAGAATGTTACTTCAACTCGACTTAAGTGCCAGTATGGTACTTTATGAGATTGTGTGTGTGCAATAACTCAAATACGCCTTATCGGATTTTTATGAAACTTCGTATACGCATTTATAACGTCACTGGAAAGAACTGTATTGATATTGGATTAAATTGGTTTGACCGGTACCAGAGTAATCCCCAATTTAGTGCCTATTTTAATGGTAATATATCAGAAAGGCGCGATAACTGAAATCCGCTTTATAGGATTTTCACGAAACTTGGTTTACGCATTTATGACGTCCATGGATACAAGAGCTTATTGAATTTGGACCAAATCGGTTGACCGGTACCGAAATAACGGGTATATCAATATTAATTTTGTAATGAATATTATTCCATGGCCGACAATATATTAAATAAGGTAACAAATTGCCACTCGTTTGTTGATATTGTTATCCCGCCTTGATTGATTCATTTCTTCATAACTATGTCAGTGTAAATAATAATTTAAGTAAAAGATTTAAAACAGAACTAGCCGTTGAATACTGATATATTGTGCATTCTATAGATACCGATATCTATATTATATTTTAATGTGAGTACTTTTCTTATTCGTTCCTGTGCAGCAATATACCTAATGTAATTCCTGACAGATTTCAGATTGATTTTAATTCATTCAAAACCTATAAGGCTGCTTTAAACTTGAAACAGACATATCAGCGAATCGTAGGCCTATTGCATCATTAATATTATTGCCAGCAGATTTTGTTTTTGGAGTTTAACTCTGAGATCTATTACCAAAAAAAAACTTCTTTCTGCATGGGCCTATCATAATTGCAATTATCACTGATTTAAAAAAGCATTTTGGCACTTTGTTACATCAGTTTACCTGATTTTATTATTATATTATTATTATTTTGCAATGTTTTAGAAAAGTTGTAGACCTACATGAAGTAATTTACTACTTATATTCAAACCAATTTGAATTTGAATTTTTATGTTAGAATACTTAGAAACTCCAGACAGGGACAGGGACATCTAATCACCCTAATGTAAAGAATTGTCCCTTGAAATAATGCAGATGACGTTGGTGGACTAGCCGGTATGCGTTCGTCTTTTGTTTATCCCGTTTTCTTAAATGGCGTTTCATCTTCCGAGACCAAAAAATGTCTGTAATTAATTTTTTAAAGCAGATGAAAGACGGTCCTTTGTGTGAGTAAGCTCAAAGGAAGATCACAGCAGAAGAATTAGCTGGGAAATTAAATTACTTTGTTCAAGAAGTTTCATTTCACAGGCTGAGCCCGTTATAGAGGTTACAGAACGTACCACCAGATGTCACTGTTGTTCTCTTCCCTTTCGTACAAATAAACAAATTCAGGTAAACTGATGTGACAAAGTGCCAGAATGCTTTTGTTTAACACTGATAATTGTGATAAGTTATTTTTATAATCGATTTCCGAATTAAGTTCCAATTCGATTCATTATTTATTTATTTTATTTTATTATGGTGGAGTTAAGGCCATAAGGCCTTCTCTACCACTCAGCCAGGACAAAAACATGAAATACATAATAATAATAATAAATTAAAACAAGAAATGATATACTTGAATACAAGAAACGCACATTAAATACAAAGAAAAAATTCGAACATAAAATACTTGAATAATATGAATATGTAATACAAATGACTAAAACAAAGAAATAAAAAAAGATGAAAGACTAAACAAATACATTCTTAGTTATTACAAAATATAATGAAAATTAAATATATATATATTACTAATTAGCATCAATTCCTAAATGTTAATGTATACTAAGTTTATACGGAAGAACAAAGCTGTAGTTTGATAAGCATATGTGAAGGAATATGTGGGTAGTGTGTGGGTAGTGTTATTTGTCAAAGCTAACTTGATTTGATTTGATTTATTAAGTCCATCGGAACATATGCATGTTATGGGACACGTCAATATAATTACAAATACAAATATAAACTTACAGTTGAAGAAATATGTACAATATGAAAATTGTATTGCAACTTCCAAAGCCGTATATGAACAGTGAAATTGAGTTAGATTCATAATGTTGGTCTGATTATTTCCAGTGCGATTACTCAATCACAGTGAGACAAAACTATGATTTGCATTTTGTTGGCATATATTTTATTTACTTTACATAACATAAATCACACACTTCAAACATAAGTAGACAAAAATTAAATAATGTGCTTGGAATAATACTAACTATCGCTTGTAGCCTAGGAATAGATTATTACTTGCCCATAAAGGGAAAATAATCGGTAGCCGTACATTTCGATAGATATGAATTAAAATGTAACTTATAGGAGGCTTTGGTATACACAAATGTTACACTTCTACGTGAATAGCATCAGCAATAAACACTGTTGTAAACATAAACATAATCTGAATTAGGGATAATGTTTTCGTGTCCAATAATCTTCCCTAGATCAGCTTTGATACCAAAACCTTCTTTACGATCTGATTTCTCTTTAATAACAGAATACTTTAATTTCACTGGTATTATCTATACATTTTACTCGGGCATTGTTGTATATACAGATGAACTGACAAATGAACATCAGTAACCATGGCCTTCTGTAATACTGAATGTTAACTAGAAGTGGGTTTGGAAAGCGACCTTCCAGAACAAATGACTGTAGTGCCGGGAGACATAACATTTATCTTGACATTTTATTCCCCGTGTCACAAGTTTGTTAGCGAGTATCGATTGTTACTCTTACGTCAGCTTCGCAATCGACCCAACACAACCTTCTGTGCAATAGTTTCTTCTTCTCATTGTTAACTTAAATTGTAGCTTCTTCTTCTTCTTCTTCTTCTTATTTAATAATAATAATAATAATAATAATAATAATAGTAATAATAGTAATAACAATAACAATAACAATAATAATAATAACAATAACAAATAGTAAAATTTGCACTTCCCCCATTTTAACAACTTGTTGCCAACCAAAAGCGGCTAAATTCCGCTACATAGGAAATTACTAAACAAATTTTTGATTACTACTCTAAGCACAAGCGAACTAAAACTATCTTCCTTTTAAAATTTACGACTCAAAATAACATAAAATGTCGTAAGATGTTAGAACGTTATAAGATTAAGTTCTGTCTTACATAATAAATAGCTATTATAAATCCTGCACGTAGAAAATGTGTGGATGGCAAAAATAACAGGACTTCATCGGCCATTAATTGTTTTATGTTTCAAACATAATGTCTGAAGTCTCAACAGCTGTTCTGAAATTCTAAGGGGTGTCAAAGCAAACAAATTAGGTACAAGTTAATCTTGGTGGCGATCGATGCCCAGATGCAATTAGTTATATCATAGTTAACTCAATATTATGAAATAAGGAAGTAAAGACACAGGTAAAATTGGAACTTCAACTATCAAATATGATTATATTCCGTGTCTGCAATGACATGTATATTATAAGTAGGGACCGGATTTTTAGGTTTTTAAAAACACTGTTTTAGGTTTTCCATTAGGTGAAATAGTTTTTTTTTAGGTTTTTTGTCCAAAATATCGTTTTCGGGTGGAATAATTGGTTTAATGAATTTGAATGTGCTACATAGGATTCAATGCATAATTAACACGTCTTCTTAAAACACAGTGTGACCACTCAGTGTGTAATAAGACAGTACTAAAGGTTAAGGCAAACAAACGCTTACAACACAGAAATCTGTATCCTTGTTCATGCATGGCAACAATGGTTGTTCGTACGAATATTTTAAAAGGAATACGCCGATACTTTTTTCCTCCCTTGATACTGTCCATCCTAGACGACAATGGGTTGAATGAACTACTGGTGGTATTAATTTCAACCCGACAAAAATTATTGTCTCTCCGCAAAATATCGATTCCCAACTGACAAATTTAATAAAAAAGACAAAAAGTAGCCTAAATTAGATATTTTAGGTTTTATATCCCGTTAGGTATATTTAGGTTTTTATACCCCATTTAGGTATTTTTAGGTGCCACAGAATTAATGTGGGTGAATCCTATGGACATGATTCGAAAAAGTGTATGAGCGCTTTTTGTTTTGGAAGTGAGGAAAAAAATAGGTAAAAACCTAAGGATCCGGTCCCTAGTGATAAGTAAGAGGAAGTAACGACCCACATATGTGCTGCAAAGAATGCAAAAGACGAAGGTAGGTCTGATGAGAGCATGAACGGGAAATGGATGAAAAAAGACTATCGTAGAAAAACCAGCTTCGTTATAAATTTCGTTATAAGCTGCACATGTTTTTCACAAACCGCTTAGGCCTATTCTGTGTCTGAATATGAGGGACAGAGGAAGATACGATCCCATGGGATCAAGGGAGCGTGGCTTAAATTATTATAGAGTAGTAATGAGGCGAAGAGGAGGCGGTTTTCATTTCCTGATGGACAATCTGTCACCATGGCAACCGTCTCACAGGGTGCTAGTTAGCCTATATATAAACTGAACATTCGAGTCTTACAAATTCAAAACTTGGTAAATGTGTTCAATCTTCATTATCCTGCAAGAAGATCTTGAAGGCCGTGAAAGTGCGTTACTAGAAACCCACTAAAATAAGAAACATGATTACAATTTTAATTAAGTTCGTTCCAAATTGAAATCAAAAGTCCACAGGGTTCCATACTTGGTTCAGTTTATATGCTTTGTGTTACTATGATAACATGGCCTAAAGTAAGATAACGTGAATTCAATAATTTTATTGTCTCTTCACTTTGAATATGTAACCATAGACCCTATTAACTTCTACGTACGTCAAATTATATACCGTAGCTTTTCTATTCCATATCTTATATATTATTAGCAGGCTTTAAAACTTAGTGCCCGATCGAATATGTTAACAGCAACTGGACTGTACAGACTTTGCTCGGCGTATGCCCTAGCTACCATATGCTAGTTCACGTGATAGTAAACAAAGCGGATTACAGGTATAGAAAGACCACAAAATAACGTCTCATTCTCTAAACTCACATTACAAGCATGCAAAACGATACTTTCTCCTGTTTGTGTATAATAGTCCCTCCCAAATGTTTCAATATATGTTTGCGTTTTAGAACACTTTACTTTCGGCATGCCGAACACGTATAAACACGCACAATGACAAGGTACACTGTTGACCAATTTGAGAGGCACCGTACTACGAGCGCATTCACTTCTCAGTACTACTATCAATGACTGTATTATCAGCCTACGCAATCACCCTCCACCCCCTATACTCAGGTTGTTGGTAACCGGAATCAACTCCCTCTGTGGGATCGGGCACTAAGTTTTAAAGCCTGATTATTAGGGTTCGGATGTTTATGGCCTAAAAAATTGGAAAATATGACTGCAAATATTACCTGAAAATGACTAAATATGACCCAAAAATCCTAAATATGACCTCATAAAAGAACGTAATTTCTAAAAATAAGTGTTCAATATTTTCTAAATGGCAAGTAAGCACTATACTACAAAGCCGCGTTGCTAATCGCTTTAGCTGTCAGAAATATTTGTAATTTCGTTCTTGTTATTACCGCAATGCTTATCAAAAAAATAAAAAATAAAACATTTACAACACATAAATAAAAAAATAAATAAAATAAAAATAAAACATCTAGATGTTGAATAATTAAACGCAGCTGCTGTTGATGTAACATTGTGCATTCTATCGAAATGTACGGCTACCGATATAATGCATTTTTCAGTTTAAACGCTCCTTTGAAAGCAATAGACCTAATGTAATGTGCTTATCAAACTAGACCTTTGTTCTTCCATAAGCCCTGCTTAATGAATCGATCTGGAGCTTAATTCGGAAATCGATTACAAGAATAACTTATTCCAATTAACTTTTTACTGATTAAACAAAAGCATTCTGGCACTTTGTTACATCAGTTTACCTGATTTTATTTTATATTAGTTTGATGTATCTCCACTCTGTATGAGGTTTACAGTTTCCATGGCAACCTACAAAAACAAAAGCATGCTATGAAACAGATATCTGCTATTGATTCAAGTCACGGAATCATCTAAAATGCTTGTTTGTTTCGTAATTTGTTGATTTATTGGTACAGCGTGGGAATGTAGGAATATCCTGTCAAGATTAATACATTCATTCAGTTAAAATATGAATGATAATGTTCTATTTTGAGTGGCAGAGTTAAGGATAATGTAGCTTATTTATCTCCAAGTCAAACAGGATAAATACAAAATACGTCGAATGAATACCTTAAAATACAAAAATAATACAAAATAGTAGGCCTAGCAGTATGGCCTACAATGAAATACGAAGGAGATTCAAATGAGAACCACAATTAATTTTTTTCCCCCACTATTTTACTGCAGGAAGAATGTTTGCTTGTGCATTATTTTCCACATAGTCCCCTCCCAGTGGATAGGAAGTGCTTCGATACCGCGTGAGAAAAATGATGTTGGTTGACACTGTAGGCATTCATTCACCGCCGATTGGACGTCTTCATCAGACTTGAACTTCTGCCCTCCAAGGTGCTCCTTTAATGGATCAAAGATGTGGAAGTCTGATGGTGCCAAATCTGGCGAGTATGGCGGATGTGGGAGGCACCTGAAGCATATGTCGTCAATGGTTTTCATGGTTGCACGAGCAGAATGAGGACGGGCGTTATCATGTTGAAGCAAAACACCTGCTCTCAGCAACCCCCTTCGTTTTGTCACCATCATATTTCCAAATCTTTGGTTTGTTAAAGGAGCTCCTTGAAGGGCAGAAGTTCAAGTCTGATGAGGACGTCCAATCGGCGTGGCTGCAGCGTCAACCAAAATAATTTTTATCACGCAGTATCGAAGCACTTACTATCTGATGGCATAAGTGCATTGTAAAAAAATAATGTACAAGCAAACATTCTTCCTGCAGTAAAATAGTGGAAAAAATTAATTGCGGTTTTCATTTGATTCTCCCTAGTAATATAGAAGCGTGTTTAGACACATTATAATATAGGCTGAGTAGCCCACACAACAAATTCTCGTATTCTAATCCTCCTATTACTTTAAACATGTTTCAACGTAGTGTTTAATTTAAAACTCATATTTCCTCACATAATGTTACATAAAACAATACACTATCTAAGTACTGATATAGGAAATGAGTGACAAACACGCGATCCATCTCGTGGCGGAAATGAGAAGCTCGCATTTGCATTGCAGATGTGCAGTTGTCTAGGAGAGCTCTCATTTGTCATGGCCCTCTCTATTTTTAGAGCCAACTACACTAATTGATGCAAGAAATGATATCACCTGACGTGGCGTTGCCATGGTAACTCCACGCTCTTTTGTTTTCTGTATCCTAACCACATTAGTGTCGCCTGTCTGTATTATTGTATTTTATTAGCACTGGCGTAGTTTTTACATAAATTCCATGATTTAATTTTTAATTATATTCTTAGTTTCTATGTTTAAAAAATTCCCCATTAAATTCTCTGAAGGATAGACATTATAAGCTACGTCTTTCATGGCTTTTTGCGCCTTTTCGCAAATGTCTAGCAACTGGAAAAGAAGAGCATCGTTGAAAGAGTTTTCTCTAACATAGCCTAAGCCCGCTCTGTTCGAGTCATTTGTTTATAACGTTACATGAAATGTGGGCGTTTCCTCTGAGGACTTTTCAGTTATTTATGCCGCATGACTTATTATCGTTTGATGACGTCAGAGGGGGTTATCGATTGGGTCGGCATTGACCCACTAAACCAGAAGGCTCTAATTTGTGAGAGAACCTGTTGCATTTCACACGTTGCTGTCCAGTCCCACACATGGGAGTCAGAAAATGTGATTTCCGAGGTGAGTAGGTCTGGAACGGGGTGCACTCAGCCTCGTGATAGAAACTGAAGATCTGTCACGGGTGTCGGCATGATGACCACATGTCCACCAATCCTGCCATCTGCCTATGATACATGACGCAGCGGTGGGATGGTAGGCCTGTTACTCACAGGGATGTAGCGCCACGCGACAGAAGTGAAAATTGTTTTAATTTTCTTTTTTAAATTTTGGATTATTACATTTTACAATTTTGGATTGTAAGACTTTTTTTAATATTGGGTTCTTGGACTTTTTTAATTTTGGATTTTTAATCTTTTTAATTTTTGATCTTTTAATTTTTTTAAATTTTGATTCTGGATTTTTAATTTTGGATTTTATAAATTTTAGATCTTTCATTTTTTTATTTACTGCATTTTTTATTTTGGGTTTTCGTTATTTAATATTCGATTTTTTATTTTTTAAATTTTGAATTTTTGGACTTTTTAATTTTGAATCTTTGAATTTTTTAATTTTGAAATTTTGGATTTTTTAATGTTAGATTTTTAAAATTTTGAATCTTTTAATTTTTAATTTTTTGGTTTTTGAAATTTTTGGATAAGCCTAATCATTCTGTTGATTGTTTTCTGTGCAGTCCGTTCCGTCACACCTCACTAATTCCGTGACGATTATGAGCGTTACACAAGCTCTCGATTTACCCCTGCCGTGGCTAAAGAAGTTTCACTTCAAAAACTCAAAACTTAAACATTTAATTACGGTCATACAAAAACAGTCCTATACAACTTATCTTTATTGCAACCTGATGGCATATTATTATGGGTGGAATGATACATGGCAGGGGAAACGGGAAAATCCCGAGCAAACCTGCTATGACCCTATTTTGTCCACCACAAATGCCACTTAGATACTCCGAGATTTGATCCCTGGTCCCAGAGGTTGAAGGCAAGCCACTGAGCTATAAATAGACTTTGTTTGATTCAACACCCCTTTATAAAATACGTGGTCGAAAAAAAAAAGTCATACTTGGTGGTTAAAACGCGTTGTCGACTGCATTACTTATGTTGGCAGCCGTGCACAGGGCAGCTTGAGACTCCAATATGGCTGCACGGTACGTGATTCTTTATAATGAATCTAATATTTATTATTGTGTCACAAATTTAACGACTGTATAATAAATGTGGTAAATGGTTTTTATTGATGGCTCCACCACACTCCATGTCCAGCGAGAGATCAATATTGATGGCTGTATTGATCATAACGAGTATATAAGCCCTGAATTCAACATTTACTCAACATCGCGTTAACAATGTTGAAGCTTTTAGAGAGGGCAGACAAGCTGCAGGGAATCGTCCCGGTCACTACACCCTGTTTCGAAAGCACGTAACCGAAAAGGGCCAAGTAAAGAACCTTGGGGTTGTACCGGGTGCGTGTTTAACGCCTCGCATAGTCGCGTTGGAGTAATTCCTCAATCTGTGAACTCTTTCGTAAAGCGATTTCTTATTCCCAGAGAAAAACTATTTTCTTTGCTTAGTTTATGATTTTGAATAAAATAGCATACATTTTACTGAAAATTATCACATTTCACTCCTAGACGTCTTTATCACCGGCCCATAGAATTACTGAACAATCGGATTTCTAAAAAGAGGAATTGTGTTGCTTTTCACATGCGCCCGTGACCCACAAGAAAGTCCTGGATAGGATTTCTGCGGAACTAATAATGTTTGGGATTGTATTTTAGTGATAGCCCTCTACTTAAATAAGAATATTATGTGAAATTCACATGACTTCGTCTGCCCAAATAAAAGTTAGCCTCTTAGTATAATATTATTATTATGTATGACATTCTTTTAATGTGAATTGGTTGTAAAAATCGCATCCCCGGAGGATACACAACCCAAATAAAATCTGATTAATGCACTTTCGTAACTTTCTTTAGTGTAAGCATGGACAATACATTTTTCTCACTTCACATTCTCATAGAGAACATGAGGCCATATTGCATATTCACAGTGGGTTGCTTATAACTACCCTTAAGATAATTTTTTTTTCGAAAAAAAGTTTCAAATACAAGTTTTAGCTCTTAATATAAGCAACCCATGTGCAAAACTTAAAGAAAATTGTTACAGTCGTATTTAAGAAATTCGCGAAAAACGAAAATTTCTTCATATAAAGTCCCCTTAAAAATAAGAGATTTGTCGCCAATCTTTGTGTCGCATCCCTAAACGGTACCTGGCCCAAATACGAAATTTTGTTTTCATACGATTTTCCATTCTGGAGTTAAGCTGTTCACACACAGACATGTTTTCGAAAATAGTATTTTGGATTCAGGGACCTTAAACGTGTACTTAAGTAAAATAATTGAACTTCGAATTTGGGATCGAAAACAATTCTTCCCATACCTATAGTACCTATGGTACGGGCAGAGGAAGTAAAATTATAGTAGGCCATGCTTAAGTAGAAGAGATTGATTAGAGGATGCCTTGGTTATTGTTACCATAGCAATACATACCGGGATGTATTTTAGTCATGGCCCTCTACTTAAATGCAAATTATAACAGGCCATGCTTAAGTAGAAGGATTGTTTATTGTTACCATAGCAACAAATAATTCTGAAGGGATTGTATTAGTTTGTAAACTGTGAAACGTGCCATACCAACCAAGGAAACTGGAAATCCCCTATTTCTTGTCCGGGATGTTAACGCTGGAATCCGAACCCAGTGTAGAGGAAAGTGGTTTGCGTGACATTGTGACTCACCCTGTAGCGTTGGCACCTGTGTATCGAACACAATGTGATGGGTACATAAATTTCCCAGCAGTTGGTATGACAAACACGTGTTTGTGAACACTCTCACACGTACAACACGACGCTTAAAATGAAAACATTTATGTTAATATTTTATGTCGCTTTAACAATTTGGTCATATCGCGACTGACAGTATCAATAAAATTAACATTTACATGAATTTCTCGTACAGGTTAAATCAGATTCAATTTAAAGTAAACCCTAGCGAACTCAATCCTGATGCCCCGCGGTCCTGGGCTTATCTCCAGGCTACATGAATACATTTGTATTTCCATACCAGAGTAGATGAGTGGAACAGTGGAATAAGTAATAAAATCAGGTAAACTGATGTAACAAAGTGCCAGTATGTTTTTTTTAATCAGTTATGACTGCAATTATGATATGCAGAATGTGTTTTTTTTTTTTAATTGATTTCCAAGTTAAGCTCCAGATTTATTCATTAAGCAGGGCTTACGGAAGAAGAAAGGTCTACCATCTCGGGCACCTGGGTCATTTTAACGGTCTAGTTGGATAAGCGCATGTAAATCAATATTTTTTTGTCATAGCTACCTGTATTTTAATTTCCAAGGCCTTATAAGATCACAGTAAAACAATAGGCTATGTTGTCAAGATAACTGATTTTCATTTTTTTAATAAATTCTTTCGAATACGTATATTACCATAAAATAGGCACTAAATTGAGCATTACTCCGAAACAGGTCAACCGATTTTATCCATTATGAATAGACGTCTTCCCATGGACATTATAAATGTGTATACCAAGTTTCATAAAAATCCGGTAAAGCGTATTTGAGTTACCGCGTCTTTAAAATATACACTAAATTGGGTTTTACTCCGGTACCGGTCAACAGATTAGGTTCAAATTCAATAAGGCACTTCTTATGGACGTCATAAATGGGTATACCAAGTTTCATGGAAATCCGCTACAGCGTATTTGAGTGATGGCTCCTTTC
Organism: Ectobius pallidus; assembly: GCA_964059195.1. Taxonomy (NCBI): domain Eukaryota; kingdom Metazoa; phylum Arthropoda; class Insecta; order Blattodea; family Ectobiidae; genus Ectobius; species Ectobius pallidus. The sequence continues at coordinate 184,319,043 of CAXKWD010000005.1, read as the reverse complement.
TATTAGAAAGGCGCCATAATCTATTAAAATAGGCACTAAATTGGGCATTACACCGGTACCGGTGAACCGATTTGGTTCAATATCAATAGGGTTCTTCCCATGGACATTATAAATGTGTTTTCAAAGTTTCATGAAAATCCGAAAAAGCTTATTTGAGTTATGGTGCGTACAGACACACGGACAGACGAACAGACAGACGGACAGACATTTTTTCGTCCACCACACAATCTCATAAAGTACCATACTGGCACTTAATAACTAGAGCCCGGATTTGTATGCATAATCAAATAATAAAATATACATGGAAGTATGCATGAATAATTAAACAAAATGCACCATTATATGCAAAAACAAACGAACAAAAATCAAATAAACCATTTCTTCGGGTATCTTAGCTTACTCCTGGCTGTTACAGTAGATGTGGAAAGTTGCCCTGAGGTTGTCCTACGTCTGTCAGTGAAGAAAGTTTTATGCATTGAAAATGTCCTTTCTACATCGCATGTGTGAAAATCACCCCAACTCTAATGCCTGTTCAAGTCTTTTTATTTTAGACCAGCCATCACTGCATGTTAACACTGTTATCTTCATAAATCAAAAGCTACAGCTTAACTGTAGGGTGAAACGTGTTTTATTGCTAAAAGAGAAAGTTAGGTAATGCCACCCCCTCAAACTGGTCATCCTGTGAGCTGGGAACGGTACAACAAAATACAGTTGATTTAGAAAGGAAACGCTTAAAAACAAAGTTTTGAATGACGTACAGTACTTGGAAATAAAGCCGAAAAAGGAAAATGTGATAACATTAACCGAATCTTTGATCACAATAAACAGCATTTTTTCAATGAATCAGTATTAATAGAAGTGATAACATTACCCGACTGATAACATTATCCACGATTACATTAAGCGGCGTTCACTATATATGGCAGCCTATGTTATATTGTAAGAAGAGCTATAGCTACCATTCGATGCAATTTCCCAATAATTTCTGTGAAGGGTAATTATAAGCAAACTTGCCTCGTGAATAATCCTACTTTGAAAGAGGCTGAGCCGTGCACTACACATCAGATTGTGACAGTGATTGTATCCGCGAATTTCTTCCTATTCAGTCCCTACAAGTTCATATTGGCAATTTCAGAACACCCTGTATAAGATTTCTCATTAATTTAATTAAGAGCTCACAATGATTGTCAATATTGTCGGTGGAGCTGACTTCCTGTGACGTCACTATGAAGCGAGTTTTCAGACATCTTTTGTTATTTCTCACTGACATTCTTACAACTAACATAAAATTAGTTTTATTGTTCTGTTGAGGGGTGCACAGATACTGGTGTAGAAATCCCAAGAGCCACATGAAATGATTTTACCATGTGTGTCATACACTATTTTGCATGCTGACCACATGCCCCCAATCCTGCCTATGGTAGATGACGCAGAAGTCGGGTGGTAGGCCTTATCCCTTTACGGAAGTAGTGCCACGGAGTTTAGTTTTTTTAAACTTATTGTAGGGAATTATTTACCGAGCAGACATATTGGAACGTCGAGCTGCTCTGCAATCTATAAACCTACACATAAACATGCACGGCTTCCAACATAAGAAATGGAGTCAACTACCATGTATGACCGCGTGAGAACTTTAACATATTTAAAATACATCACATTTTTTGCTCATTCGGCTATATTTCACATTAGGCCTACTATCTTATAAATAGCGTGCTCATTCCCTCGCTCACTTCATGAGACATCGGGTATACTCGGCGATGTTCATCTCTCGCAGTCTAAACTTTCACGAAGAGTACAAAATTAGGAAAACCGTTTCTTTATTATATAAAGCCTAAGTGAAATGAACACATTGAACAAATATTCTAATTTTATTTTTACTTACAATTTTCATAGCTCTGAACCACAAACATTTTTAATAATCTACCAGTGTAATTTTCTTAAAAATCCTGGAGTCAATGAATAATGGCGGGCGAAGCCGGGGGCAACAGCTGTAAAATATTGATGGTTTTATCTCTTGAAATATCGCTGATAATAATAATCCAAACAAACCATTCCTTCTCTTGAAACATTATATAATTTCTGAAAATTACACTGAATTGATGAAATAAAATTCACGTCAGATTCATCTTTCAACAAACAGTTGAGAAACAATACGTATTATGTGTTCACAGGTTCCTTTGGGACTGCATAAACGAATCTGAGATAGTTTACCCAGGGGGCGCTTTCTAATCGTGAAATGTACTCTAAAGCCGGAATTTTAGCAGTTTTATTAATTATTAATGGTTTAGTTTATGAATAATTCGCGTGCAAGTGTTAATAAATATAGTGCTTTAATAATTATTATGCTCTTAATTTTTAATTTTTCAATTAATTATCGTGGACGAAGCCGCGGACACCTCCTAGTGTATATGCAATATAGTAAACGATTTCAAAAAATGACATATACAGAAATTATTCTGTTCTAAAAACTAGACATGATAAACGAAACAAAATTTGACTGTCTTGGGATTTTCTTTGCTGCTTGTAACTGTGAGTGTTTCTAGTACATAGGTTGTATTTACAGGGATTTAAACCCTGTTAGAAGAATTGGGTAGGTAAGTAGACCCCAGACATCGCTTGTGTGGTCTCAAGTGCGTCATTAGCAATGTGTGCCGAGTATGGAACCTTGCGGTACGCCATTATCATTGATTGGTAATTAAGCTGAATGCATTCTATGTAATGAAGTAGAATGTCGACCTCCTAATCGGTGCTGAGCCGATCCTGGACATGGTTATATTATAATACTTACATTGATATTAATGAGCGTATTATATATGACTTATAGATAGATCTGGAATTTTAGGCTCTAAAAAAATAGCTTTAGGCACCTAAAATAGGCTTTTAAAACAAGTAAATAGTTTTTAAAAGAGAAAATAGGCACTTAAAATATGCTATAAAAATTTGTAAATAGATAGAAAATATACTTTAAAATATTACAATATACACTTAAACTGTAACATGGTCTTTTTTTACTGCAATAAACGTGGTATACCTATTCTTAACAGAATTGACCGCAAAATTAGGCATGACGAACTATATTCTTGACACAGTAGTCCTTCCCCTTCCCCGTCAGTCAGCATTCCTTTAGTGACAATTGTTTGGAATAATCAAGTTTCTGTGAAAAACCCACCCTCTGCTGTTCTGCTTTTCATTGAGGGATGTCCATTATAAGATTTAGAAAATTGCAGAAGTTGAATTTTATTCTAATGTACAAAATAGACAGTTTAGGCACTAAAATAATAAAATGGGCTCTAAAGGCCCAAATAGGCATTTTAGGGCAGTATAAAACTCTATAAATGTAAGTGATTTATCATTAAACATCCACATATTTAAAAAATTTCATGTTATTTCATAAGGAACAAAATAGGCATTTGCCTTAAAATTCCAGGTCTAGTTATAGTATCGTGTCATCCATTAAAGTACGGAATTTCATTATAACACTTTTGTAGTATCGATTAATATCGAACACGAAATAATCTTGAAAGCAACAACACAAACTGCAATCGAGCGAGGTGGCCGAGATGGTAACAGGTCCCAGGTTCAAATCCCATAGCCGGGCAAATTAACTTGGGTTTCTTCATGGTTTTCCCAGTCGTAAAGGGAAATGCCGAATTAGATATTTACTTACCATCACTAATCCTTAGGCTATATCACATTCATTAAAATTAATATCAGTTGAACTTTACAGGCGACATAAACAAATCAACAATAGAAAAAAGTTGCATGACCTACTGGTATACACACAGTAGGCCTAAACTCCTGATATGACCTCGATGTTGAAAGGAGTTAGATGTACACGTGCGTCCCTGATAGTCACTGAGGCTAAAGCTAAGATTAATTCTGAGTATGCGCTAATTCAATGATTGCGTTTACATAAAATATTCATAGCCCCTATTGGCTCGTAGTCTAGACCTCTCCTTATATTACCTATGATGTAGTGCAACAGGTTGTGATTGTGTTAACGGTAATCAACAACCTGTTACACTCACATTACTTTCTCTACTCTAAACGTGGGTAATACAGTTTTCTCACTTTACAGTCTGATACAGAATAAGAGGTCGTATTGCAGACAATGGGTGTTCAGTTGTTTCAATCTAAGGAAGCGTGGAAACCGTGACTGAAATTTCTCTACCTATAGCACTTGTCAGTTTATTTGTGTGGCGGCAGTGGTTTATAACCCTATTTGGGAGGTAGGCCATGGCTTCTGTCTCTCGTCTTGCTATTGATTGAGGTCATCCACGTGATTTTCCAAGGCCTCCTCGTTCCCGTCTAAGAGATGATTAATCACATCGTCGATACTGCGATACCAAAGCCGGCTATTACCTATGCATCCCTAGTGCTGTAGAAAGGGAAAAATAACGACATGTAGAAACATAGACTAAACATAACCACATGCGGAAACAGAAACATAACGAACACGTGGAAACAGAAACATAACCACACGTGGAAACATAAACATAACGAACACGTGGAAACAGAAACATAACCACACGTGGAAACATAAACATAACGACATGTGGAAACATAAACATAACGTCATGTGAAAACAGAAAAATAACGAACATGTGGAAACATAAACATAACGAACACGTGGAAACAGAAACATAACGACACGTGGAAACATAAACATAACGAACTTGTGGACACATAAACACAACGAACATGTGGAAACATAAAAATAACGAACATGTGGAAACATAAAAATAACGAACATGTGGAAACATAAAAATAACGAACACGTGGAAACAAAAATAACGAACACGTGGAAACATAAACATAACGGACATGTGTAAACATAAACATAACGGACATGTGTAAACATAAACACAAAGAACATGTGGAAGCAGAAACATAACGAACACGTGAAAACATAAACATAACGAACACGTGGAAACATAAAAATAACGAACATGTGGAAACATAAACACAATGAACATGTGGAAACATAAACACAATGAACATGTGGAAACAGAAACATAACGAACACGTGAAAACATAAAAATAACGAACATGTGGAAACATAAACATAACGAACATGTGGAAACATAAATATAACGGACATGTGGAAACATAAACATAACGGACATGTGGAAACATAAACATAACGGACATGTGGAAACATAAACATAACGGACACGGGGAAACATAAACATAACGGACATGTGGAAACATAAACATAATGGACATGTGAAACATAAACATAACGAACATGTGGAAACATAAACATAATGGACATGTGGAAACATAAACATAACGGACATGTGGAAACATAAACATAACGGACATGTGGAAACATAAACATAACGGACATGTGGAAACATAAACATAACGGACACGGGGAAACATAAACATAACGGACATGTGGAAACATAAACATAATGGACATGTGAAACATAAACATAACGCATGTGGAAACGTAAAACGACATGTGGAAATATAGATATATGGACATAACATGTAAACCTCACAACCCAAACATTTTTCTCACTTCACAGTCTGACATAGAATAAGAGGCCGTATCGCCAAGAGTGCGTTTTCAGTTGTTTCAACCTGATGCAAAGCTTTCACCAGGCAAGACTGAGATGGGAAAGGTTTTTTGAAAAACTGAAAAATCATTGTAAGTCCCTTAATATCTAACCTGTCAATAGGAACAACAACGTGTTGTTTGTTTTGAAGGCAGACAGCTGTAACCTCAAACGAAGCGAAACGAACATTGATTGTGTAACGTGCAGAACAGATCGCTATTCATTTGTCAGACACGGACAAAGCAGTGCAGGAGGCCGTGGGTTGGAAACCCGGACAAAGCCGCCTGTGAGGGCACTGACTGCGCTTGACCTACATCATGCATGTGTACGTGAAACTTCCTCACTTCCCCCTTTTTGACAAAATCCAGAAAAATTGAATTTAGCTTAGTTAAGTTATTAAGTTCACTATTGTACAATCGTTTACAATCACAGAATGCACTGAAAATTAATTGTAGTGATTTTATACGTGGTTCACTCCACATGTAGGTTATACCGTACCTTTAAGACCGGTACAGGTTATAGTACATTATAATGCCCCTCTTTATAGTGCCACCCTCGTTCTGCGCCAATAAATGTTAGAGAACGGATGGTGGCATTATTCTTATTCTTGTTATTAAGGGCCAGTATGGTACTTTATGAGATTGTGTGTGGGGACGAAAAATGTCTGTCCGTCTGTCTGTCCGTCCGTGTGTCTGTACGCGCCATAACTCAAATACGCTTTGTCGAATTTTAATGAAACTTGGTATACACGTTTATAATGTCCATGGGAATAACCCTATTGATATTGAACCAAATCGGTTTACCGGTACCGGTGTAATGCCCAATTTAGTGCCTATTTTAATAGATTATATCAGAAAGGCGCCATAACTCAAATACGCTGTATCGGATTTCCATGAAACTTGGTATACTCATTTATGACGTCCATGAGAAGTGCCCTATTGAATTTGAACCTAATCTGTTGACCGGTACCGGAGTAAACCCCAATTTAATGTCTACTTTAAAGGCGCAATAACTCAAATACGCTTTATCGTATATTTATGAAACTTCGTATACGCATTTATAATGTCCATGGGAAGACGTCTATTTATAATAGATAAAATCGGTTGACCTGTTTCGGAGTAATGCTCAATTTAGTGCCTATTTTATGGTAATATACGTATTCGAAAGAATTTATAAAAAAAAAATGAAAATCAATTATCTTGACAACACTGCCTATTGTTTTACTGTTATCTTATAAGGCCTTGGAAATTAAAATACAGGTAGCTATGACAAAAAACACTATCGATTTACAAGCGCTTATCCAACTAGACCGTTAAAATGACCCAGGTGGCCGAGATGGTAGACCTTTCTTCTTCCGTAAGCCCTGCTTAATGAATAAATCTGGAGCTTAACTTGGAAATCAATTTAAAAAAAAACATATTCTGCATATCATAATTGCAGTCATAACTGATTAAACAAAAACATACTGGCACTTTGTTACATCAGTTTACCTGATTTTTTATTATTATTATCATCATTATTATATTCATTATTATCCTTCTCAATTACTTCAAGACAAATATCCATTTCTTTATAAATAGTTCACAAGTCAATCTTTTCCGCAAATGTTTCTGGTACGTTCAACTGTTTCCAAAAGTGATTTATTTCCAAACAAATTGTCGCCAACCAAAAGAGCCTGAATTCCGCTACAATACCAAATTACCAACAAGTTTCTCGATTACTGTTGTAAGCACAACTTACTTATTTACTCAACGGCAATAGACAGTTCCTAAGCAAGCTAATGTAATATGATCTATTTTATGGTTCATTGCCGCGCTTACCTGAGCCCGCCATTCAACCCTATTCTGTGCTAACTCCACCCAATCATTCCCCATAAATCCTACTTCCCATTAATCCGTTCTAAGATTGTCCTGCCACCTATGTCTAGGTCTTCCACGTGGTCTTTTCCCTTCGGGTCTCCCTGTCACTACTTTTGAGATATGTCTTTCCTCCCCATTTCATCCTCTGTGATTTAATTACCCTTACTGCATCCAGTGAAAAGTACAGGTTATGAAGCTCGTCATTATGCAGTTTTCATCTCTCTTAGGTCCGGATATTTCTTCCAAGGACAGGCCACCTGAAATTATATTTTTCATTTTAAAATTTACTATTCAGAATATCATAAAACAGTGCAATTAACTTCAAAATATTTCCAATACAGGAATAATAATAATAATAATAATAATAATAATAATAATAATAATAATAATAATAATAATAGTTTGATCATATCGGATTACTATTTCTGTTCGCTGCATAGTAGCCTAATTAACTAATTAATCAGTCCGTCTATTTTTAGACGCAATCAGCGCAATACAAAGAGATTGTTTAAAGGAGCATCCATCAGGTGTCGACCGTTCTATTCATAAGCTAATCTCTTTTCCGATATCTTCTCTCAAGTTGAGTTCCTTGTATCGAGAATCCCTGAAGCTGTCGATGAAAGAGCAAAGATTAGACCACCTGGGATTTATTTAAATGTTGAGCTTATTCCATTCTTGATAATGAATAGAGAGAGAGAGTCTTGGCTAAAATCCAATCAGATTTTTGTTACGCCTTTAGGCCTAGATGTACAAATTTAAAAGGAATATACAGGGTGTTAATGAATAAGACCGAAATATTTTACCTGTATATAGAGGGGACATAGACAATCAACTTTTATTAGGAGATTTTTTGCTCTATGACGTAAAATGTGTATGCTACAGGCAGGGCCGTAAAAAGAAAGCAAGGGCCCCAGGGACAAATTTTCCCGGGCCCCCGTCAAATATTGAATTCACTACCCAACTCGCCCTTTATAATGTATGCAACAAAAAGATTATGTAATGATATTGCATAATTATTAAGTGTCAGAATGGTACCGGTACTTTAAGACTGTCATGACTTAAAACATAACTTAAGCTGTTGTTTAGTGTTTACCTTGAACTGAAAGATTCGTATGGATTATCAGAGAGAACAAAACCTGTATGGAATGTGAAAAATAAAACCTGTTAGAAGTCAGTGGCGGCCATGCCCTGGGAGATTTTATGTTGTAACAGGAAAAACTGAATCCATAGACCAAACATCCCCTACTACAAGTTGCTTGTCTATGTCCCCTCTATACGCAGGTAAAATATTTTAGTGTTATTTATTAACACTCTGTATATTAAATGATAGCTGTATATTAAATGATAGCTGTATATTAAATGATAGCTGTATTTAATAAATAGTAGGCTATAACATTGCATCATTATTTTAAACAATAGGATTGATAGCGCCATTGATCTAATGCATTTAACTGAGTCTATTTAATAATCATACACAAATATTCTTGAATATAAGAGTATTTTCCATGCAATTTTTGTAAATAGGCCTAAATAAAATCTGATAAACTGATGTAAACAAAGTACCATATGGAGTTAATAGGCTATATTTCAGAAACTATTGAGTTTTAGACCACGGTTTCTTGAGAAACATATGTGAGGGACTAAGTGGGATAACTAGAATATTAACAGAACGAATCTATATTAATAAAAAGAAGTGTCTGTCTGTCTGTCCGCGATGCCCAGCGAAATCTACAGAACGCAGAGATCGGAAATTTTAAACATAGGTAGACTGAAGGGTCTGGAAATGCACCTCGAAGCCGGAATTTTAATTTTCGCTTTCGTTCGCGAGTTATGAGTGAAAAACGGACAGAAAACGTGAATTTTTTGCGTTTTCGCAGCATCAGTTTTGAGTAATACATTTCAATGTCAAATCAATTACAGTTGGCTATGGCAATTTTCGTCATACCTTGGAAATAAAAGCATCGCGATCGCTTGAAAGCCCACTCTAGGCGATTCATTTGTTTATAATGTCAAGGCACGCAGACATCTGAAATTTTCAACATAGACGGAAGAGGGATAATCAATATAGGCCTAAATATGGTCAAACATTGTTCGATTTGGACGAAACTCACTATACAGGGGTTTTCTGGGTCAAGGAACTCAAATCTGAGGTCGCTTTTACCAGGGGACGCTATCTAATCGTGGTATGTAGTCCACGTGATTTAGGTGTTAATAAATGCTCTTATTTTTAATTTTTGAAATAATTCACCTAATTATCGCGGGCGAAGCCGCGGGCACATGCTAGTATGTAATAAATTTCTCACGTCAACAATATTCCTTTGTTTTTATCAAAACATCTGAAGTCGTAGAAATACGCAGTCACTTGTCTTCATTCAGTTCTATTTAAAAAGCTGGCCGTGCTTCCTACGCTTGGTGAACACCCAGTAATTGCGTGGTCTTACTTACATTTTTGTTTTAATCATGGTCTCCTGTTTCAGTCTGAAAGGACTGTTAGCTTTGAGCTGTGTGTCGGTGCTCAACTGTTTGCAAAGCCGCTTGGCGAGATAAGAATAGCCGTCGGAGTTAAAGGGGAAATACCAACAATGGAAATAGAAATATTCCTCAGAATAAAAGCATTCCTTTTTCCATATTATCGTGCCCACGATAATTAATTTGAACATTAAAAATTAAGAGCGAAATAATTAAAACATTAATTTTATTAACAATTACATCCAAATCATTTACTTATGACGGTCACTGCTAACATTGCCAATAGTAGCTACAGGATAAAACTTATAATCCCAATTGATTTGACAATTGAAATGTATTACTAAAAACTGATACTTCGAAAGCGCAAAAAAAATGCACGTTTTCTACCCGTTTTTCACTCATAACTCGCGAACGAAAGCGAAAATGAAAAATCCGGCTTCGAGGTGCATTTCACGAAGTGCCCTGCCCGGGGGGGGGGGGGGGGGACCTCAGATTCAAGTTCCCTAGAAAAAAAAATACCACATAGTGAGCTTTGTCCAAATTGATCTCATAGGTATTGGGCGGAAAGGTTTTGCTTCAACATGATAACGCCCGTCCTCGGTGCTGCTCGTGCAACCGTGAAAACCATCGACGACATATGTTTCAGGGTCTCTCACATCCGCCATACTCAACAGATTTGGCACCATCAAATTTCCACATCTTTGTTCCATTAAAGGAGCACCTTGAAGAGCAAAAGTTCAAGTCTGATTCCAATCAGCGGTGCACGAGTGGCTACAGCGTCAACCAAAATAATTTTTCTCATGCGGTATCGAAGCACTTCCTATCCGATGGCGCAAGTGCGTTGAACTAAGAAGGGACTATGTAGAAAGATAACATACAAGCAAAGATTCTTCTTGCAATATGTATTATAACGCATAATATATCTGCCTATTTAAAATCTAACATCTAAAATCTAAAATCTTTGTGGAAAGTTTTAAGCATATTATAACTTGGAAGTTTGTAACACTAACTTACTTTATGTAAAATTACTTGTATGAAACAAATAAGACAAAAAATAAAGCATAATCGTAAAGAAGATATAGCATTTATTATGTGAGTTGCTCTGCTAATCAGATTCAGGAGTTGATCTCTTATTTCTGTCTGTTTCAGCTTGACATGGACCCCCAGATGATGTCATATCGGTGATGCGCCCCTTTCCCCTCATTCCCCCTGCCCAGGATGAGGGAGGGTGAAGACGGCATGATGCCCGAGCTGGAGATAAGCGAGGAAGGCCAGGGACTGCTCGCACCCCCAACCAGTCTGCCACTCCTCCGTACAAGTGAGTTATACTATACAAGGGGCTTTGAAACAAATGAATACCAGTATCATAGCAACTGATTACTTTGCATGTAAGTGCACTAAAGATTGTATGTAACTAACGTTGAAGGAATAACGATATGATAATTTCTAACGGTTTGCTATAGTTATGACCCCTAACCTACATGCAACATCATTAATTGCCAGTGCATTCTGTGAAATCTGAATTTCTTATGTAATTATAAAGGATTTTATAGGAGGGTGTATCGTAAAGCAATGCACAATTTTTTTTAAAAACTTACAAGAAAATTAATAGGTACAACTACAAACAAATGCACACATGAAGGGACATATTTTGTCTATTTTTCTATGTAGTCGCCAAGTTTCTCAACACATTTCTCCCATCATGATACCAGTTTCAAAATACCCTGTTCATAGAAGTCCGTTCGGTTGGAGTACAGCCATCTGCGGACTGCTGTTTTCACTTGTGTATCTGACGCAAAGCGTTTACCGGCCAGGAATTTCTCCATGGGACCAAATTTTATCGAACAGCCCCGAATTTGAGTTTTATAAATGAAATATTAAGGGAACTTTTCATGAAAGTTTTTTAAAAAATTTTGATTTTTTAAAAATTGACAACGATTTTAATAAAAATTTATAATTGGAAACTCTTATCTATGACTAAAAAAATGACTATATCGGTTTTTCTGCAAAAAATGACTTAGTGGGTTCTTTACTCGTATACATTTTCAATTTTTCTAGATTATCTCCATTACACTAAGCGATACAAAAAAACTTAGTACAGTAAAGTTGTAGAGAAAATTAAAATGAACATTTTTGTTAAATACATTTCTTTATAAAATTAATACGTATCAACATAAAAGCGAAATAACATGACTTAGGTTGACCTGTTTCGGAGTAATGCTCAATTTAGTGCCTACTTTATGATAATATACGTATTCGAAAGAATTTATTTAAAAAATGCCAATCAGTTATCTTCACAACATAGTCAATTGTTTTACTGTGATCTTATAAGGCTTTGAAAATTAAAATACAGTTAGCTATGACCAAAAACACTATTGCTTTACATGCGCTTATCCAACTAGACCGTTAAACTCACCCAGGTGGCCGAGATGGTAACGTCTTGGCCTCACATTCTGGAGTTCCATGGTTCAAATCCCGAAACCGGCCAATTTGAATGTTTTTTTAATGTGAGTGTGCGATTGTCAAGATATCACAAATCTGTACAGTTCAGGTGATGCTGGAAGATTTTAATCTGATTAAAAAAAAAACTAGACCTTTGTTCTTCCGTAAGCCCTGAACAATGAATAAATCTGAAGCTTAACTTGGAAATCAATTTAAAAAACATATTCTGCATATCATAATTGCAGTCATAACTGATTAAACATAAACATACTGGCACTTTTTTTACATCAGTTTACCTGATTTTATTATTGTTGTTATTATTATTATTTCACAGTAAAAGCACTGAAGATAAAGATCGACCCTGATGCTTTCCGTTCTAGATACTTGTCGGTTTTATGAAAATGTAATAAGAAAAATTTAATTGTCTCTACAATTTACTTTTTTCTGTGCTAGCCTTTAACACGTACGAGATGCGAGAAAGTTTGTGCACCATGTACAGCAACGAACGAATAACATTTATGCTAGTTAATGATCATGTATTAACATTAGTGCAAAATGCAAAATCATTCATGTCCTAGTTTTGTGTGTGTTCTGTGGATTAGTAGATGCATTACACACTTGAAAATCGAGCTAAATTTTAGCTAGCACAATTGCTAGTTTTAATTGATGTTTGTTCTGCCATTAGGAATTTAAGTCATATTTATTTCGTTTTTATTACTTCCTCTGCCCATACCATAGGTACTATAGGTAGCCTACTATAGGTAGAGGAAGTATTGTTTTCGACCCCAAAATTCGAAGTTGAGTTTTTAGCATAAATACATGTTTTGAAGTCCCCTGAATCCAAAAATACTATTTTTGGAAACATGTCTGTGTGTCAGTGTGTCTGTGTGTAATATCTGTGAACAGGCTAGCTCGAAAACGGAAAATCGTATGAAAACAAAATTTCGTATTTGGGTCAGGTACTTTCTGAAGATGCGAGATGAAGATTGGCGACAAATTTCTCTTATTTTTAAGGGGACTTTACATGAAGAATTTTTCGTTTTTCGCGATTTTCTCGAAAACGGCTCTATCGATTTTCTTTAAATTTTGCACTTGGGTTGCTTATACTAAGAGCTAAAACTTTTATTTGAAACTTTTTTTTTCAAAAAAATTCTCTGAAGGGTGGTTGTAAACTACCCATTGTTTGTAGATACTCTGTCTTGCCTGGTGAACAACTCAATAAGCGGACATTCACGGCCTCTTATTCTATATAAGCACGTGAAGTGAGAAAGATGTATTGTTGGCCATGCTTGCAGTAAAGAAATATCTGAGGGAATATTCGATAAATTTCGGAAATTATTCTTAACGGCGGAAAGTTCAATAAACGATTGCAGTCACCCTACGTTTTTAGTCGCAACATTCAAAGAAGGGGCTATAAGGTATTTACAGCATAATTAGCGTAAAATTGTGTCTTGCGATTCTGTACAAGGATATTTGAATACTGCTAACTTTTATTTGGGCAGAGGAAGTTATGTGACTTTCACATAAGATTTTCTTGATGCCTATTAATTTTATAAAGAAGTGTCTCTGTTGAACTCTACATGAGATGTTTCCCTTTGTGTCCCAGGCCCTTCCAGCTCGAGCAGTCGCCAGCACTTGAGTGTCACGATTCTGGAGCTGTCTTCGAGCCCCGGCACCGCTGGCTATGGTCTGGACAGCGACTCCTACCTGTCCAATGCCTCCCCGGGAGGGGTCGTCATGACCCCGTGCGGGGCCACGCCCGAGAGAAGAGAGAGCAACAACAACAGCGACACTTTCGGACCTGGCGGTGAGTTTTGCATGTATTGATGGTGGTGGTTAAGAACAATTAGTATTATACCACTTCTTTTGAGGTCATTCACATCTGTCAGAAAAAAAAAATGTTCACATAGGTGGATAATAATGTTTCTACCTCACATGATGAAATGAGGAATTCCCTCAGGATGATCATTAATGCCTCTACATTAGTGCAGACAAACATGTCTTCTTATACTACAGTTAATTGGAATATATGATCAAGTTCTTTAGCTGTTGATCTCGTAAAGACTAAAATTTGTAATCAGTTATTACATACAATACTTTAGTTAATGGCAATATACAATTTCTAAGCAAGCTAAAGGAATATTATCTATTTTATGGAACCCAGAGGTTCAATTGCCGCGCTTACCTGAGTTCGCCATTCAACCCTATTCTGTGCTAACTCCATCCAACCATCCGTCTCAAATCCTATGTCCCTTAAATCTATCCTAACATTGTCCTCACACCTACGTCTAGGTCTTCCACGTGGTCTTTTCCCTTCGGGTCTCCCAGTCAATACTTTTGAGATTTGTCTTTCCTCCCCCATTTCATCCTCTGTGATTTAATTACCCTTACTGTATCCGGTGAAGAGTACAGGTTATGAAGCTCGTCGTTATGCAGTTTTCATCTCTCTTATTTTCCTAAGCCCCCTGTTTTCGAACACTCTCAGATTATGTAAGGGGCCATGTCTCACAACCATCTATCTACTCTTATACAATTCAACGGCCCTAAATAGCGTGCTTGCTCGCCCGCTTCGTGAGACATCGGGTATACTCGGCGATGTCCGTCTCTCGCAGTCTAAACTTTCATGACGACAACAAAATTAGGAAGGAAACCCGTTTCTTTCTTATATAAGGCCTAAGTGAAATGAACACAATGAACAAATATTCTAATTTTATTTTTACTTACAATTTTCATAGCTCTGAACCACAAACATTTTTAATAATCTACCAGTGTAATTTTCTTAAAAATCCTGGAGTCAATGAATAATGGCGGGCGAAGCCGGGGGCAACAGCTGTAAAATATTGATGGTTTTATCTCTTGAAATATCGCTGATAATAATAATCCAAACAAACCATTCCTTCCCTTGAAACATTAGCCTATATAATTTCTGAAAATTACACTGAATTGATAAAATAAAATTCACATCATATTCATGTCAATAAACAGCTGAGAAACAATACGTATTATGTGTTCACAGGTTCCTTTGGAATTGCATAATCGATTCTGATATAGTTTTCCCAGGGGGCGCTTTAAAGCCGGAATTTTAGCTGTTTCATTAATTATTAATGGCTTAGTTTATGAATGATTCGCGTGCAAGTGTTAATAAATATAATGCTTTAATAATTATTATACTCTTAATTTTTAATTTTTAAAAGAATTATCGTGGCGAAGCCATGGGCACCTCCTAGTATAATACAACCGACAGGATAATTGTCTTATAAATGTTTATTTTTAGATTTCTGGACAGAAGACGAGAAGATAAGAGTTTTTGAACTGCATAAAAACAAGCATTTCCTGATTTTAGCCTACACTTAACTTCTACCTTATTATTTGTATCTGGAATTATTGCTCCAAGATATATAAATTTCTCCACTTGTTCAAACGATTTACCGGCTATTCTGATATTTTGTATAGCTTTATTTTGACGATTCATGACGATATACTTAGTTTTTACTGTATTAAATCCCAATCCAACATTCGTGCAGGCATCGAAAAGACTTTCAGCATTTCTCTCGATTATGTTTATGTCATCGCCCAACAGACAAACGTCATCTGCATAAGCTAGAATCGGGTGACTGACTTTTAATTCTAGGCCTACTTTGTTTTCCTGTACATTAAAAATCCATTAGCACTAAACCATGTTTTAGGTTGTAACAATGTAACAGCTCTTTTAAACTTCTGTGATAATTTCAAATGTCATGTCGTTTGCGTAAATGAGTGATTTATTGCTAACGCAAGACCTAAAACAGAACCCTGTGGGACTCGTCTTTTCACTTGATCTTATATAAACTACCTGCCGTCTGTCAGTTAAATAAGACTTGAAAAGATTCAGCTCCTACACCCAAAATGACATAGTATTTCAGTTTATCAATTAACAGACTGTGTGAGACTGAATTCGTATTTTAAGGATATATTCAGATCATACAAGGGCATCTTACTTTGACGGATGAAACAGATGATTGTAATGAAAAGATCCGCAACCAATCAGTTCTCCGCCGCCATGGGTGTATAGGTAGCATACTTGCCTTCTACCCTGGTGGTTCGGGTTCGATTCCCGGCTGTTTAGTGGGGTTTTCAGGACTGAACATAGCCCAGGAAAATTATATGGTATATTAAAAAAGCCTTAAATTAAAAGTGGTGACTGCTAGAATAGGGTATAGGGTATTCACAATAGATCTATTAAGGTAGCAGTGTTGAGAATTCGAAGGGCCTACACTACCTCTCATTAATCTAATCAACCAATCAGTTATTGCCATTCACGAATGTGATGATTAGGGGGCGGATTTCTATGACATGTGATAATTATTTTCCCCCTTTGCATTATTTGAGGTTTCCGACTAATTTAAACCCGATTCCAAGCATCCTGGTGAAAATGAAATGACTTTTATTGTGCATATAACTGCATATTTAGAAAATTTTCAACTATTGTAGCATATTTAGTATGAATACGCACATTTAGGTCATATTTTTGGCATATTTGTGTGCATATTAAAGAAATGTTGAAGTTTCATATCATATTTTGTAAATTTTGCACTTTTTGAGAATCTACAGATATTTTAAATAATTTACACTATATTTTAATAAAATGTATTGTAATCAAACTTAAAAAAAATATACATAATGTGTAAGTGGTAAAGTCATATTTTAAATTTTATTGGTCATATTTTAATGTTTTTTAGGTCATAAATGCATGCATATGTCATATTTTTTACGTCATAGAAATCCGCCCCCTAGTGATGATATCACCCCCCCCCGGTAATATCTGTTTCGTGATTGCTGAGTTGTGATTCGTGCTGCCATCTGTGAGCCAAGAGTATAAAGTTCACAATTCTCCGCACGAGGGCATGGAATTCAAAGGTAACTGAAGTTTCTTCCGCTAGATGGATGGCAGGTTCTTAAAAAATATCCCCGTAAGTTATATACTAGGCTATATTATTTCCTTTAATTTTCGGGCAGGTAATTCAATCGCTACATGTTTCTTAAGCCCTTTAACAGCAAATTAATTAAACATTGTATTTATTAACAGTTGCACGAAAATCATTCGTAACCAATTATTAAAACAACTAAAAACCCGGGGAAAAACAGGTCCCTCGACCATAAAAAACCAGCATAGTGAGTTTCATTGTTTTTCTACATTCGTGATTCGTGTTGTAATGTTATAAAATATGAATCAAGCAGAGTGGACTAACATTATTGATGCGATCGACAATTCCATGCGTTATGTTGAAAAACCTATTTCGCGATGCTCTTCTTTCCCAATATCGCAATTGAAATGTATTAACCTGCGAACGAAATCGAAAATTATAAATCCCGGTTCGAGGTAGGCTACATTCTGTTCATTTATGTAGAGAATTTATGTATTTATTAAGTGCCAGTATTGTACTTTATGAGATTGTGTGGTGGACGAAAAAATGTCTGTCCGTCTGTCTGTCTGTCCGTCTGTCTGTCTGTCCGTGTGTCTGTACGCACCATAACTCAAATATGCTTTTTTGGATTTTCATGAAACTTGGAAAACACATTTATAATGTCCATGGGAAGAACCCTATTGATATTGAACCAAATCGGTTCAACGGTACAGGAGTAATGCCCAATTTAGTGCCTATTTTAATAGATTATACTAGAAAGGCGCCATAGCTCAAATACGCTGTATCCGATTGCCACAAAACTTGGTATACCCATTTATGACGCCCGTGAAAAGTGCCATATTGAATTTGAACCTAATCTGTTGACCGGTACCGGAGTAAAACCCAATTTAGTGTATATTTTAAAGGCGCAATAATTCGAATACGCTTTTTCGGATTTTTATGAAACTTCGTACACGCATTTATAATATCCATGGAAAGACGTCTATTGATATTCGACCAAATCGGTTTGCCAGTACCAGAATAATGCCCAATTTAGTGCATTTTATGTTAATATATAAGAAATCGCGATAACTCAGATAGCCTATGCTTTATTGGAATGGGTATACCCATTTATAATGTACATGGGAAGATGTCTACTGATATTGGACCAAATCGGTAGACCGGTACCGTAGTAAAACCCAATTTAGTGTATATTTTAAAGACGCGGTAACTCAAATACGCTTTACCGGATTTTTATGAAACTTGGTATACACATTTATAATGTCCATGGGAAGACGTCTATTGATACTGAATAAAATCGGTTGACCTGTTTCGGAGTTATGCTCAATCTAGTGCCTATTTTATGGCAATATACGTATTCGAAAGAATTTATTAAAAAAATGAAAATCAGTTATCTTGACAACATAACCTTTTGTTTTACTGTGATTTCTAAGGCTTTGGCAATTAAAATACAGTTAGCTATGACAACACTATTGCTTTAAATGCGCTTATCCCATAACTGACCCAGGTGGCTGAGATGGTAACGTCTTGGCGTCACATTCTGGAGTTCCATGGCTCAAGTCCCGAAACCGGCCAATTTGACTTTTTTTTATTTTTATTCTGCTTATCATAACTGCAATCATATCTGACTAAACAAAACATACTGGCACTTTGTTATATCAGTTTACCTGATTTTATTAAATTTTTTAATATTCCGGTTGTGTGCAGCAAGATGCCTTTAACTTCTTCAACTTCAACTTCAAACTTCAACAGACTCTTAAAGGAAGTTTTATGCCAGTAAAGATCTATGTTGTCAGTTTTACTATTTTACAAATGACACAATTCTGGTACAGCCGAACGAGGTGGCCGAGATGGTAACGTCTTGGACTCGCATTCGAGAGGTCCTAGGTTCAAATCCCGTGGCCGGACATTTTGACGTGGGTTTTTTCATGGTTTCCCCAGTCGTAAAGGCAAATGCCGAATTGGATATTTAAATACCATGAATCATCCTGTATCATATCCATTTAAATTAATATCAGTTGAAATTTACTCCATAAAATACACCGACAATTGAAAATAATTGACAAGCAATAGTTTCATGGCCTACTGTGCATCAACTGCTGACATGGCCTCCATGTTCTTAGGAGTATAAACACAGCTGAAAGAAATATAGCGAAGGATAAAATTATGTGAAAAGATGCCAATATTTAGCGAACCCGTCCTGGTATTGATAAAATTTGTGTCTTGAAGACAAATCTGTGTCGCAGTCCTAGGGCTTCCCTCTCACCTTATTCCTCAAGGAGACTTCAGTCCGTGTGTGTGTGTCTTGTGTGTGGTGGTGTGTGCAATTGTGTTAAAACGACATTTATCGGTCAGTTCGATGATTATTAACAGCTGATCGGTGCTTTATCAATTACCAGGTAGCCTATTATAAAATCTCAGCAACTTTTGATTGCCTGTGTCGTACAAATCTGCCGCCTGGGATTTGAACCACTGTGTGACAACCACCTTCGCCTCTCTGTCATTTCTTTACGTGTAGGAAAATATGGAAATCACTGGACGCGAAGTCCGGGCTGTAGGGTGGATGTTTAAACACCTCCTAGCAAGTTTCCTGCAGAAGTTCGGCTGGGAGGTGTTCAAACGTTCACCCCAAACCCGGACCTCGCTCCCAGTGATTTTCAACTTTTCCTACACCTAAAGAAATGACAGGAAATGACAGAGAGGCGAAGGTGGTTGTCACACAGTGGTTCAAATCCCAGGCAGCAGGTTTCTACGACATAGGTATTCAAAAGTTGGTTGCACGGTAAGACATGTTCCAATTCCGGTGGCGAATAAGTTTTAAAATAGCTGAACACTGGCAGTGTCTGTTACAATAAATATTTCATTTTAATTGTGTTTTGTTTCCGTAAAAGGCCGGAAACTTACTTCTGTGGACGGCTCTCCTAGTTCTTGTCTTCTATGGCAGATGGCAGCTTACGGCGTCGGTCAAATCTAAGCTTCCTTTTGGTTGTTTTCTTGAAACCAACAGATTTTGACAACACGAATTGAATTCATTTTAGTATGATATTAAAATTAAGACGAACAGAATTATTTTTATTTAAAATACAGAATATTTATTACTCAGTTTTCTGCTTTTACCCTCAAAGTTTCAAGATCACACCGATATTAAATGAGCATTGTAGTATAGTACAGTCTCATGCACCTTAACTATAAATTGTAATACGACACTCGCATTATAGGCTCTTTGCTTAATATACTGATCCTGTGCCAATGTGGGTGCTAAATTTTAGAATTCTAGCTGTCCTGTAAGTGTGTTAAAATCACATAATGTGACAAAGATATAAAAAAAATTACTCAAAATGGAAAAAAAATATCTAACTGTATCTTACGTACAGTAGGTCAAATAAAAAACGTCGGGACTCGTATGCTGTTAAAATTAAAGTTTTGACGCATTAGTTCACAAGTTTCCTCTCTAAAACACAAAATACAGGTCATTTTCGGAACATATGAGGCCATGCGGCAGGAGGGAAAATATGAACAAGGAGGGAAAAAATGAACAACGCGGAAAGCGCAACACACGATATTCAACTTAATGCATTGTCATAATTCATTTTGCTTTGTGTCATCGCCACATACAAATGCTAACGTGAGAGAAAGTGTACTTAGGGCTGTAATTGACCTGCATTTTTCGGTCTCTGAAGCAGCGAGAAGGTTCCATATTTATGAAAGAGCAGCTCAGAAGTAGGAACTTTACTATAATACGACCGGAAGTTTTCATAGCAAACGTTGATCTGGCCGGACGCGTATTTCGATCCTAGATTGGTTGAACGTAAGTTATTGATTTTGCACTGCAAGTACCGGTATTATAAAATAAAATCTTTAAAAAATGCTCCTTGAATAAACATATTCCTCGCGAATCTATTAATTATTAATATTATAAAAATTTGCAACCAAGAATATGGCGGATTTGAGGCATATAGCCACAGCCTTCTATAAATGTTTGTTTTGGAACAAAACTGACTAAATAATCAAGAAAATACATGGATAGACAAGAGGCGTGTGTGAACCTAACCTTAAGTCTTCCTGTACATGCGCATATGCTCGTTCGTGATACTTAATCAAATACCGCCCGACGTTTTTTATTTGACCGACTGTACAACCAATAGAGATAGGACAAAAAGTCATAGGACCAAACTTGTAGACAAACTTGTAGATCTCTCACAATCAGTTACTCAAGACTCTAAAGTTACAAACGGCATTTTGATGTTTCCCGGTGTAAGAATTGGATTTTTATCATTGGCTAAAAGCTGCAAGTCTGAGTAGCCTATTTTCTATCTTATACCTCATGTGGAAGTGGGTCAACATTTCGTATTTTTACATATTTTTACGTTTCGTATAACATTACATATTATTATACAGTTATAAATGTGCTCATTGAACTGTTAAGGCCCTGGGTTCGACTCAGCCTCTACATCTTTTCAATGATTATTTAGCTGGTAATCTTTGTTTCGATTTGGACCGATAACATAAGAATGAGTTTGAAATCAGCCAATCACAGACCTGATTCAGTCAATATTATGAAATTTGCTCCTACAAAAGTCATCAAGATAAGTCTAATCAGGTTTAAATCTGTTCAGGAATCGGTATTATAATATTTTATGGAAAATGTATTCCATAGGTCAACAAAATTGTAATTTAATAAATATAAATAAGGGAGAAAAGACATCTCAAAAGTATTGACTGGGAGACCCGAAGGGAAAAGACTACCTGGAAGACCTAGACGTAGGTGGGAGGACAATATTAGGATAGATTTAGGGATGGTTGGATGGAGTTAGCACAGAATAGGGTTGAATGGCGGGCTCAGGTAAGCGCGGCAATGAACCTTCGGGTTCCTTTAGCTTGCTGAGGAATTTTCTATTGCCATTGAGTAAGTGAGTGAGTATAACCAGAACATCATGAATGTACACTGATGCATAGACTCGTCCAGGCAGCTGAGCATCTTACATGGGTAATGTAATTACAATATTTACTTTCAGCAAAGTACACTCGGATAAGTGGATAACTGATGGTTGATTGGAGAAAATCTTCTCGGGTTTGCAGCCAGGTGAGAAGTTTGTTGTGGTCCAACGTTTCCGAGTCTGACGCTGCCTCCATCCTCAGGGAATCTGAAGTGTCGAGTTTTGACATGTAGGGGAAATATATACCAACCCGAGTTGGGCAGAGTCGACCAATCAGGGAGCGGCTGCTCCCTGATTGGTCGACTCTGCCCAACTCGGGTTGGTATATATTTCCCCTACATGTCAAAACTCGACACTTCAGATTCCCTGAGGATGGAGGCAGCGTCAGCCTCGGAAACGTTGGACCACAACAAACTTCTCACCTGGCTGCAAACCCGAGAAGATTTTCTACATAAGATTCGCCAGGAAAGCCTCAAATCTGATGGTTGATTGATTATGTGTGATGAATCTTTTAACAGTACTATGTCAATCTAAAATGCTATTCAGTACACTTTATTAACTCTTTATTACGTTTTATTCGTTAGAAATCCGAGCTGTAGTGATCATCATTACTAGGGCAAGGCATTTGATGATTTTGCATCTGTTTTATGTGAAGGTTGAAAGATAGCTCGAATATATATAAATGTGTATCATGAAATAATTGATATGCCCGGTTTCTACAAACTAGTGAATTACCTATGGGTAAATTACCCATGGACAAATTAGTTCCATTTAACCTACAATGGTATAATGAGCAAGGCCTTGGAGTTGTACAGTTTATTTAATTCAGAAGGCTTTGATTCTCATTGTTTAATTTATTATTGATCCTATGAGAGGTTAAATTTTATCCAGCCATCCATGAAAGGATAAATTAACCCGACGATTCACCCTTGGAAAGATCTAACCCGAGTTTGTAGGAACATTTTTTCTGTCATTTTCATATTTACCCAGAGGACATTTATCTAGAAACTCGCCACAAGTGTAAGTGATTGCTATCTTTAAATTATTTGTGTTTGTGTGGTGTTATTCTTGTGTAAATTGTGTAAATTCTGTACATTAGATAATTTACCCATAGGTAATTCGCGAGTTTATAGTAAGGGCAAATTTGTTTTTGCATGTTTCGTCATTTTCAAGAGATAGGTAATTTTTTGGCAATTTTTAGGTCAATTTCGGCATTTTAGGTCATGTTTCAGTGGAGGTAGAGAGGAGCTTTTCCATGTACAAATCGTTACTTTCAGACAACAGACAATCGTTTTTATTTGAGAATCTCCGCCAAGTGTTCATTTCAATTCAGTTTATTGTAAACACCACAGCAGTTTGTCTTGTAGCAATAAAGATTTTTTCTTTCTTTTTAAATGGCACATTTTTGCTAGGGGTTATTTGTTGGGCATGCCAGTTCAGATTTTTATTTTTTCACTAAGGGTGTCCAAGTAGATAAATTTACTTACTTCTTCAGTAACAAAATAAGCATGTTTTACGTCACCTTGCAAATGTTTTGTTTTATTTTAAAAAGCCTTAAATTAAAAGTGATGACTGCTAGAATAGGGTATAGGGTATTCACAATACAGTGTTGAGAAGCCGAAGGGCTTACACCTAATCTAAATGCCTTGTCCTAGTTATAACTATTAATACTATTGATTATGAATACTTACTAATTGCATACTTGACTGATACTTACGTTTGATTCTAGTTAATTTGTTTACGTGCAATGTAAATCCTAAAGCTATAACCTATACGTATTTTGTTATCAGTTTCCCATAGAAACAAGTCCTATTAAATACGACGCAGTCCGAGTGGTGAAATGCCAGCCAGCCGCCCTTGTAAAGGTCAAGGGAAGCCGCCCTCTTCCTCTGAATTCTAAATGTCACACAACGTCTCATAGAAATGTTTTGGTGGGCACCTTTTGCATAACCTAACCTGGATTGTGGTGACGTGTGTGATTGCGCTAAGCCGATGTTCACTTGAACAGAGCCGATTAGAACCGAAGCCCCGCATCACCGTTACCATGGCAACGTGTCCTGCAAATTTCATGCAATTATATTCAATAGGGTCCGAGTTACTTAACTTGAAGACTCAAGATTTTTAATAATTCTCCTTGACGAGAAACGGAGAAAGAAATTCAAATGGGACTTAGTTTTCCATCCTCAAGGCTATTTTTAAAAGTAGCTTCTGTTATCAGCTGTTCAACGTCGTATCACAATGTGGTTTAGAAATTATAACTAAATAATTTTTTTTCATACACGCTCTCTAAAACAGCTGCTTGTCGGACTGGTAACACTCCGAAAAATTGCATTTTAGCAACAAAGGCAACTAAAATTGCATAAAACTGCATTCAAAATGGAGTTTTATTGGCCTAGTACTTTAAAGTCGTCATGGCAATCTATAAACAAAACCCAGATGGCATTGACCAGTCACACCAACTTTAACATGGATTTAAGCATATAATTGGTCATAAGACAACAAATTTAAGCGAACAGATTTCTTTACGATAATTAGAAACTTTACCAGGCTTTTTCGCAAAACAAGGTAATCTGCTTCATCATATGACAACAAATATAAGCCAACAACTTTTCACATCTTTGTCCACAAGAGAATCATTGCTTACCCTGGATGCACCAGCATTTAATTGCAATAATATATTCCTTCTCAATGTCTACTGTTGCCAGCAGCTCCAATTCAACGTTTCTGGCTTTGGATTGAAATTTCCTCGGGATTATCACTCATGTTTTCACAAGCTTTTC
Source organism: Ectobius pallidus (assembly GCA_964059195.1). Lineage (NCBI taxonomy): Eukaryota > Metazoa > Arthropoda > Insecta > Blattodea > Ectobiidae > Ectobius > Ectobius pallidus. The sequence goes on along the minus strand of CAXKWD010000005.1, from coordinate 184,294,088 downwards.
ATAAATACTAGTTCGTATGCATTATTGTTTACAAAAATCGACTTACAATTATAATGCATCGATACCGCATTTCGTATTGGTGCGTACGGTTCATTGTTGTTCCGAGTTTGAGGTGCCTGTGAGAATATGACTTTAACAAATGACTGTCTACTTTTCATCATAATTAATTATATACGGTATTTTTATTTCGTCTCTATATAATATATATATATTATAAAAGGCTTTGTCCTGACTGACTGACTGACTGACAGGAATCAACGTAGCCTACAGCCTAAACTATAACAGGTAGAGACTTGGAATTTTGACAGTACCTTCGTTTCATAATGTAGGTGCTCACTAAGAAAGGATTTTGAAAAATTATGATTCTAAATGCCAAAAAGTAAATGTTTTTTACATAGAATTATCAATTCCAAATCACAGAATATATTGTTGCCAAATGGTATCAGGCGGGCTTGGAAAAAACAAATGAAATTCACTTTTGACAAATAAGAGAAGTTATCAAAATAATTCATGTTATAAATAAATATTACCGAATGAAATCCACTAAAATAATGGAATCACATAACTTTCTCTACCCTGGACATAGAGAAAACAAAACGAGGTATGGTAATGTGTATATTATTATATTATATCGTAGGTTTTTGGAGAGAAAAGTATGAAAGTGATAATGCTTTCTGTTTAATTTCATCCGCAAAACGGCTTTATGGTAACATAAGAGTGGGAAATTTCCCACCTCGATATTACAATTTTATGTTACAGGAATTTCTGTTTCTTCTTATTTAAACCTCTACCAGGCTTGCTGTGCACTGTACAAGCGATGGGATGCAAAATTCTACATCCTCTAAGAGCCATAAAAAACTATATCAAGCGTTTTCTGAGGGAATAGTTTGAGTGTAATAAGTCGTTCTTCCTATTTCAAATTATAAATGCCTATATAAGGACCTAGAATTGAAAATTGAAAATCCTTCATAAGTTAATTTCCAATTACAAAATACAAAACCCGGGCGACGCCGGGTCTTTTAAGCTAGTCTCATATAATTTAGAGAACTTTTACTAAAATATAGTGTGCACCACGTACGCAAAAACTTTATTGGACTCATCGGCCGCTAAAGCGTTATTTTGCGTACTTGATACGTAAATAGCTATTGCATTACTATCTACATCATGAACCAGTGACCAATCCAGTATAAAAGTATGTGGAATTTCAACCAATCAAAAGTAGCTATGCTCATAATTCTATGACTTTCCTTTTATCACTCCTACGTGCACTGGTTTATATATACCAGCTGAAGTGTTGACAATAAACCTTTCTTCTACAGTGACAGTAATTGCGATGTCTAACATGGCGGCGCTAGGCACCTCAGGGATCTGTTTTAGGACCAGACCAACAAGTCTATTCACACATTGGAAGAGTTATATCGTTTATATTCTGAAAACACGTTCACGAGCGGGCTGTAAACCCGGCATTATTATTCCAGAAGTGATAAGAAATGCACGAAGAAGCTCTTGAAGATAGGATCGCAATCCATCTTCATGAAAGGTAACATCAATAGGAATTGTGATGTGGTTGGAGTCGATGCCAGTTCAGTTTGTCTGAGTGGTAGGCCAAGTTCGTGGGATAGGTGTCTAGCTGTCAATAAGGTATAAATAATATAGGCTAATGTAATATAAATGTATTGACTCTACTCCTAGCGTATAGGTTGCAGTGAAACAGATAAAGTACACGCCGCTTATTGTGATCACTTCAGGACGCAGCTAGTCTGATAATATTAACCAACTGATAATAGTAGCCGAAAGAATTAAATTCAGGTTATTTATTCATATACTACAAAACAGAATTAAAAATATTTATTCATAAAATAATACGTAACTGTGAATCATTGAACCACTCATAAGCTAATACAGTAATAAGACTGCTAGCAACTACTTTTTCAATCAGTAACAAAGTTTTAAATTGTTTTTACTTTCCTTCTGGAGTCCATTAACCAATACTCCAAACTTAGTTATGAGTAGACCTGGGATTTTATGTTCCTTATGAAATAAAATCAGAATTTTAAAATATGTTGACATTTCATGATAAATCACTTATATTTATGGAGTTTTTTAGTGCCCTACAATGCCTATTTGGACCTTGGAGCCTATGTTTACTATTTTAGTGCCTAAAATGCCCATTTAAAATAAAATTCAACTTCTGTAACTTTTACAATCATTTAATGGACATCCCTGAATGAAGAGCAGAACAGCAGAGGGTTGGATTTTCAGAGAAACTTGATTTTCCCAAACAATTGTAGCCAAAGGAATGCTGACTGACGGGGGAGGATTAGCTCAAAACAACAAGTAGCAGGTATACGATATAGTATATAGTAAGAAGGGACATACTGTGCCAATTTTTCATATAATCCAAAACTTTTTTGATGAATGTATTTTTAATTCTGTTGCAATTATTTCTGTTAAGAATAAGTATACCACTTTTTTACAGTAAAAAAAGATCACGTTACAGTTTAAGAGCATTTTGTAGTATTTATTGCCTGTCTACAAATTTTTCAAGCTTATTTTAAGTGCCTATTTTCTCTTTTAAAAGCGTATTTACTTGTTTTAAAAGCCTATTTTAGGTGCCTAAAACTAATTTTTTTAGAGCCTAAAATCCCAAGTCTAGTTATGAGTTACGAGTGTTTTTGGAAGTCTATAGGCCTACTGATCTGTGGTGAACACCGCGTAGCAAAACATCTAACACCTATCTTTTCATTTTACACTAGCCATCACTGTAATCTTCATAAATCAAAAGCTGCAGCTTAACTGCGAGGCGAAACATGTTTTATTGCTTAAAAGAGAAAGTTAGGTAATGCCACCCCTTCGAACTGGTCATCCTGTGAGCTGGGAACAGAATTGCTACCTCCAGTACACCAGAGATAAAGAAATGCAGTTTTACACATTAAAAGCAAAAGTCGAACTCTAAATACACTTTGACCAACTTCATAACAATCAAGATCAAGTTCTATTTGACTTGGGGGTTTTAAATGGTTTTTCCAGTCGTAAGAGCAAATGCCGAATTGGACCATTTCATCATTAAAATTGAATCGCACTTGAAATTATCTGAAGCCGTAACACATCAACAATACAAAACCTGACTCACGATATGATCTGGAGGCCCTCTTAGAGTAATTTAATCTCTCGCTGCATGGATATGGCTCGTAAAGTTGATATCGATATTAGATTTGATCGTGAGATAATCGACTCTTCTCGGTAGCGTGTCATGCTCTTCTCACGCCATCTTGACATCACGCTATGCGGGAGTCACTTGTTTTTTTGTTTCATTTCGCTATGGTGAAATGATTTCCTCAACGCCGGTTAAAAGATTACAATAGACGTCACAGCCATGAAATGAGACGCCGTTGTTAACAAAAGCTAGGGAAACTGAGCAATTTAGCTAACAAATGAAAATCACCATTATATACAATCCTTTGTAAACACAGAACAAATGCACTGGCAATTAGTGATGTTACATGTACGTTATAACTAGGGCCCGGATTTGTACCGGTATGTAAAAAAAATATGAGGTGCCCGTGGCTTCGACACGATAATTCTTTTAAAAATTAAAAATTAAGAGTATAATAATTGCTATATTAACACTTGCACGCGAATCATTCATAAACTAAGCCATGAAAGCGCCCCCTGGGAAAACTATATCAGAATCGATTATGCAGTTCCAAAGAACCTGTGAACACATAATACGTATTGTTTCTCAGCTGTTTATTGACATGAATATGATGTGAATTTTATTTTATCAATTCAGTCTAATTTTCAGAAATTATATAATGTTTCAAGGGAAGGAATGGTTTGTTTGGATTATTATTATCAGCGATATTTCAAGAGATAAAACCATCAATATTTTACAGCTGTTGCCCCCGGCTTCGCCCGCCATTATTCATTGACTCCAGGATTTTTAAGAAAATTACACTGGTAGATTATTAAAAATGTTTATGGTTCAGAGCTATGAAAATTGTAAGTAAAAATAAAATTAGAATATTTGTTCATTTCACTTAGGCCTTAGGCTATATAATAAAGAAATGGTTTTCCTTCCTAATTTTGTAGTCGTCATGAAAGTTTACACTGCGAGAGACGAACATCGCCGAGTATACCCGATGTCTCACGAAGTGAGCGAGGGAGTGAGCACGCTATTTAGGGCCGTTGAATTGTATAAGAGTAGATATATTTTTTTCCTGATACGTACATTCCTAAAACAAAGTTTTATATCCAAATCGAGGTCCGGCAAACGCAAATTCCAAATTTTATTTCACATAAAAACACATGTTTTACAAAAAAATTATGTGAATAAATATTTTCGATATATTCTCCACAAATAAATATTTTAGTACTTTTCCTCATTCTCTTTTAACATTTTACATAAAAAATTTGTATCTTGAATGAATTCAACACAAATGCTTCACTTGCAATGAGGTGAGAGTGATTCACTTGCATTTGCTTATCGGGGAAGAACAGAACCCAATATCAACATTGCGTAGTTCAGTTAAAGAAATACAATATGTTGAAAGGCAACTTAACACAATCTCAGGTTCGAAAATAGAAGTTCTAAAACAAAATTTAAACCCTCTGCAAAGTCGCTCAAGTTTTGGAAGGTCAAAACATAAGTGAAATTGAACATGTGTGTTAGTGATATACTCCTCTTCAAATATGCAAGGTTAACATTGTATGATGTAGAACGTTCATTTTCTCATTATAAGGCATTATTCTCGGATAATAGGCAAGGATTTGTGATCCATAATCTGGAGATGACATTTGTTGCGCAATGCAACTCCAGTCAGCATTTTACATCTGATGTTTCAATACACATTCTGGTGTTTTTGTTTCTTTTTCAGAAAAATATATATATTTTTTTAGTTTTAGGCTTTTATAAAAGACTAGCTTAAAAGACCCGGCGTCGCCCGGGTTTTGTATTTTGTAATTGGAAATTAGCTTATGAAGGATTTTCAATTTTAAATTCTAGGTCCTTATATAGGCATTTATAATTTGAAATAGGAAGAACGACTTATTACACTCAAACTATTCCCTCAGAAAACGTTTGATATAGTTTTTTATGGCTCATAGAGGTTCTAGAATGTTGCATCCCATCGCTTGTACAGTGCACAGCAAGCCTCGTAGAGGTTTAAATAAGAAGAAACTGAAATTCCTGTAACATAAAATTGTAATATCGAGGCGGGAAATTTCCCACTCTTATGTTACCATAAAGCCTTCATACTTTTCTCTCCAAAAACCTGCGATATAATATAATAATATACACATTACCATACCTCGTTTTGTTTTCTCTATGTCCAGGGTAGAGAAAGTTATGTGATTCCATTATTTTAGTGGATTTCATTCTGTAATATTTATTTATAACATGAATTATTTTGATAACTTCTCTTATTTGTCAAAAGTGCATTTCATTTGTTTTTTCCAAGCCCACCTGATACCATTTGACAACAATATATTCTGTGATTTGGAATGGATAATTCTATGTAAAAAGGGATTAGGTATTTTCAAAAACATTTAATTTTTGGCATTTAGAATCAGAATTTTTCAAAATCCTTTCTTAGTGAGCACCTACATTATGAAACGAAGGTACTGTCAAAATTCCAAGTCTCTACCTGTTATAGTTTAGGCTGTACGTTGATTCCTGTCATTCAGTCAATCAGTCAGTCATTCATTCAGTCAGTCAGTCAGTTATTCATTCAGTCAGTCAGGACAAAGCCTTTTATATATATAGAGAAGATAATTTAGCCTTTTATTTTCGAGGAATACAATTTTTTAGGCTTTAGACAAACAAGTTTATCCGTCTTAATAAAACATATAAGGAACACTAATATTAACACCGAAAATTGTATTAGCCTATAATTTTGACACTATTGTTATAATTTATTTACAAAATAAACAGACAACTATTCCTTGTATTGGCACTCGAAAAATACCACAAACAATATTGAGATATTTACCCTTTAAAGATACAATTATTCAATTTATTTCCGACCTACAAAAATAAGTAGACTGGAGTGTCACGAATTTGTTTCTTTAATACACTTCTCTACCGTCGGCTTGGTCATTGAGAGCTAGGGGCTTCGAACATGGCAAAATATATTTCAGACATTTAAAAATAGGAACGTATGGTCTAGGAAAATAAGATGCCTACAAATGTAGACCAATATAAGCCTAATTGTCAGTTTAATTTGAATATATATATATGTTTTCATGTCTAAATACTTTAAGGGTTATAGGGGATAGCAACGTCTACCCAATAGAAAGTCATTCTGCATTGGTGTCGGCTCCACTCGACGATCGGTTTGCACTTTAGCTGGAATAGGGCAAATGTTTCTTGAACTGAGGAAATTAGGCTATGGTCTGTCTGCTTACAACTAATCGAATTGCTGTTCATTGATTGACAGGTCTAAGGGTAAAATATCAGGGGAGATTGCCCCGGTACCGGTCAGGCCTCGTTACCGGTCAACAAGGCGAGACAAACACGGATTCAATGCGAAGAATAAAGTTCCTTTTGTTCCTGCCTACCACTTCATAAATGTTTTCTGCTGCTATCTCTCGCCATTTTAGAGAAAACCTTGTTGATCGGTACCGGGGCAATGTCCCCTATATAGGCCTATTAAGCAGCGAAATGTGGAAATTAGTGATTTTGATTACTGCATTTCTGTTTAATTTAATTAGGTCTATATAAGTACGCGTGTAAGTTATTATTAACATACGTCTAGTGTTGACACTGAACACAATTTGTACACTACGCAAATTCTCTTATTATCTTGCTTATTTTCTTCATTAAAAGGCGGATGATGAACAGTCTTCCTAAAGAACTTAGTGTAGTGGATATAGAAAACCTCACCATTGTCGGTTGACGACTACTGAAGCTATTACTACAATAGCCGGGACCTCGTGGCATAGGCTTTTGCAGTTCATAAGTGCGACAGTCCAAAGTAGCAGTAAATAAACACAACTGAAATCTGTCAGTGTACTTTATACAGTGTGTCCCTCGTATGCCGTGTGTAAGTGGTTGCATTGACTTAGACCGGTTCTGTGTAGTGGACGAGACGATGTCGGGGGGCGTGGCCTACTCCATGGAGGAGCTCGTGCAGGCGGCCACGTGGGCCGTGTCGTACGACAACGAGCGGGAATATGCCCGGAGGTTCAGGCGCGAGTTCAAGAAGGCAGCGCCTGACCCCAAGACCATCACATTGTGGAAGAAGGAGTTGCTCGAGTCAGGTAAACCAAAGCCATCTGTAGACTTCTACCTCTTAAACATTCCAAAGCATCCGTATACTTTCTCTAATTTTCGAAAGCCATCTGTTGACTTTCTCTAAGTTTCGAAAGTTATCTTCTACACTTCTACACTTCAACCCTTCTTAAACCTTCCAAAGCATCCGTATACTTTCTCTAAGTTTTGAAAGTTGCCTGTAGACTTTCTCTAAGTTTCAAAAGTTGTCTGTAGACTTTCTCTAAGTTTTGAAAGTTGCCTGTAGACTTTCTCTAAGTTTCAAAAGTTGTCTGTAGACTTTCTCTAAGTTTCGAAAGTTGTCTGTAGACTTTCTCTAAGTTTCTAAAGTTGTCTGTAGACTTTCTCTAAGTTTTGAAAGTTGCCTGTAGACTTTCTCTAAATTTCGAAAGTTATCTGTAGACTTTCTCTAAGTTTTGAAAGTTGTCTGTATACTTTCTATAAGTTTCGAAAGTTGCCTGTATACTTTCTCTAAGTTTCGAAAGTTGCCTGTATACTTTCTCTAAGTTTCAAAAGTTGTCTGTAGACTTTCTCTAAGTTTTGAAAGTTGCCTGTAGACTTTCTCTAAGTTTTGAAAGTTGCCTGTAGACTTTCTCTAAGTTTCAAAAGTTGTCTGTAGACTTTCTCTAAGTTTCAAAAGTTGTCTGTAGACTTTCTCTAAGTTTTGAAAGTTGCCTGTAGACTTTCTCTAAATTTCGAAAGTTATCTGTAGACTTTCTCTAAGTTTTGAAAGTTGTCTGTATACTTTCTCTAAGTTTTGAAAGTTGTCTGTATACTTTCTATAAGTTTCGAAAGTTGCCTGTATACTTTCTCTAAGTTTCGAAAGTTGCCTGTATACTTTCTCTAAGTTTCGAAAGTTGCCTGTAGACTTTATCTAAGTTTCGGAAGTTGCCTGTAGACTTTATCTAAGTTTCGAAAGTTGCCTGTAGACATTATCTAAGTTTCGAAAGTTGCCTGTAGACTTTCTCTAAGTTTCAGAAGTTGCCTGTAGACTTTCTCTATGTTTCGAAAGTTGCCTGTAGAGTGTGTTCCTTCCATCTGTAGACGAGGTTTCGCTATGAATGCTGTTCATTGTTTTTCAGTGTTTTTCTCCTTGGTATGAACTCGTAGATGTTCCCAGTTCTTGTTTTAATGTCAGGAGATAGTGTATTGTATTGATAGAGAGTATTGTCTGTGTTTTTTTATGTTCACTTGATTCTAGGTGTAATAGATTGGTCCTAGATATCGTTATAACAGGGGGGAACTCCCAGTTATGGCCTCGGTTTCCTATCAAGGTTTAACACAGGAAATGCAGATTTTGTTTGCATTTTCATTTTGTCATGTTGGTTTCCGTTGATATTTTCTGGATTAATTTTTGCCATAAAATCCTTCTTTTTTACACTTAAATTTCTCATTTGGATTCCACCACTTGAACGCAGTAACTCAACAGGAAGAATAATGTACGAAGGTGAGTCCGAAAATAAGTTCCACTGGCGACTGTGTACAGAGGTGTGGATGAAAGACAAAAATATACTGCGACATTAAAGATAAGACGTACCTTTATTTTTCCACATAATTACCATGTACGCCTACAGGTAGGGGAAAAAGAGCGGACCGACTAAAATATCTAAGTTGCCGATATGAGCCACTGCGCATACCTAGCGGCATTCACAGGATAGCAGGGAATGTATTGAAATTTGTTCTACAACCGATAAATTGCTTGAATTAAGAAATAATTTCACGTAATTTGCATTGCTTGTGGAAACAAACGTTTCCGTTACATCTCTTACATTTATTTAAGTATCACAAGGCTCTGAAATAAGCTACAAGAGTCGATCCGCCTTCTCCCCCTACTTGTACATTGAGACATTTGTCATACCGGTTTAGAAGCTTCAAAAAGTCCTCCAGGAAAAAAAAAATCAGGGTTCTGCATGCGGAAAAGCGGCCTGTCCTTCTCAAATCTGTCATTCTGTTGTTGGATGACAATGAGAGACCTTATTGCAACTCTTGGTTGGGAGCGTCTAGCCCATCCTCCATACTGTCCTGACCTCGCACCCAGTGACTTCCATCTGTTTCCGGCGGAAGGCGCTTTGGGAGCACACACAAACCGTTCGACGCTTCTTCCTGATTTTTTCATGGAGGGCTTTTTGCAGCTTCTAAAGCGGTATGACAAATGTCTCAATGTACGTGGTACAAAGTCCAACTCTCTTTTCCTCTAAGCAAATTTAGAATATAACATTTATTTTTAGGGCTTGTTTGAAGAATTTCTAATATAAATACCTTACATCAACAAAAACACAACATTCTCTCTGATGTGCCTTTATAGACGAAGAAAGTAATTAGTAATGTTTTGCAGCAGTTGGCAGTGTTGAAGTTTCAGATCGAAGAGGGCTTTGGAGTAAAACTGAAATGAATTCCGCGCGTTCCAGCCTTCTTGTGACGTCACTCACCGCTTTCTTGTGTCGCATTCCTCCGTCTGCACGGATATCTAACATACTTTGTATTGTTGTATGAAACACAAGAGGGAGGGCCTTGCTTATAACTACCCTTTATCACATTTATACATTCCAAATTAAGCAATATTATCCTTGTTAATGGGCCATGAGCCATCAAAACATAGAAGACATCCATAAAATTAGTGTCGATGAGCAGCCATCGTATTGGGGATGCAACATTACTTTCACTATTTTATATGCCGATATTTTAATTTTTTTGTCATTTTCTGGGAAACGGTTAACGATTTTCTTAAAATTTCGTTTTGAGTTGTTTAAACTAATAGCTAAACAGTTTATCATAGCTAATCCCACGAGAGTTGATGAGTTTATCGATAGATTCGCGACTGCGCAGCAAGAGCGAATTTATCTGATGAAACTCGTCAGCTCGAGTTGGATTTATTAGGACTATTCCATGAATAAAAGTGTAACGGATTATACAAATAATAAAATCAGGTAAACTGATGTAACAAAAGTGCCAGTATGTTTTTGTTTAAACAGTTATGACTGCAATTATGATATGCAGAATATGTTTTTTTTTTTTAAATTGATTTCCAAGTTAAGCTCCAGATTTATTCATTAAGCAGGGCTTACGGAAGAACAAAGGTCTAGTTTTTTTTTAATGAGATTAAAATCTTCCAGCATCACCTGAACTGTACAGATATGTGATATCATGACAATCGCACACTCACATAAAAATGTAAAAAAAAAAATCAAATTGGCCGGTTTCGGGTTTTGAACCATGGACTCCAGAATGTGAAGCCAAAGCGTTACCATCTCGGCCACCGGGGTCATTTTAACGGTCTAGTTGGATAAGCGCTTGTAAATCGATAGTGTTTTTTGTCATAGCTACCTGTATTTTAATTTCCAAGGCCTTATAAGATAACAGTAAAACAATAGGCAGTGTTGTCAAGATAATTGATTTTCATTTTTTTTTTAAAATAAATTCTTTCGAATACGTATATTACCATAAAATAGGCACTAAATTGAGCATTACTCCGAAACAGGTCAACCGATTTTATCTATTATAAATAGACGTCTTCCCATGGACATTATAAATTCGTATACGAAGTTTCATAAATATACGATAAAGCGTATTTGAGTTAATGCGCCTTTAAAGTAGACATTAAATTGGGGTTTACTCCGGTACCGGTCAACAGATTAGGTTCAAATTCAATAGGGCACTTCTCATGAACGTCATAAATGAGTATACCAAGTTTCATGGAAATCCGATACAGCGTATTTGAGTTATGGCGCCTTTCTATTAGAAAGGCGCCATAATCTATTAAAATAGGCACTAAATTGGGCATTACACCGGTACCGGTGAACCGATTTGGTTCAATATCAATAGGGTTCTTCCCATGGACATTATAAACGTGTATACCAAGTTTCATTAAAATTCGACAAAGCGTATTTGAGTTATCGCGCGTACAGACACACGGACGGACGGACAGACAGACGGACAGACATTTTTCGTCCCCACACACAATCTCATAAAGTACCATACTGGCACTTAATAATTACTTTCGTGCTTTGTTGTATAAAAACAAAACGAACAGTTGCGAGATCACGGCCTACTAAGAATCAACAATCCATTAATCTATTCGAGTTACCATGTAGTGACCAATGCTACCAATGGTGCATATAAGACATAGTTAACTTCATTCAGGTAAGCTAACAGCAGAACAAAATAAAAGCACACGAACTGGCTTGCACCGAACTGAAATTTTGTTTTTAATCAATGTATATTTATATTATTTCAATTTCCAAACAAGTTATGTTGTATAAAATCTGTTTTCGTGTTGTTTAATGGCAGCATGTGACGTATTAATCACTGCACATTGATGCTTACGTGTCCAGTAAAGAGCTGACGATTTTATGAGGTAAAATCAATTCCTCATATTAATAGCAAGCATTTTATAAGATAAACGATCGTTATTGGAATTGGTAAACGTTGTTGGTTAATATCAGACACACGGTGTATGAGTGGAATAGTCGCAAAAATTCTCTGAAGGGTAGTTATAAGCCACCCACTCTGAATACGCACTCTTTGCAACACGACCTCTTATTCTATATCAGAATGTGCTTAGGAAAGAAAGTTATGTGAGTGCATTTTTTGAAATGTTTCAGGTCTCGATCCCAGGACTCTGCTGCAGGAGAGAACCAACTGGGAGACGAGGTACTTGATGAAGGAGCATCGCCGTGCAGGGAAGGCGACGTTCCAGGGGCAAGTGTACAACTTCCTGGAACGACCCACGGGATGGAAGTGTTTCATGTACCACATCTCAGTGTGAGTAACAACAATGAATATGCATGTACATGGCTGCCAGCATAAGGAATGGAGTTGAAAATGCTTTTGAACCACCAAGTATGACGATTTTTGCGACCTCGTGAGAAATGTAATATTTAAAAAGGCGCAACGAATCTTAATATTTTCAGTTTTTATCTATGCAGTGGCGGCTTGTAGCTAAAATTAGTGAGGGTGCTGCTGGAGAAAATGTTTAGCCTTTCTAATAAAATTTTGTAAAAGGAAACATAGAAATATAAAAAGAAAATTTATTCAGAAACTTGATAAACCCCTAAAAGAACGAAATCAAAATTTTTTATTTACTTTAATCTAAATTGTTAGCAGTTCAAGCTTGATCTATTCGTTTAAAAATGAAATCCGTTCTTCTTGTTTTAATTTCCATGAGAAATTCAATAATTTTATCCTTGATCTGCCATGGTTAAAGTTTTCTGTTAAATAAAAGAACTGAAAAAGTGAATCAAATACAAGATAATAATATAATTCTCACTTTATCATATTGAGAAATATGGTACATGGCTCTTAGGCACAACACACAAAAAGCAAAAAATAAAAACATTACCATCACCAGCCGCACAGCTCCATACAAAGATTTTCTCTTATCTTTAAAAAAAGAAAAAAAAACTGAGGGATGGCTTATTTTAAAAGTATAAAGAAAGAATTAAAGAAGAAAAAGACTCATCATATTAAATGTTATCGATAATATCAAGTGGAAATAGGCGGTGCTGCAGTTATACACGAGCCGCCACTGAAACTGATTCTATTTAATAACCATATACAAATATTGTTAACTAAAAGAGTGTTTTCCGTGTGTTTGAACCACAAGTTGGTTACAATAGATTTCATAGCACTAGTGCAACTTTTAATTCATGTGTCTTATATGGTTTATGTCCGGGTTCGACCTCTGGACGGGGTGCACTTAGTCTCTTGAGGAAAATAGAGGATCTATTTGATACATAAACAGCGACTCCGGTCACGAAGACTGTCAATTATGCTGACTATATACCTCTCCATGGGAAAGCCTGGCAGTATGCATCAGAGACATCTGACGGCAATATCATTCACTTTACTAGATAACTCGTCTAATTTGCAAACTCTTAAAAGGCAGCCTGCAGTGAAAGTAGATCCTGTACAAGTTTCCATAGCAACCACTGTGCTTTCATTCAAACTTAATTCTTCCCACAGATTTATCTGGTGTGCCAAGTTGACAGGTTCTATAAATAGAATATAACAGGAATGAGCACTGAATCAGGAATCAGGATTTGTAATTTTAACTTTCCTTCGCGAGTTGTGATGGAAAACCCTGGTAAAAGAATGCTTGCGATGAGCTACGTTTAGTATGATTATGTTATGAAAATCCATTATCTTAATCTAATAATTCAATTTCAACTAGCAAATGCATTTTATTAATTATTTAAACGTCAAACATTCGTAGGTAATATAACGAGAGGTAACTATTTAGCGAATACTTGCATAATGAATAAAACACATCGCTATTTGTGTCATTGCGAGCCTTTATAGGCCTATTATAATTTATCCATCGTCTCGCAATTTGTGATTGTAGCACTGTTTAACCTCATTGCTACAATATTATTGTGTTATTAATATTGTATTTATCATTGACCATTCCACTCATACGCCGCGTGTTTGATAATAACCAATAACGTTTAGCAATTCCTCGGTTATAGACCAATCACGGCCGTTTATCTTACAATATTCTTGTAGAAATCGCAAGAATGGCATTTTATCAGGTAAAACCGTCTGCTTGTTACTGGAAACTTAAGCATCAATGTGCAGTGATTAATACGTCACAAGCTGCCATTAAGCAGCACGAAAATATATTATTTTACACAACATAAGTTGTTCGGAAATTGAAATAATATAAATTTACATTGATTAAAAACACAATTTCGATTCGGTGCAAGCCAGTTCGTGTGCTTTTATTGTGTTCTCCAGTTAGCTTAATGAAGTTAACTTTGTGCACCATTGGTAGCACTGATTTACACCATAATAGCTCGAATCGATTCATGGATGGTTGAATCATAGTAGGCCGTGATCTCACAACTGTTAGTTTTGTTTTTATACAAGAAAGCACAAACCTAACTGTTATTTGTATAATCTGTTATATATTTATTCATGGAATAGTCTTAATAAATCCAACTCGAGTTTGCGAGTTGCATCAGATAAATTCCCGAATCTGTCGATAAACTCTTCAACTGTCGTGGGATTATCTATGATAATGCTTTAACACACATAGCCTATAAATAATTATACATTATTTTCATGTCTTATATGCAGCTTATATATATCGCTGTGTTCAGTGATTAATTGTTTTTATCAAAGTAGCTACAGGTATGAAGATGTTTCAGTGTTCAGCCCTTAAATAAGTGCACGTAGGCATGATAAAATAAATAAAATTATGTTCATAGTCACCAGTGATTGGTTGGAATTGCACTGGATTGGATGTGTATTTATCACTCGCGCCGTTGCCACGTCTTGGCATGAGTTTGCGTTAACAGGTGGCCGGGCGGTCAGACCGCACATCCGCACTCGGCCACCATACCACACTTTCCTCTTCCTTCCGTCTTACTTGTTCTCTATTTGTTTTCCAGGTTAGATACGAGACATTCTTGTTGCACTTTCCACACATAAACTGATAAAATCAAAACCTTGGACACACCAAGACAGTAGCGAACAAACGAAAAACTGGATGTACGTTGAAAAACTATTATAGTTTTTGTAGAAAATCTTCTCGGGTTTGCAGCCAGGTGAGAAGTTTGTTGTGGTCCAACGTTTCCGAGGCTGACGCTGCCTCCATCCTCAGGGAATCTGAAGTGTCGAGTTTTGACATGTAGGGGAAATATATACCAACCCGAGTTGGGCGGAGTCCGCCCAACTCGGGTTGGTATATATATCCCCTACATGTCAAAACTCGACACTTCAGATTCCCTGAGGATGGAGGCAGCGTCAGCCTCGGAAACGTTGGACCACAACAAACTTCTCACCTGGCTGCAAACCCGAGAAGATTTTCTACATAAGATTCGCCAGGAAAGCCTCAAATCTTATATTATAGTTTTTGTTTTGTTGTTATTATTATTAGTATTATACATTATTTTGTATAGAATGTCAGGTAATTTTGCTCCCTTGCGGTCTCCGGATATCATCAGATCGTCATTGTCATCTTCATCCCTTCTTCGGCATGAGTGCATGTGTCTCGGAGGTGGCCCGGCATTGGGCTGATTACGTCCTCGTCTGGTCTTTATTTATTTTTATTTGCATTCCCGTGACTTGTTACATTAGGGACTACAGTTGTACATTTATACCCCAGAGCTGTGAAGATGTCTTAAGGTTTTAATGGGTTTTATGGTAATAGATGTATAGAACAAAATTGCATCAATTAATAGCAGACAGGAAGAGACGTACAAATTTTCATTGTGTGCTATATTTAGGCAGCATTCACAAGACGTTTCACGTTCCCAATACAGCCTAACCGTCTTTCTTTCTTTTTGACAGGTAATGTTAAAGTTTAAGTCATTTTGTCTATTCGGAACTGTTTGATTCGTCGGTCTTGTGGACCGCACGCAGTTTCGGACGCGTCAGTTTGAGCTCTTTGGGTCATGGGAGTTCGATTTAGTCGGAGAGCAAATCCCGTGTGGCGCACGCGTGCGTGGCTATGACGTCAGCGGGGACAGACCCTTTCTTTAGTATTATTATTATTATTATTATTAAACGTACAAATATACATATAGAGCTCAGACATGGAAATGGACTTCGTAGAGCGGTCATCGAGCATTGAAAATGAGAAAAAATAAGAAATCCAGTTGTAAGAGAAAAATAAATACCAAGAATTCTAATTTGGACTTTGTAAGATATAAACAATGGGCATGTAAGAAGAACCAGAGGCAGGCCAAGAAATCAGCACAGGAATAAAAAAATCTTATATCAAACTTAGATAACTTCCAAGTTATTATGTATGACATTCTCTACTCATGAAAAATGTAGTCAACATCACGAAATCGTCGTTGCCACATCGCATCCCCGAAGGATACACAACCCAAATAAAATCTGGTTAATGTACTCACATAAGTTTCTTTTCCCTAAGCATGGGCAATATATTTTTCTCACTTCACATTCTGATACAGAACAAGAGGCCCTATTGCAAAGAGTGCGTATTCAGTTGTTTCAAAGCTTTATTGTTCACCAGGCAAGACAGAGTTTCTACAAACAGTGGGTGGGTTATAACTACACTTCAGGGAATATTTACGAAAAAGTGTTTCAAATAAAAGTTTTAGCGCTTAGTAGGCCTATAAGCATCTGATGTACAAAATTTAAAGGAAATCGTTAGAACTGTTTTAGAGAAAATCGCGAAAATAGAATTTTCTTCATAAGAGAAAATCATCGCCAATATTCGCGTCACATCGTCAGAAGTTCTGGGGCTGTTCAGAGAGGAACTGGCAAACGTGTGTTTTTATTACAACC
Source organism: Ectobius pallidus (assembly GCA_964059195.1). Taxonomy (NCBI): domain Eukaryota; kingdom Metazoa; phylum Arthropoda; class Insecta; order Blattodea; family Ectobiidae; genus Ectobius; species Ectobius pallidus. Next base: position 184,277,563 of record CAXKWD010000005.1, on the reverse strand, counting down.
CAGGACACATGTCTGGTCTTGAACCCACGGTGATGAGTGAGCTTACCTTTATAACGTGACAAGGTGTCTTTCCACAAAATGATCGGTCGTTAAAGTCTTCCTTTTGTTTGTTACAGTGAAACATCGACAAATCAGAAAATTTATCAAAATCAAATGCCTTGCATGAACGGGTATATTGTGCTGTAAAAAAGGCAGAGGAGAAGTGGACTATGCCCGTACATGATTGGGCATTAACTATGTCTCGGCTCGCTAGTTTGATTTTCATTGGGTATTGTTGTAGAAGAGTTGACATGAGCTACTGTGTTTCGAATGTACAATGCATACACAGTCCAGGCTCATTCATGCATGAAACGCTATTGTTCTCCACAAAACTATAGGGTAGTCTTTTTTTTGGGAGTGGAAAGGAAATATTTCGGTTAATATAAAATTATTGCAGAAAATGATATTTAGACCAATTACGTCGCCCCTAACGTCTATTTATTCTATTGTCGGAGGAGATGTTTTTGACCTAAAAGTGGAAAATATGACTGCAATATGACCTTAAAAATGACAAAATATGATTCGAAAACCCTAAATATGACCTAATAAAATAACGTATTTTCTAAAAATAAATGTTGCAATTTAAAGTGTATAATGACACTATAATAATTATATCACATTAATTCAATCTGATAATCTCTTTTTAATAATTTTACAGGTGTTTTACAGTTTTACTTCTAAAGAACTTCTAATCTGTTAATAATTCAAGATACCACTGCAAATGTGAACTGAAAATATTCTATTACAAGGAGGAAGAGGTAATTGTGCTATTACTTGTTATTGTCCCTTCATATTTCAGTTAAATTAAAACCAAAATATTCGTGACTTTCTTTCGTAAAAAGTTTAAGTTGACAATTTAGTGCACAAACTGAATAATTGTGCTCTTTTACCGAATTTGTAACTGAAATGTGACGTTAAATTACAAAATGACCGAAATATCACAATGACCACAGAAATGACCAAAATATGACCAAGACAATAAAAATGACCAAAATATTACTTTATGTGCAAAATAAAAACGCTCCGACTAGAATAACAAATATTTAATTTGTGTTTGTGGCTAGAATGGAGGTCAGGATAAAAATATAACATGTTATAAACATCCCAAACCCTAGTTATGACATATTTTATCCAGAAATACAGGACCCTTTTAAGAAATACAGCTATATGTGTTTAACAAGCCTACGCCAGACTTAAAGACATTATTATAATTTATCAATGAAGTCACTTTAAGAACTACACCCTGTAGAATTGTACTTACCACCACGTGTCAAAAGTCCGGAAACCTTTCCACACTTTTAATCTGATCTCTTTGCTTGGGGGCGCTGGATCATCAAGTTCCTCATTTTTCCACAACACTTACATGTTACCATAGTAACGACGCATTGTTGTGAAGAGGTCGCACAATACGTCATCACTGCTTGAGCGCTGTTATCCGTCATTAGTGACTCCCTGCTCCTCTGCCTTTATCTTGCCAGCTTCGATACAATAAGAGCAAGTGTTTGTCCATGATGCCCAGCCAAATCTAGGGCATGCAGAGATCTCAAATTTTTAACATAGATGGACAGACGGGTGTCCGATGGCTTTTTAATTTTAACTTTCGTTCGCGAGTTATGAGCGAAAATCCTGGTAAAAACGTGGCTCATTTCAATTCTGAAGTTAATTGCTCTGTTGCCATGGGAAAAAAGAGCATCGTAGGAATATATTTTTTCAACATTTTCTATGGAATTGTCGATCTCTTGGATTTTGTTAGCCTTCTCTGTTTGATTCATTTCTTTATAACATTACGACTCTCAAACTTCTGATTATTTTTACGTAGGTGGATAAAGGGATCATGAAAGCACTCGTAAATGGGAAAATTGAACGATTTGGACTAAACTTCATGTGTAGGAATCGAATCTCAGGTCGTTCTTTCCCCGGACGGCCCAATTTAGTCGTGAAATGCATCTCGAAGCCGGGTTTTTAAATTTTTAATTATCAATTGTTTTAACTGTTTATGCATGATTTGGGTGAAGTTCATGAATCTGTGGTGCTGAATAAAATTATGTAATTCATGCAAGCTCTATTAAACGAATGATCGCCGGCGTGGTCTTGTGGTTAGTGTCGCTGACTAAAGATTCGTAGGCCCGGGTTCGATCCCCGGTACCTCCTCGGATTTTTCTGAGGTAGGGAGGTCTGTAACGGGGTCCGCTCAGCCTCGTGATTCAGTACTTGATTGAGAAGTAGCGGCTCCGGTCATGAAAACCACCATTAACGGCCGTGGGTTTCGGCATGCTGACCACATGCCCCCAAATCCTGCCAACTGCCTATGGTAGATGACGCAGCGGTCGGTCTGGTAGGCCTTATCCCTTCTGGGATGTAGCGCCACGGAATTTTCTACTAAACGATGCCTGTGTTAATAAATATGTCTTAATTATTTTCGTGTTAAACTATTTAAAAACATCCAGCTGTTGAATTAAACGTAAGTACCTACTAGTAGCTTATCAAGAAAAGCAAGGGTTTGTTAGAAGCGTCCCCCCCCCCCAAGGAAATTGTCTTGTTTTATAAAACTCTCGAAGGAAGATATCGTCATATTAGCAGCAACCAGCTTGGTAATCAGTCATTTTGACCGTGATCTATTCAATTGCGTGTTGATACGCTATTCCATTAGACCCCTTTATAATCTCTCAATTCTAGAACACCCTGTATATAATGTGAAATGGAACTTAATATTTGCTGTCATTATTACATTATTGTATTTATTTCGTATAAGTATCGAACACCCTGTAGGCATAGGACTGGGGGAGACAATAGCGCATTTAGTGGGCAGGTCATTAAAGTTGGCACCACTGGCAACATTGTTTACACGATGCAGCCAGGGATTTGTCTGAATAATTCCCCCGAGCGGCGCCCGGCTGCGTTCATCTGTTTTAACAATGAAAAATGAAGTCTTCCACGCTACGTTCCTCACTTGTCTGTGTTTCTCTCCATTACCCCTTTCCTAAACAAATAAGAAACAATAGAATTGTTAAACAATGTTTCTACAGTCAGGATTTGAAGAGAGAAATAGACTAATGCTTAATAAAATCAGGTAAAATTATGTAAAAAAAAGTGCCAGAATGCTTTTTTTAAATCAGCGATAATTGCAATTATGATAAGCAGAAAATAAGTTATTTTTGTAATCGATTTCCGAGTTAAGCTCCAGATCGATTCATTAAGCAGGGCTTACGGAAGAACAAAGGTCTAAAGTTTGATTCTTAATCTTAATTCATATTCTATACACTGATGTAAGAAATTCTTAAAATATGTCAACATTTTACAAAATGCACTGGCAATAATATTAATGATGTAGCCTAAGCTTAGGCCTACGATTCGCTGACGTGGCATTTTGGTAATCCAGTATTTTTAAGGTCTACAGTGGTTTTGCCCGCTAGGGACAGATCTAATAGCTGTCTAATTTATATTCTCATTAAAGTTATCCCCAAATGCCCTGACATGATATTCCAGAAGTCATTTTAATTCACCCCTCAAGATCAATTCTGCAAAATTTATAAACGGTTCTTAATGTATTTTGTTTTTAATACATCTGTACATCCTTCAAAAAGACCTGTTTTTAATAAATGCATGTTTTACCTGAAAATCTAGAAGTATCGGTACGCTAAAAAAGCATTTGAAACTATAAAACCGAAGAAAACATGGTTTGAAGAGCTTTGAACATTCTGTGTTAGCATTTTGAAACACCCTGTACACATTGATGAAGTAAACAGTAAAGGCATTATACGTCTGCATATAAAGAGAGTTAATTGGGAAAGGGCCAGAGATAATAGAAAGCAAACAGGGGGCCTTGCTTACAATTAAACTCCAGGAACTCACGGCTTGTGTAGATTTACAGGCATGTAAAAAATTTACAAAGCCATAACCGTTCCTAACTTCTAATTCCAGTTTTACATGAAGAAAAATTAGATTTTTTATTGATTATATGGAAAAATGCTCTAACGATTTTGTATACATTTTGTACATGAATAATTTTATTTGAACAATTTTTTCTAAAAAAAATATTTGAAGGGTAGTTATAAGCCACCCAACTGTTTGTAGAAACTCAGTCTTGCCTGGTGAAGAATAAAGCTTTGCATCAGGTTGAAACAACTGAATACGTGCTCTTTGCAATATGGCCTCTTATTAAGTGCCAGTATGGTATTTATCAGATTGTATGGGGGACGAAAAAATGTCTGTCTGTCTCTCTGTCCGTGTGTCTGTACGCGCCATAACTCGAATACGCTTTTTCGGATTTTCATAAAACTTGCTATACGCATTTATGACGCCCATGAAAAGTACCCTATTGAATTTGAACCTAATCTGTTGACCGGTACCGGAGTAAAACCCAATTTAGTGTCTATTTTAAAGGCGCAATAAATCAAATACTCTTCATCGGATTTTTATGAAACTTCGTATACGCATTTATAGTGTCTATGGAAAGACACCTATTGATATTCGACCAAATCGGTTGGCCAATACCGGAAAAGTGCCCAATTAAGTGTCTTTTATGTTAATATATAAGAAATCGCGATAAGTTAACTCAAAGTTGCTTTATTGGATTTTCCTGAAACTTTGTATACCCATTTATAATGTACATGGGAAAACGTCTACTGATATTGGACAAAATCGATAAATTTGACCGGTACCGGATTAAAACCCACTTTAGTGTCTATTTTAAAGACGCGGTAACTCAAATACGCTTTACCGGATTTATATGAAGCTTGGTATACACATTTATAATGTCCATGGGAAGACGTCTATTGATTTTGGATAAAATCGGTTGACCTGTTTCGGAGTAATGCTCAATTTAGTGCCTATTTTATAGTAATATACGTATTCGAAAGAATTTATGAAATGCAAATCAGTTATCATGACAACATAGTCAATTGTTTTACTGTGATCTTATAAGGCTTTGAAAATTAAAATACAGGTAGCTATGACAAATAACACTATTGCTTTACATGCGCTTATCCAACTAGACTGTTAAACTGACCCAGTTGGCCTAAGTGGTAACGTCTTGGCCTCACATTCTGGAGTTCCATGGTTCAAATCCCGAAACCGGCCAATTTCACTGTTTTTTTTTTTTGTATTCTGCATATCATAATTGCAATCATAACTGATTAAACAAAAACATACTGGCACTTTGTTACATCAGTTTACCTGATTTTATTTTATTCTATACCAGAATGTGAAGTGAGAAAAATGTATTGCCATGCTTAGAGTAAAGAAATTCTCTTTGTTTTCACAACCAATTACATGAAGGCAATTTCATTTTTCGCGATTTTATCACTCGGGATAGAGGAAGTGTTTGAATGTCTAGCGACGCATGCATCCAATAGAGTTAACTTCTGTAAGATTTGCAAACAGAAGCGAATCGATCTGATATGGAGAGTCAAGTGTGTTTGCTCACACATGTAAATCTCAAACACAGGGTGTGCAACAAACAGAAGCTCAACATTACATGAAACTACGTCTTTTATGCATTCAAGCAACATTATGACGCTGATTATTATATTCGCACGTGTCCTTAACCTCCCGATGCCTAGCGTTTCCTTTCAACTTTTCTTGGCTGTCAGCATAGTCTAGGGCAGTGGTTCCCAAACTTTTCAGTCCGCGGACCCCTTGAAAAAAATTAAAATATCACGGACACCCTCTGGGTTTTGAAGGGGGGGGGGGAAACTAAATAAATATTTTGATTCAAATGTATTAAACTAGCAGGTGCCCGTGGCTTCGCCCACGATAATTATTTTAAAAATAAAAAATTAAGAGTATAATAATTATTAAAGCATTATCTTTATTAAAACTTGCACGCGAATCATTCATAAACTAAGCCATTAATAATTAAATGAAACAGCTAAAATTCCGGCTTTAAAGCGCCCCCTGGGAAAACTATATCAGAATCGATCATGCAGTTCCAAAGAACCTATAAAGGAGGCCATGGGTGAACACATAATACATATTGATTCTCAACTGTTTATTGACATGAATATGATGTGAATTTTATTTTATCAATTCAGTGTAATTTTCAGAAATTATATAATGTTTCAAGGGAAGGAATGGTTTGTTTGGATTATTATTACCAGCGATATTTCAAGAGATAAAACCATCAATATTTTACAGCTGTTGCTCCCGGCTTCGCCCGCCATTATTAATTGACTCCAGGGTTTTTAAGAAATTTACACTGGTAGATTATTAAAAATGTTTGTGGTTCAGAGCTATGAAAATTGTAAGTAAAAATAAAATTAGAATATTTGTTCATTGTGCCATTTCACTTAGGCCTTATATAATAAAGAAACGGTTTTCCTTCCTAATTTTGTAGTCGTCATGAAAGTTTAGACTGCGAGAGACGAACATCGCCGAGTATACCCGATGTCTCACGAAGCGGGCGAGCAAGCACGCTATTTAGGGCCGTTGAATTGTATAAGAGTAGATTCAATAGACAAAATAACAATATCTATGGTAACAAACAGAGTTTACTCCTTAATGTGAACAGTGAAGCTGATTTTGATTAATTAGCTCTGCAATGTTAAGTTTAATTTCTGATAATTTCAGTATTAAGTCACTTTCAACTTCATGTTTATTTCTCAACTTTGATTTCAAGTACGTGAGGTGGGAGAATGCGGTTTCACATAGATAGAGTAGTGGGGAACACAGTTAAGCACTTCAAAATTACGGGATATCCTAGTTCTTCTTAAACCGCCTGCGGTCCCCACTTTGGGAACCACTGGTCTAGGGTGCTGACACCGCCGACGTGGTTAGCGTCGCTGACTACAGATCCGTCGGCCCGGGTTCCATCCCCGGTACTTTCTCTGATTTTTCTGAGGTAGGGAGGTCTGGAACGGGGTGCACTCAGCCTCAAGATTCAAATTGAGGAGCCACTTAACTTGGAAGTAGCTGCTCTGGTCATGGAAACCACCATTAACGACCGTGGGTGTCGGCATGCTGACCACATGCCCCCAATCCTGCCATTTGCCTATAGGTAGATGACGCAGCGGTAGGGTGGTAGGCCTTGTCACTTCAGGGATGTAGCGCCAAGGAGTTTAGTTTTAGTTTATACGGTTATAATTGCTGGTTGATCATCGAATTCGAATGATTCTTTATTGGGTGGATTGCGTGCTGTGGCGTAGGGATTAGCGAAAGTAAGGCAAAGTTTCAAATCCTTTAGAGAAAATTGACTTATTATTCGCAGTTGTGTGCTGTAGCATGAATTACTTATCAGAGATGCGCGCGACGTCATTCCCCATTGAGCTTGAAACAGCAGTGTTCAGTAGCAGCATTATTCCATATCAGACGCAATGCACTGTTAACGTTCCAGCACATGCGCAGTTTGTACAACCCTACAGCACAAGTTGATGGATTGGCGCTTTCAATATTTGATTGAGACGATATCTTGGCAGGTTAGATGCGAACACAAAGAGGCGAAATCTTACATTTTACATTAAAAAGGCCACCTGTGAATTATTCAGTTCCTCTTTGATGCCAGAAATAGCAGGCCTTGCCTCTTGCAAGTCTTTATTTCATTAAGTATCCGGAATCAATGCGGTTTGAATTACGTATTGTTGAATTTTAATTAACATTTTGCTTTAAGAAATTTAGTGACATACGAAGGGCTTTGGAATTACAGTCTGATCCATAACAACCAAACAAATGAATGGTAACACAGACCAACAGCCATATTGGTGCCTTAGAATTTATACCTATTATTGGGTATATTTAGGTCGCTGATGCCAAATGTGCCTTTACTTTTGCCCTGTCAGCTTTAGTTTTTGAGATATGGTATTACCATTATGCGTATTATCCCATTTTACGTTTGATATAAATAAAAAACAGTGCCTATTTTTAGCTTCTAAATCATGTGAAGAAAAAAGCAACACACTAACATTACATTAACAATATAACATGGGTCTTTCAAAAAATTGATATTATCACATATTGTACGGTCGTTTATGACTTATGAGCTGTCAATTTGAGGGCCAAAAAATAATCCAGCTTTTAGTTTTTCTGTACTACGTGTCCAAAGTATGGTCAAGAACCTTCACTAGCTAAATAATCAAGCAAGATTTTGTTTCGCGATAGTGTATTTTTATCAATTTCCCTGTAAACTCGAACTTCCTAAATTCAATGCCGGCAACTTAACTTACCGCACACCTGCGTCATTACATCAAACCGTGTAGCTTTTATCATATTGAGACTGTGCATAGCCTACACAAGATAATATTCAATAGTTGGCCTTGCTCGGTTGCTGTCTTCATTCATTTGTTTACGAGTCGCAGAGATCTGACATTTTGTATAGAGGCAATTTCATTTTTTCATATAAATTCTCTGGAAGGGGAGTTATAAGCTACTTATTCTGTTCTGAATGAAGCATTCCCACAATATGGCCGTCTACTCTATCGCCGTATGATAAGGGACTTGAAACGTTTTGTGCATGCTGCCTAAATCTAGCATTTCAATTTGATTTCATATCATTGCAATAAATATAGCTAGGAGTGACGTAATACATGTACAAACAATTGACTACATCAAGAAAGGAAATTAAGTCTATAGAGGCCGTGGTTTCTACATTCATTTGTCCAGACTCGACGTATTTCCGTTACATGCAGTTTTAGCTAGTGAACGTATTTTAACCTGATGTGTTTTGAGTTTCGTGGAAATCTTGGGTTCAAGGCCAGTGGAGTGAAATCCAGGTCACTAGCTGTCAAATTGGCCGCGTATTGATTGATAAGGACGCGATGTGTCGCAGCGGGCGATCCCTTATTTATGCGACACACATCACAGCTATTCATAGTGCCCCAAGGTCACCCGGTATAGTATAAGAGTCTAATGTATAGCTATGTTATACATGAATTCACCTCCAAGCCCGATTTTTTATTTTAGCTTTCGTTCGCGAATTATGAGTGAAAAACTTGGTTTCTAATGCGAAATTTTTATTTTTGAAGGGAAATCTCGACTATTGGAAAGGTCCCCTTTCACTTTCTCCTCGCATATACGTAGTAAATTATAGAGAAAGTATTGTGATCGTGACAAAAAACCGAAGTCGAGATAACACCGTTTCACGATGCCTAGAGAACGTAAAAAGGGTTTTTGGAATGACGTCTGTCTGTCTGTGTGTGGACAAGCACAGCGGGTAAACGGTCCATTGTCTTTACTTCATTTTTTGATTGAAGAAGTTTATCAAAATTTTATCGAACAGCCCAGATATTGAATTTTATAACTGAAATATTAAGGGGACATTTTAGAAAGTTTTTTTGAAAAATTGGCTCTAACGATTTTAATAACAATTTAAATTTAGAAATAACTCTCTATGACCTATAAAATAACTATATCCGTTTTTCTGTAAAAATGACTTAGGGGGTACTTTCCTCGTTCCATTTTCAATTTTTCTAGATAATTTCCTGCCAGAGTAAAGTTGTAGAGAATATTAAAATGATCATTTTTGTTAAACAAATTTCTTTCTAGAATTAATAGTGTTAAAAAGTGTTTTAAGTAAAATTTAATTATCTGTATAATTTACTTTTTTCTGCTAGCTTTTAATACGTTTAAGCGAGAAAGTTGTGCACCATTTATTTATAAAATAACTTAAATTATACGCTAAATATATTATATACGAGTATCTTAGTTACCATTATAGGCAAGTTCCATTCGACTGTTCTTGTTCGACCATAATTAGTCTAAATGTTTAAATTTTGATATTTTAGATTCACTCAAACAAACGGCAAGCCTGCCATGATCTTTGCATCAGCTAGTTATGGTTCTTGTCTTCTACGACAGATGGCAGCTCATGGCATCGGTAAAATCGAAGCTTCCTTTTCGTCATTTTCAAGAAACCAACGGATTTTGACAACGCGAAATTAATTCATTTTAGTATGATATAAAATTTAACACGAACGCAGATTTCAGCTGCTGCCCTCAGGGTCTCAAGATCGATTCCTGTTCGATAATAATCGATACCACACCGATTTCGAAATCAGTGTCATCACGATACCGTTACGTCATACGAATAAGTTAAACTTCGCACGTATTAAATAAACCACTTAAATGTTGAATTAGCAGGAATCCCAGTGATGTAATATAAATGTAAAAAACTAGAAAAACTACTTCTTTCAATCCAAGATTGAAATAACCTTACTCGTAGAGCTTTTTATTAAGAAACTACGGATCCGTCGGCCCGGGTTCGATCCCCGGCACCTCCTCGGATTTTTCTGAGGTAGGGAGGTCTGGCAGGGGTGCACTCAGCCTCGTGATTCCAATTGATAGAGAAGTAGCGGCTCCGGTCATGAAAACCACCATTAACGGCCGTGGGTGTCGGTATGCTGACCACATGCCCCCCAATCCTGCCATCTGCCTATAGGTAGATGACGCAGCGGTCGGGTGGTAGGCCTTGTCCCTTCGGGGATGTCGCGCCACGGAGCTTAGTTTAGTTTTATTAAGAAACGATATGTGCCATTTTTAAGTTTCCATGCCATTATAAAGCCCCCTCCATTTACTGCCTTAGAAAAGAATTTGTGCCTAAAACATTCCCTTGAGTATACGAATTCAAAACATGAGCTTTCGCTAATCGATGCTCATTTGTTTTGGCGCGATGCACAGAAACTGCTTTTCCCCTCCAAAACGGATAATCGTAACGAAAAAAAAAGTGAAATTCCAAACGTCCTCCTCTGTAGAAGTATTGTGTTGTCATGACAACGGAGGACACGGGGGGCTTTGCTTTGCGGCGCAATTACAATATTATATCAGACAGTGCAGCGGGCGTTCTATTTTTAGAATCGAGATATCGAACCGTTAGTATCGATCTGTGAAATGAGGCTACACAATCAAACACGTATCTCTCGATTTCGCACGACACGCTTAGAGATGGACAACGTGGTGCGTCGACACGAGAGAGTCAACAGTCACGAGCTGGAATGGTGGGATCATGGCAAAATGAATCCGAGGTCTATGTACAGTGAGAAATATTACTACACACGATCAATCATTATGTCCTATAATATTTATGATTGATTCGTCATTTTGATATTTACTCTTATACAATTCAACGGCCATAAATAGCGTGCTCACTCGCTCCCTCACTTCGTGAGACATCGGGTATACTCGGCGATGTTCGTCTCTCGCAGTCTAAACTTTCACGAAGAGTACAAAATTAGGAAAACCGTTTCTTTATTATATAAGACCTGAGTGAAATGAACACAATGAACAAATATTCTAATTTTATTTTTACTTACAATTTTCATAGCTCTGAACCACAAATATTTTTAATAAACTGCCAGTGTAAATTTCTTTAAAATCCTGGAGTCAATTAATAATGGCGGGCGAAGCCGCGGGCACCAGCTAGTTTAACCAAGGAAGTATCGCGGACAGTAAAAGTCCAAATCAATCACTCCTTCTCTTGAAAAATTATATAATATCTGAAAATTACACTGAATTTATCAAATAAAATTCACATCATATTCATCTGTCAACAAACAGTTGAGAAACAATGTACGTATTGTGTGTTCACAGGTTCCTTTGGAACTGCATAATCTAATCTGAGATCGTTTTCCCAGGGGGCACTTTCTAATTTTAGAATGTACTCTGAAGCCGGAATTTTAGCTGTTTCATTAATTATTAATGGTTTAGTTTATGAATGACTAGCTTAAAGGACCCGGCGTCGCCTCGGTTTTGTATTTTGTAATTCGTAATTAACTTATGAAGGACTTTCGATATTAAAATTCTAAGTCCTTATATAGGTATTTAGAATTTGAAATAGGAAGAACGATTTATCACACTCAAACTATTCCCTCAGAAAACGCTTGGTAGGCCTATAGCTTTTTATGGCTCATAGAGGATGTAGAATTTTGCATCCCATCGCTTGTACACACCAAGCCTGGTAGGGGTTCAAATAAGAAGAAACATAAATTCCGGCAGCATAAAATTGTATTGTCTTTGCGAAATATTTTATTTCTCATTCTCATGTTACCATAAAACCGTTTTGGAGATGAAATTAAACAGAAAGCATTATCACTTTCATACTTTTCTCTCCAAAAACCTGCGATATAATATAATAATATACACATTACCATACCTCGTTTTGTTTTCTCTATGTCCAGGGTAGAGAAAGTTAAGTGACTGCATTATTTTCGTGGATTTCATAATTTAATATTTATTTATAACATGAATTATATTGATAGCGTTTCTAAATTGTCAAAAGTTCCACTTCAATTATTTCCAAGCCCACCTGATACCACTGGTAACAATACGTTCTGTGAATTTGTTTGGATAATTCTATGTAAAAAGGTACTAAGTATCCTCAAAAACATTTCATTTTTTGCATTTAAAATCAACATTTTTCAAAATCCCTTCTTAGTGAGCACCTACATTATGAAACGAAGGTACTGTCAAAATTCCAAGTCTCTACCTGTTATAGTTTAGGCTCTACGTTGATTCCTGTCAGTCAGTCAGTCAATCATTTATTCAGTCAGTCAAGACAAAGCCTGATATATATATAGAGATTGATTCGTCATTTTGATATGTTTGACATGGAAACCTCCTGAGCTTCAGATATATATTATTCCTATAGAGAGTCTTATTCTATGCAAATAAAGGCAAACATCCACCCAGTTGTCCGACATTATGAGGATTAATTTGAGGCTATATTCAGTAGAAACTTAGAGAAGATTCAGTACCACAAAATGTCGTAGGTGACTTAGAATCAATCATTTTACTGAAACGTGGCCTGTTATACATTTATTTAAGTAGAGGGCCATGACTAAAATACAATTATCTGTTGCTATGGTAACATGCAACTGGTTCTCCTTGTGTAAGTACAGCTGTTTCATTGCTTAATAAACCGAGTGACTCGGAGTCGCGTAAATCTCATTCTGACTTGATGACGTCATAAATCCGAGGAAATTAAATGCATTTATGTTCTCTTTGTTCTGACCTCTAAGTTTATTGTTCGGCCGCCAGGTGTTTTAACTGATTAAGGGGAGAGCACGCCAATGACGTGATGGAAACAGATGATAGCCAGTCATATTATATTATGTATAATTACTTTCTTACTTATGTTAAAAATCACATAACTATTGTGTCAGCTGCCAGACCACGGCATTCCAAATATACGATCATCAGGGCCCGGATTCTGGTGATCTAAAATTGTTTGAAAAATCACCTATAAAATGACCCTAAATTTTTTTAAAAAGTGACTTAATAATTATAAAAAAAACCTAAAAACTGATATTTTATTTATAAAAAAATATTATTGTACACACAAAGTTATTGACTAATTTGTACAAAATTGTAAAAACTGTAAATAACTGTATTGTTGTGTGTGTTATTTTCTCACGGAAATTTATACTGGTGAGTCAAACTTCGGCATTTCCTTTTGTGGTCTGCCGGATTATATTGTTGTTTATTTAGGGTAAACAGTAGTTTGCCCTTTCAAATCCAAGCAGGTGCCAAGTCAATCTAATAACAATAGCAATAGGCTATAATACAAAATTTTGGCGTTTCTTTGACTCTCATTTCCGACTGAGACATGACAACACTTTAACGCCGAATTTTTCCTTCTTGCATTAAACAAAGAATACTTCAAAGACAGCACCGCTAGCGACGAAAAAAGTTAATACACTCAATGTAAATGCATGGAAATGACTAAATAAGGAAACAAATGACATGAAAATGAGAAAATAATGACCTAAAATTGAAATAAATACCCTAAAAATATAAAATTGCATAAAATGACCAAAAATGACCTAATAAAAATGTATTTCTATAATCTAGAGGCCATGATTAGGATTTATCCACAAGTTGGCAATGTCTATGCAGCATCAATAAAAAGATGACATGTCATTAAAATCCGGGCCCTGATGATCAGTAGAGTTCGGATGTTCATGACCTAAAAAAGTGGAAAATATGACTGAAAATATGCCTTTAAGAATTACGAAATATGACCCAAAAATCTTAAATATGACCTGATAAAATACGCATTTTCAAAAAATAAACATTCCAATTTAAAACATTTAATTACACTAACTTCTCATATCACATGAATTCTATCAGATAATCACTCTTTAACAATTTTGGTGATTAACAGTTTTACTTGTAATGAAGTTCTATTTTTAAAGAATTTTCTCCTGTTTGCTCGCTTCATCAGCTCCAAAACCTCGTAATATTTTGTAGATTTGCGTACCCAATTAAAATATGAACAATTGCATTAATTTTAAAATTTAAGTTACTTATTAATTTTGCATAAACATTAAATTAATGAAATAAATTTAAAATTTAAGTCGACCATGTAGTACTTACATACACTGCATACTTTACCGAATTTATAACTGAAATATGACGTTAAATTACAAATATGACCAAAATATGACCAAGACCAGACAGAATAAAGCCCAAAATATGACTTTGTATGCAAAATGAAAATTCAATTGCAATTCGTGTTTAATTTGTGTTTCCCGCGAGAATGGAGGTCAGGATAAAAATATGACAAGTCATAAACATCCGAACTTTAGTGATCAGTAATTAAGTTATGGTATAGGCCTACTGATCAATTCAACCGACTGTGGTAATGAGAAAATTCTTAATTTCAAAATTAACATAAGTTAAAATCAGAATAAAATAATGACATCCTTTCTGAACATAATGTATTTGTAAACGTACATTAATTGAAGGTGCATTGGTAAAAAAACTCAATTTCAAAAGAGGGAAATTCTAGAAATCGAAATATCGAAGGCGTTGGTCAACAATCTATGAAAATATTATTTACTTGCTCAGTAACTCACTTTACAAACTTGAGTTTAAATAGCCTAGTTTCGGATTGCATGTATAAATTGTATGTTTGTCTATTTCCTTGGAGAGGCGTAGAATTTTGTAAAGTTTTTTATTTTTATTTTTTTGTTTTTATTTTTTTTATTTTTAAATTATGACACAAAAGTACGGGAATTGCCAGGATGATACTTGGTATTGAGTTAAGTTATTAAATTATTATTGTGGTCTACCAATTAATAGGCGTATTGCACGAAATAACCACACCCAACCCTAATTAGTATCTTTTTATTGTTCGTGCTCCTAAATAAGTTACTGTGTTAGGTCTGTAATCTATACCAGTTTATAATAAATTCACTTATTTTGACAGACTTACTACAAAGGTATTACTAACATGCCACGTAAAATGCTATTCATACAAAATAATGGTGAGTAAATGTTGATGAGTTCTAAAAATAATGCTAAAGTATATGTTGACCGATAACTCATTAACCTTATTTGATATCACGCTGTATAATATTGAGGAGCAAGGAGGAAAGTGTTAACAATGAGGTAACTAAAAGTTTACTTTACTTTTGAACTCCCTGTATAATTCTCATTAAAGATAACAATGGAGCTGCGGTATAATAGGCGACCTTGGGGTCGCAACCCTTATTGTGTTGTGTTGTGTGCGTGCGAAAGGGAAGGAAATTCATTTTCCCGTTTGACTGTGGGCAGTGAAGAGTGCCTCAAGGTTCCGTATTGGGACTCTTCAGTCGGTGGATCACTTCCTATTCTACAAAGAGGGCTTAGATTATAACAGTACATAGATGGCATGGAAATCATGGTTTTTTCACCTCTAAATACCTCCGTGTTCCTCTAGTTGCCCTTTCCAATGTCTTGTGTTGACTTGAATAATGAAAGACAAGGCCTCCTCCCTTACTAATGTGTTACTTTACAATCGATATGTACAATCGATCTGTTCTCGTACGGGACGAATTGCCACTGATACTGCATGGCCCCCTGAGAACAGTACACACCAGACAGAGGAAACTAAGCTGAAAAAACTTATATTAGGCTTACAATATATTTAGTAAATATGTATTTCATTATTGATGCCTAATCCCTGTATGTAGATGATGATGATGATGATGATGATGATTATGGTAATGTATTTTATTATTTATTAAATTCGAGGTCCTGTTTTAGCTCGACCGTTTCTATGTAAATTTCTTTGTTCAGTTGTTCAGTTTTCTTCTAATTTGGCATGAATGTTCCTTGAAGTCATTAAAACCACGTATGTTTAAGGATTTATTTATTTCGTTTCAAGATGGTGGAAGTTTCAAGGATTCTAGCCAAATGATTGCCTGGAAACAAACTTTCAAAGATTGAGTTCTATTGCTAACACTCCGGACAAGATGATGAGGTCTCATGTGAGGGTCACTAGCTAAAACTGCATGTAACGGAAATACGCCAAGTCCGGACAAATGAATGTAGAAACCACGGCCTAAGTATATTTATTCATTTCTTGATATTAAATAGAGAGGGCCTTGGCTACAATGCAGTCATATTTTTGTGCATGTATTATGTCACTCCTAGTTTTAACAGAGAATGTATGTTAAATTATAGCTGTATTAATTTTAAAACATTAGCTAAATAGGAGGTACTATTGAAGCCTATTGATATTGGACCAAATCGGTTGACCGGTACCGGACTAAAGCCCAATTTAGTGCCTATTTTATGGTAATATATTATAAAGAATTTATCAAATGCAAATCAGTTCTCATGACAACATATTGTTTTACAGTATTCATATAACTTACGGCTTTGGAAGTTGCAATACAGTTAGCTTTGACAAATAACACTACCTAGATATTACTTCACATATGCTTATCAAACTAGACCTTTGTCCATCCGCAAGTCCTGCTTAATGAATCGATCTGGAGCTTAACTCGGAAAACGATTAGGCTAGAAAAAGAAACTTATTTTCTGCATATCATAATTGCAATTAACTTATCACTGATTAAACAAAAGCATTCTGGAAGTTTGTTTTATTTTATTTGTGGAATTGACCCCGAAATGGGGCAGATTGCTTCCTGTTTGAAACTTTCTCCGCCATGTTTATGCCAAGTACAGTTCTGTACATAAAAAAAAAAAAACTTAATTTATAAAACTCGACACGTCCAGGAAACAGTTTGCAGACGGAGTTCCTGGTATCTGTGACGTCATTCCTGGTGTTGCTGTTGAATGTCTTTTTTTCCGCGTTTCAAACAATATAGAGACAACATGTGACACGTAGTCTCTAGTGTTTTGATTTTTATCAACCCCTGAAATTTTATGTATTTAGGGTAACTCTAATTTAAGTAAAAGAGCGTGCATTAATTTCTAAATGTCACAATTCGATAAAGCGTACAGACAGACATACAGACATACATTTTCCCTTCCCCACACAATCTCATAACGTACCATACTGGCACTTAATAACTTGGGGTTTGCATGGTTTCCTCAATCTCAAATGCAAAAAATGCAGGATAGATTGAGATATAGCCGAACAATAGAAGCAAATGCTGCACTAATGAGTTATTACAAGAGTTCACTTGTAAATTTTGGTGACCACGAAATTTGATTTGAACCCAGGACCTCTTCCCTATTAGCCTACACCACCTCACTGTAATTGGTTTTGGTGTGTTCATTACAACTGAGCTAAACTGACTACATTTCACAATAATTAGATGATAGTTTTTTTTGTTACTATGGGCAACAAAAGAATATTCATATTTTAATCAAAATGTATGTTCTGAAATTTGCATTTAAGTCATGTTATTTCGTTTTAATCTTGGTACCTATCAATTTTATAAAGAAACTAGCTTAAAAGACCCGGCGACGCCCGGGTTTTGTATTTTGTAATTGGAAATTAGCTTATGAAGGATTTTCAATTTTAAATTCTAGGTCCTTATATAGGCATTTATAATTTGAAATAGGAAGAACGACTTATTACACTCAAACTATTCCCTCAGAAAACGCTTGATATAGTTTTTTATGGCTCATAGAGGATCTAGAATTCTGCATCCCATCGCTTGTACATCGCTTGGTAAGGGTTCAAATAAGAAGAAACAGAAATTCCTGTAACATAAAATTGTAATATCGAGGCGGGAAATTTCCCACTCTTATGTTACCATAAAGTCGTTTTGGGGATGAAATTAAACAGAAAGCATTATCACTTTCATACTTTTCTCTCCAAAAACCTGCGATATAATATAATAATATAGTACACATTACCATACCTCGTTTTGTTTTCTCTATGTCCAGGGTAGAGAAAGTTATGTGATTCCATTATTTTAGTGGATTTCATTCTGTAATATTTATTTATAACATGAATTATTTTGATAACTTCTCTTATTTGTCAAAAGTGCATTTCATTTGTTTTTTCCAAGCCCATCATATACCATTTGGCAACAATATATTCTGTGATTTGGAATTGATAATTCTATGTAAAAAGGGATTAAGTAGTTTAAAAAACATTTAATTTCTGGCATTTAGAATCAGAATTTTTCAAAATCCTTTCTTAGTGAGCACCTACATTATGAAACGAAGGTACTGTCAAAATTCCAAGTCTCTACCTGTTATAGTTTAGGCTGTACGTTGATTCCTGTCATTCAGTTAATCAGTCAGTCAGTCAGTCATTCATTCAGTCAGTCAGTCAGTCAGTCAGGACAAAGCCTTTTATATATATAGAGATGTGTTTAACAAAAAATGTTCGTTTTAATTTTCTATACAACTCTACTGTGATAGGTTTCCATGTATCGCCTACTGTAATGGAGATAATCTAGAAAAATGAAAATGGATACAAATAAAGTACCCCCTAAGTCATTTTTACAGAAAAACAGATATATAGCCATTTCATTAGTCGTATATAGTAGTCTTAGATTTCACAGTTTTATTAAAATCTTTATAGCATTTTTTTTTTTTTTTTTCGAAAATCAAAATTTTGACAAAAGTTTTCATGAAAACTCCCCTTAAAATTTCAATTATAAAAACCAAATTCAGGGTTTTCGATGCAATTCCGAAAAAGTCCATAATTAAACAAATAAAGAAAATACAATTAACTGTTGACCCGCTGTGCTTGTCCACAGACGGACTGACAGACAGACAGACGGACAGACGTCATTTCAAAAACACTTTTTTTCGGTTTCTAGGCATCGTGTTATCTCGACTTCGGTTTTTTGTCACGATCACAATGTTTTCTCTATAATTTACTACGTATATGCGAGAAAGTGAAATGTCATCGTCGTCTGTCATTAAAATAATAATATATAGGCTACTAAAGTTGACTTGCATTGGTTGTTATGATGGTACCACTTACACTGTCATGTGATAATGGATTTTTCCTGTGGCAAAGGTCAGAGGTTCCAAGTGCCACGAAATGCAGTATTGAGACAGACCTCTGTCTATGGGTGGTGCTTTCCCTTTAGCTAAGATATCATCATATTCGTAGTATTTCAGTAAATGTGTAAATCTCCTCCAGGAAGAATTTCTTTTTCATTATCTTCGTGGCCTCTTGTCACTCCTCCAGCAATTTAACAGATGCCGTTAATTATATTTTATATTTCAAAAGTAAAATTTATTTTCATTGCCATTAAACTCTTTTATAACAATTTTGGTTGCATTTGAGCAATAGAGTAAAATGTTTCCGATTCTTGTAGGAATCGCGAGGATGGCATTTTATCGGGTAAAACCGTCAGCTCGTTACTGGACACGTAAGCATCAGTGTGCAGTGATCAATACGTCACATGCTGCCGTTACGCAGCACGAAAACAGATTTTATACAACATAACTTGTATGGAAATTGAAATAATATAAATGTGCATTGATTCAAAACACAATTTCGATTCGGTGCAAGCCATTCTGTTCTGCTGTTAGCTTACCTGAATGAAGTTAACTATGTCTTATATACACCATTGGTACCACTAGTCACAACATGGTGACTCGAATCGATTCATGGATGGTTGATTCATAGTAGGCCGTGATCTCGCAGCTGTTAGTTTTGTTTTTATACAACAAAGCATGAAAGTAATTATCATTTGTATAATCCGTTACATTTTTATTCATGGAATAGTAGCCTATCAATGGTAGCCTACGTGTGGAGGAAGTACCACATACAGAAACACAGAGACTCCATTCATAAGGTGTGTTTACTGTTAGGTTGGCTGGACTATCTCCACTCTCTGGTTATTGCGACGTGCAACTTGTCATAGGCTCCTCTAACCTCCTTACCAACACCAATCCTCATCATTTTGTATCCTTTTATTTTTATCGTTCCACTTTATCTAAATTCGCAAGGACTGAACACTGAAACATCTTCGTACCTGTACCTTCTTTCATTGAAATTGCATTAAGCTGCATATTATATACTAGCATGTGCCCGCGATAATTATTTCAAAAATTAAAAATTAAGAGTATAATAGTTAAATCATTATATTTATTAACACCTAAATCACATGGACTACATACCACGATTAGATAGCGTCGCCTGGTAAAAGCGACCTCAGATTCGAGTTCCTTGGTCCAGAAAACCCCTCTATAGTGAGTTTCGTCCAAATAAAACAATGTTTGACCATATTAGAGCTTACAACATTCAAGCGATCGCGAAAGTTTAATTTCAAGGTATGACAAAAATAGACAAAGCCAACTGTAATTGTAAAACTTCCATTTAATTTAATTCCAAACCCATCTGAAACCCATTGGCAACAATATGTTTTAATGTCAAATGTGATTCGGATTCGATAATTCTGTGTAAGAAGGGACTAAGTATTCTCAAAAACATTTGATTTTTGGCATTTAGAATAAGAATTTTTCAAAATCCTTTCGTAGTGAGCACCTACATTATGAAGCGAAGGTACTGTCAAAATTCCAAGTCTCTACCTGTTATAGTTTAGGCTCTACGTTGATTCCTGTCAGTCAGTCAGTCAGTCAGGACAAAGCCTTTTATATATATAGAAAAGATGAAAATAACTCCAGGTCGATTCAATAAGAAGGGCTTAAAGAAGAACAAAGGTCTAGTTTGATAAGCACAATGTGAAGGAATATGTGGGTAGTGTTATTTGTCAAAGCTAACTGTATTGCAACTTCCAAGGTCGTATGTGAATACTGAAAAACAATATGTTGTCATGAGAATTGGCGATCGATATTATAATACATAGATTGTTTCGCCATAGGCTGTCACTTACATTGATACAAATAAAATAGTTTTATTCTTTTTCGTGTTTTTTAAAAATATTTATATTCAGGACCCGGATTCTGATGACCTAAAATTGTTTGAAAAATGACCTATGAAATGACCCCAAATTTTAAAGAAAATGACTTCATAATTACAAAGAATGACCTAAAAAGTGATATTTTATTTATAATAAATTATGATTGTACACACAAAGATATAGACAAGTTTGTACAAAATCGTAAAAACTGTAAATAACTGTAATGTCGTGAATGTTCTTTTTCACGGAAATTTATACTGGCACTGAGGCACTGGTGAGTAAAAAAAAATCGGCATTTTCTTTTGCGATCTGCTCAATTACATTATTGTTTATTGAGGGTAAACAGTAGTTTGCACTCTCAAATCCCAGCAGGTGCCAAGTCAGTCTAATGATAATAGTATTATAATACAAAATTTTGGCGTTTCTTTGATTCTCGTTTCCGACTGAGACATGACAACACTTCAACACCGAGTGTGTACTTCTTGCATTAAACAAACAACACTTCAAAGACAGCACCGCTAGCGACGAAAAAAGTTAATACACTCGATGTAAATCCATGAAAATGACTAAATAAGGAAACAAATGACACGAAAATGACAAAATAATGACGTAAAATTGAAATAAATGCCCTAAAAATAAAAAATAAAATGCATAAAATGACAAAAATGGCCTAATAAAGATGCATTTCTATAATATAGAGGCCATGATTAGGATTTATGCACAAGTTGGCAATGTCTATGCAGCATCAATAAAAAGATGACATGTCATCAGAATCGGGACTCTGGTCATAATGCTTAATTGAGTGAGTATTTGCTAAAGTCACAAATAAATATAAGTGGACGTAAATTCTGCATCTCTCTGGTAATTATATTACGTGTTTATATTAACACTTTCCATTCTAACACTTTAAAGCAATAGTTTGCTTTAACACTCCGGGAGTGTGACGTCACTGGATATCTAGAGTAGACCACAAGGTTCTCTATTCATTCCGCAATATTGTTGTAAACAGTTTATAGAGATATCGTGGCTTGATGGGTTTATTGGAATCTTCACAAAGACATCGCAACGCTTGGCAACCGTCGCCTGTTTCTGGGAATTCTGTTTCTAATTCCAAACAAACCACTGGAATTTGTTATATGGGGCCTAGTCTTCATCAGATGTAACGAGATTATATTTATATAGAGGGCCATGACAATCGTTACCTGTTGCTATGGTAACAATAAACAATGCGTGCTATGATTGGGCTTAGGCTTTGTGGGTTACCGCCCTCTTGCGTTCATTTCCTGGCCGACAGAATTGGCTGCACCTTCCGAGAAATTGGATATTACCGTTTCTACGAATCCAATTCTGTAGGAAGTGGTATTTTTCTTTTTTTAAATAATTGCACGTCAGAGAAAGGGAATTTGCGAAGAAATGGAAATATATTTTTCCAGGAACCAGTTTCCATTTGTACTGGGGCAGGTGTGAGGGTATATTTTATATTGCATATGGAAAATGTGAAGAAATTACCATAAAAAGAAAACAAGTCAGTTTTAAGCATATTGTAGGTCGAATTGAATTTCTAGGTATATAATAGAAGCTCTTTCCTAGACACAGGACCTTAACCTAAATAGTTAATTTATTGCAGTTTTCAGTAAAAGAAAGTACGAATCTCAAATATAATAACAATGGAAATAATCATAATGGCTAATAATTATTAAGTGCCAGTATGGTACTTTATGAGATTGTGTGGTGGACGAAAAAATGTCTGTCCGTCTGTCTGTCTGTCAGTCCGTCTGTCCGTCTGTCTGTCTGTCCGTCTGTCTGTCCGTCTGTCTGTCTGTCCGTCCGTCTGTATGTCCGTCTGTCTGTCCGTCTGTCTGTCCGTCTGTCTGTCCGTCTGTCTGTCCGTCTGTCTGTCCGTCTGTCTGTCCGTCTGTCTGTCCGTGTGTCTGTACGCACGATAACTCAAATACGCTTTTTCGGATTTTCATGAAACTTGGAAAACACATTTATAATGTCCATGGGAAGAACCCTATTGATATTGAACCAAATCGGTTCACCGGTACCGGAGTAATGCCCAATTTAGTGCCTATTTTAATAGATTATGGCGCCTTTCTAATAGAAAGGCGCCACGCCATCACTCAAATACGCTGTATCGGATTTCCATGAAACTTGGTATACCCATTTATGACGTCCATAAGAAGTGCCCTATTGAATTTGAACCTAATCCGTTGACCGGTACCGGAGTAAAACCCAATTTAGTGTATATTTTAAAGACGCGGTAACTCAAATACGCTTTACCGGATTTTTATGAAACTTGGTATACACATTTAATTTAGTGCCTATTTTATGACAATATACGTATTCCAAAGAATTTATAAAAAAAAATGAAAATCAGTTATCTTGACAACATACCCTATTGTTTTACTGTGATCTTATAAGGCCTTGGAAATTAAAATACAGGTAGTTATGACAAAAAACATATTGATTTACATGCGCCTATCCAACTAGGCCGTTAAAATGACCCAGGTGGCCGAGATGGTAGACCTTTCTTCTTCCGTAAGCCCTGCTTAATGAATAAATCTGGAGCTTAACTTGGAAATCAATTAAAAAAAAAAAAAAACACATTCTGCATATCATAATTGCAGTCATAACTGATTAAAAAAAACATACTGGCACTTTGTTACATCAGTTTACCTGATTTTATTATAAGTGT
The DNA here is from genome assembly GCA_964059195.1 of Ectobius pallidus. NCBI lineage: Eukaryota > Metazoa > Arthropoda > Insecta > Blattodea > Ectobiidae > Ectobius > Ectobius pallidus. The sequence continues at coordinate 184,253,830 of CAXKWD010000005.1, read as the reverse complement.
ACACAGACCATCATTGTATCTCACTTTCCGTTCCACAAGGATCTGTACTTGGTACTCTTTGTCATAATCAGGGCCCGGATTTTGATGGCCTAAAAATACTTAAAAAATGAGTTATAAAATTACTTGAGCAATACAGAAAAGTGACCCAAAAATTAATAAAAATGACCCAAAAATGTATGTGAAAATGCTAGTTTATGCGTCTATTCTACATTAATGTTTTTGACCCCATTATGTAGGCCTCTAATTAGTTAATTAGTACATACGGTTAAATGCAAAGAGCAAACACAGTCTTTCAGTATCCAGATTAAAATTATAACAATATCTATTTAATTATAATAATCATAATATTAAGTGTAAGTAAATGCACAAAAACTCCATAAAATGCAAGAAACAACACCAATTAAAAAAATACTTTAAAATTAAAAAAATGACCTAAAAATATGAAATGTGGGAATAAAAGACCATCAAATGGTAAAAAAGACCAAATAATGATTTCGAATTCTAAAAATGACCTAAAAACGAAAAATTGAAAAAAGTTACCCTAAATATTGCCATTTTTGTAATCTAGGAGTCTGATCAGAATACCTGCACTAGTGGACAACGTGCATGATGTACTAGTTAAAAGATGACATGTCATCAAAACTCGGGCCCTGATCATAACAAATTTCATATTGCATAAGTTACCCTGTTCTGTAAGCCCACTGCTACAAATGCTGGTCACCGAGTGGACTCGTATTCCAGAGGATCTGGGTTGAAATCCCGTGGTTAGTAATTTCATAGTTTCCACCTCTATAATTCGTATGGAAACATGTTATCCTGGATGGAATATCCAAACAAATCTCTCTATATAAGTTAAAAGACTTTGTCCTGACTGGCTGACTGACTTAATGACAGAGAATCAACATAGAGCCTAAACTATAATAGGTAGAAACTTGGAATTTTGACAGTACCTTCGTTTCATAATGTAAGTGCTCACTAAGAAAGGATTTTGCAAAATTTTGATTTTAAATGCAAAAAATAAAATGTTTTTGAGAATACTTAATCCCTTTTTACACAGAATTATCAAATCCAAATCACAGTTCGCTTGACAACAGTATTGTTGGCTTTGGAAATAAATGAAACGTGTCTCTGACAAATTAGAGAAGGTATCAATATAATTCATGTTATAAATAAATATTAAAGGATGAAATCCACGAAAATAATGCAGTCACATAACTTTCTCTAGCCTGGAAATAGAGAAAACAATACGAGGTAAGGTAATATGTTTTGGGGAGAGAAGTATGAAAGTGATATTGCATTTCTGTTTAATTTCATCCCCAAAACGGTTTTATGGTAACATGAGAGTGAGAAATAAAATATTCCGCAAAGACAATACAATTTTGTTACCGGAATTTATGTTTCTTCTTATTTGAACCCCTCCCAGGCTTGCTGTGTACAAGCGATGGGATGCAGAATTCTAGATCCTCTATGAGCCATAAAAAGCTATATCAAGCGTTTTCTGAGGGAATAGTTTGAGTGTGATAAGTCCTTCTTCATCTCAAATTCTATAAGGACTTATAATTTGAAAATCGAAAGCCTTCATAAGTAAATTTCCAATTACAAAATAAAAAACCCGGGCAACGTCGGGCATTTTAAACTAGTGCTTTTAAATTGTATTTTATTGAGTATTTTTAATGGTTGGTGTATTTTAGCGATAATAGCAGCTTTTTAAGTTGTTATGAATAGGGACAATGATGATTATTAACAAGTAGGAAGATATTTCGGGTACGCGGGGGAGGGGGGGGTAATGCAGGTCGATGTAGGGGCGCGTGCGGGCAGCCAATCAGGTGCGAGCGGACGACGAGGAGGGAACCGTGGCCCACTCTACAGAGCACAGACTAGTCTGCCATCGGGTAGAGCCACAGTTGGTTGTGGTAATGCGCTTGGCGAGTCGCGAACCAGAGACCGTCCGCAACACGATGACTGTTCAAGTGTCTCAACTCGGATGACACAATCAAGTGCTTTATCTGTGTGTGTTTCTAGTTTCTTTTTTCCTGTGCAGTTGGCAATCATCCAGAGCCTCCTTGTGTCGTTATAATTGTTGTAGTTGGGGGCTGTGCATGAATCGCAATAATACGAGGCTCTGGACAACTTCTGTGATCTCTTCAGTCGAAACTTTCTTCTAACTTCTTTGCTCAATTGGTAAACCTGATTCTACTCGAAGAAAGCAATAATATCTATACCAACGCCGCTTGAGATGAAACCATGTTGGGCGTTGGGGCTTATGAGGGTTGAGGTATTTCCCCTCAAATGTTTTGCGCCGTTATGGCCACAGGGATGAATCGCTCGGAGCAGGAGCAGTTGTACCGCCAGTCAAGAGAGGTGATCGTGAAGGCCACCCACAGCAGGGACCGCCATCACCATGGAGACGACCTCGTCCTCAGCGTGCTCAAGTCGCCCATCGTGTCCACGTGCCCTAGTTACCAGGACCACCGCAACAATCACCAGGGAGCCACGTCTTCGGACGACGAAGCCGTATTCGAGGACCAAGACTTGGAGGAACGCCGGAGGTTGAGGAACAGCGGCGATGAAGTGGAAGACAACCCGGAACCGGTGCCGGAGTCGACGAGTAGGTTCAACTTCTTCGGGGATCAGCTGAGACGCTTCAGGAACCCCCGGTTCGGGGAGGCGCACCACAAGAGGGTCCCCACGCCCATCAAGAAGCGACGTCCTCGGTTCGACAACGACTCTTCGGCTAAATATGGCAGGACTAAACGTGAAGACATCGAGGACGATATTGACGACGATGACGATGAAGTGGCCGCGGTGGACGGCATAGAGGGGGTTCCCGGGGAGGGGGGCAAGCCGCGGGGCCCCCCGGGGGTGCCCGACCCGTATTACCCCATTTACTTGCCCATCGACCAGGCCTTCAAGGCTAAATATGTGTTCCATCACAAGAAAGGGAAGACGTTCCAGGAGAGAGTCTACGTGTTCCTGGAGCACCCCGGAGGCTGGATCTGCTTCGTCTACCACTGCACAGTGTGAGTATTGACTTCATTCAGTGGCTTATAACTACCCTTCACATCCCCACATGCTTATCTATTTACTGACTATTCCCCCCCCTCCGCCGCGTGTTTGATGTTGACCAATAACGTTTAGCAAATCCTCGGATATAGACCAATCACGGCCGTTTATCTTACAATATTCTTGTAGGAGTCACGAGGATGGCATTTTATCTGATAAAATGGGCTGTTCGTTAGAAGACACGTAAGCATCAGAGTGCAGTGATTAATACCTCACATGCTGCCATTAAGCGGCACGAAAACATATTTTATACAATGTAACTTGTTTGGAAACTGAAATAATATAAATGCAGATTGATTAAAAACACAATTTCATTTCGGTGCAAGCCATTTCGTGTGCTATCATTCTGTTCTGCTGTTAGCTTACCTGAATGAAGTTAACTATGTCTTATATGCACCATTGGTAGCACTGGTCACAACCTGGTAACTCGAATCGGTTCGTGGGTGGTTGATTCATAGAATGTCGTGATCTCGCAGCTCTTAGTTTTGTTTTTATATAACAAAGCACGAAAGTAATTATTATTTGTATAATCCGTTACATTTTTATTCATCGAATAGTTTTAATAAATCCAACTCGAGTTGACGAGTTTCATCAGTCGGGAATCTATCGATAAACTCGTCAACTCTCGTGGATTAACTATGAAAACTGGACATGGAATGTTTACCTGTGAATATAGTAAATTATATTTATATATATCAAACAAACATAAAGAAGGCTACATTATTCTTATCGAGACGTAGACTTCTACCTCATGTTTTTAATCAGCTTTATTTATACGGTACTCCTTTCAACATCGAGGTCATATTAGGAGTCAGTCAGATGTTTACTCCCATTTCACACACAATTATTTATATCTTATGTAATTGTGTAAACATAAGTTCTGTGTTGTGAGTTGCCTGCTTTCCTATTTATATCATAGGCTTACATGCATTACAACATACTATCTAACAAACAAGATTTCATTTGTTTTTATCGTTGCCGTAGAACATTTGTTGATTCTGAAGAAAAACAAGTGACATAAGTTACTAAATACCAGACGTTTTTATAACATAAATAGATTAAAAGACCCGGCGTCGCCCGGGTTTTGTATTTTGTAATTGGAAATTAGCTTATGAAGGATTTTAAATTTTAAATTCTAGGTCCTTATATAGGCATTTATAATTTGAAATAGGAAGAACGACTTATTACACTCAAACTATTCCCTCAGAAAACGCTTGATATAGTTTTTTATGGCTCATAGAGGATCTAGAATTTTGCATCCCATCGCTTGTACAGTGCACAGCAAGCCTGGTAGAGGTTTAAATAAGAAGAAACAGAAATTCCTGTAACATAAAATTGTAATATCGAGGCGGGAAATTTCCCACTCTTATGTTACCATAAAGCCGTTTTAGAGATGAAATTAAACAGAAAGCATTATCACTTTCATACTTTTCTCTCCAAAAACCTGTGATATAATATAATAATATACACATTACCATACCTCGTTTTGTTTTCTCTATGTCCAGGGTAGAGAAAGTTATGTGATTCCATTATTTTAGTGGATTTCATTCTGTAATATTTATTTATAACATGAATTATTTTGATAACTTCTCTTATTTGTCAAAAGTGCATTTCATTTGTTTTTTCCAAGCCCATCTGATACCATTTGGCAACAATATATTCTGTGATTTGGAATTGATAATTCTATGTAAAAAGGGATTAAGTATTTTCAAAAACATTTAATTTTTGGGATTTAGAATCGGAATTTTTCAAAATCCTTTCTTATTGAGCACCTACATTATGAAACGAAGGTACTGTCAAAATTCCAAGTCTCTACCTGTTATAATTTAGGCTGTACGTTGATTCCTGTCAGTCAGGACAAAGCCTTTTATATATATAGATTAATTAATTCGTTGTGCTTTTCATTTACATGATCTGTGACGAAGTACACGACATATTGTAAGTAAAAGTAATAGGCATAACCTCTAAGAATTTGTATAATAGAAGAGAATTGCGAGCCAGGGCCTTCAGAACTTACGTCACCAATAAAGAAACGTGAGATGAAATAGTTTGTCCAGCGGCGACAAGATTGTAAATATATACAACACATTGGGAATCGAACCCGGGACCCTTGGAGCTTAATCTAAAAAAGAAAATTGAATTGACTTTTTTATATGTAATCTACTAAACAGACTAAAAAACGAACTGTTGTGAACTGTGCTTTGGATTTGTTTGCTTTTGCTCCGTACACATTTTGGATCAAGTTTGGGGAACCGAAGCTATTACATAAACTGATGATAGCGTTCCACTCACTGGATATCGCTACCTGTTTTTTTAATGGGTTTTCCCCATGTATTATAAAGTGCTTGTGATTACATAAATTCATTGAACATTCAGATCTCAGTAGGAGGCCCACACTATGACACTCTTGAAATTCCTGCCAACTAGATTCAAAGACTAATGTTGGTACACATTACACACTTCAAACATAAGTAGACAAAAATTAAATAATATACTAGGAATAATATTCACTAAGATGTAGGTTGTAGGAGTTTTATTAGGGTTATAAAGTGAAAGTACATTGTAGATAAGGTAATCGGTAGCCGTACATTTCGATAGATATGAATTAAAATGTAACTTATAGGAGGCTTTGGTATACACAAATGTTACACTTCTACGTGAATAGCATCAGCAGTAAACACTGTTGTAAACATAAACATAATCTGAATTAGGGATAATGTTTTCATGTCCAATAAAATCAGGTAAACTGATGTAACAAAGTGCCAGTATGTTTTTATTTAATCAGTTATGACTGCAATTATGATATGCAGAATATGTTTTTTTTTAAATTGATTTCCAAGTTAAGCTCCAGATTTATTCATTAAGCAGGGCTTACGGAAGAAGAAAGGTCTACCATCTCGGCCACCTGGGTCATTTTAACGGTCTAGTTGGATAAGCGCATGTAAAACAATAGTGTTTTTTGTCATAGCTACCTGTATTTTAATTTCCAAGGCCTTATAAGATCACAGTAAAACAATAGGCTATGTTGTCAAGATAACTGATTTTCATTTTTTTTATAAATTATTTCGAATACGTATATTACCATAAAATAGACACTAAATTGGGCATTACTCCGGTACCGGTGAACCGATTTCGTTCAATATCAATAGGGTTCTTCCCATGGACATTATAAATGTGTTTTCCAAGTTTCATAAAAATCCGGTAAAGCGTATTTGAGTTACCGCGTCTTTAAAATATACACTAAATTGGGTTTTACTCCGGTACCGGTCAACAGATTAGGTTAAAATTCAATAAGGCACTTCTTATGGACGTCATAAATGGGTATACCAAGTTTCATGGAAATCCGATACAGCGTATTTGAGTGATGGCGCCTTTCTAAATCTATTAAAATAGGCACTAAATTGGGCATTACTCCGGTACCGGTGAACCGATTTGGTTCAATATCAATAGGGTTCTTCCCATGGACATTATAAATGTGTTTTCCAAGTTTCATGAAAATCCGAAAAAGCGTATTTGAGTTATGGTGCGTACAGACACACGGACAGACGGACAGACAGACAGACGGACAGACATTTTTTCGTCCACCACACAATCTCATAAAGTACCATACTGGCAATTAATAATCTTCCCTAGATCAGCTTTGATACCAAAACCTTCTTTACGATCTGATTTCTCTTTAATAACAGAATACTTTAATTTCACTAATCTAATACTGTATAATATTTGAGCTCCCATGTCACGAATGAATCGTGAAATTAATTGCATAGCCATTCAAAATGCTTCGGGGCACCGGACATCGCACTTTATATAAGAAATTCACCAATAATGTTTAGCATATCGACAAATCACGGTCGTTTATCATACTTGCTAGAAGTACAACGATGCGATTCTACCTGTTAAAACGTCAACTCGATACTGGACAGGTCTAGGTATCAACATGCTGCCAGTGAACAGAATAAAAACATTTCATACAACATAACTTGTTTGGGAATTGAAATAACATAAATGTGCATTGATTAAAAACACAGTTTCATTTGAGTTCGTGTGCTTATCTGAATTAGGTTAACTATTTCTCACTGAATGGACACTGTACTAAAAGAAATGAAAGTTTGGAATATCTCATTGTATGAAGGCTCTTTCTACCTGCTCCACCCTCACGCAGGCTGACCGTCCGACTTCTTAACATGCCACCACACTACATTTATAGATAGTGGCAGGGGAACACTCACTTCTTGGAATTACTCTACAGTATGTTTCTTAAATAATCTTCCTAACATTCACGCCAGTTTTAAAATAATTCTTCAACTGAAAAAAGTCACTGCAAGGTATATTTTGTAAAAATGGCACTAAATGAATTGGCACAGTAACGAGGTTTCTTACGTACTTTATGTGGGAGAAGGTCTGTTCACTTGCGCATTATATCGAGGGTTGACTGTATGCAGGGGTGCCCACAGGGGTGGGGTAAGACGCAGACTGCGTCATTGAAATTTCTGGGGGGGGGGGAAATATGGTCGTTTTATGAATTTTCTGGGGGGGGTTGAAAATTGTTGCAAAATTAGAATTTTATATGTTAAAAATAAAAAAGGTCAAGTTCTATAACTTCAAAAGGTCTCTTCTAATTCTTTATAAAGATAAAGATGAAGAATTTCTACAGCCGTGGGCGCCCATACCCGGGGGCGGGGGGGGGGCGCATGGAAAAAAATGTTTATTAATAATTATTATAGTCAGGTGTTTTTTCTTTTAAGACAAATATTTGAATTGCAGAAGTTTTACCAAATCGACAACATGGAAGGAGAATCCACAGTAGATTAGGAAAGGGGGGTTTAGGGGGTTTGGACCCCCAAAAGTCAGAACCTAAAATTCTATATTTATATTTAAAAAAATTATTTAATTAAACAAGATTTGTGGGTGTGTAAAATATGATGTAGCAGTTATTTTCTTTTCATAACATAATGAGTATTCTTATTATGTCCACTGTTCCACGTGCTATTTAACTTTTCTTATAAATAGTAATAAGTATTATAACTTAGTAACAATTTCTTGTTTAAGTTGCCATGTCTTAGAGTAGGCCTATAGTAAACAAATTTGCTATCTTGTTTTTCAGTGCTAAAATAGCGTAAAATGTGATTTTCATTAGTTCAATATTTAAAAATTTTCTGGGGATGGACCCCCGAACCCCCCCCGGCACTTCCGACAATCCCCGCAATTATTTTCTAGCTACGTCATTGTTGCACTTATTATATTACGGTATTATAATATTAATATAATGTTAAAAATTGGCCCAAGAAGTTAAAGCCACAAAAAATAAATAAATTAAAAAAATTGCCCCCTTAGAAAATATCAAATGGGCGCCCTTGTCAACAACCAATTGGGTTGGGGTTCAGCAATGAAGTTGGGAGTGGGGTGAGCAATGAAGTTTGGGGGGGGCACCCCTGCTGTATGTGTAAGGGTCTCAAGGTGATGACTGTATTTCATGTAATGTTCGGTTTCTTTCAAACCGTTTATGCCATAAAAATTTAAAGACTTCCTCCACATTGAAATGTTCTTCAATTTGTTCCAGTACGTTTTATTGGTTTTCCGCATTTCGCCTGTTGGTCTATAAATTTGTTATGCAGTCAATGTTCTTAAGTCATAAAACGACATGTGTGTAAGGTTTCTTTTTTTACTTCCTCTGCCCGAAACATAGATAGGCCTACTGTAGGTAGGGGAAGTATTGTTTTCGACCCCCAAATTCGAAGTTGAGTTTTTAACATAAATACACCTTTTGAGGTTCCCTGAATATAATAATACTATTTTTTGGAAACATGTCTGTATGTCTGTCTGTGAACAGGCTAGCTCCAAAACGGAAAATCGTGTGAAAACAAAATTTCGTATTTGGGTTAGGTACCTTCTGAGGATGTGACAGGAAGATTGGAGACGACTTTCTCTTATTTTTAAGGGGACTTAACACTAAGAAAATTTCTTTTTTGCGATTTTCTCGAAAAGGGTCTGTACTAAAAGGCTAACTTTTAGTTGGACTGGGGAAGTTATGTGAATTTCACATGAGATTTTTTTTTTTCATTGCGTTTAAAGTTAGTGGAAAGTTGAACGGAAAGAGGACAGACATTGCGCACGTGGCAGGCATTTGTTTATGTGGCAAGTCAGGGCCACCTATGACTCATCAGATAATGTTCTTCTTTCAGCAATTGTCCAACACCATCTAATGAATTATTTTCAGCACGTAGCGTTTATCGACTTCCTGCTTCGACTCATCGAGAGCAAATATCGATATATTTGAAAATTTAAACCTTTATGGACTTTTCTCAATGACTGCCCAGGCTTTACTTAAAAGTTGGGAGCCGTGTTTTTCAATTCAAGCTTCCGCGTTAGGTTTATGTAAAATGTAAAGAAACAACCAATCAGAACTCCACATAAGCCACAGGAGAAATAACGCTATATCCCTGTCTGTGTCATACAAAAAAAAAAAGTATTTCCCAAGAAATCAAGTACAATGGCCCACATATACATATGACCTATGTCTATACACGTCTGAAGATTACGGGTCACGGTTAATGACCACATAAGACCTGGGAACTTACCATACGGGCAGGTGCAATGACTCTCTTTAGACATAGTTCATGCCCATGTACAGTGCTCATATGTAGGGTTCGGATGTTTATGACCTAAAACAGTGGAAAATATGACTGCAAATATGACCTTAGAAATGACAAAATATGACCCAAAAATCTTAAATATGACCTCATAAAGGAATGTATTTTCACAAAATAAATATTCCAATTTGAAACGTTTAGTGACACAATAAGAAATATATCACATTAATTCAATCAGTTTTTAACAATTTTTCAGGTGTTTACAGTTTTACTTGTAAAGAATTTCTATTCTGTTAATGTTTACAGATACCACTGCAAATGTATTAAAACATGCTTATTGGAAGTTGTTAACAACAAAGAGGAAGAGGTAATTGTGCTATTACTTGTTATTGTCCCTTCACATTTCAGTTACAGCAAACCAAAATATTCGTGACTCTTTTTCGGGAAAAATTTAAGTCGACAATTTAGTGCACAAACTGAATATTTGTGCTCTTTTATCGAATTTATGACTGAAATATGACGTTAATTTACAAATATAACCGAAATATGACCAAGACCATGAAAATGACCAAAATATGACTTTATAAGCAAAATAAAAAACGGTCCGACTAGAATAACAAATGTGCAATTTGTGTTTGCGGCGAGAATGGAGGTCAGGATAAAAATATGACATGTTATAAACATCCCAAACCCTAATTATATGCATCTTTCAGCTGTATTTATACTCCTTTTACCTACGAGGCCATATCAGGAGTTCGGGATGTGTGTCTGTTCTGTAGGGTAGGCCATGGAACTATTGATTGTCAATTGTTTCTATTGTCGGTGTATTTTAATGGAGTAAATTTCAACTGATATTAATTTAAATGGATATGATACAGGATGATTCATGGTATGTAAATATCCAATTCGGAATTTGCCTGTACGACTGGGCAAACTATGTTAAATTGGCCGGCCACGGGGCTTGGAAGTGGCAATCAGTATGTTTTCAATGTGTTTGGTCACCCCTGCATTAGAGGTTCGTTAAACTCAAGATTGTGATTGGGTGTTGACCTTGAATCAGGTTTCACTTCACCTGTCTGTTACAACATCTCCACTTAGACTGGACTTTGTACAGGGTGTTTCGTAATTTGACACAAACATAGAACAATGTACATACACTAGAAAATAAACCGTGGCAAAAAATGATCCTAAAATACGAAACTTACAAGTCTAGAATCCTAAAGGCACTGACAATACATTTACAAAAGTCAGCGCTGGCGTCATCAATTTTTATTTATGTTTTATGCAGTTCCAAAGCTACCTGTGAACACTGATAATACGTATCGTTTCTCAACTGTTTGTTGACAGATGAATAGGATATGAATTTGATTTGATAAATTCAGTGTAATTTTCAGAAATTATATAATTTTTCAAGAGAAGGAGTGATTGATTTGGATTATTATTATCAGCGATATTTCAAGAGTTAAACCATCAATAGGCTATTTTACATCTGATGCCCCAGGCTTCGCCCGCCATTATTAATTGACTCCAGTATTTAAAAAAAAATTACTCTGGCCGTTTATTAGAAATGTTTGTGGTTCAGAGCTATGAAAATTGTAAGTAAAAATAAAATTAGAATATTTGTTCATTGTGTTCATTTCACTTAGGTCTTTAAAGAAACGGTTTTCCTAATTTTGTACTCTTCGTGAAAGTTTAGACTGCGAGAAACGAACATCGCCGAGTATACCCGATGTCTCACGAAGTGAGCGAGGGAGTGAGCACGCTATTTAGGGCCGTTGAATTTTATAAGAGTAGATGGTGTTCCTTGCAGGGTAGTTATATGGTAGACATCTCAGAACTTATACATTACAAAATTAATTCAGAAAAGACCAATTAGGTATTTACTATGGTGAACAAATGTATTTCCGCGATCCTCTTCTTGTTTATGGCGGAAGTAGAACATTTGAGTTAATAAACACGTCTCGGCATTGAAGGCTGCAGAACACAATGGCGAATGAAAACAATAGAAATTACACGCAGTGTCTTTGTCTCACTGCTGATTGCTCATTCACTGCTCACTTACCAGACCGTTATAGACAGCCTGTACGACTTTTTATGTTATTTTGAGTCGTAAATCTTAAAAGGAAGCTTGTGCTTAGAATAGTAATCAAAATACTTTTGGGTAATTTCGTCTGTAGAGGAATTCAGGCACTTTTGGTTGGCAACAATTCGAAACAAATCACGTATTGAAACAGTAGAACATACCAGAAACGTTTGCTGAAATTACTGCACTCGGGGAAAATTAAATTCGACAAGTAATGTTTTGAGCAAAAATATTTTTGTGCTTCGTAAAGAACAGGCTAGTTAATGGTCCAAATCCAAATCAAATTCCATTAATTCTCATGACAACATGTATTGTTGGCAGTGTTCATAGGTAGCTTTGGAAGTAAATGATACGGGACTTTGACAAATTAGAGAAGCTATCGATAGAATTCATTGGTGTAAATGTTCTTACATCTTACATCTTTATTGCTATCATCAACACCGCTGTGGTGTTATGGATAGAAGTCAATTTTATACAAATGTTTAACACATAACACATTAAAATTTAACACATTAAAAAATCATATCAAAATTGGCAGTAAAATAGTCATTGATGTTGTAAAATGGATGTAGTGTAAGCCACTTTTTCAATTCGTTCTTAAATTTATTAAGACTCACAGTGTGAGCTTTAAATGGCACTTTGTTGAACATGTCGATTGCAATTACACTAACCCAATCTTTGCTTTTAGTCAGTCTAACAGAGGGCTTGACAATAAAATAATTGAATCTAGTAAATATCAATATTGAAGAATGAAATCCACGAAAATAAAGCACAATGTCATGCAGTCACATAACTTTCTCTGCCCTGGACATAGGGAATACTATTTTCTCACTTCACATTTTGATAGAAAATAAAACTTTGTATCGCGAGCACAGCTTAAGTGTGTGTCAACGAGTATGCTGTATCAGAAGTCGGTAAAAAATGCTATCCACTGATACGTTATTCATAGCTGCAGGCATTGTATTAGTTGAGAAATATGGATGCCTTAAGCATGTAAAAGGAGACAAAATAGGAACATTTTTAGTCCTACGCTCGCAGTATATTATTATGTCCCAGGTTTTGGGGAGGAAAGTGTTAAAGTGGTATTGAATTACTTTTTAATTTCAGCCCCGAATCGGTTTTATGGTAACATGACAGTGAGAAATAAAATTTTCCATAAAGACAATAGAATCTTTTTTAGTAGGAATTTATGTTTCTTCTTATTTGAACCCCTACCAGGCTTGGTGTGTAAAAGCGATGGGATTCAAAATTCTACATCCTCTATGAGTCATAAAAAGCTATATCGAGCGTTTTCTGAAGGAATAGTTAGAGTGTGATATCTCGTTCTTCTTCATTTCAAATTTTGAATACCTATAGGCCTATTAGGATCTATAATTTGAAAATCGAAAGTCCTTCATAAGTTAATTTCGAATGTCAAAATACAAAACCCGAGCGACGCCGGGCCTTTTAAGCTAGTCTTAACACAGACGAAGAATTCTGTTAAACAATGTTTTTAATTCAAAATATCATAAAATAATTTTACACACTTTTGTGTAATTTTGCAAAATGATGAACATCATTTGAGACTACACACTCACCTTCATATTCCTACATAGGCGTTCACATTTAATGTTGTGGCTATGGACAACTATTCAATTAGAAAAAAGGAAACAAAAGAGCGTAGACAATACAGGAGGCCGTGGGCATCTCACACTTGTGTGGATATGAAAGCACGGAAACAAATGAAGGTGGTAATCGATAGCAATTTGTTGCATTCGATACGAGTTTAGTGTGGTAGTCTCGCGTGTTTATAAAGTAAGCATGGGAATCGATTGTTCATGAGGACGCGTTGCCTGGCAACCGAAACGACTCTAAACAGCTGATAAATGCCAACCAGGGAGGATGTAGCTTATAACTACCCTTCAGAGAATTGTAGCCTACAGGATTTAAACAAGAAGTATTGTTTTCCACCCTAAATTTCAGAGTTACGTTTTTAACATAAATACATGTTTTGATGTGCCCTAAATAACAAAAATACTATTTTCATAAACCTGTCTGTTTGTATGTGAACAGCCTAACTTGAGAACGGAAAATCGTATGGAAACAAAATTTTGCATTTGGGTTAGATACCCTCTGAGGATGTGACGACTTTGTCTTATTTTTAAGGGGACTTTACAGGAAGAAAATTTAGTATTTTGCGATTTTCTCGAAATAGACTCTGACGATTTTCTTTAAATTTTGTAGATGGGGTGCTTATACTAAGAGCTAAAACTTTTATTTGAAACATTTTTTCGTAAATATTCTCTGAAGGGTAGTTATAAGCCACCCATTGTTTGTAGAAACTCTGTCTTGCCTGGTGAGCAATAAAGCTTTGCATCAGGTTGAAACAACTGAATGCGCACTCTTAGCAATACGACCTCTTATTCTATATGAGAATGTGAAGTGAGAAAGGTGTATTGTCCATGTTTAAGAGTAAAGAAAGTTACTTGAATGCATTAATCACATTTTATTTGGGTTGTATATCCTTCGGGGATGCGATGTGTTGTAACATTTGCATGAAGAGAATGTCATAAATGATTTATTATACTAAGAGACTAACTTTTATTTTTGCAGAGGAAGTTATGTATAAGATTTTTATTTTGTACTAAGATAGGCTGAAAAGACAATAAGAAGAAGAAATGAATGAGGGATTTGTGATGATAAATGCTGGACACGCGCGGGGTTTTATTGCAACAATGAATCACTTTGAAAGATTGCCTCACGCCCACACTTAGGGAATTCAATCTCAGGTGAAGGAATTCCTGGTATCGATAAATAAATCTCGTAGCTCTTCACTGTCTTGAAAAAAGTATTTCCACAGATCTCACACAATATGTATTTGATGTACAGTCAACCCTCAATATAATGCCACCATCCGTTCTCTAACATATAGTGGCACTAAAACGAAATTTAATTTTTAAATACAAATGACATAATAGAGTGCTGTATTAATTTACTGTACTGTATTATGAAAGAAAAATTAAATAAAAGGCAAATAGAGAACTCTAGCACAAAATAAAATACTGTACAGTAACTCAATTTATTGCAGTACCGGTATATGTCCAGTAGTACAGTACACAATGGGGTTGAAAATCATTAAGTGATTAACTGAACTGTAGTGTAGTATTTAACAGCCGAATGGACACTGGACTAAACGAAGTGAGAATCTGAAATGTCTCATTGTTTGAAGGGCTGTTTCTACCTGCTCTACCCTCACGCAGGCTGTCTATCCGACTCCTTAACATAGCTTCCTCATTCCACTGCACTATATTTACACTCACTTCTTGGAAATACATTGCAGCATTTTTCTTTTAAATAATTCACCTAACATTCACGCCAGTTTTAAAAGAATTCTGCAACCTAAAAAAAATCACTACAAGCTATATTTTCTAAAAATCTTGTCTTGTATTCACTGGCACTAAATGAATTGGCACAGTAACGGGGTTTCTTATGTATTTCATATGCTAAATAGACTGTCAGTTGGAGTTGCAATGAAACTTTTCAAGCTAAAAATCTCACCGATTATGACATATGGACTGGACATGATTTGGGAATACCTTTCAAAAGAAAATCTCAAAGACCTTGAAAGTGTGAAAGCCACATACATGAAAAAAGTACTGTGTCTATCGAAATTCACGCTCTCGAGACTATGCTACGAACTCACAAGAGAACCTTTCTACACAACAGAACTTAGACACCAACTACTCCTGCCTTCCACCACTGCATATATACAACTACAGGAAGAACTACAAGAAAAAAAGAAAGAAATATGGCAAAGCTTCTACTCAACAGATGCTATGACCAACTCAGACTGGATGAACACAGACTATGAACTTAGACACATCACTACAAGATTTGCGACTCATGGTTTCCACCACCTAGTGTGTCAAAATAAAACGTATCACATCCCAAATGAGGGCTGTGTGTGTGCTTTGTGCCACCGAACTTGTGACAGATATCATGTGATGGTTTGCCCCGAGAGGACAGGCTCACTCACGGCTTTCTGCTCAAACTAATCATGCACATTGTGCGCTTTTCTATTATTATTATTATGTATTTCATATGGGAGAAGATCCGAGGGTGGCACTGTAAAGAGGGGCATTATATCGAAGGTTGATTGTTTTCTGCCCGTTTTTCACTCATAACTCACGAACGAAAGCGAAAATTAAAATTCCGGCTTCGAGGTGCATTCGCCCACCCTTTAGTCCATCTGCATTTAAAATTTCAGATCTCTGCGTTCAGTAGATTTCGCTAGACATCTCGGACAGACAGAAGGACAAACACTTCTTTTTATTATTTTAGATGAATGAAAAGGCAGTTTGTAAACTCGTATGTTATAACCTGCTAGTTAGTGAATATATTTTGTGAATGTGGGTATTGAGGACTTTCTCATACCACTTTACATTTTTCTCGTGATTTTCTCCTAAGTGGGTTTAACGATTGTTTTGTATAGGCCTACTAAATTCTCTGAAGGGTAGTTATAAGCTAAATCCTAATTTATAAGCTTGTGATGGATGCTGAAGGGCGTTGACTTGTCTTCCCCTCCACGGGAGTCGAACGAGAGATCTTGGCCACATGTCATTGCTCTGGCTGTTGCTAGGCAACTGAACAGGAGGCTTAGGAAAGCATGCGTCACAACCATTTACATACTCAAGTCTAACTGGATGTTTCGATTTTTATAAACCAAAGCCCCATACGTAACAAATGAAAACAAATGATATATGTTAGCGGCTGAGGCGTATTGGTTAGGAAGTCTATCTTCTGGGGCTGTGAGTTGTGACACGAAGATTGGCGACGACTTTATCTCATTACAATGCCACTTTACATGAAGAAAATGACGGTTAAAAAAAAAGAGAGCTTTAAAATTTGTACATGAGCTAAAGCTAACACTTTTGTTAGAAACATTTTTACACACAAATTCTCTGAAGGGTAGTTATAAGCCACCCACTCTGAATACGTGAATATATCAGAATGTGAAGTGAGAAAGGTGTGTTGTATTACAATGGGTAATAACAATTAGCATATACATGCTATTTGTCTCTGCTGGATATTTAGCATATAAGTCAGAAGTTTGCTAGGGTGGTGACATCTGGTGGCAGAAGCAGGAAACACCATTAAGCAGTTGTGCCAACTTGACGGTCTCATTAAGCCCTGTCAACACTTCAAGTGGTCCATTATAGCGCCCCAGACCTTCCTTTGTTAATGTTCTCTATTCACACGGAAAGTGTTATCATTATCATAATCATCATCATCATCATCTAACATGTCTAACCAAACCTGTAGATTTACAATAGCGTAAGTCTGAAATAGACATCACTTTTTGAAGTAAAACTTCTTTTCTCGCGGTTGGGGTAAATCGGAAAAATCAGTCACGAAATCAGTCACAAAATCAGTCACACTCAAAACTACGTGTTTCGGAGCGGACTGCACAGAAAACAATCAACTCAATGATTAGGAGTAATCAAAGGAAATTTTTCAGACATTACTTCCTCAATGGCAATAGACAATTCCTAAGCAATTTAAAGGTATATTATCTATTTTATGGAACCCGGAGGTTCATTACCGCGCAAATCCAAAATTAAAAAATACAAATTTCCAAAACAAAAACAAAAATTAAAACATACAAAAATTAAAACAATAAACTCAATGATTCAACTCAATGATTAAGCTTATCCAAAATTTAAATAAATTATCCGACATTGGTAAAGTGTGTTAAAACCACCGCCTTCTCGAGAATTACACTGAATGTTTCTTTTCGTTTGACTGTGTACATTTTGAAAAAAGTTGAACAGCACTATAATCAACAAAGTTGTAGCATACGATTTTAAATGAAGTGCATGATAGAACTGATACGTATGAACCTATATTAAAATCTATTTTGCCTTATGCAAACTATAATTCTCATAAAAAGGCACACACAGACTTTAAAAAACCGAAATCAATTGCAGAAAGAGCAAGAGGATACCGTGAGAGGATGAAAGTGACAAAGAAAAGGAAAACTGAAGAAAATACATAAATAAATAAAGTTTTACTTCTGTCGCGTGGCGTTCCACGCACTCTTTTTTTAATAATATGTATATAACTTATAAGCCCCATATAGAAGGTCTGCCCATACCTCTAGGTTGTGTCCGCCATTTTTAATGTTTTCAAGGGGTAAAAAATAAAAAATTGGAACTGCTTAGAATATTTCCGTCAGTTACAGGCTATAAGCTATAATTACGCCAAATTTCAAGTTTCTGGGTCGTCTGAAAGTTGGCAAACTATTATTTCAGTGAGAGTTAGGCACGCGGCTTTGTGGTATAGTGATTTACTCGGTTATCGGTCAACCGATTTGGTCCAATATCAATAAGCTTCCTCCCATAGACATTATAAATGCGAACAGCAAGTTTCATGAAAATCCGATTAAGCGTATTTGAGTTATCTCACACAATCTCATAACAAGTTGAAAATACTCACATTCCAGACGCTTATTTCTATCACTTTTATTATTTTAAACATCTTTAGGCAGACACGTTACCATGGCAGCTGACATCGGGTAGCATTTGTTTCATGTGATTAATTACACCCTTGTGTGCATTATATGTTATTTTTACTTCCTCTGCCCGTACCATAGGTACTATAGGTAGAGGAAGTATTGTTTTCGACCCTAAAATTCGAAGTTGAGTTTTTAGCATATATACACGTTTCAAGGCCCCCTGAATCCAAAAATACTATTTTGGGAAACATGTCTGTCTGTCTGTGAACAGCCTAGCTCAGAAACGGAAAATCGTAGAAAACAAAATTTCGTATTTGGGTCAGGTACCTTCTGAAGATGTGAGCCAAGGATTGGTGACGACTTTCTGTTATTTTTAAGGGGACTTTACATGAAGAAATTTTCGTTTATCACGACTTTCTCGATTTTCTTTAAATTTTGCACAAGTGTAGCGTATAGTGAGAGCTTAAAAGTTTTATTTGTAACTTTTTTCGAAAAAATTCTCTGAAGGCAGTTACAAGCCACCTGCTGTTCACCCACGTTTGTTGTGTGGTAAACAATTGAATACACACTCTTTCACGGCCTCTTATCTATATTAATAAAAGGAAGTGTCTGTCTGTCTGTCTGTCCGCGATGCCCAGCGAAATCTACTGAACGCAGAGATCTAAAATTTTATACATAGGCGGACTAAAGGGTCGGAATGTGCACCTTGAAGCCGGAATTTTAATTTTCGCCTCCGTTCGTGAGTTATGAGTGAAAAACTGGCAGAAAACGTGCATTTTTTTGAGTTTTAGAAGCATCAGTTTCAGTAATAAATTTCAATATCAAATAACTTACAGATGGCTTTGGCTATTTTTGTCAACATACCTCATAGCCTACCTTGAAAATAAAAGCAACGCGATCGCTTGATTTTGTAAGTCCATCCTAGACGATTCATTTGTTTAGAGTGTCAAGGCCCACAGACATATGACATTTTCAACCTACACGGAAGAAGGATAATCAACCCTAAATATGGTCAAACATTGTTCGATTTGAACGAAACTCACTATACAGGGGTTTTCTGGGCCAAGGAACTCGAATCTGAGGTCGCTTTTACCAGGGGACGCTACCTACTCGTGGAATGCACTCCACGTGATTTAGGTGTTAATAATTATAATGATTTAACTATGCTCTTAATTTTTAGTTTTTAATTTTTCAAACAATTATCGCGGGGGAAGCCGCGGGCACATGCGGGCACATGCTGTTTGTCTGTCTGTCCACGATGCCCATCGAAATCTACTGAACGCAGAGATCTGAAATTTTAAAGATAGATGGACTGAAAGTTGGGCGAATGCACCTCGAAGCCGAATTTGTAATTTTAGCTTTCGTTCGCGAGTTATGAGTGAAAAACTGGCAGAAAACGTGATTTTAGCGCTGTCGAAGCATCAGATTTCAGTAATACATTTCAATGTCAAATCAATTGCAGTTGGCTTTGGCTGTTTTTGTCATACCGTGGAAATAAAAGCATCGCGATCGCTTGAATGTTGTAAGCCCACGCTGGTCGATTCATTTGTTTAGAATGTCAAGGCCCGTAGACATATGAAATTTTCAACCTACACGGAAGAGGGATAGGCCTAAATATGGTCAAACATTGTTAGATTTGGACGAAACTCACTGTACAGGGGTAGTCTGGGCCAAGAAACTCGAATCTGAGGTCGCTTTTACCAGGCGACGCTATCTAATCGTGGTATGTAATTCACGTGATTTAGGTGTTAATAAATATAATGATTTAACTATTATGCTCTTAATTTTTAGTTTTTAATTTTTGAAACAATTATCGCGGGGGAAACCGCGGGCACATGCTAGTTCTATATAAGAATGAAGTGAGAAAGACATATTGGAGGGAAATATTCGATAAAGTTCGGAAATTATTCTTAACGACGGAAGTTTCAATAAATGTCTGCAGTCACTTGTTTTTGTTTGCTATATAGTCTGCACTTTTATTAGTCGCATCATTTTCAAAGAAGAGGTTATCAGATATTTATTGTATAACTAGCTTAAAAGGCCCGGCGTCGCTCGGGTTTTGTATTTTGTTAATGCGAAAATAACTTATGAAGGACTTTCGATTTTCAAACTCTAGGTCTTTAAGGTCTTTATATAATTTGCACACTTTATCTTGAGCTCTGCACTCCATAATGCTGAAAACCGTCCATATAAAGAAGGCCTCGCTCGAAAAAATGAAGATCGCGACCCGTCCCCAGTATTGCCATACCCAAAAACTTCCCGTCTAGGCATTCTTGAGCTACCGTCAATTTTTTTTATTTGTTTACATCATATTATTCTGAAAATGACAGAATAAATCCAGATATATTAGAAGAACAATACTGGTGTTGTGGAAATGGTCGATTTAAGTGACAACGAAGTTAAAAATAAAGATTCTTTAAACCAAGAAGTATCGGAAATCAGCGAAATAATAAACCAAATAAATGAAATGGAAGTAAAATCAATTTAATGTGTTTTCAGCTGAATCTGTCGTTGGAGAAAAGAACAAGTCAAGTTTTATTATTTCGTTGTATTAATTGTGTTGTATTAATTACCTACAAACTTTCGCGAAAGGCATTTAGTTAAATTACATCAATTCAGGCATGTGAAAGTGCGTGTTCAAGTAGGCCTACATGTACAATGCTACGACTTTTAAACGATTTTCTATATTCTGAAGACCGGGAGAGAAATTGTCTAAATAGGCCTAGATATATTACTTTATTCATTTCTCCAGCGATATATTCTACTATAATATTTGAATCAATATAAAATCTTTAGTTTTGTAGCGAGAGTTGAAAGTGCTACAAATTACAGAGTTCCATTGTGTACCAGCATAAAACTACACACGTTATATTTTCTGGTAATTGGCAACCCTTCAGAAATGACGTCAATTTCAACTCACCGCCTTCTGCAATAGTCAGTCTCTTATACTGCATGCAATATCAGCTCCCCTCACCCCGCATTTTTTGGGCTCAAGATAAAGTGTGAGCATAATATAGGTATTTAGAATTTGAAATGGGGAAGAACGACTTATCACACACAAACTATTCCTCAGAAAACGCTAGATAGGCTATAGCTTATTATAGCTTATAGCAGATCCCCACGGCTTCTCCCAAGATAATTAATTGAAAGATTAACAATTAAGAGCAAAATAATTAAAGTATTATATTTATTACACTTGGCACGCGAAACATTCATAGGTGTAAACTAAACATTTGATAGGCCTAATTAATGAAACAGCTATAAATCCGGCTTTGAAGTGAATTTCACGATTAGAAAATAAATGAAAAAATGCAGTATTCGAAAGATTATGAGAATTGAAATCGATTAAACTCACGATTAAAAAAAGTGCGTAAATGTATTTGACAGACAGACATAGTACATTAGTTTTTATTTATATAGGTGAAGAATGGAATAAGCCTACTGAGGCCGTGATTTCTATATTCATTTGTCCAGACTTATAATTCCGTTACATTTCAGGCAGATTTAACGACCCTACATAAGATATTTTAATTACGATTACATATAAAAACGTTGTAGCCAGGACCCCGAACTAAGCAACTTCCCCGGAATTTTCTGTAAACTATATTCCATGTCAAATAAAATATGTTTAACATTACCTTATCGACATCTATAGCTTTTATAATAACCTGAGATATCCATTGCCTTCCATAGCGATCGCGACGATATTATTTCCAAGGTATGACAATAATAGACAAAGCCTTCTGCAATTGATTCGACAACTGAAATGAATAACTCAAAACTGATGCTTCGAAAGCGTAAAAAATGCACGTTTTCTTGGCGTTTTTCACTCATAACTCGCGAACGAAGGCTAAAATAAAAAATGTAGTATGACAGAAACCTTCCCGGGAATGTACCCAACAACTTCCCAAAGTTTCATGGCGATCGGATGAATGGTGTAGTAATGCATAAAGGACACACACACACACACACACACACACACACACACACACACACACATACATTCATTTTTATATATATAGATTAGCGTTAAATTGCGTCTTGCGTTTCTGTACAAGGATATGTGAATACTCCTAACTTTTATTTGGGCAGATGAAGTTATGTGACTTTCACATCAGATTTTGAAAATAAGTGTGTAGTGTGTAGTTTGTAAAAAATCAGCCTTGCCTTATGATTATTTAATAATTTAATTATTTTATTATTTAATAATTTTTTTAATATTTTTAAAATAATTCACTTTAATGTGAAAGTGTATCCATTATAATGTAGATGTTCATTATAACACTGCTGTGACATCGATTAATATCGAATGCCGAACAAACTCGAAGTCTCAATTCTGTCCGTGTTAATTTTAATTTTGTAAGTAATTAAATTTATTTCATTTCGTTAGTTTGACGTTAAAACGCCAAGAGAAGCCCCTAGGCTCGTTGTCGAGAAAACTGTTGTGTCTGTTATAGTTTGGCCATCCCTGATGTAAAACGCTGAGAATGTGAATCGTTCACAAACAGCTGACTGCACAGGAAGCTGTTTTGTGTGCAATTTCCGGTCGGCATATCGGCAGACTTGAAGATTAGACTGTCACAATATTACTGAGCTTCATATTGCGGGATTGCGCATTCATAATTGACTTGAAACCTCAGTTAGAAGTCTTAGTGGAAAGTAAGAAATTCCCTAAATGAAACATGTGGGTATGTGAAACCTCTCGTGCGTGCTGCCTAAATCTACTCAATGGCAATAAACAATTCCTCAACAAGCTAAAGGAATATTATATTTTTTTTATGGAACCCGGAGGTTCATTGCCGCGCTTACCTGAGCCCGCCATTCAACCCTATTCTGTGCTAACATCCCTCGCAAATCCCACTTCCCTTAAATCTATCCTAATATTGTTTTTCACCTACGCATAGGTCTTCCACGTGGTCTTTTCCCTTCGGGTCTCCCAGTGAAGTGCATTTGTAGATTCTCCACCACAATACCAACAACCAGAGACCAGATTTTAACCTTTAACCATGGACATGTATGAGTGACCCTTCACAG
This sequence comes from Ectobius pallidus, assembly GCA_964059195.1. Lineage (NCBI taxonomy): Eukaryota > Metazoa > Arthropoda > Insecta > Blattodea > Ectobiidae > Ectobius > Ectobius pallidus. The sequence goes on along the minus strand of CAXKWD010000005.1, from coordinate 184,230,567 downwards.
CTACTTCCTTACTTACTCAATGGCAATAGACTATTCCTAAGCAAGCTAAAGGAATATTATCTATTTTATGGAACCCGAAGTTCATTGCCATGCTTACATGAGCCCGCCATTCAACCCTATTCTGTGTTAACTCCATCCAACCATCCCTCGCAATTCCTACTTCCCTTAAATCTACCCTGTGGCACCTGTATAGCACACAACTGTAGTATAATAAATCCCTTTAGGCAGGCCTACAGGCTCAGGTAGATTTCGAAGTACTTTTGTTCTAAAGGTGTCTAACTATTATTTTTAATATTTCAAACTCTATTATTTTGGTAATTTTGTCCTTAGTCGGTCCTCTCACATTCCTTTCGGCAGGCCTTCAGGCTGAGGTATATTTTTTAAGTGTTATTGTTTTTAAAACATTCAAATCTCGCCTTATATGAGAGCTATCGAGAAACTAGTTATTGATTTGTAGAGTACTCATCAAGAGCTTTTCAACGATACTCCACAAGACGTAGTTTCAAAAATTACGAATATCCATCCCCCTACCCCCACTCGTACCCCCAAAACCCCCGAATCGTTGGTGTCACTGTGAACTCCTTAGGGAGTGCTCTGATTTAATCAAGCAAAGTTTCCCTCTATACTTCATAGGGGCCGAGATATAAATTTTGCAAAATATCAACCTCCTCCCCCGACCCCCCCTTTGGACCAATTTTGCTCATTAACGAACTTATCTGAACTGTTGGGCCTAGAAATAACATAATAAAATTTGGTTCAAATATCTTATTAATTACGGCCGCTAGCGGTAGTTCGTACTTAGGGAGGCATGAAACGTAAAGATATGAAAGAATTTTTCGGGAGTCATGACATGGTATCGATTGCAATAAGCAGATTTTCTTCGAAATTTACCTAAAAATACCCCTAAGCGTCAATATCACAGGAGTTTGTTAACACCTGACTGTTCTCTTTGCAATATCAGTGAGAGTATGTACGCCAGTCAGAATAGCAGTACACAGCCTTCGTTAGGTAACCATATAACTTCTAGGCCTATTTCACACTTGGTGAAAGAAGTCTCATGAAAGGTAATAGTTCTTTTGATTGTAATATGAATATTACGACTGAGGAAGATTAGAAAGCCACGTTGTCATGGCAACGGTCCGCTCCGTGGGGATTCACAGAGATTAAAGAGAACATGAAGCGATCGGCGTTTGTTTCTAGTTACGTTAAGTGTTGTGCTTACGTCATCCCTACTTTTGTTTTTATTGGGTTTTTCTCTTTTAGCAAATAGCAGTCTGTGAACTATTATTCCATCCATGGCTTATGCAGAGCCGTACAAGAAAATGAAATAAGGTTTTTATTTCCGTAGAGGCAATTTAGCTCTCGAGTCATTGACCAATCCATTGCAAGAACGTGTGGTATTTCAACCAATCACAATCACTTTTATTTTATCGCACCTACGTGCATTTGTTTTTATGTAAATTCACAAGGACTGAAACATCTTTACACCTGTAGCTTCTTTGATCAAAACAATTGGTCATTGAACACAACGATTGGGTATATGAAAATAATGTATAATTATTAATATGTGTGGTGAAGAGTTATAAATAATAAATAAAATATTAATAAAATCAGGTAAATTGATATAACAAAGTGCCAGTATGTTTTTGTTGAATCAATTATAATTGCAATTATGAAATAAGTTTTTTAAATCAGATTAAAATCGACCAACGTCAGCAGAACTACAGATTTGTGATACCTTGACAATCGCGCACTCACATAAAAATATACAAAAAAAAAAAAAAAAAATCCTTGTCAAATCGGCCGGCTCCGCGATTTGATCCAGGGACCTCCAGAATACGAATCCAAGACGTTACCATTCGGCCAACTCAGTCAGTTTGAGGATGCAGTTTGATAAGCATAAGTGAAGGAATAGTGTTGCTTGTCAAATCTCAATGTACTGCAACTTGAAATTCTTAAAATATGTCAACATTTCGCAAAATTCAGTGGCATATAACTCCGCTAATTATTTCACAGTAATGTACCTACTGTATATAACAGTATTCATGTAACTACATAAGCGAAGTAAACAAACTTCTGACTGCACTGCAGACAAAGCCCTCAAATGATTAAAAATGCGGCATTGTAGTTTTGACATGATTTTTAAAAAATGTGACATTTAATTAGTTGTTACTCTGGTACCGTTCAAACGATTAGGTCCAAAATTAATAGGCTTCTTGCCATGAACATTATAAATGTGTATACCAAGTTTCATGAAAATCCGATAAAGCGTATTTGAGTTATGGCGCTTTTAAATAAAAACACTAAATTGGGTTTGACGCCGTTACCAGTGAACCGATTTGGTTCAATATCAATAGGGTTCTTCCCATGGACATTATAAATGCGTATACCAAGTTTCATTAAAATCCGATAAAGCGTAGCCTATTTGAGTTATCATGCGTACAGACACACGGACATAAATTGTGGCATTTAATAATCAGAAAAAAATCCGTAATAGATATGCGTAAAAATGGCTGCATTGAACACAAAACATGCAAATACATGCAATATCAGAGTAATTATTTGAATGTCATATATCAGTTATGTAGATAAAATCGCTTTCATGAGATAATGAATATAATTTACATCGACAAATGAGGCGTTTACATGGGACAGCACTCAACCGTGAAATAGCGTTTATATTGAAATTCCCCATTAGGATAACAAATGCGTTACGATGTCCAGGCCCCCTGTGTATGGACTGTCTTCACTCACAAAGGAACAACTTCGTCACATCTTTCTCTCCCGGCCCACGTACAGCAGACAAGCACATGGAAGGCCTCCCCGGATGAGTGATCAGCCCAATGCCGGGGACACCTCCCAGATATGACCACATAACTTTTCTTCATATCATTAAATCAGATCACGAATTGGGATGGCAAAGATATTACTGTTGGCTAGTCATCTGAGCATTGCCAACATGGACACTATGAAAAATGGAGGAGAATTGTGGTGAAGAATAGAAAAAAAGTGTGCGTGGAACGTCACGCGACAGAAGTGAAACGTTTTAATTTTTGGATTTTTTCAATTTTGAATTATTGTATTTTTTAAATTTTGGATTGTTGGACTTTTCAATATTGGGTTTTTGGAATTTTTTCATTTTGGATTTTGGAATTTTTTCATTTTGGATTTTGGATTTTTTTAATTTTTGATCTTTTAATTTTTTCATTTTGAAATTTTTGATTTTTTAATTTTGTAATTCTTTTAATTTTGGAATTCTTTTAATTTTAGATCTTTGAATTTCATTTTCTGGATTTTTAATTTTCGATTTTTAAATGTTGGTTTTTTATTTTTTTATTTTGGATTTTTAGATTTTTTAATTTTGAATTTTCGATTTTTAATTTTTAGATTTTTTAAATTTTTTATTTTCGATTTTTTAATTTAAATTTTTTGGATTTTTTAACTTTTGGATAAGCCTAATCATTTAGCTGATTGTTTTCTTTGCTGTCCGTTTCGTCACACGTCACTAATTTCGTGACGATTTTGAGCGTTACACAAGCTCTCGATTTACTCCTACCGCGGCTAAAGAAGTTTCACTTCAAAAAGTAAAATAGACATAAAAATGAACAAATGGCGTCCTCAGAAGTGATCAATCCAGAACACAGTTCTTCTTAGAAAAGCAAACTGGATAGGTCACATCTTAGATAAACCCCAGGTCTTTTAAAAACAAGAACTCAACTGCTTCACGATTTAAAGGCGGAGATGGAGACAAAATCCAAGGATGTGCCCCTGGGGAGAAGCGTAGAGAAAGTTATATAACACATGACGTCATTACTTGTCTGATTTTATTATTATTATTATTCTTTGCCGGAAGCGAAATGTTTTTAAAAGCTTTCTCTCTCTTTATGAGTTTATTTCTGCTCGTGCGTTTCCCTTTTGTTTTTCTTTGTTCTATAATTAGTTTCTCCAACAACTACAAGTATGGATTTAAGAGAACAACTACCACAAAATACTTCCATTGTCTTCAGCACATCCCGTTCCCAACCAAAAGTGTCTATCGTCATAATTTTATCGTTTTCTTTCTATCACTTTTATTTTATAGCCTCTACCTTCACTTGTGAAACATCTTCATACCTGTACCGAATTTGATTAAAAAACAATCAATGAACACAGTGATTTGTAGGGACCGGATTTTTAGCTTTTTAAAAACACTGTTTTAGGTTTTCCATTAGGTGAAATAGTTTTTTTTTGTTCAAAATATCGTTTTTGGGTAGAATAATTGGTTTAATGAATTTGAATGTGCTACATAGGATTCAATACATAATACTTGTAAAGTTTAACTTAACAAAATTGACTTAAATTTGTGTAAATTTTCTTTAGGATAATGTTATACAATTGAAGAAAGAAAGCATAAACAATCAAAAGAAGCAGTGAAAATAAGATTGCCTCAAATTTCCTGGTTACAGTATATCACTAAATATCTTTCAAGATTCTCAACTGTGAAGTTATTTCTGTTATGTCTTAGTTAATAGTTAATACTGTATCTAGACACTACCCTTCTCAGGCTTCGAATCCGATGCTTCTAATTTAGTGAGTAAAATATTTTATGGTTGGATGTGGATAATGTGAAACTGATTATTTTCCTTTCTTCGGTTTTTACGCATGCTAACCGCACAACAGATCAATTAGGGACGAAAACTTCCCCCTTTTCTAGAAAGGTAAATAACACTTACGTGTTTCTGCCAGGCTTGACAAAATATTCTTTTGACATCGGTCGTGAAATTCAGGTCGTCGCCAATCCACTGCCGGAATAAACTCTATTTCATTTGTTTCAGCATAATTAACACGTCTACTTAAAACTCACAGTGTAACCACTCAGTATGAATAACAGGGAAGTACTAAAGGCAAACAAGCGCTTTAAAACACAGAAATCTATATCCTTGTTCTTACACGGCAACAATGGTTGTTCGTATTAATATTTTAAAAGGAATACGCCGATACTCTTACACTTCCTCTCTAGATACTGTCCATCCTAGACGACAATGGGTTGAATGAACTACTGGTGGTATTAATTTCTACCCGACAAAAATTATTGTCTCTCCGCAAAATATAGATTTCTCAACCGACAAACAAAAAAGACAAAAAAGTAGCCTAAATTAGATATTTTAGGTTTTATATCCCGTTAGGTATATTTAGGTTTTTATACCCGATTTAGGTATTTTTAGGTGCCACAGAATTAATGTGGGTGAATCCTATGGACATGATTCGAAAAAGTGTATGAGCGCTTTTTGTTTTGGAAGTAAGGAAAAAAATAGGTAAAAACCTAAGAATCCGATCCCTAGTGATTTGGTATACATAAGCTGCATATGAGATATCGACATAATGCATAATGGTTGTATTGCGAAATATGTATTTCACACTAGCTTATAACTACCCTTCGGAGAGGTCATACAAATATTTTTAATAATAATAATAATAATAATTCTTGAGGAATAGTTTATACTTAAGCAGTAATTTATTTTGAGGAAAGTGTAATTCATATTATTCAAGTTGTAAATTTGTCACGTGTGTGAGTCTGCTTATCTGATTGGCCGGCAAAATATTGAAAGAAAACTTTTTTTCTCTCTGTAAAAATGGTTTGTGTACACTGCAGCGATTCTGATTTAAACAAAATAATTATTTTTATCTTTTAATTAACATTTCATGTGCATCATGTATACGAAATTAATTTCCCCAAAGCTCTCGTAATTTCCCTTTGTGGAGGATACTTATAAACTCAGCAATAACAGCGGGGAAGCGGAAATGTTTGACGAGAGAAAATACAGCTTAATGGGAGTAAGACACCAAAACTCAAGCATGGCCTGCTATGATGTTTGTTTAAGCAGAGGGACTAAAATACACTCCCAACACAATCTTTATATGTTGCTATGGTAACAATAATCAATCTCTTTTACTTAAGCAAAGCCTGTTATACTTTATATTTAAGTAGAGGGCCATGACTACAATACAATTATCTGTTGCTATGGTAACAATGCCCTAATCATTCTTTTTACTTAAGCAAGGCCTGTTATAATCATTTTTATTTAGGAAGAGGGCCATGAGTTGGTATATTGCGCATGAGAAGAGGCTCTGCAAAGTCATCAAGTGAATTGCAAGTTTCCTGATGGCGTGCCGACTTTAATATACAGGGTAATTAAAAGTAATTATTCTTAATGATTACTTAACTACCTTCGTGCAGTCATCACCACAAGTTTCTAGAAATCCTCACCTCTTCACCACCCACACTAGCGCCATCTATCTACATTAGTACGGCATTCGACACACGTTTTCTGGCATATTCGTGCCATCAAGAAGTCACTCCGCAGCACTTAACTTATACAGGCTAGAACCCGGTATGGTTGTAATGTCCTCTATCATATTCATTAAAGTTGAATATTAGTTGAAATTATCACACGCCATAAATACATCAACAATAGAAAACAAACGCACATCAATAGCAAGGATTTTTATGACCGGGCTCCCACTGTTATTGTCCAGATAACATTCAAGATGGATATATATGCATTCATGATCCACATATTATTGTCTCTGGGTTCAAATCCCAGTGTCAGAGGAATTTTTCTCCTATAATATTATCAAATGACCAAGGTTCATATCTCGCCGGAGACTAATTTCCCTCAATAGATTGTATCTGTTGATCGAGATATGTGAAGATATGTGAATATATTTGAAGAACCGATGAGTGATTTTATTGATCATACATAGAATGTTCGAAGTTTACGTCTCTATTAAAGTTGTTAGAGCCATTAAAAAAAAAAAAAATTAAAAAATGTTTTCATGAAAAATTCCCTTAGTTGTAGAAACCAAATTCTAGGCGGTTAGATGTCATTCCAACAAAGTTAATTAAGAAGTACATGTATTGAACAGTTTACCCGCTTGTTAAGGTGTATTCATAAACTTGTTTTATTTTTAACTAGCATGTGCCCGCGATAATTATTTCAAAAATTAAAAATTAAGAGCATAATAGTTAAATCATTATATTTATTAACACCTAAATCACGTGGACTACATACCACGATTAGATAGCGTCGCCTGGTAAAAGCGACCTCAGATTCGAGTTCCTTGGTCCAGAAAACCCCTGTATAGTGAGTTTCGTCCAAATAAAACAATGTTTGACCATATTAGGGCTTACAACATTCAAGCGATCGCGAAAGTTTTATTTCCAAGGTATGACGAAAATAGCCAAAGCCAACTGTAATTGATTTGACTGAAAACTGATGCTTCGAAAACGCAAAAAATACACGTTTTCTGCCCGTTTTTCACTCATAACTCACGAACGAAAGCAAAAATTAAAATTCCGGCTTCGAGATGCATTTTCCGACCCTTCAGTCCACCTATGTTTAAAATTTCAGATATCTGCTTTCAGTAGATTTCGCTGGGCATCGCGGACAGACAGACAGACAGAAGAAAGACAGACAGACAGTTCCTTTTATTAATATATAGATGAGTTAAATTACTTGTATAAAAGATTACTTCCTTAATATCTTTTGAGACAAATATGTATCAATGGCATTACGAAATAGACCGAACGCTGTTTTAGCATAGAATATGTTTATTTTATTTCTTAAAGTTTGGAGCCTCGTAAAAATAGAAGTGTGAGAAAATGGTTTAAAAAGTTTGTCAATAACGCTGCTTTCCACTGTACCACTTGATCACAATAACCCCTACAAGCAGGCAACCCACTTTACGGCGCTGCTTGTTTGGTTGCATAGCTTCAGGCGGAGCAAAGTTTCGCAGTTTTTGTTTATAGCCATCACTTTCATGTGTTTCGGCGTTGGCATAAACTTCAAAGAGATAACACGATCTTAGGTTACTGTTTTCTCCCTGCAAATCTAGGTTCTAGGTAATTATAATATTCAAAGATTGCTAAGATTGTGAATGATAATATTTATATTGCACTAGCTTAAAAGACCCGGCGTCGCCCCGGGTTTTGTATTTTGTAATTGGAAATTAGCTTATGAAGGATTTTCAATTTTAAATTCTAGGTCCTTATATAGGCATTTATAATTTGAAATAGGAAGAACGACTTATTACACTCAAACTATTCCCTCGGAAAACGCTTGATATAGTTTTTTATGGCTCATAGAGGATCTAGAATGTTGCATCCCATCGCTTGTACAGTGCACAGCAAGCCTGGTAGAGGTTTAAATAAGAAGAAACAGAAATTCCTGTAACATAAAATTGTAATATCGAGGCGGGAAATTTCCCACTCTTATGTTACCATAAAACCGTTTTGGAGATGAAATTAAACAGAAAGCATTATCACTTTCATACTTTTCTCTCCAAAAACCTGCGATATAATATAATAATATACACATTACCATACCTCGTTTTGTTTTCTCTATGTCCAGGGTAGAGAAAGTTATGTGATTCCATTATTTTAGTGGATTTCATTCTGTAATATTTATTTATAACATGATTTATTTTGATAACTTCTCTTATTTGTCAAAAGTGCATTTCATTTGTTTTTTCCAAGCCCACCTGATAACCATTTGGCAACAATATATTCTGTGATTTGGAATGGATAATTCTATGTAAAAAGGGATTAAGTATTTTCAAAAACATTTAATTTTTGGCATTTAGAATCAGAATTTTTCAAAATCCTTTCTTAGTGAGCACCTACATTATGAAGCGAAGGTACTGTCAAAATTCCAAGTCTCTACCTGTTATAGTTTAGGCTGTACGTTGATTCCTGTCATTCAGTCAATCAGTCAGTCATTCATTCAGTCAGTCAGGACAAAGCCTTTTATATATATAGAGATTCACTACATGTACTGTGAGCCTTTGGGATGCGAACCATTGCTGGTGTTGCTTATCGTATGTTTGTGCATATTTTATTAATTTGTCACATTTTAACGGCATATTTGTGACATATTTTAAATATTTTGTATTTCTCTGTTAATTCAAACATTTACAGCATATTTGGCTAAGTGAATGTTTTGAGAACAGGCTATACGATAACTGTACATAGCCTAATGTTTTCGGAATCTATATTAACAAAAGGAAGTATCTGTCTTTCTGTCTGTCCGCGATGCCCAACGAAATCTACTGAACGCAGAAAACTGAAATTTTAAACATAGGTGGGGTGAAGGGTCGGAAAATGCACCTCGAAGCCGGAATTTTAATTTTTGCTTTCGTTCGTGAGTTATGAGTGAAAAACGGGCAGAAAACGTGCATTTTTTTAGTTTTCGAAGCATCAGTTTCAGTAATAAATTTCAATATCAAATCACTTACAGTTGGCTTTGGCTATTTTTTGTCATCATACCTCATACCTTGGAAATAAAAGCAACGCGATCGCTTGAATGTTGTAGCTCACGCTGGTCGATTCATTTGTTTATAATGTCAAGGCACGCAGACATATGGAATTTTCAACCTACACCGAAGAGGATTATTAGTATTATTATTATTAGTGGGATAATCAATATAGGCCTAAATATGGTCAAACGTTGTTCGATTTGGACGAAACTCACTATACAGGGGTTTTCTGGGCCAAGGACCTCGAATCTGAGGTCGCTTTTACCAGACGATGCTATCTAATCGTGGTATGTAGTCCACGTGATTTAGGTGTTAATAAATATAATGATTTAACTATTAGGCCTATGGTCTTAATTTTTAATTTTTATAATATTAAAGTAACGTTTCATGCCATTAATCAGCACTTTACTAAAATTTGTTGCGTTGATCAAGTTTTTTTTCATTAAGTTTTGTGATGTAATTTATACAACTTCTACTATTCGTGTAAGCTTATCGGCAGAATTGAACTGTTATATAATTCTAGAAATCCGCCACTGACACCTCAGCTGATGAAATATGAATGAGGGTGCCGTACTCCAGTCCTCATTATGCGAGATTTCACGAGAAAGCGCGAGAGAAATGAAAACACGGATCAGCTGCCTTGATCTTGTATCTGAGGAATTAACTGCTGCCGTCATAATATCTTTTAACTAGCATTGGTTGGTATGGTAACATTAACCAATTCGTGCCATAATCAGTCCTTTTAGTTAAGCATGGCCTGTTAATAATTTTTATTTAAGTAGAGGGCCATGACTAAAATACAATTATGTGTTGCTATGGTAACAATAATCAGTCTCTTTTTATTTAAGCATGGCCTGATGTAATTTTTATTTAAGTAGAGGGCCATGACAAAAATACAGCCCCGTCACAATCATTATCTGTTGCTATGGTAACAATAAACTAATCAATTTCGTTTACTTAAGCATGATCAATTATAGTTAAATTTAAGTAGAGGGCCATGATTAAAATACAGTAGTAGTTTTCTTGCCAAAGGATTTTCTTAAGTCATTCTGTCTCTATAGCTGATAGAAACGCGGAGAATTAAAGAGCTAAGAAAAAAAGTGGTACAAGTGACATCAGCCTAAAATTTTATTTCAAGTGATAAAACTACTCTCAGATGTGTGAATAGCTCCAGAAAAAAAAAGTGGCTTTTATTTTTAAATTGAAGAATAATGAACATATTTTCCAGCTTTTCACTTTTCACTTTGCACAAATGATGTGATGTAAAGAGTGGTCTTGTTCGCTCCATGGCCACCTGTGTCTGGTAATTAGCGGGAAGAATTACAAAGCCACTTCTTCAGCTTGTATTATCACTTCCTGGAATTCAGGACTTCCTACGTGTTCACTTAACGTTTCCATGGAATGTTCTAGCCATCATCAGTGCATAAATTAAATTTTAAACCATTGGAAGGCATTAGCCCATGATTAGGGACATTAACTGCCTTCCATATATTAAGAATTTGGCTCTCACATTAAACAGTTCGTACGTCAAGTGTTGAAGTCTATTCTTGATATTGAATAGAGAGGGCCTTGGCTACAATGCAGTCAAATGTTTTTACAAATTTACTCCTTGCTTTAGATGTACAAATTTAACAGAGAAAGTATGTCAAATTATAGCTATAACTTATATTAATTTTAAAATATTATTTAAATAGCAGGCTCAACATGCGTTTATTGCAAACTAGCATGTGCCCGCGGCTTCGCCCGCGATAATTATTTCAAACATTAAAAATTAAGAGCATAATAGTAAAATTATTATATTTATTAACACCTAAATCACGTGGACTACATACCACGATTAGATAGCGTCGCCTGGTAAAAGCGACCTCAGATTCGAGTTCCTTGGCCCAGAATACCCCTGTACAGCGAGTTTCGTCCAAATCGAACAATATTTGACCATATTTAGGCCTATATTGATTATCCCTCTTCCGTGTAGGTTGAAAATTTCATGTTTACGGGCCTTGACATTCTAAACAAATGAATCGTCCAGGGCGGGCTTAGGAAATGAAGCGATTCATTTATTTCCAAATCATGACAAAAGTAGACAAAGCCTTCTGCAATTGAAATGTATTACTGAAAACAAATGCTTCGAAAACGCAAAAAATGCACGTTTTCTGCCCGTTTTTCACTCATAACTCGCGAAGGAAAGGTAAAATTAAAATTCCGGCTTCGAGGTGCACTTTCCGACCCTTTAGTCCATCTATGTTTAAAATTTCAGATCTCTGCGTTCAGTAGATTTCGCTGGGCATCGCAGACAGACAGACAGACGGAGGAAGACAGACACTTCCTTTTATTAATATAGATAGATAGGAACATACGCCGCACGTTAGATTTAGGCAGCAGTCACAAGACATTTACTGAGTGGAGACTACTAGAGTTTTTTTCCACGCAAGTAAATAATTTTCTCAAAAAAACTTTAACCGAGTATTTTCTGTACTGTACACATCAGCAGAGGAAACTATAAGCAAATTACATACAAACATAAGTGCCTCACGCCTTGTTTTATACAGATAGAAGGTATATGTTGTAATTATGCCAAAAACAATAAATTAGGGTTTATAAATCTGTGGATATTTCAAATATTTCAGTTGATATTAAACATAAATAATAATGACTACAATATTCTTGTAGGAATGAAATTAAATATGTATTATATGCACCATTGGTAGCACTTATTACTAGGGACCGGATTCTTAGGTTTTTACCTATTTTTTCCCTTACTTCCAAAACAAAAAGCACTCATACACTTTTTCGAATCGTGTCCATAGGATTCACCCACATTAATTCTGTGGCACCTAAAAATACCTAAATGGGGTATAAAAACCTAAATATACCAAAGGGGGATATAAAACCTAAAATATCTAATTTAGGCTCCTTTTCTGTCTTTTTTGTTTGTCAGTAGAGAAATCGATATTTTGCGGGGAGAGAATAATTTTTGTCGGGTAGAAATTAATACCACCAGCGTTTCATTCAACCCATGGTCGTCTAGTTTGGACAGTATCAAGAGAGGAAAAGAATACCGGCGTTTAAAATATTCGTACGAACGATTGTTGTCGTGTATGAACAAGGATATAGATTTCTGTGTTTTAAAGCGCGTGTTTTTTCTTTGCCTTTAGTACTTCCCTGTTATTCATACTGAGTGGTCATACTGTGAGTTTTAAGAAGACGCGTTAATTATGCCGAAACAAATGAAATCGAATTTATTACGGCAGTGGATTGGCTACGACCTGAATTTCACTATAGATGGCAAAGTAATATTTTGTGAAGCCTGCAAGAAACACGTAATTATTATTTACCTTTCTAGAAAAGGGGGAAGTTTTCGTCCCTAGTTGATCTGTTGTGCGGTTAGCATGCGTAACAACCGAAAAAAGGAAAATAATCAGTTTTACATTATCCACATCCAACCACCAACTTTACACAAATTTAAGTCAATTTTGTTAAGTTAAATTTTACAAGTATTATGTATTGAATCCTATGTAGCACATTCAAATTCATTAAACCAATTATTCTACCCGAAAACGAAATTTTGACAAAAACCTAAAAAAAACTATTTAACATAATGGAAAACCTAAAACAGTGTTTTTAAAAACCTAAAAATCCGGTCCCTACTTATTACATCATGGTAGCTCGAATCGATTCATGGATGGTTGATTCACAGTATGCCGTGATCTCACAACTTTTAGTTTTGTTTTTTATACAACAAAGCACGAAAGTAATTATTATTTGTATAATCCGTTACATTTTATTCATGGAAAAGTCTTAATAAATCCAACTCGAGTTGACGAGTTTCGTCAGATAATTGTAGACTTAAATAGTTCAACCAGACTTCAAAAGCTCATTCACTGGAAGTGATATAAAAGATGTGCCTACTATTCAACATAAGACACGAAAAGTATTTATAAATTGCATGTTATGAATATATAATAACTTTCCGTCTGCATCTTTTACGTTGGATTTGTGTTTAACGTGTGACTTACAGGCGGCCGTGGCTATAATGATATATTGGTAGGAGGCGCTGGAAAACAATACAGGAAGTGTGTTACATTGATCACCATGGATACACACTGTCACTTGTTTTGTGGTTCATACGAACTGGGTTAAGGTAGTATGGAGTATTGATTGCTAAGACATAGCTAATCTAAGCGAGTCAATTCAGACACCAAGAGTTTGCATTCAGACTTCTGTTACTAGTCTCTTAGATTTTTTTGCACGACGTAACTAATTAGTGGTATACTTACGAATATTGTTGCCGTGGATCGTAACTTGACATTCCCACAGGCAATATGGTTGCTATGAAAACAAAAGAATTCTCCGTGCGGTAAAAATTACAAAAAGCACATGTGCCGTAAGTAAAATCATGATAGTACAAGCCTTTATGGAAGACCGGAACCAAGGCTCCCCTGCTGAGACTGCTTTAACAGGACAAATATTCGGTCCCCATAACAACAAACACATGCGAATCACTTTCTGAAATATAACATCCATCTTCAGTAGTATATATACATAATATTTTTCAGCTAATATCCAATTAATATAATTAAATTGATATAAATAATCATCGTGCAAAAAATAGCATGCAATACTCGTGCCGTAAGCGCTTAACGGATCTCTGAAACTGAAAAAATTCGGCGCAAGCGCCTTGTTTTTTCAAACTCTGTCCTCGATCCGTATGCACCGCTTACGGCACTTGTATCGCAATATACTATTTTAGTTCTAGGGACTTTTTTTTTGCCAATGTTTAGTTACTTTAGCCTGTTTGTGCCGAAAGCTTGGTTACTGTATGAGGTTAATTGTAATTGAATAAAAAAAAGTGCTTAGATATAGAATAGTGGAGGGCCTATATTTCTCTCTCTATAAAAAATGCTTTGTCCTGACTGACAGATTATCAACGTAGAGCTTAAACTATAATAGGTAGGGATTTGGAATTTTGACAGTACCTTCGTTTCATAATGTAGGTGCTCACTAAGAAAGGATTTTGAAAAATTTTGATTTTAAATGCCAAAAATCAAATGTTTTAGAGGAGACGTAATACCTTTTAACACAGAATTATCAAATCCAAATCACAGTCCATGACAACAGTGCATTGTTGACAGTGGTCACAGGTAGGTTTGGAAATAAATGAAACAGGACTTTGACAAATTAGAGAAGCTGTAGATATAATTCATCTAATTCACAATGTGATGCAGTCACATAACTTTCTCTACCCTGGACATAGAGAATACCATACGAGGTATGGTAATTTGTATGACTTATTACATCCCAGGTTTTTTGGGAGAGAAGTATGAAAGTGATATTGGATTTCTTTTTTATTTCATCCCCGAAACGGTTGTATGGTAACATGAGAGTGAGAAATAAAATATTTCTCAAAGACAATACAATTTTATGTTACCGGAATTTCTAGTTCTTATTTTTTGAACCCCTACCAGGCTTCGTGTGTAGAAGCGATGGGATGCAAAATTCTAGATCCTCTATGAGCCATAAAAAACTATATCAAGCGGTTTCTGAGGGAATAGTTTGAGTGTGATAAGTCGTTCTTCTTCGTTTCAAATTTTTGATACCTATATAAGGACTTGAAAATCGAAAGTCCTTGATAAGTTAATTTCGAATTACAAACTACAAAATCCTAACGACGCGGGGCCTTTTAAGCTAATTTTAAATATAGCTCAATTGAAAACTGGGAACATCATAATAGCAGGGCACATCATGAGAGGAAAACTTCTGCTGGATGTCATCGAAGGAAAAATAAAAGGAACAAGAAAAATTAGCAGAAGAAGAATTGAGATTCTGGATGGCATAAAGAAAAGAAGCTATAGAGGGATAAAAGATAGGAAGAGAATGGACCTGCCTAATGAAAGTCTTGTGAGTGCGATGACGTCACTGGCGTGTTTGCATTATTCCTGCAATCGATTCCCTCGTAATTGAAAACATGATCCACATTAGCATTGCAAACGTGACAGCCTTTTGTGCATTCGGGTCATAGCAAGCATTGAGTCTACACGGAAATACCAGCTCAAATATTCTGTTAGTTATAGCATCTTTAATATTTATTTATTGAGAACAGTTACTGGGGGAATATTATAGGAGAAAAATTCCTCCGGCACTGGGACTTGAACCCAGGGCATATGACATAACTTGTCTGTCAGTGAGATAGACCATTTAAGGCAATCAGTCATTGGAGAGAGGTTCCATCTGGCGCTCTGAAGTGGTAGAGCATTGGCGCGAATAGCCAAAGGTCCTGGGTTCGAGTCCCAGTGCCGGAGGAATTTTTCTCCTATAATATTATCATGTAATGACCAACAGAGGCAATAATCTGTGGCTCATGAATGCTTATATAGTTACCGGGGGGTTTGAATTGCACAATGATCTTACAGCCATTTCATAAAATATGGGAATTTTTCCCTCAAAGAGAGAAGTTATAAAGTTATTGTAATTGGGTGGTCAAAAATAAACAATAAATGTAATAAACAAAAATAATTTTCATAATATGCTAGAATGTCCCGGCCGGGAATTACGAAATGGCTGCTTCACAGACTTCTGGGAACACCTTACTTGTAGTTCTGTGGACAGACAGATTGCGTTGGCCAGTTAAAACCGCCGCCATCTTGAACATACTCTGGAGGTGGGTTTCTGAGTTGTGACCATTTCTTAGTGAATTTCTTCACATTTGTCATTGTTTATTTCTAGGCGCCATTTTGTTAGCCATTCCTCTAATAGACGTATTGTTCGGCGTATTTTGTTTGCCTTGACTGATTGTCCAGTGATCAATGTACTTGTATGTTTGCTACTATTATATTGTCACCGAAGAGGAATATCATTTATAAAGATGTTGAACAGACTGGGCCCAAGATACATCCTTGTGGCACCACTTTTGATATCTTTTAGGTCAGAATGTTTGTTTTGCTAAGATGGTGGTAGACGAGTACGTTGCAGATATTCTCAATTCGATTCCGATCCACACCAGTTGAACTTCGAACAGGCGTGCCATAATAGTAAAATGAAATTTCCCTCGCAATAAAAACTCTGAATTAAAGCCTGGCAGGCTGTAGTGGCTATAAATATCCCGCTTAACAAGTCTGATGGCTTATAAATATTAAACAGGGCAGTAAAGCGAACAGCTACGTCAGGTAATATTTCAATACACTTAACATGGGCTGAACTTTGACTTCGTTTTTTCGGCGATCATTTTTTTACTTTCCCGTCCGTAATTTGATTATTATGCCTGAAATATTAAGAAAACTTAAAAATAATTATATTTAAAGACATGTCTGTAACGATTTTAACTTAATAAAAATTTGAAATTGGAAACTCTTATTTGTGACTAATGAAATGGCTATATCAGTTTCTCTGCAAAAATGACTTAAGGGGTACTTTACTCGTATCCATTTTCATTTTTCTAGATTATATCCATTACAGTAGGCGATACATGAAAACCTATCACAGTAAAGTTGTAGAAAAATTTAAAATGAAGATTTTTTGTTAAACACATTTCTTTATAAAATTAATACGTACCAAGATTAAAACGAAATAAAATCAGGTAAACTGATGTAAAAAAGTGCCAGTATGTTTTTGTTTAATCAGTTATGACTGCAATTATGATATGCAGAATATGTTTTTTTTTTAATTGATTTCCAAGTTAAGCTCCAGATTTATTCATTAAGCAGGGCTTACGGAAGAAGAAAGGTCTACCATCTCGGCCACCTGGGTCATTTTAACGGTCTAGTTGGATAAGCGCATGTAAAACAATAGTGTTTTTTGTCATAGCTACCTGTATTTTAATTTCCAAGGCCTTATAAGATCACAGTAAAACAATAGGCTATGTTGTCAAGATAACTGATTTTCATTTTTTTAATAAATTCTTTCGAATACGTATATTGCCATAAAATAGGCACTAAATTGAGCATTACTCCGAAACAGGTCAACCGATTTTATCCATTATGAATAGACGTCTTCCCACGGACATTGTAAATGTGTATACAAAGTTTCATAAAAATCCGGTAAAGCTATCTCCATTACATTGGACGATACATGGAAACCTATATTGTGTTCCTATATGGAATTCCATCTCCCCTGAATACAATTGCCTTTGTGTATGTGTGTGTGTGTAGGAAATTGCACATCTTGATGATCGCTATAAATAAAAATAATTTCATTTCTCGCGATATTGTTTAAAACGTTTCCACAAACTTAATTTAATTAGAGATAAAACTTGTATTTGAAACAGTTTTTCGTATAAAATCTGAAGGGTATTGTTGGTGCCATTTTAAGAAGACCTCGTCCCAAACCATCGTCCATCTACAAAACAATATAATAGCACTGTTCCCTAACCCGTCAAAGAACAGGTGCTCTTATAGTCGCTTGGGTTTCCCCATTGTTGCCGCTGTCATTCACCACTTCTCAAGTGAAGTGAACGTGATGTGGTACGTATCTGCCAACATTGTACTGGATTGCAGACAAGTGTGAATACGCATAGTTACCTTTCTATTGACGGGTCGAAGGGGATTAGGGTAGCAGCAGTTAGAGAAAGTGCTTGGGGGGAAAGTCTTTAAGAAGTAGCGCCCACAATAGTCACATTTCCTGATATAATAATCAAGAGACAACTGAATGGCCACTCTCACAATGCAGCCAGTTTAGACAAACTCGTGTGATAACGCCTGACTGCTGCGATTAGACTAGCCCGCCGCTCTACTAATAGCAAAGTGTTAAGTAGTGTCATGGTTCCATGTCAGTAAGCAGGATGTCTTTGTATTCGATAAATAGTCACAATAAATATAATTCCAGGTGCGGATCTTTCGTTTTCACCTTTGAAAATATGTAAGTTAAAATTTACACTGCAAGAATTATGAAAAAAAAATAACAATTTTAAAAATCCCTTTAAGCAGACCTACAGGCTGAGGTAGATTTAGAATTGCTTTTGGTTTAATTTATTGTCGCTGCGCAGCACTCTTCTTCTTTAGCGTTGGCATGACAAACCCGCAATAACAACTGCAAAAAAGAGGAAAGAGCATTTTTTCAAACATTCAAATCTTACCTTATATGAGAGCTATCGAGAAACTAGTTATTGATTTGTAGAGTACTCATCAAGAGCTTTCCAACGATACGTACCCCACAAGACGTGATTTCAAAAATTTCGAATTTCCATCCCCCCACCCCCACTCGTATCCCCAAAACCCCCGAATCGTTGGTGTCACTGTGAACTCCATAGGGAGTACTCTTCATTTATTCAAACAAAGTTTCCCTCTATTTTTCATAGGGGCCGAGATATACATTTTTCAACATTTCAACCCCCTTCCCCGACACCCCCCTTGGGCCAATTTTGCTCATTAACGAACTTGTCTGAACTATTGGGCCTAGAAATAACATAATAAAATTTGGTTAAAATATCTTCAAAATTGCGGCCGCAAATTTTGAACGGGCGGTGGTTTCGTACTTAGGGAGGCATGAAACGTAAAGATATGAAAGAATTTTTCGAAAGTCATGACATGGTACCGAAATCTACCTTAAAAAATATGTTACCATTGATACCCTCCTTAAAACTGGCTGTATTGAGTTTTCCTAGACCGTATTTCAGGTAATAGCCTAGTTTGTTACATGAACCGTCTTATATCGATAACTTGCTCTCTTAAAGAACGCCTGATAGTAGGGCAACACACAATACAGTAATGCAAATGGAGTTGCATGAACACGAATCTTCAGGGGTGTCTGTCACGAACACAACCAAGTATACAAAACACAGCAAAAAATAATAATAGGGAGAAGATTGAGGGTAAAAATGAAATCAAGTCACGAATTCAGAGTGATGTATATATCGGAAGCCTTTATCACGATCGGATCTACAGGGGGGAATAATTGCATTGGGTCAAGGCTTTCACGAATGCCAGCAGGGGGGAGCCACCGTCTTCATTTATAATATATTTGTGTCTTGATTCCTGTGTTTCCCAGGTTAGATATTGCGAATTTTTTTGGCCGTAAGGTTTTCCGCAGTGGGATTACGGCGTTCTGCATGCGAAAGTGCAATTAATTGCAGTTAAGAATTGAGGTTTTAATTGCTTTGTTAGGGATTTGACTTCTTGTAACATTTCAAAATGATTTGCACAGCTGAGAAATAAGTTTTATATTTTAAACGTTAGAGTCAAATACTAGCGGGGAGTTTGCAGAGAACTGTCATCTCGATTTGTCTAATTTCATTATAATACAGGGTGTTTATAAAGTCACTTACCTTTTTCCACTTATACACTACTAGCTTAAAAGGGTTTTGTAATTTGTAAATTCGAAAATAACTTATGAAGGACTTTCGATTTTCAAACTCTAGGTCTTTATATAGGTATTTAGAATTTGAAATGAGGAAGACCGACTTATCACACTCAAACTATTCCCTCAGAAAACGCTAGATAAAGCTTTTTATGGCATATAGGAGATCCCCGCGGCTTCGCCCACGATAATTAATCAGAAAATTAAAAATTAAGAGCAAAATAATCAAAATATTATATTTATTAACACTTGCACGCGAAACACTAATATATTCTTCTTCTTCTTCTGGCAGACAGCTCTTATAGTCTAGCTAGTGCCTCCTTAATGATGATAGCCCATTCTTTTCTGTTTTCAGCCATTCTCCTCCATCTTCTAATCCCCATACTATAAGTCCTTCTCCACACAATCCAACCATCTTAATCTTGGTCTACCCCTATCTCTTCTCCCTCCAGGTTTGCCTTCAAAAATCTTTTTAACAGACCTGCCTTCATCCATGCGCACCACATGTCCGGCCCATCCTATCCTTTTAGCTCTAACAAGTGTTACTATGTTAGGTTTTTTATATAGCGATTTTTATTCCTTATTTGAACGTATTCTCCACCCCTCTTTGTCTTTAATCGGTCCATATATTTTCCTTAATATTTTTCTTTCCCATCTTTCCAACTGAGCCATTATGCTTTCCGACATCACCCAAGTTTCACATCCATACATCACAACAGGTTTTATTATTGTGTTATAAATCTGTAGTTTAGTTTGCTTAGACAGGTATCTTGTCCTCATAGTTCTGGCCAAGGCAGACTAAACGATTAATATAATTAATGAAACAGCTAAAATCCGATTTTGAAGTGAATTCCACGATTAGAAAGCAACGCTTGGGAAAAACGACATCAGATTCCAGTTCTCTGGCCCAGAAAACCCCTGCACAGTGAGTTTCGTCTAAATCGAACAATGTTTGCTCGTTTAGGCCTATATATATTCATTATCCTTCCGTGTAGGGTGAAAATTTCAGATGTTTGCGTGCCTTGACATTATAAACAAATGAATCGACCAGCGTGGGCTTACAACATTCAAGCGATCGCGATGCTTTTATTTCCAAGGTATGACAAAAGTAGACAAAGCCACCTGTAATTGATTAGTGTATTAGTGAAAACTGATGCTTCGAAAGCGCAAAAAATGAACGTTTCCTTCCCGTTTTTCGTTCATAACTCGCGAAGGAAAGCTAAAATTAAAAATGTAATATGCCGGAAACCTTCCCGGGAATGTACTCAACAACTTCCCAAAATTTCATGGCGATCGAATGAATGGTGTAGTAATGCATAAAGGACAGACAGACGTACATTCGTTTTTATATATTTTTTATATTCGTCTGGTAGGAGCTGGTTTGTGAAATTTGCACGTGAAATTGTCCCACGCTTTATCATACGTCATTCCACGCAGTCGGTAGGAAACAACAGCTATTTTTCTACTATTGTGTACATTGCTTTAGATTATCTGCAAAATTTTTAGTGTTAAAACAGAAATGGTAAGAGACTTTATAAACACTCTGTATATTATTTTATGACTGATTCCTATGTTTTCCAGGTTAGGTGTAGCGTAAGGTTTTTCCAGTTGAATTTCGGGGCGTTGCACGCGAGAGTGTAATTAATTACAATTCTTATTTATTTAGAAGGTTTTTGACGCCATTTAATGTGTCAAATTATTGAGAATTCTAAACTAAAATATTAATCATTCAAGTGTCTTATTTATTAGGTTTGCGCTTGATCTTCAAATAACAGCAGCGAGATTTCAAGTTGCTAACTTGATTTATGTAAGCGAGCTCCTGTTTTCTCAGTTAAATATTACGCGTTTTTTTTTTTGCCATGAGGTTTGCCGCAGTGGAATTATCATTGCGTGCAGAATTCTAATTAATTGCCCTTAGTTAGTGCTTTATAATTACTGCAGAAGTATTTGCCATTGGAAAAGAGTTCACAGTGCTTTGGGGTTGCATAGCAACTAGTGGTGAGATAATAAACGAAGTAAAGACACGGGTAAGATTGAAATTAGAAACTACAGCTTTCACCCACAAAATACGAGAACTTTTGCTTTCACCGTGAGAAATTTGACATTCAAAATGTGTAGTGAATTTTAAATTTGTCACTTTTTATCAAACTGAGTCTATTTAATAATCATATGCAAATATTTTTGACTTAATGAGTGTTTTTCACGTGACGGATAGCAAAGTTGGTACCAATGTATTTTATAGCACTAGTGTGTGTTCTGCTTTTAATTCAAGCTGTCTGAAGAAATAGTTTTACTTCTTTAACCGGAAGAACCATTTCCATGACAATTTGACCAAATTTTGTAGCCTACGCAACCTGTCACATAATATAGACCAGAACAATGTGTTCTTTTTAAATATTTTGTCTGCAAAGAATAATTTTGGTCTTAAAATATCTTGAAACCTGTTACATGAATTTAAAAAATCTGATGTGAAAGTCACATAACTTCCTCTGCCCAAATAAAAGTTAGCATTTTAGTATATATAAGAGGCCTAAGTATCCAGCCTGAAATTAAAAAAAAAATAGTTTAACAAGTAAAGTTGCCAGTATTCACATATTATCCTTGTACAGGAAAGCAAGACACAATTTTACGCTAATTATGCTATTTATTTATTTATTTATTTAATCAAAAATGAACATTACAGGTATACACCCAATTACAATGTTCATGACTATACTAGCAATACATCATGTGCTTACAATAACACAAATGTGAAGTAGATATTATAAAAAGTAGAAAAGTTAGGATAATGACCAATGTAAGGTAAGAAGTAAAGAAAATAGGAGAGAGTAAAGAGAACAAGAGAGATAAGGAGAAAGCAAGCATGAAGAATGTAGAGAAAAAATAATGAAATAAGAGTAAAACAAGTGAAATAAAACAGTGAAAAATATGTCAGTTGACAACGGTGTTACTATTCACACACACAGATTCCTAAGAATCGCCATTTTGGACAAGTTTTAACAGTCGGCTTGCAGCACCTTATAGCCGCTTCTTTGAATGTTGTGACTAAAAACGCAGGATATGGAAAAATAAATAAATAAATAAATAAAAAAGACTGGAAACGTTCATTGAATTTGTCGCCATTAACAATAATTTCCGAAATTTATCGAATATTCACCTCAGATATTCCTTTACTCTATGCATGGCCAACAATACATCTTTCTCACTTCACGTACTTAGCCTATATAGAATAAGATGCCGTGAATGTCCGCGTATTGAGTTGTTCACCAGGCAAGTCAGAGTTTCTACAAACAATGGGTAATTTACAACCACCCTTCAGATAATTTTTTTGAAAAAAGTTTAGAATAAAAGTTTTAGCTCTTGGTATAAGCACTCCATGTAGGCCTACTGTACAAAATTTAAAGGAAATCGTTAGAGCCGTTTTTGAGAAAATCGTGACAAACGAAAATTTATTCGTGTAAAGTCCCCTTAAAGTAAGGGAAAGTTGTCGCCACTCTTCGTGTCACAGCCTCAGAAGGTACCTAACCGAAATACAAAATTTTGTTTTCGTACGACTTTCCGTTACATGAAGCCGTATTGCAAAGAGCGTGTATTCACAGTGGGTGACTTATAACTACCCTTCAGAGAATTTGTTCGAAAAAAATAGTATTTTTGGATTCAGCGGACCTTGAAACGTGTATATATGCTAAAAACTCAACTTTGGGGGTCGAAAACAATACTTGCTCTATCTATAGTACCAATGGTACGGGCAGAGGAAGTAAAAATATTATTATCAGACAAGTGAATGCTGTCTTGTTAATGGATGGCGTTGGATGTGGCCCTGTAACTCCTAGGAAGCTCGGCGACGCGCGCTATCGATCAGAAAAACACGCGATAAATATCTAATAGTGACCCGTCGTAATACACCTCAGGTTCAAGTCCTTTTAATACTTAACGACTGCCATTAAAGTACAGATTTTCATTATAAGACTTTTGTGGCATCCATTTATATCAAACACGGAAGCATTGAGAGCAGCGAATGAAACTGCGTAATAAACAACCCGTATTTAAAATAAAAAATAAATTCTGTCCGCGTTAATTTTAATATTATACTACTTTGAGTTTATTTCGTGTATTTTAAAGTGCGTTAGTTTGACGTTGAAAAGCCAAGAGAGGCTTTGAGTTCCCGCACGTCGTCACCTGCCATCTTTCGCAAAAGATGAGAACTTCCTAACAGCTGATCGCCGAGGTCAGCCAAGTCATTTGTTTGAGTCCGTCTAAACATTTATTTCTTGTCGTATGTTAATGGATTTCTTTGTTGGCTCGTTGCATGATGTTGTATTATATAAACTGAAATGCAATTAAAAGTTGTATTTATTAACACTGACATGAACTGCATGAGCTGCAAGGCCCACTATTATACAGAAACAAATTAATTGTTCCTTATAAAGCTTCTGACGAACGATTTATTTCAGTTGTCATGGCAACAGAGAAAGGCCACCTGCAGTTGATTCCAGTTGCTACGGCAACCGTCCATCTTTTTAAAAATGTTAGATATCTGCGTGTTGTACGTACATCTGAGATAGAAAGAATTTTGGTGCTGGTAGGGCCTATTGTTTCTTACTTGCTCAATGGCAATAGACAATTCCTCAGCAAGCTAAAGGAATACTATATATTTTATGGAACCCGAAGGTTCATTGCCGCGCTTACCCGAGCCCGCCATTCAACCCTATTGTGTGCTAACTCCATCCAACCGTCCCTTATATCTGTTCTAATATTGTCCTCCCACCTACGTCTAGGTCTTCCAAGTGGTCTCTTCCCTTCGGGTCTCCCAGTCAATATTTTTGAGATATGTCTTTCCTCAACCATTTCATCCTCCGTGATTTAATTACCGTTGAAGAGTACAGGTCATGAAGCTCGTCGTTATGCAGTTTTCATCTCTCTTAGGTCGGAATATCTTCCTAAGCCTCCTGTTTTCGAACAGTCTTAGATTATGTTTTCCATGTCTGACATCCATATAATACAACCGGGAGGAGCCGTTATTATTAAGTGCCAGTATGGTACTTTATGAGATTGTGTGGGGGACGAAAAAATGTCTGTCCGTCTGTCTGTCTGTCCGTGCGTCTGTACGCACCATAACTCAAGTACGCTTTTTCAGATTTTCATGAAACTTGGTATAAACATTCATAATGTCGATGGGAAGAACCCTATTGATATTGAACCAAATCGGTTCACCGGTACCGGAGTAATGCCCAATTTAGTGCCTATTTTAATAGATTATGGCGCCTTTCTCATAGAAAGGCGCCATCACTCAAATACGCTGTAACGGATTTCCATGAAACTTGGTATACCCATTTATGACGTCCATGCGAAGTGCCCTATTGAATTTGAACCTAATCTGTTGACCGATACCGGAGTAAAACCCAATTTAGTGTCTACTTTAAAAGCGCAATAACTCAAATACGCTTTATCGGATTTTTATGAAACTTGGTATACACATTTATAATGTCCGTGGGAAGACTTCTATTCATAATGGATAAAATCGGTTGATCTGTTTCGGAGTAATGCTCAATTTAGTGCCTATTTTATGGCAATATACGTATTCGGAAGAATTTATTAAAAAAATGAAAATCAGTTATCTTCACAACATAGCCTATTTGATTTACTGTGATCTTATAAGGCCTTGGAAATTAAAATACAGGTAGCTATGACAAAAAACACTAGACCCTTAAAATGACCCAGGTGGCCGAGATGGTAGACCTTTCTTCTTCCGTAAGCCCTGCTTAATGAATAAATCTGGAGCTTAACTTGGGAATCAATTTAAAAAATATATATATTCTGCATATCATAATTGCAGTCATAACTGATTAAACAAAAACATACTGGCCCTTTTTTACATCAGTTTACCTGATTTTTATTATTATTATTATTAATTTAGTATTTAGCAACAAGGAAACAAGTTCAACGCCAAACTAACGCACTATAAAATACACGAAACGAATTCTCTCTCACACATACACAGAAATATTTCTGAAAATAATATTTTTGTATTTAGGGGACCTCAGAACGTGTAATTTATTTTAAAATACTTCTTGAACCTGTAGTATTGGCAGATAAATTCTAAGAGATTTGTATGTGGATGAAAGCTTGAGTGCTAAGCTTCTATTAGTGACTGGTAAATGACAGAGGAAGAAACAAAATGTTGCTAAAACAAATGACAGGAACAGTTGAATGGTATCTCGTTTGCCTCAACTTGAAGTTTACTGTGACGTCACGGGGAGAGCAACAGGTATCCGATGCTCATCTGTCGCTTGTATACACACAGGTTCCTTGCCATAATTCCTATGATTGTTATATTGGAAATCTGTACTTTAATTAATGCTGTTAGGTCACTTATAATATACATGGACCTATGTCACAGTAAAGACGGCTTTCCTGGACTCAGTGGAAGTGATGTATCGCGTATCGATTACTCGAACAGTCGTCCCTTTCATTCCCTCGATTTATTGCATCAGCTTCTTCTTCTTCTCCTGCATTATCCATTATTGTTATTATTCTATTAGTTTTTTTATTACACGGCACTCGATTTGGACCAATATATCAGCCAAAAAAAGTATTTATTGCCTTCTACAAAAGTGGTTATACTCTGATCAGGTCGGAGACACTATAGGCAGTGACTTGTGCATACGTCATCATTGTCGCGGTATGTTAAGATTTATTCTGGAAATGAAGTCAAAATTACACTTACATCTGTTCAGGAATCAGTATTATAATGTATTCCATAGTTAAGGAAAGTTGGCATTTGATTATTATATTAAAGTCCTGTAACATTATAAACGCACAACCTCAACAGCATGAATGTTCCTACGTGTTTCAAGATATCTTAAGTTTTAAATTTCGGCAAACAATACTTGAACAAATTAATGTTTATTAATTGATGGTGTTTTGTTGGCATTGATTATATCATGAATGCCTTATAGTAATACTATCTCAGTCTAAAATGCTATTCAAATACATTTTATTAATTATTTATTTTATACTAGCTTAAAAGACCCGGCGTCGCCCGGGTTTTTTATGTTGTAATTGGAAATTAACTTATGAAGGACTTTCGATTTTTAAATTCTAGGTCCTTATATAGGCATTTATAATTTGAAATAGGAAGAACGACTTATTACACTCAAACTATTCCCTCAGAGCACTTACATTATGAAACGAAGGTACTGTCAAAATTCCAAGTCTCTACCTGTTATAGTTTAGGCTCTACGTTGATTCCTGTCAGTCAGTCAGTCAGTTAGGACAAAGCCTTTTATATATATATATATATATATATATATATATATATATATATATATATAGGGAGAGATTATTCGTTAAATAGTCCTAACACATGCAGATTATCACA
This sequence comes from Ectobius pallidus, assembly GCA_964059195.1. Lineage (NCBI taxonomy): Eukaryota > Metazoa > Arthropoda > Insecta > Blattodea > Ectobiidae > Ectobius > Ectobius pallidus. The sequence goes on along the minus strand of CAXKWD010000005.1, from coordinate 184,203,605 downwards.
AGATACAAATTTTTACAATTATTTTACAGTTTCTGTGAAATGTGTCTGAGTTCAATTCAAGCTGTGTAAAATAGCACCATATGTTAACAGCGTTTTGAACCACCCTGTAGAAACTCTTTGAACGCTCCAAATGCTTTCTGTAAGACGGGGATAACTGTAATAATAATGGCGGCTGCTGTTCGCGCCATTAACCCCGTTTTCTGCACGCGTCATTATACAGCGTGATGTGTAACAAAGTAACTCATTTTCATCTGTCCTTGTCCGTTTCTCTTACGATTTGGCACTAATGTTCCTTGAAGTAACTAAAAACTTGTAAGAATCTTCTACTCTTATACAATTCAACGGCCCTAAATAGCGTGCTTCCTCGCCCGCTTCGTGAAACATCGGGCATACTCGGCGATGTTCGTCTCTCAGTCTATAAACTTTCACGAAAAGTAGAAAATTAGGAAAACCGTTTCTTTATTATATAAGGCCTAAGTGAAATGAACACAATGAACAAATATTGTAATTTTATTATTACTTTCAATTTTCATAGCTCTGAACCACAAACATTTTTAATAAACTGCCAGTGTAAATTTCTTAAAAATCCTGGAGTCAATTAATAATGGCGGGCGAAGCCGGGGGCAACAGCTGTAAAATATTGATGGTTTAACTCTTGAAATATCGCTGATAATAAAAATCCAAACAAAGTAGTCCTTCCCTTGAAACATATAATTTCTGAAAATTACACTGAATTGATCAAATGAAATTCACATCATATTCATCTGTCAACAAACAGTTGAGAAACAATACGTATTATCAGTGTTAACAGGTCGCTTTGGAGCTGCATAATCGAATCTGAGATAGTTTTCCCAGGCGGCGCTTTCTAATCGTGGAATGTACTCTGAAGCCGGAATGTTAGCTGTTTCATTAATTATTAATGGTTTAGTTTATGAATGATTTGCTTGCAAGTGCCGAATGCTTTATATAATGCTTTAATAATTATTATACTCTTAATTTTTAATTTTTCAATTAATTATCATGGGCGAACAATGTTATGGAATGGCATTCATACTCAATATTGATTGCTAAATGTAATATTTGCTTGCAATACTGGATATCGTGTTCGTATTTATAGACAACCTTGGCTTCTTTTTAAAGACACAAATTGATTTTCCTTCAAGACATGTCACTTACAACGTGGCTGAGCTTAAGCCGACATAACTAATTGACCGGGCTAACTTTATGTTCACTTTTTTTTTTAAATTTATTTTAGTTGTAGTTACTTCCGCAAGTCAGTGTGGCGCTTCGTGCGTGTAACAGTACTGACTTCTAAACAGACCTACTTAAATATTGCAGTGAAACTTCCTCACTTCCCCTTTTTTTCACACTTCCTCATAAAAATGGAATTAAGCTAGGTAATATTATTAGACCTGGGATTTTAAGGCAAATGCCTTGTGACGGGCTTTTCTTACTTTATGCTATAAAGTTCCTTAACTTCTTGGATTAAATCTTCGCCAAAATTCTTCGCCAAAATCTGTGACGACTAACATGTGATTATTCTCAATCGTAGTACATAAGTTTACTGAACTCCTACAAAACAAGGTCACTCATGCACCTGTCGTGTCATCATAACACTGCCTGCATAGTCCACATTCCAACACTCAGTACAACTACCTTTGACACCGGGTGATTGCAAATTTCCTACTCTCAGTCTACTTTCTCTTTCTTTTAACAATTTACCCAGTCTTGATAATATTGATGAAAATTTATATTAACGGGCGCCATCATCAATACGCTTCCTCTTTTCTTCTTTTTTTTTTATGTATCAGCCCAGACACAAATTAAATTATAGATACACAGGCTATGTACCTACATGCCCCTCGACTAGCTTTTAAGTTAACAGTGGAGACGGGAGTTGGGTTCGGGTTTATCTTTCTTTAATTATTTTGCTTCTCTCTCTATTTCTCCTTTTTCTCCTTTTTCAGTGCTCACTACCAAAGTATATACTTAGCCCAAAAATCAGCGACTCTCAAACCATTACAAGGATAAGGGTCAAAAATCTGAACTTCACGTTAATTTACTTTGCATAACAATAACCATAATTTATTTAATATATTATTTTTTTTTCTTTTTTCAACAATAACAATCTTATATACAATAACTCACTGAGCGCCAAACTTTTTGATGGCTAGACTTCACGTTAATTTACTCTGCATAACAATAACCATAATTTATTTAATATATTATTTTCTCTTTTCAACAATAACAATCTTATATACAATAAATTACATTTACACTACATTAACCATTCAACATTTTTATTGGTAGGATAATATTTGATTATTCAAGGTTAGTATACCCAATTTTAACTGTATAAGTACGTTCTCTGTTCAACAATAACAAATTCCTAATTAATTATTTTAACCTTCTTTCTTTTTTTTGTGTTTCCAGGTATCTACTAGAACGTCTCGTATTATTTACTATTAACTTGTGTAGTCACTTACATTTGCAACTTCAAGATGTTTCAATATATATATTATACCCCCTTTTTTTTCTTTAGAATAAATAAAGGTTTTCAATTTATAATCCAGTCCTTAACTCTACAGATTACATTCAATAATCCCACCTATGTCTCCTATATTAGTCTATTTGTCAGCTTAGTCCATGAAGAATTGTATTTAAAGATAGATAGAAAAGACAGTCTCACGAAGAAAGAAATAGAAGTTTAGGCCTATACCCACAGAGTGACTGTGGCGATAGACCACCGATACAGGAGCGACGTCTAGATCTTGAGTTACAAACAATCTGACTCCTCTCCTGCAACCGGGAAAATATTAATGGGCCGCAAACAAAAATACAATTTTGTAAATCGACGTCAGAGGTCCCTGACACTCTCTCCTAGAGGCACGTGGGGCCGTTGTTCGCCTCCAACATCGATGGCTTTCACAATCTCTCATAAATTTCTTTTCTTTATATGTTACTGGTATAGGCCTTGCCTACTACCAGATTTTATTTGTTTGATTCGGGATACTTCCGGCGTTCCCTCACCTCACCCTTACAATCTCTAGTACTGTTCATAAACTACTTATCAGTACACTACTCGTAATTACCTTTTCTCCTCTTTCTGACCTAACCAATCATTTGTTATTATCTTTCCACTCACTCACCTCTTTCTAACCTGACCAGTCATCAGCTATTATCTTTTAACCCCTTTCTTTCTTTAAGTAGAATTCCCTTCAGCTTATACCATTGATTTAATTCACTCGGTGGTTATTCTAGTTTTCCTACTTCTTACGTTACTACTCTTTAGCATGGGCACCCAATCTTCTTTTGTCTCTAAATTCCCTAGAATTCTAACTGAAACTAATTCACGCCCAGATTAGTAAGCTTCTCTATAACCCCTTTAGTGACTTCTACTTCTACCCTAACATGTAAATTTTCCAATGGTACACACCTAATGCACTACCACTCGTAGGCCTTCTTTTGCCCTTCAATCTTTCCACTTCTTATCCCCCTCTACCATATTCCATACACCTTCGCTTGTAGATAAATCTCTATAAAAAAATAACTTAACACTACAGGCCAGCATGAAATCTATTTATAGATAGTCACCCGTCACCTGAACGAAACCCAAGAGGGAGGGGCCCTCGTAAGAAGTACTAAGCATGCCCCTTAATTACCTTTCTTCCTTACTCCCCTCGCGTCCTGTCTCAAAAATAACAAAGTTTATATGAGCATCACCAATTGCCCCTAGCTATGTATTCATTCGTGGGACAATTACCCAAAAAAACTTAAAGTGAAGAGATATATCTTTGGCATTCAGTTGTTAGGCT